>JAJTUV010000625.1:680000-1375000 GCA_021653895.1 Mastomys natalensis | reverse complement strand
GCCTGATATGCAGTTACAAACAAGACTAGACATGGTCAGGGAGCTCTTGAAGACAAAGGAATATACATGAGTGAATATTTGTTTGTTGACCCTGTTTTCTACCTCCTATACTTTGCTTTTGCTCAGCATATGCGTCTGTGTGTGCACATGTGTGTGGACGTATGTGTGTGTATGTGTGCGCGCACACGCGAGTGCACACACATATACAAGGCATGGTGAATGTGTGAAGATCCGAGGACAAGCTCAGTCAATGGTCCTCACCCTTCCACAGGACGCAGGGTCTGTGTTGTTTGTCTCTGAGCTGTGCACTCCTGCCTTGGTGGCCTGTGAGCTTCTGGTGATTCTCCTGTCTCCATCTCCCACTTTCCCACAGGAGTGTTTGGAGTATAGATGCATGCACGACTGCACAGCTTTACATGGGTTCTGGGGAATTGAACTCAGGTCTTGCTGCTTGCTTGCTTGCTTGCTTGCGTGCAGATACTTAACCCACTGAGCCATTCTACAGCTCCTGCTCAGCATTTGTCATCTTTGTTGTGTCATCCCCAGTAGCAGAGTGGAAGCCCTGAGAGGAGGGATTTGTCTTGTGTGTATGCAGCTCCTACCCCAAACAGCAGGGTGGTGCTGTGTTCCTGAAGATGTGGGAATGACCTCCAGGAGGCTCAGCGTCTCCAGGTTTTCATTTTTTGCCAACCTCTTTGAAAGCTGGTGATACCCCCAGATCTTCATTTTAATTGCCCAGCCTAATTTTGACATCAGGCTGATTGGCAGAGACCTTTTAAAAAACATCCACCTGTTGCTCTGAGGTTTCAATAAATGAATAAAAACCAAGCATATGGACTACGGCCCTGTGTGAGGGTTAGCTGCTGTCATTTAGAAATGTTTGTGGGGTTGGGTGTGTTAATTCCAGCTCTTGGAGGGCAAAGGCAAGTAGATCTCTGAGTTGGAGGCCAGCCTGGTCTATACGTGAGTTCTGTGATAGCACAGGCTATGTAGAGAGACAATCAGGGAGGGCAGGAGAGGAAAGAAAAGTAAAAGAATGAAAGAAAAATTGGATGGGACTAGCAAACTTGCTCAGTGAGGTAAACCCATTTCTCTTCTACCCTGATGATCTGAGTTCAATCCCCAAGACCCACAGAGTAGAAGGAAAGAACAGGTTTCTGACTTCCACACACATGCCATAGAACATATACGTCAACACACGCACATTCACGCACACACAAATAACTCAACGAATACATACATATGATATTTTTTTTTTTTTTTTGAGACAGGGTTTCTCTGTGTAGCTTGGCTGTCCTGGAACTCACTCTGTAGACCAGGCTGGCCTCGAACTCAGAAATCCGCCTGCCTCTGCCTCCCAAGTGCTGGGATTAAAGGGGTGCGCCACCACCGCCCGGCCCATATGATATTTTTTAATGTTTACTTGCTAGGTGCGGTAGCACTTACCTCCAGTCCCAGCACTTAGTAGGTTGAGACAAGGGGATTATAGGTTTCAGGCCAGCTTTGATTGCGTATCAAGGTCTCAAAAATAAAATTTAAACAGCAGTTGGGTACGGTGACCCATGCCTTTAATCGCAGGAAGCAGAGACGTCTAGATCTCTGAGGGTTTGAGGCCAGCTTGGTCAACAAAGCAAGTTCCAAGCCAACCAGGGCTATGCAGCCGTGTCTCAAAATAGAAATAAAAAAAATATAATAGTATAAAAATGGAAGGGAGGGAGGAAGGGCAAGAAGAACTTGCTTTGGTGGGAGGCTTCAGCTGAGTGCTCTGGGTCAGTCTTAAGTGTTTTTATGTCTGGCCTGCAGATGGCAGCATGCCCCGGGCCTCCTTGTGATGTCTGGAGGCTGGACAGACAAGAAAGAAGAACATGGACTCCCTCCTCCTGAAGACTTCCTGAAAGCCAGCTGCGAGTGAGTGTGAACCTTTGCAGACTCCTGCAGTAGATTTTAGGCGTTGATGTGAACCACATGTGTTCAGTGTTGGAGTTGTTTATTGATATTCACAATTCGTCTATAAAACCATAATCTTTGAAACTATCCTGATAATGTTGCAGGGAGAATGAGGAATGAGGGGGTACCTTCAGAACTTTTGCCAGCCAGGATAGGGAAGTGCACCCCAGTAGCTCGTTCGTGTGGTATGTTGGAGTGTGGGTGAGGTATCTTGATGCGGGGCTGTTTAGTTGCTACGACAGCTGCTCTGCAGTGCTTCAGGGTCCACTGGGGAAGCATCCTGGCCCAGCAGATCCCACGTTCTGTCAGCCCTGCCTGAGGCCAGACTACTCCCCCGATTACCCCATCCACAACCCATTAATTTAATAGCTCACTCATCCTATGACCTTATTTTGCTTCAGTCCTTTGAGGGGCTGAAGAGACCTCAGGGGCTGCCCAGGATTTGAGAACACGTCCTCTTCTTCTAGAGGACATGAGTTCCATTCCTACCTCATAACCTGCCCCTGTAACTCCAGCTCCAGAGAATCTGATGTGCTCCTCTGGCCTCTCATGGCACCCACACACAGAGATGTGCACATGCACAAGCATAAAATTAAACCTTTAAAGAAAACTTAGAGGACTTGAATGGGGGGTGGTTTATGGTCTTTTTTTTTTTTTAATCCCATTTTGTTAGTATTTCTATCAGAAAATAATTCCAAATGTTGTATTGTTGTTGAGATTACCTTCTGCCTTTTCATGCCAAAGGTTAACTACACCTCTACCAGCCCTCCATGAATTTCACCTGCTCGGCTTGGTGGTGACTGTCCCTTAGCTGCTGCCTCTTTAAGTCCCCACCTAAGAAGGTCCCTGTGACATCTGCAGGAACCTTGGTGGTCCCTGTTGCTCACCCCCAACCTGGGTCAGTTTTGTTCCACGCTGTCTTCATCACGTGGAATTTGAGATGCTCAGCTGGAGTGTTGGATTCTAACTTTACCAAACACCATGCTTAAGAGAGAGTTTTTTATGGTTGAAAGAAGTAGTTTGTAAATCAAGTTTGCTTTTTTTTTTTGTCTAAAATTACTAGTTTTAAAAATTTAAATTGGCCCTGGGGATAATAGGTCACACCTTTAGTTCTAGGGCTGCAGGCTGATCTCTGTGAGTCTGAGGCTAGTCTGATCTACATAGTGAGTTCCCAGACAACCAGGGCTAGTGAGACTCTTCGTCTACCAAACAATCTTTTTTTTTTTTTTTTAATTTAAGATTTTTATTTATTTATTTATTTATTTATTTATTTATTTATTGTATGTGAGTATATGGTCGCTGTCTTCAGACACACCAGAAGAGGGCATCAGATCCCATTACAGATGGTTGTGAACCACCATGTGGTTGCTGGGAATTGAACTCAGGACTTAGGAGCAGTAGATACTCTTAGCCACTGAGCCATCAGCCCAGCCTTCCAAAACAACTTTTTAATTGATGTATTTTGTTTACAATCTAGTTTGTTTCTCACTTTTCCTCCCCTGTCCTGCTCCTCTGCCCTTACCTCTCCTCCTCTCTTTGTGTTTTTGAAACAGTTTCAACAGTAGCCCTGGCTGTCTGAAAACTTAACCTGTAGACCAGGGTGGCCTCCAATTTAGAGATCTGCCTGCCTCTGTCTCCTGAGTGCTGGGCCTAAAGATGTGTGCTGTACAGTTTAGTTCCTTTTGCTTATGTCTCTTAAATTGTTTTCATTTGTTTGGTGTTTCATTTTGGCTATCTGTGGCAGTGGGTTTATTCTCAAGAACAGTCACTAGCCTAGAGAAAGAACTAATACCAGGAGGAGGGGGATGGACAGTGGGGTGGCTCAGCAGGCAAAGGTGCTTGCTGCCAAGCCCAGTGACCTGAGTTCAGTCCACAGGACCCACATGGCAAAGAGAGAGAACCAACTCCCACAGGTTGTTCTCTGATGTCCATGATGGTCCCTGCAAGTGCACACAGACAGGTACATGAAATAAAAAGTAACTCAAAACATTTTTTAAACAGTTAATATTAAGGCTGGAGGTGTAGCTCAGTGGTGGAAAAACAATTAAGGAGGAGGAGGAGGAGGAGAGGAGGAGAGGAGGAGGAGGAGGAGGAGGAGGAGAGGAGGGGAGGAGGATTCTCTGCTCCACCTGAAGCTCTCAGAAAGCTACAGAGCTGACTCTTCTGGAGAGATATATC
Organism: Mastomys natalensis; assembly: GCA_021653895.1. NCBI lineage: Eukaryota > Metazoa > Chordata > Mammalia > Rodentia > Muridae > Mastomys > Mastomys natalensis. The sequence continues at coordinate 1,370,875 of JAJTUV010000625.1, read as the reverse complement.
ATGTATTCTTTAGTTAGAAATACAGAAGCCAGGGCTAGGGGTGTCGCCCAGGGAACTGGCCTACCATGCCTAAGACCCTGGGTTCTATCCCAGCACCTAAAGAGAGACTGAGGGAGGAGAGGGGTAAGGGGGAAGGGAAGGGAAGGAAGGGAAGGGAAGGGAAGGGAAGGGAAGGGAAGGGAAGGGAAGGGAAGGGAAGGGAAGGGAAGGGAAGAGAGAGAGAAAGAGAGAGAGAGAGAACGAGAACTGTGACTTACAGAACAAGTCAGGGTGCTCCTAGGAAGGCCCCTGGTTTCTTGTCACTTTGGCCTCCAGCGTGTGGGAGATGAACCACATTTGTCTTCATATTGACCTGAAAAACAAAGTGAAACTAATGAGAAACAAAAATATAATCTTCAAATAATACCTAACTTTAAACTTACTACCCTTTATACAGTTGTCTGTCCTATTTCCTTTAACCCAAATTATTGAAACACATTGACCAAATTTGCCTGATCTGCGGGATTCAAATTTTATTGGTTAAAGGCCAAAGTCGCAGTACTGGTGCCAAAATGCTTGCCTAGGATGTTCAAGTCCCCATGCTCTGGCCCCATGCTCCAGCCCCCCCACCACCACAAAGTTAACAAACATAAACAAATTACCAGTTAGAGGACAGATGGTGCCGCTAGGTGGTAAAATGTATCTGATTCATCCTGCGTACTGGAAAGGTTTTTTGTTGTTGTTTTGTTTTTGAGACAGGGTTTCCCCTTGTATTCCTGGCTGTCCTGGAACTCCCTTTGTAGACCAGGATGGCATTGAGGTCACAGAGATCCACCTGCCTCTGCCTCCCATGCTGGGATTAAAGATGTGCCCCACCACCTCCCAGCCTGGAATAGTTTTCTTTTAAAACTTGAAAAGCCCAGGCCGGGCGGTGGTGGCGCACGCCTTTAATCCCAGCACTTGGGAGGCAGAGGCAGGCGGATTTCTGAGTTCGAGGCCAGCCTGGTCTACAGAGTGAGTTCCAGGACAGCCCGGACTACACAGAGAAACCCTGTCTCGAAAAAAAAAAAACAAAAACAAAACAAAAAAAAAAAAACAAAAAAAAAAAAAAAAAAAAAAAAAAAGAAAAGCCCTCCTCGTACCCAGGTTTAGCTACACATTTGAGGGACAGGTACCAACGAACACTGAACTCTCAGGGCATAGGTGTCACAGCTTCATTCTAGAAACGGATACAAAAGAACCAAATTCTTGCCACATGTCAGCTGTTAAGTCAGTGACTTTGGGAGCAGTCGTTCATCTTTTAAGTGCTTGCAGATGTCTGGATGGGTGTTAGGTTGGTTAAGCTCTGGTTATTGAGACCTAAGATTCTCACACAAGTCTTCCCAAACATGTCTGATTGAGTGCTATGGACCAGTAACCTCCAGGACACACTGTGCATTTCATGCTGGCAGACTGGGTCAGTAGGCACACCTAACTATGAACTTGTGATTTGGGGAGTGTTTTGTTTTTTTAATTTTCCTTAAGAAAAACGAACAAACATACAAAAAAACTGCACACACAAATGTAATAATAAATTTTTTAAAAAATAAGCAAGAAATGAAAATATGGGTCTTGAGGCTGTTCTGGATAGAACGGGTGAAGTTGTGGTGAGTGGGGGCTCTTCCAAGGGCTTTTCGGGGTGGACTGGACAGGTGCCTGGACCAGAGGGAGGAGAGGAACAGCAGAAGTTGGGATGTAGTTTGTTGGGGGGTGGGGATGGGGGGCTGCTGGGTAGCTAGGGGACATTGTTCCGTGAGCCTGCCACTGCCTACTTGTGTGGGTGAAATGGGATTCTCCCTGTCACCTCTGTGTGCCTGTGTTCAGCTTCTTGCCCATCTGGCCGTAGAAAGCCCTGAGGCTGGACTGCTGCTTTTGAGTAAAACACAGGTGTGAGCGCCTTGATGAGGAACACAGCAGGCAGGGACACTGTCATCTGGCATTTCCGGCTGGGTTGTTTTGAAGTCACCACTTACCAGTTTTCAGTTGAATTGTTTTCCTTCCTGCAGTCCTTAACTGAGACTACAATACTGGTGATTGCTCTGGGCTGTCTTTAGGGAGCTCCTCCACAGGTATGGTCTATGTTGGAATAGAAGTGAATTTTTCCCATACACACAGACCAAACATGTAGAAAGGGGTGTGGCTTAAATGTGTCTCCAATTTAATTTCTAGGTTTCATTTCCTTTGCTTGGAAAATAGAGGGAGTGTTGGGGTCACTCTTAAATTATAACTTACAACTTCAAGTGAGTCAGTATTTTTATTTGTAAAAAAATTTTTTTTTGGTTACACATTTGCCCTCTGAACCATCTCACCGGCCCAGTATGTGTGTGCATATATATATGTATGTATTTATTTCGTGGTGCTGGGAACTAAACCCAGAACCTTGTGCATGTTAAGAAAGTGCTCGGCCACCAAGCTATAGCCTGACCCATACATGGCATTTTAGATGCCTAAGAGAAAAGACAGTTGCCCCAAGGATCTTATAGCCCTCCTTGGGCTGGAGGTCCAGCATGGTCAGTAGACTGCTTGCCTAGCATGCATGAGGCCCCGGGGTCCAAGCCAGCACTACATAAAATTCAGTGTGGTGGTGCTCACCCTAGCACTGGGGAGGTGGAGGCAGGAGGAGGAGGATCAGGACTTCAAGATCTTCTTCACAGACACTGAAAATACACTCAAAAGCTCAGGTAGAGAAAGCTTTTTAAGACTTGCCTTAGGAGCTCTAGTAAGTTCCAGCTGGAGGAAAGAGGTGTCTGTCTTAGACACTCAGGTATGAAGAGAGAGTAGACATCTAAAGCCATCTTATTAGATAAGTTGGGCGGACAGACTTTGGTGGAGTTGTGAGTTTGAATTTGATGCCAAAAAAAAGAAGAAAAAGTAATATATTTTGAAGTAGGGGGAATGCTAAGAGAATAAATAGAAAACGTTTCTTTCTGTTTTCCACCTAGAAAAGGCAGTGCTTTCTTTTTTAACAACTTCCCAAGGTCACATGGCCAGCTGGGATTATATCCTGCACACCTCAGAGTCACATAAGCTGTTTTATGTTATCTGCAGCTACAGATGACTTTGCCTGTGACCAGGTCCCCACCCATCTATGACTTTATGTATCTTTAGTCTATACATGGCTACATTTGCCTATGACCATCACTCCCTAAACTGATCTGTCACAGGGTGAAAGGGGACTTTAGGTAAGTCACTTCCCAGCCTGTTGTTGGCACTAGAAAAGCTGGGGCAGAAAGCTGGCCAAGTCCCTCACTCTGAATAAAGAACATGACAAAGTCCCTTGGGCTGCAAAGAGTTGCTAAGCCTCTGGAGAGTTGACAATGAGGGTCCAGCAGGGCTGCATGAACTGATGTCTGTTGACCCCCTGCCAACTTTGGTTTGCACCCAGGTGTTCTGTGTCTTCCTTTGTTATTTCTTGGGTGTTCAGCAACCAGCTAAGAACCTAAAATGTACCAGGTTGAGCGGTGGGCACAGACTTACAGTAGGAAGCAAAAGATAACATGCCTTCCCTTAAGAAGCCATGACAGACCCTTGAGGGGAGGAAGGAGAACCCTACTGACCAATTCTATAGTGAAATACAATCTGTCTTCATGGTTAGAAAAGATGCACTTGAAGGGCTGGGGAATTTGCTTACCTAGCACACATAAAACTTTGGGTTCTGCCTTCAGCATTGCAGAAGTCAGATATGGTGGTGCCCACCTCTAATCCCAACACTGTCAAGGTAGAGACAGGACAATCAAAAATTAAACTCTATTGTGTATGGAGTTCCAGGCTTGCCCGGCTCAGGAGACCCCCATGTAAAAGAAAAACCCTAAACAAACAAAATGGAATAAAGGAAAGAAGAAACAAAGTGTACATATTCTCTTAGGAGGTTTTAATTTTGTTGGCGAGACTCCACCTTGACCAGAGAGGCCACTGTTTATCCTCACTCTTCTTTCCCCTGAAGATCCTGGAGACCTAAGCTGGTCACCCTTTTCTTGAGCTCTCTAGTTTCCCATGTAAAATTTGGTTAATTATATTCTTCCTGTCTGAGGGGAAGAGAAAAGTAATTTCATGAGGAGCATTCCCATTCTAGAGAGTTCTGGTTCTGTTTAAAAACATAAAACCCAGCCGGGCAGTGGTGGCGCACGCCTTTAATCCCAGCACTTGGGAGGCAGAGGCAGGCAGATTTCTGAGTTCGAGGCCAGCCTGGTCTACAGAGTGAGTTCCAGGACAGCCAGGGCTACACAGAGAGACCTTGTCTCGAAAAACCAAAAAAAAAAAAAAAAAAAAAAAAACATAAAACCCTCGCAAAAGATTGGCACGGGGGTGGGGGGCGGGTTTCATGTGCATTCATGTGTGTAGAGGCTGGGGGAGGATTGGTGTGAGGGAGGTGTGAGGGGTACATGTGTGTGCATGTATGTAGAGGCCAGGGGATGGTATCTGGTGTCTTCCTCAGCTGCTCTCTGTCTTGTTTTCTGAGGCAGCGTCTCTCACTGAATAGGAAACTCACTGACGGAGCTAGGTTGGCTGGCCAGCTAGCTCCAGGGACACGCACCTCCATCTCCATCTGCCTAGTGCTAGGATCACAGACAAGCCAGCAGTGCACCCAGCTTTTTTAACCTGGATGCTGTGGCATCTGTATAATATCTTTTTGTTTTTAAATTTATTTTATTTATATGGGTACACTGTTGCTGTCTTCAGACATCGGATCCCATATAGATGGTTGTGAGCCACTATGTGGTTGCTGGGAATTGAACTCAGGACCTCGGGAAGAGCAGTGAGTGCCGTTAGCTGCTGAGCCATCTCTCCAGCCCATGCTGTGGCATGTGAACTCATGTCCTCATGCTTACAAGACAAGAACTCTAGACCACTTCCGCCCCCCACCCCAAAACTTAAAAGGATTAAGAACACCCCTGAAGCTGTATCCAGGGGTTCATGATTGTTATTCATTTCATGAAGCCCCCAACCCCTTTCTTTTGATTTCAAAACAATCGCATGTCTGTCCTCCGTCTGTATGTCTAGGTTTGAGGACATGGAAAGACAGACAGACATGATACTGACAGCAGCCAGATCACCTTCGCTGTGCCCTGAATTGTGCTTAACAGACCTGACCCCATGGTTTCCTCATCTGCACATAGGAATGAAATAATTTGTGGTAAGGATGGAAAATGTAAGCCCAGAGGTCAAATGACTCAGCCAGGCCCGGTGAAGTCCGGGCAAATCCAAAGCTGGTCAGTCTGGCTAATGCTCTCCCTCCAGAGCTCATTCTGGCTTCTAGGGAAAATGGTAATACAAAACAGATCTTCCAAGGCTAGCCCATTACCTGTCATTTCTAGCTTTTGCAGGGGAAAACGTCCTTAGCACACAGGAGCCTCAAGTCTAGGCATGCAGAGCCCCTCTGGGCCAGGCACATGGACGCAAAGGACAGGGTGTGCCGCCCTCTTGGTTCTGTGAGTGGCAATGGCAGGGATTGGGGGTAAGGCATGTTCCTGAAATATCTTATCCCTTGCCTGCTATAGCCGCATCCTGCCAACCTCCTTGGGGCATCACAGAATCCTCCCGTAGCCTGTAAGGGGAATAGCTGGGTGGGCAGGCTGTCACCTGTGCTCAGGTTGGGGTAGAGGGTGGGCTTCTCAAGCCGTGACCAATAGAGCCTTTGCTTTATGGAACAGGACTATGAGGTACTGTCTCCAGCCACCCTGGTCACCTGGTTGCCTTAGGACCCTTCCCACTGGTCTTCGCCACAGAACAGTGTTGGCTTTTGCTGCTGATAGAATAGATATCAGAACTACCCAGGAGGGTTTGCCCAGGAGACAGCTCCACCGTGAGTTTTGTGCCAGACAGTGTCACACAGCAAGAAAGTCCACACAGAGTAAAGCCTATGCTTCAGACCGGGGTCTGCCCCTAAGTGCATGCGGGTGGGTCTGGGAAGTAACTTAGCCTTTCAAATCTCAAGTTTCTATATATGTAAAATGGGAGCAAAAATACCCACATACTTTGTGGTATGGTTTGAACAAAACAGAGAAGTGCAAACTACAGAACACTATTTTAAAAACAAAAACCAAACCAACAAAAACTCTAGTAGTCTCCCAATAGAAACAGCCACGAGGTATGACCAAGCTGTACATCTAACATAACTCAGCTTCTAAATGGAAAGAACCAAAGATCTCAATCTCTTTGCCACACTGATGGCTTTTTAATTTTTATTAGATTTACTTGTGTGCATGTGGTGGTCAGAGGACCGCTTTCATAAGTTGGTTCTTTCATTCCTGGGGATTGAACTCAGGCTCTCAGGATTGGCAGCTTGGACCCAATCCTTTATGCACTGAGTCATCTTGCCTGCTCTCCACCACTGTGTTATTTTCAGTGATTCTTGTTGCCTTGGGTGGGTAATGGAGCCAACCAAAGTGTGACACCACATCATTCATTTCCAGCATCTCTTCCGAGTAAGTTCATTGTCCTTGAAAGGAAACATAGTTATGCAACCAGACTGACAAAGTGAGGCTGTCGAGGCAGCTCAGCAGGTAAGGGTGCCTGCTGAACATGCAGGAAAGCCTGAGTTCAATCCCCAGCACCCATGTCGGGTCTGGCCAGGCATGCCGTGGTAAGCTCAGTGCTGTGGGAGATGAAGCCAGGAGGATCATGGGAACTTGACAGCTGCCAGCTCACTCCAGGTTCATTAAGAGATCCTGTCTCAAAGGAATAAGGTAGAGAGTGCTTGCAGGACATCAATGTCCTTCCTCTGGCCTTCCGAAGCACCAGCACACCATGGGCTCATATACCATTTTCACACACAAAAGTAAATCAATAAGTTTAAGGTTTATAATACTGAAGGCTTTGCATAATTATCCCTTTTGATTCATGTAAGGTCTAGGTGAAAAAAAAAAAAAAACAGACCGTAGGGATCCCCACGGCAGCCCTGTTGGCATGCAGCAAACCTGAGGCCCATTGCCCTTTGGCACTGTCCCTCGAACATGGCTGTGGTTGAAGTGACTGTGACAGTAGGTATCCTAGTTGATTCCCTCCCCTACTAGACTGAGCTGTGCAGAAGTCTGTCCTGTTCTAGAATATTCTATGGAACACCACTGGCTTTTCCTTTTGTGGACACTTTCAGGTCTGGAGGGCAGTGGCTTCTTCTTTGAATCCCTTTTGCAGTGTTTCTCCGATGCTGGCTCCCCATTCTTGAGAGTAAGAGATACATACTGAGAGCTTGCTCAGTCTCCTGGTAGAAGTGTGAACTTGGCAGATGATAAGGTGATGTTTTACCGCATGCAGCAGCCAGGCTGGAGGCTGGCCTAACAGTGGTGTGTGATGTCTAGCTTGAGCAGTAGCCAGGCACCATCGCCAATTGCTCTCTGGCTGTGTTGCCTGACTGCAGCTGGTCCCTTCCTCACAAGTCTTGCATACATCTGTCTTTGGAGCGCTTAGCAAGTGGTCCATGGGCCAGCCAGTCCCCCAACAAAGTGAATCAGGGTCCGTTGTCACCCCGGTCTACAGTCCCCGAGGACAAGAAATGCAGATCTGATTTACTAGCACCCTTGACACCTGAAAGTGAACACACCCCTCATAGCAACTTCCTACTGTGTGCCTTAGGTGACTCCCCATGCAAGCCACTGTTGGGCAGCCTGGAACCCAGTTGACCAGTCTCCAGCAAAGAGCCCCAGGACACAGAAGGCTCTAAGGCTGCCAGCATGGCCAAGCTGGCTGTGCTGCTTGCTGTTAATACTAGCTGCTTCCATGACAACCTGGAGATAAACACCTGTGATCAGGCAAAGGCTGGAACAAGATTAGGTGTCTGGGCAAGGTGGGGCCTGGACTGTGATTCAGAACCCTTAAATGACCTGTATTTTTTATGGGGCTATTCCACTGGCATAATTTGTTTGTTAGCCAGATAATGTAGCAGGAACTCAAACTGGCTCCCCTGGGCAGGTGTCTCAGAGGGAAGCAGGTGCCTTGAGCTTTCTCTGGGTCAAATGCTGGGATGGATTCTGATGGGAGAGGTGTTTGGGAGCTGCCAGCCCAGCCTAGATGCCCCATAAGCCAAAGCCTCTGCTGCCAGCTCTGGTTTGCAGCAGTGCTGTGATCACCTCCAGGTCTCTTTGCAACAAGTGGCTCCAACATCTTCCTGCCCTAAAGCAAAACATGTGACTTAAAAGAAGTAACCTGACCTCAGTTACCAGGTGCAAATATCAGTCACTGGGAGTCACGGAGGGAGGCCAGTCTTTGAGCTCTGCTTGTTAACTATTAAGAGTGCACTGTTCAGGGTGTGATAAAGGGTGTCTGCCTCTCCATTTATGATTTCCAGTAAACCAGAGCACTTCAAGGAAGGGCCAGGGCAAGTGAGAGGTTCCAGATCTGGCCCTCCACTGAGCTGGCAAAGCAATTTCTGCAGAGGCCTAAGAGGCACGAGCAAGGCCCCAGATCCTAACAAAAAAGATTAGTCCTCTCTAGAACATGGCAGAGAGCCAGCCTGTCTGGACAGCTTTGGAGGGACAGGCAGTTCCTGACCCCAGCTAGGCAGCATATGTGCACATTCAGGTGGAGAGGTCAGAAAAGGAAGCAGTCTTACAGATCAGTTGTTCTGTGCTTTCTGCTGGCTGCCAGGACAGCCCGGCTCTCTGGGCACATTGGTCTGCCATTCTGAGCAAGTACAGCTCAGCTCTTACAGAAAGCTGGGGAAGCATTCCCAGCTGACCCCTGTGCTGGGCTCTTCTGCATCTGGCCACTGTGGGGAAGCCCAGACCACAGGGAAAGTGCAGACAGGCAGTATGTCCCAACTGGGAAGGGAACTGACGTTCTCCTGCCTACCAAGATGCCAAGATGGAGGTGGCTCTCTACGCCCTTTTGGGTTTCTTTTTGAAGCACCTAGTTGAGCAGCAAATATAGAAAATTTGTATGAAATGAAATTAGCCTGCAGTTACCAGTAGCATGTGTCCATCTACTTAGTGTGTTATGAACACTGCCCCATCCATATGCCTCACCTATGCTAAAGCACTGGGCAGGTCTTTGCTCAAGTGGAGATACAGCTGAGTGGTAGAGATTGAAAACATACACAGGATGGAACACTGAAGGCTGGGGATAAGTCCTGGGTTCAATCTTCAGCTATAAATTGGATATGATGGCACATGCCTATAATCTCAGCATTGGGAGGTAGAGGCAGGAGAATTAGAATCCCAAGGATATCCTTGGCTACGTAGTTAGCTTGAGGCCAAACTTTAGATTCCATCCTAAAAAAAAAATTAGCAGTGCTAGTAGTAAGTGCTGTTTGAAAGTTGAAACACTGACAATGTCGTCAAGGGACTGAGGAACTGACAGGGTGGTCAGGGTCAGGCTCTCCGAGGGATACTGGAAAGAGCAGAGTCATGAAGGAGCAGGTGCATAGTCACCAGTGCAGTCCATGTCCACTTGACTCATGTAAGGACAGGAAAACTAGTGTGACAAGAAGAAAGGCACTTGGTTGGGGAATGTGTCCCTTTTTTTCTGTCTTCTGGATTATTACCCAAACATCCATTTGGTATAAACCTTTATTGGGTGTCCTCAGTACCAGGCATTCTACTGGGCAGTACTGAAACTAGGACAAATATTCAAGTTCCCTTTGCAAAAAGCGTTCAGGGTGCTAGAGAATTAACCAGAACCCCACAGAAGCCAACATGGTGAATGTTGTAGGAGGAGAATCCCAGAGGCCAACAGAGGCCAGAGTGGCTTTCTGATCCACTGTGGGCTCTGAGGGAAAGAGAAGAAAAAATGATGCCATGCTATGGGGTGACAGGAAGGAGCCTGAGCCGAGTTGAGGGATGGGATGTGGTTAGTCTGCAGAAAAAGAGCAAGTCTATTCCAGGCACAGAGAAGCTGGAGGCTGGGGTAGACAGGTACGGGAGGTCTTGAGATGGACAGCTTCCGGGAACAGTCACAGAGGCTGCAAATGCTCCGGAGCCTCAGCCAGACATTCAAGAGTAGCTTGTAGAGTTGAGACAGATTACTATGGGGGCAAATCAGCAGCAAGCAAGGCTGGAGAACAAGATGCTACTTATGAACTGTGCCCCAGACCACTCTCCAGGGATGGCTTCCTTCCTGAGAGCCAGCCCATGGCATGACTGACCCCTCCCAGTAGCCTCTGTTGTGAGATTGGAATAAAGAGGGACCTCAGCCAGGCACCAGGATGTGAATGAGCAAGTGCTCAAACATCCAGGAGGGCACACCACCTCTAGTTCTTAGTGGACACCGCTGCACAGTTCCAATCTGTGAGGCAAATACCAGGCTTTGCATTTGGGTCGAGAAGACTTTTTCACCAAATCCTTTTCAGGCATGTCATTGGGTTGTAAAATTACAAAGGAGCTATCATCACATCCCAGTAAATGTGTATTTGGACTTAAAAAACAAGATAATTGTGTATCTACCCCAGCCTTCTGGGGACACGGGTGTGTACTCTCCACTCTTTCTTCTTACTCCACCCCCAGTTTGTATTCCTCTGTCTCTTTCTCAGTCCAAGCCTCTGGTTATCCTTTTAAAACACACACACACACACACACACACACACACACACACACACACACACAGAGCTCCTTAACAACATTCCAGTATAAGTGATGACAGACACCGATTACTTTAAGTATAGCTATTATCTGTAATCTGTTAACAACCAGAAAATAAACAGAGAAATGGGGGAGAGGGAATAGACAGACAGACAGACCAGAGCACTCTGTGGCCTCAACTGCTCCAGGAACTGGTAAGCTCATCATGTTTCTTTCCTTTGCTTAAACAGCCATGTGTCTCTAAAGGTCCTTTCTCTGCCCTTATCACATGCCCAGTCCTGGGAGCCAATTGGGCTATTTCACCCCAAACCCTGGCCTCTGCCTTCTGCCCAAGTTTACTCAATAAAGAGCACTAGCAAGAGATCAAAGATTAGGACAAAAGTTTATTCCCCTTGGGGTGGGTGGGATTGTTTGCTGAGTAAAGGTGCTGTGCCAGCATATTCGAGGATCTAAGTTCGATTCCAGGATCCACATGGTAGAAAGAGCACAGACTCTTACAAGTTGTCCTCTGACCTCCACATGTATTCTATGGCATACATTCCCTCCAACAACATATGTACATAAATAAGTGTAAATTGGAGGGGGGAACTCTTTGACACAGGGTTTCTCTGTATCCCTGGCTGTCCTGGAACTCGATCTATAGACTAGGCTGGCCTTGAACTCAGAAATCTGCTTGCCTGGAATTAAAGGTGTGTGCCACCATGACTCAGTAATAAATGTAATTTTTTAAAAGTAGTTTATTCCCCTTGGTCTTCACTCAGTTATTACATCCTTCCCCGTGGAGCCCACAGCTCCTGCCAGGTGCCCCTTCCAGCAGCTCCCTTCCTCTCCCTTCCTTCACACCATCGTGGAGCCACAGGTCATAACTGCTCCCCACAGTTGCTGTACCCTAGAGCATCACTCTCCAGGGCTGCCATCAGCCCTTCCCACACTCCCATGGAAGACCCCCATTGAGTATGTTACCTGTTTCCTACCACCTGACTTTGATGAGATGAGGATTCTCTTGTCCCCATCTGAAGGCAGCAAAGCCGAGGCTCAGAAGTTTAACAGCCTGTGTGAGGGAGGGCACACAGCTGGCAGACAGCAGAGCGGGTCTCAACTCCAACTGTTCCAAAGTGTGTGTGCTTGTCACTAGGTTAGATTACTTCCCACACACCAGAATTCACCTCCCCAGACTCTGTGTATCTGTTTACTCTGGTCTTCCCCGTTTCAGTCTACAAGCATTTAATATGAGAGTTGTAGGTCAGTGCTGGAAGAAAGTCTCCTGGTAAATAGAAGTGACTGGCGGCTGGTTACGGGTGCAGAAAGGGCACGAAAGCCTGTGATGCTAGGCTGGTGTGAACTTGAGTGTCCCGCACGATTGCAATGCCTCACTCTGTCCTTTGCTCTGAAGGGCCCACCTCTGACATCATAGCCCCTGGGGGCTGTAGTAAAGTGCTCAGTCAGCCAAGGAGGTAACCTGGGGTTACCTAATTCTGCTCCCCACTTTTCAGCACTGCTCCTACACTTGATTCTAGCTAACAGACAGAGACATATATGACACAGTGTTGGCCCTTCAGTAGCTCGCTTCCATGATCTATAGTGACACTGAAACTGCTGACTCAGTTTGCAGGAGGATATTACTTTTTATTTTAAGGAACTTTCAAAAACACCTAAAATTTAATTGTACACGCACTTTAGCCCTGGAGAATTTTTTGGGTACCAAGTTTCCTAGCACTTTGACAGCACTTGGGATTGGAGACGCTGAGGACAGGCCAGGAAGTTGCTGTTGGGCCCCCTGAACTACCTAGTAGGCATGAAGACCTTTTAAAGTTACAGTTTTAAAATGTAAACTCGGGCTGGGCGGTGGTGGCGCACGCCTTTAATCCCAGCACTTGGGAGGCAGAGGCAGGCGGATTTCTGAGTTCGAGGCCAGCCTGGTCTACAGAGTGAGTTCCAGGACAGCCAGGGCTACACAGAGAAACCCTGTCTCAAGAAACAAATAATAATAAAAAAAGTTTCATTTTTAAATAATTTTTATTGGGGTGTATACAAATGCTGTATCTAGGGAGGGGAGATCAGAGGAGAGCTTGCAGGAGTCTCTCCTTCCACCGTGTACAAGTTAGGGTTCACAGTGACAGCTGCCTTCTGAGCTATCTCAGGGACACATCCCTATTTTTCAAAATGAGGGTGGGATGGCAAGCATTCTGGCAGTCACCACAGTGAAAATGAGCGTTTACATTCGATATAGGTGGAGGCTGAGCTAGAAGGAGCCAATAGCCCCAATAATGACCTCTGAGGCCAGCGATAGCAATTCTGGACTGACATCGTCCCGCCCGTCTTACTCTTTACTTTTATATTGAAGGAGAATCTCCATCTTGATTAAGCCACTGTTTTCCGCTTTTCACAGCTGAGACAGATTCTAAACAATCATCATGTTCCGCTTGCCACGTGGAGCACTTTTTTCCACTATTGGTCTCAGATTTTATATATAGGCTAACTCAGTCTCTGCCACTATGATAATCCTGGTTTTGCTTGGGTTTGTATTTTGTCTGAGTTTCCTTTTAAACCTTTGGTGTTTATTATTCATGTAGACAAAATTTGCAGGGTTTCTTTGTTGTTGTGTGTGTTTTGTTTTGTTTTTCGAGACAAAGTTTCTCTGTGTAGCCCTGGCTGTCCTGGAACTCAGTTGGCATACCAGGCTGGCCTCGAACTCAGAGGTCTGTCAGCCTCTGCCTCCCAAGTGAGGTTGTAGTTATTGTTGTTGTTATTATTATATTTTGTTTTGTTTTGATTTTTGAGCCATAGTTGCCAAGATCTTATACTGTATTTGAGCTAGTCTGGAACTTGTGGCAATTCTCCTGCCTCCTCCCAATAGTTCTGGGATTTGGCATGTACCACCAAGAAGCTCAAAGTTTCCAGACTCTTAGAGTGCAGTTTTTGCACTTTTGTTTAAACACTGCCACTTGTATCAAGTGAGTAATCACTATATTCTCCTAGCATCTTAACTGATTCTTTTTTTTTTTTTAAGATTTATTTATTTTATCTATGTGAGTACACTGTAGTTGTCTTCAGACACACCAAAAGAGGGCATCGGATCCATTACAGACGGTTGTGAGCCATCATGTGCTTGCTGGGAATTGAACTCAGGACCTCTAGAAGAGCAGTCGGTGCTCTTACCCACTGAGCCATCTCTCCAGCCCATCTTAACTGATTCTTCTGTTGACACTTAACACAGACAGACATCAATGCTATTTGTCAGTTTTTAAATTTTGTTTTTGTTGCTCTCATACAACCCAGGCTGGTTCAGAAAGTCCTACACACAAACACACACACACACACACACCAGTGAGTGCTCACCCCAGTGCTGGAATTATAAGAGTGTGTGTCTAGTTCATTCTCTCCTCTCTCTCTCTCTCTCTCTCTCTCTTTTTTATTTTCTTCTTCTTTTCTTTTTTTTTTTGTTTTGTTTTTGTTTTTTTTTTTTTTGTTTTGTTTTTTTGTTCGAGACAGGGTTTCTCTGTGTAGCCCTTGCTATCCTGGAACTCGCTCTTTAAACCAGGGTGGCTTCCAACTCAGATATCCACCTGCCTTTGCCTCCTGAGTGCTAACCAGCTTTGCTCAGTTCATTCTTAGCCTGGTGAAGGCTTTGAGTTTCTAACCCCACTACTCTCCTAAACTCTGACATAGAAGCCAGCATCCTCCTTGTTCACAGAGGCAGCATCCCCCTTGTTCACAGAGCCAGCATCCCCCTTGTTCACAGAGCCAGCATCCCCCTTGTTCACAGAGCCAGCATCCCCCTTGTTCACAGAGCCAGCATCCCCCTTGTTCACAGAGCCAGCATCCCCCTTGTTCACAGAGCCAGCATCCCCCTTGTTCACAGAGCCAGCATCCCCCTTGTTCACAGAGCCAGCATCCCCCTTGTTCACAGAGCCAGCATCCCCCTTGTTCACAGAGCCAGCATCCCCCTTGTTCACAGAGCAGCATCCCCCTTGTTCACACTGCCTTTCCTGAACTAAGCATCCTGGAGATGAGCACACCTAGCACACAGTCTCTTCTTCCCACCCCCTCCCAGGCTGCCTCTGTGCTCATCTACTCACTACCCAAGGAAGCACTGGGCCTCTTCTAAAGCAGTAGTTCTCAACCATCCTAATACAGTTCAATGCACCTCCTGCTGTGGTGACCACAGCCATAAAATTATGTCGTTGCTACTTCATAACTGTAACTTTGCTACTGTTGTGAAGCATAATGCAAACATCTGATATGCAGGATCTCTAATAAGTGACCCACAGGTTGAGATCCGCTGTTCTAGAATTCTACCACTGTGTCCAGCACTATTCCATCTGGTCTCTAATTTCTGTTTAGCTATACAAGCCATTGATAGCTCCCAACTCCCAAGAGCCTTTTATTATTTCTTCTTTGGAAAGGTAATATGAAGAACATTTTTTTTTCTGATTAATTATGGAGCTTTTGAGTTTTGTTTGTTTGTTTGGCAGTGTTGGTTGGTTGGTTTGACACCATCTCACGAATCCCAGACTGGCCTCAAAGTTGCTATATAGTAAAAGATGACCGTGAACTTCCAGGTGCTAGGATTTCAGGCATCCACTGCTACCCCAAGTTTATGAGACACTAGGAATCAAACCTAGGGCTTTGTGGTGCTAACCAGCCATTCTGCCACCAGAGCTACATCTCCAGCCCAGTAGGGAGCTTTTTAAATTGAAATTTTTTTTTTCCATGAGAGAAACTAACTATACTAATCATTTTAAAAGTTCAAAACTAGGCTGGTCATGGTAGTGCCAGCCATTAGTTCCAACATACTTGCATATGTTCTTAGAGGAACCATCCTCAATCTCTTTTGTTTGCTCATTGTGTCAGGGTGTCTCAACCAAATCCAGAGCTCCCCAGTATGGCCAGTTTTTCTAGCTAGTTTGTTCTGGGACTCTCCAGTCTTTTGTCACCTTCCAAAGCTAGAATTACAGACAAGCACGATGTCCACCTGTCATTTACTTGGCTTTCTGGAGATCTGAACCCTGGTTCTCATCCTTGTATAGTGAGTGCTTTAACCACCAGGGCCACTCCCCAGTCCCCATGTAACTTCATTTACTTATTTATTTTGAGACAGGGTCCCCACTGTACAGCCCTGGATGGACTTGAACTCACAGAGATCCTCCTGCTTCTGCCTGTCAAGTGCTGGCATTCAAGGTGTGCACCACCATGCTCAGCCACTATGTTCTATTTAGCTCTTCTGTGGTACATATTCCACTGTGATAACATAACATTAACATAAAACATAACATTTCTTGTTCTTCCTAGTGGACTTTGCAGTGTCCTCCTCAGAGCTATAGAGGACTGCAAACATCCGTCTTCTTATTCTCTTATTCATTTGTAGTAGGGTTTCTGTAAGACAGATTCCTTATACTAAGATTGCAGAGTTAAGGAATAAACGTATAGTAAATGGTATGTACTCTGTAGACAGTAGAAGAGACGACGTGATGGTGGAGGAAAGATGCAACAGGTGGACTGGGGGGAAGATGAGAGAATGTCTGGCATGTTCCCGTTTGTGCACAATTGAGACTGAACTGTAAACTCACATCTGCAGGTGTGACATCTAAGCAGAGAAGCAGTGTTGGGGGGCCAGTGAGAGGGGGAGCACATGGGGGGGGGGGGTACGAGCAAAGCAGTGATTTAGAAGTATGGAAGATACGCTGAAGCAACAAGAGGAAAAGGTAGCGCATGCCTCTGGGTGCCTTTGTCACCCCCAGTGCATCCATTGCCCCATATTTGGAGTTATTTCCACAAAATTCACATCTAGTTGTGGCTCTCTCTGTTTAAAATACTCAAGCGGCTTCTCAGTACCAGCAAGTGCCGAGCCTTCCCCCCACTCCTCTTCAATCACGTTTACATTTAATATTATCTTGTATGATGACCTATGTGGAATTCACAGGACAACTTTGGTAGTACCGGTTTGCTCAGTCCACCCCTAGGCAGGATCCAAGGATTGAACTCGGGTCATCAGGCATACACAGTGAGCGTCTTTACCCACTTCAGCCATTTTACTAGCACCCCAGCCAGTTCTAGATCCTCTGAAAGCAGACCCCCAGGCAGGACCAGGAAATGCAGATTTACTGAAAGATAAAAAGGGAGAAATGGACAGGACAAGCTCGCCTTGTGAGAGTGGTTACTGTCTAGTTCCTGGAAAGAAAGGGAAAGGAAGGAAGATCTCTTAGGAGACACCTCAGACTGACTTGAGGAATGTTCCAACCAGCCCGGTAAGGACTCAACCCCTTGAGTTCTCTCCCTGGGCAGAAATGGACTAGCCTAGAGTGCACATGTTTGACATGGCTTCCAGGAATCGACCTTACTTGGGGCCAGCTAGAAGATGAAGAAATGGCCATCACAAATACACACTGAAAAGTAGGATTGGGTGGTCCAAGCTCTGACAGAGAAACCACCGTGTCCAAGAAGCTCAGTATGTTTGTTATATACAGATGAACAGAGAGCCAGGGTTATTACATACAGCCGAACAAGGAGGTGGGGTTATCACCTACAGATAAATGGGGAGGTGGGTTGTTCTATACAGCTGATCAAGGAGTCAGGTTTGGCTGGTTTCTGTAGTAGTCTCTAGGCAGGCAGTCTTTGGGCTGTAAACATGTGTGGGTAGAGATATTGGGAGGAGAAAGCTATTGTGGACATTTTCTGAACACATCATCAACATCTGCACTTGGACCAGAAAGCAACTTTGGCATCTTTCTGAGCCTCACACTGGGGGAAGGCAGGAAAGTTTTGCCGTTTCCCCATGGGTCTGAGGCTAGTGTCCTTGACATGGCCTGCTCACATCAACAACACTCAGGACTTCGTCTGCTTCCCACACCAGGGCATCTAGCCACTGTCAAGGAGCTGCCCTGGAAAGTGGCCTTTGTTGCAGGATATTTGATTACATTGTGAACCCCAAGATTGTATTATTTACTAAAAATACCTTTTGTGGTTTGGTTCAGCCCTTAACACATACCTTTAATCCCACTGTCTGGAATACACACACTCTTAGCACACACCTTTAATCCCAAACAATGAAGGTAAGGTTAGTTTTTAGAAGGTAGCACAAATGTTTGAAAAATGATATCTAATTGATTGACAGGCAAAGTGACAAATCAGAGAAAGATTTGACAGAATAGGATATGCCCACCTCTCACATAAAGAGAAAAGAAAGGGAAGCTACTTAAGGAGCAGGGCAGAGAAAGAAAAAAAAGAGGAAGAGGCAGTTTTACCTAAGACAGTTATAGAGAAACAACTTGCAGAGAGAAAACAAGCTAGACACAGGTGAATTCAGACAAGCGTATTAGAACATATTGCCAAACTTAATATGAGGCCTAGCAGAGCAATTCAGTAAGAAACTGAGAGAAGCCAAATTGAATCAGTCAGCTCATAGAGGACTTTGAGCCAGAACAGCTGAGTTGACCAGCCAGCCAGATCTCAGAAAGAACTAGAAAGGTGAATTTATTCAACAGTGAGTCTCAAGAGGCTGAAAACATTCTAGGCCTAGATTAGATTGCATGGAGGCTAGAAACTTTCAGGACTAGGCCTGGGTTAGCAGACAGAGGCAGTAAACCTTGGAGACAACAATTACATCAGGAGAATAAAAAAATACTTTTATAGGCCTTGACTTGAGAAATGCCTGCACCTGAAGCTTGCAGGTACCATCAACTACCATAATCGAAGCCTGACTTTATTATCTCCCTTTCTGTTCTCCAAGACCCTGTGCACTGGCGCCACTGGCCTGACCACATGCCAGTAGCCACACCAATCTTCTGTGTCTACCTAAAGCCCAGCCTTTGCTTACTCAGTCCTCTCTGCCTCTGATGTCCTTCCAACAGACATTGGCTTAATTGCAATTTCCTGATGCCATTCTGCAAAATCTGTCCCTTCCTATTCCTGTGGTCCTATTTTTAGGTCAGTAGTCTCCAGGCTGGAGTGTCTTAGCCACTGTTTGTTTTGAGACAAGGTCTTGTTGTGTAGCCTAGGCCTGCCTAAAACTTACAATCCTCCTGCCTCAGCTTACTGAGTAAGAAGATTACAAATGCATGCCGTTACATTGCTCTGGTCAAACAACCAGATGCTTTCAGGAGTCTTCTTAGCTGTCTCTATATATCAATGAGTGTCTGTGGTGTGTGCACACTAGCACACACAAGCATACACATTTGCAGAGGCCAGAAGAGGTTACTGGATCCCTAGAACTGGAGTTGCAGGTGCTTGTGAGGCACCTGATATGGGTGCTGGGAACTGAACTCAGATCTTCTTCAAGAGTAGTGAGTGCTAATAACCTCTGAGCTAATAATCTCTCCAGCCCTGATTCTTCCCTTTCTCCCAGATGTGAGGGCTGCCCCCCTCGGCTCCCCCACATACCTTCTTTCTCTAGTAGGGTGTTCAGCGAAGGTGGAAGTCAGGAGGCTCTGTTTATCTTAGATGTTGGCACTGCCTTGACTGTTGTTAGGAATACTTTTTTTTTTTTAAAGATGTTAGATGTATTTGTATTTCATATAGAGGAATGCTTTTTGAATATATAATATGTAGTGCACTGTGTGCATGCAGTGCCTGTGGAAGCCAGAAGAGGGCGCTGGATCTCCTCTGACTGAAGTTAGGGACAGTTGTGAGCCTCCCTGCCAGGTGCCAGGAATGGAACCTGGGTTCTCTGCAAAAACAGCCAGTCTTCTTGGAGGCTTCGTAGCATGAAGAAGTCCATCTCTAGAGCTCCAGAATAATCTTTGGGGCTACACTCAAGGTGTTATCAAATGTTATCATTCCTCTGTACTAGAAAGATCAGTGAGCCAGACCAGTTAGTGTAGAACACCAGCCCCTCTACTCTAATACAGAG
Organism: Mastomys natalensis; assembly: GCA_021653895.1. NCBI lineage: Eukaryota > Metazoa > Chordata > Mammalia > Rodentia > Muridae > Mastomys > Mastomys natalensis. Next base: position 1,351,498 of record JAJTUV010000625.1, on the reverse strand, counting down.
TCAGAGACGCCAAAGAAGGTTCAAGAAAGAAACCCAGACCTCACATTTGCTATAAGGATTGTCCCCAGAAGTTTTGCCTCTCCATGTAACTAGAAACAGGGACTTTATGGATTTAGAGGCCACAATCCAGAGTTAACCCTAAGAGTCAGATCATATGCGCTGGGTGGACAAGATAACAGACCCACACACTTAGAAGCCAGCATCAGTAAGAGCAGACTCCTGCTGTGCTGCTAAAAGAACCCCTCACCATTGATATTAAGTTATTCTAAAGATCAAGACCTGAGTTGTGAGCAAATTGTCCAGGAACCCAGAACCTGCTGTGTATGAAACGAAGCACCAGACACCAGGAAAACCAAATAAAACAAATTAGAGCAAAATACACGGCTCCATTGTGCAAGCACAGGCATAACTTTTTTAGTCCTGGGTACAGTCGTGAACCAAGAACGCTGTCTGTAGAGATTTCCCAAGGATCATGTAAACAGTTGGGATGGTTATATCTTTTTAAACAACAGTTTCTGAAAACATGGGGTGAAAACAAAATCTCAGTTATTCATCTTGAGACAGCCTGGGAGTCCAGAAGCCTGAAGGCCCACAGATTCACTTCCTTGGAACTGGGGCTGGGGTCAGGGTTCTGGCTTCTGGAGGTGCTGGGGGAAGGGGTATGTGTTCCAGCTTTCCATTCTTTTAGGCATCTATGTCTTTTCCTGGAGGAGAGCAGGCACCCAGGATGTAGCCACAGGTCTCCTGGGGACATCTGTCCCTCTGGGGAGGGATCCTCCATTCCAGGCTCATTCTTGTCTTGTGACAGTCTGACATGAAGGAAACATGCAGGCTGCTGGCCCTGCGTCATGGCAAAAACCTACTCTTCTCTTTGGAGTCTTGGAAGGCACAGACTTTCCCCAACCATTGGAGCTTAGACTCTTCAAAGCAATGCTCGTGTCTCTAGACACTTCCCTGGTTACCATCTCTAGCCTGACTCCATGTTCTTAGATATGAGTAAGTGTTTAATGTCCTCCCTCTCTGCTCAGGTTTGTATTGTACCTCATTTCTGTCTCTCTGTCTCTGTCTCTCTCTCTGTCTCTCTCTCTGTCTCTCTCTCTTCTCTCTCTCTTCTCTCTCTCTCTCTCTCTCTCTCTCTGTGTGTGTGTGTGTGTGTCTGCCTGTGTGTATGTTAGAGGATCATCTGTGTGAGGTGTTCCATGTCTGTAGTTCCAGCATCAGAAAATAGACAAGGAAAGCTACAACTTCAAGGCCAGCCTGGGCTACATGGTGAGGTCTAGGCCATCCTTGCCTGCCTAGTGAGATGATGTTTAAACAGACTAACAGAGTTAGGGAAATAGTTCAGTCCGCAAAGCACTAGCTTACTGCACACATGTGAGACCTTAGCTTGATCCTCAGAACTCACAGAAGAGCCAGGTTTGCTGGCACATGCTATAATCCCAGCTCTGTGTGAGCACGGAAAAGTAGAACCCTAGACTCCTAAGTCAGTCACTCAGAAAGCCCCAGATAATCGAAGAGACCCTGTGTCACAAAATAAGGTTGGTGTCACCTGAGAAAGGACGTCTGAAGTTGACTCCTGGCCTCCTCGAGCACCTGCCTGCACATGGTGTATAGAGACAAACAAGCACACATACAAAACACGCAAGTAAAAAATAATAAAAAATTATAAGTGTAAGGAGGACTTGGTCTAGTAGTTCTTAGCCTGTTTGAGATCTCGTTCCCTTTCCAGAATCTCATGGAGCAAGTAGACCCTCTCTCTGGAAGAATTCACAGGCAGCCAGAACTGTTTGCAGCTTTCACGGTCCATTGCCCCAGTCTGGGTTTCTGAGCTCTTAGTGGAGGGAGAGGAAGTGGGAGAAGGTGATGGCAAGGCCTGGGGACAGAGAGAGAGAGAGAGGTAGAGACTCATGACTGGTGGTCGTACCTAAGACTAGTCACAGGGTCACCAGTGAGTGTTGCTAGTCCTAGGCAGAGTCAGGTCTCAAACTCAGACAGCTAATTGAGGTGCCTATTTAACAGATCAGCAGACTCTGGCTCCAGACCCCCTCAGTCCCTACTCACATCTGCCCGTTACAGAACCATCCAGGCTGGCATATCCCACTCCATACCCTCCACCTCTCCAGCCCCTGGACTTCTCTTCCCTTCCCTCAGGTTCTCTGATTCCTTTATCACCTCAGTCATTTTGGCTACTCAGTCTCTTGGTCCTCTTAGTTCCTGCGCACTCTCTTGACCTGCCCACACTCAGACTCCCCTGTTTCATTACCTGGTTCATTCTGCTGGCCATGTCCAGTGTGGACCCTTCCAGATGCCTCTGGCCGTTCTCTCCTTCATTATCTCCAGCAAGCCTTCTCTTCAACCATGATTTTTTTTTTCAGTCAGCAACTGTGCTAGGCCACAGCAGGGTACTTGGCCATGTGTTGGGACTTGTGCACTGTAACTCTATATATCTGGATTTGAAGGAAACAGGTCTGTAGTGGTTTTCCTGGAGGAGGCGAGTGGTCTTGTGTCTAATCTCAGCCAGTTGACATGGCTCCCTGTGGGCTCCCAGCCAACGAGGTAGGGAGGACTTGTCACCCCAGACCACAAGTAAGTGAAATGAATGCATGATTGCTCCAAGGTATAGCTGAGATTTTTGCTAACTATATGAGGGAAAATCCAGCCAGAGGCATATGGAAGAGTCTAGAGCAAGAATAGAAAGTAGAACATTGGACATGGCCAGTAGACTGAACTGAGCCACAAGGGATGGAAGGGGAGGGGACGAGAGAAGAAAGGGGAGATGAGGGAGGGGCAGGCAAGCACTGAGAGCAAATGGCAGGGTTTTACAGGAATCAGAAACCAGGGGAAAGCAAAGCCCATGAGCTGGAAGTTTAGGATAGAAGAGCTGAGAGGAGTCACAGGGACTGAGCAATCTGGAGGCTGGTATGGTAATAGGCATTTGTCCTGGGTTTCTTTGGACCTGACAGTAAGTTCTTGAGTTTAGGATCTTGTCTTTTCTGTAGGGAAGTCGATCTCCTGAGTTAGCATGTGATTGCTAAGGGTATCACTCTGTGCAAACTGAGGGGGGGCGGGAATGGAGAATGGGGAAGTTTTTGGATCCAGATTCCATCCCAACACATCACAGGGGATTTTGGAAGCAAGCACAATGATTGTTTGTAGTCCAGAACTTGTGCAAAGCTCCTGCTGGGTGGTGACTCAGGGAGGGTAGAATTTCCCTTGGGCCAGCCAGCTGGACAAGTCTACACTGTTCTCTGTGCAGGCCCCAGCACAGAAGAGCATGGTCTGACCAAGGGGGTGGTGCAAGGTGGGTGGGAGAGGAGGGAACCTGATTTAACACACACTCACAAACATGGTTGCTTCTCAGGGTTCCCCCACATCCAGCCTACCCTAACCCCAGACCCGGCCTCATAGCATTCCCAGCACTGGCTCCACAGCTCATCCAAAACAGACATCTGCACATGCCTGCTGAGCTGAGTGACGCTCCCCTCCCGTCGATGCCACATGGCAGAGCTCGGGCTTCACACTCAAGTGGATCCACCCTTGGGCCAGATGTTCTCCAACCTCTGGATCTCCCCCTTGCTTCATGTGGTGCTTAGAACTATCAGTTTTGTTCTTACTGATGTGCCCTCTGGACTCTGTTCATTTGTGTGTGCATGTGTGTGTAGCTGCATGTAAATGTGTGTTACTTCCAGGGAACCTTATGCCCAGACTGGCTTAAGACTGACTCAGTCTGTAGCCTAAGCAGGCCTTGACTTTGTCACCCCAAATACCTGGTCACCCAAATAGCTGAGATGACAGGCATATGCACTGTGAGGTGAGGCGTGAGACATCCAGGTTATTGGCAGTCATGCAGTCTGTTGGCACAGTGAGGCTGACAAGTTGAAAAGTATCAGCTAGTCTGACCTCAGTTCTAGTCTGTGCAAGGAGATAATGAATCTGTGTTTTTCTTTCTTGTGGCCTAGGGAGCTCCCCAATGCCATTGAGCAGACAGTCTACCATATAGCCAACCCATTGCCATCACCAGGGAAGCACCTAGCACTACATAGTTTCCTCCAAATGCTCTCCCTTTGACTAAGTAAGGGAAAGTTACCCATGTGTTCCAGACCTGAGGAGGGAGGAGTCACACTCTACAGATTCTAGAGAGGAAGGATTGCTGTCCTGTCCAGAGCCATCTTGGCCAGGACACATTGAGTCAAGAGGACAGACCCGTTGCCCTGATGGCTCAATGCAAAGCAGATGCCAGCTGTCATACTGTATACTGACAATGCCAATCAATTACGATTACTGGGTTTCAGTTCTCCGAGGAGTAACCTTTTGGGTGTGGTGGGGCCATGCAGATGAATCAGCCACAGGCCTGCTTCTCCACAGGTATTCCACTTAGTAGGGGCAAGGGAGGCTATTCTTGGTCATCCGAAGAACCCTGAGTCCTCTGTTCCTCCCCTCTTATCCCTGGCTTAAGTCTAGCTGCCTCTCCTTCACTGCACCTGTGGTCCTGGTCTTAGGCTTACAGAAATTAGTAAATCCAGATGCTTATGGTCTGGTGGGAGGGAGTCCTTTCTGGCACACAGTAAGGTCAGCTAGCCCCAAGGCAGGTGCCTAACAGTCCCTATGTTCACCCTGGGCTGTGGGTTCTAAAGTCCCTTGCTGGCAGGACACCTAACCCCCTTTTCATTGGCCCTGGGCATCTGCAGGAAGATCTCAGGAAGACGGGGTGGGGGCTCATGTGAGTGTGGCAGGGGCAGGGTAGTGGTAGGGTGCTGCCCCTCTAAGGACATACCTTCTCTTTCTTAAGGACTTGTGAATTGTCTACTCCATTTTTACCCCCACACCCTTCTGCAAGCACCCTGCTCCCAACAAGATGAGTCCCCAGGGATCAGAACCCAGCTCTGACCTTCTCCACCCTCTTCCTGCTGTGACGTGGGCGAGGTACCTAACTTTCTAAGCCAGTTTCCTTATTAGTGAGAGGAGATAATGACTGCTCCTACTCTCTTCAAGTTGGCACTTCTCATCCTTAAAGTGTCCTGGAGCTAGGAATGGGGATGTGCATTTGCGACCAGTACATGAACGCTGATGCCTTTCTGTCGGGAGTGTCTGCGTGGCATAGTGAATGGGTAGAAGGCAACTAACTCTTCTAGAATAAACGTACTTCCTGTCTGTGTCGTGGGGCATGGTGGGGGCAACCCTCCAGGCCTTTGGGTTTGTTAGACACCCGATACCTGTGTATTTTTTAGTCTTCACGACAAGTCAGTGAGGTTGATATCATACCCATCTTGCAGATGAGCTAGCTAAGGCCTCTTAGTGCGAGTGCCATTGCAGTGAGTTCAGTGTTGCTAACTGCAGACGCACAGTCAGCGGAGTCCCACCCTGCAAGTGTCGATCTTCTGGGATGACCTGGAATATGTCAAAATCTGGATGCACACCTCAGTGTGGTGGCCTTCGAGTTTGGGACTCTCTTGCTCTCTAGGCACTGTCTCTAAGGGCACAGACTATCCCTGGCAGTCTCATGAGAGATGGAGAGCAAACCTGGGAGTGTCCCTGCATCTCTGACCCAAGCCAGGATTTTTCCCCACCCTGGGGGAGGAGAGAGGAGCTTACCCACAGGGATTTCCCCAAGGGGCTGGAGTGGGCTTTTTTCCTGGGGTCAGAGAAGGACTTTGTACTCTAGCTGAGGTGGGGAATCCCCCATGGATTTCATGGTGCCAGTGGGAGGAGCCTATTGTTTTCCTGAAACACAAGTCCTTAAGGGAGAAGAGAGACTAGGGCCTGTCCGAATTAGCCTCTTAGCCAAGCATCTTGGTGTCTGGAGCTCCATCTTTCCCTCCCACCCCCCAATCCTTCACTTGCTGCCATGAGACCATAACACCAGGCAGTGACACTTGTATTTAATAACGGAAGGAAACAGTCTAAGATTTGGAGCCTCCACCCAGTTCCGAGGAAAAATAAAGGACACCAGATTGTTCATTACAACAGTGACTTTTGATGGCATTCACTGGGAGCAAGGCCAGTGTTTAAGGGTTAGATAATATACTGTGAGAAGACACATGTAACATACTAAGAAACAAAAATTATCCCGGAGAGGAAACTGACGACAAGAGGATTTCATAACAGATTCAGTAAAAATTCAAGTCACAAAACAGTGTTCATGATTTCTCTTTTTGGTAACTAAATTTTCTTTATTTTATGTGTATGGATGTTTTGCCTGATGTAGTATGTATGTATGTATGTATGTATGTATGTATGTATGTATGTGTTCCACATGTATGCCTGGTGTCCATGGAGGCCAGAAGAATGATCATATCCCCTGGAACTAGAATTAGGGACAGTCGTAAGCTACCACATGTGTACTGGGAATCAAACCTTGGTTCTCTGAAAGAGCAGCCAGTGCTCTGACCATTGAGACATCCAGCCCATTATTGAGACAAGACCTCGCTGTAAATTCCAGACTGACTTCAAACTCCCTGTAATCCTCTTGCCTCAGCCTCTGAGTGTTGAGGTTAAGGCACATGCTACCACATACAGCTTGCTTTCATTTCCCTCCTCCCAGTTTTACATTGCAATCCAGGCACAGTGATGTATACCTATAATCCCAGAATTTGAGAAATGGAGTCAATAGGGTCAAGAGTTCAAGGCCAACCTGAGCCGCATAAGACCCTGTCTAAAAATATATAAGAAAAAAAATGTCTGGAACGATGCCTATGAAATGCTTTTGTTGTTTGTTTTGTACTATTTTTGTGTTATGAGACTAAGTCTCCTTTTGTTGGACTGGAGCTTTCTGTGTAGACTAGGCTGGGCTTAAACTTGTAGTGATCCTCCAGTCTCTGCCTCCCCAGAGCTGGGATCACAGGCATGTGACACTACCCAAGTTAATACCAAATATTAGCTGTAGTTACTGCTTAGAAGTAGGATTACAAATGTCTTCTGAGGGGGGTGTTTCTGTCTTCAGTATTTCCCAAAGTCCCACCAGGGAAAAAGCACTGTCCCTTATGTCTTTGTAGTTGTGAAGGAGAAGGGACACACTATCAGGAGAGGCTCTGTAGCTAGTCAGACCAGCCAAGGTGCAGGAGTGCAGACAGAAGATGCTAGGAAGAAAGCATCAGAAGGAAATTAGCCCAGTATGGCTCTCCAGTCATCGCCAGAGATCCCAGCTGACGATACAGGCTGCCGCAGGAGGTTCCATGTTACTGTGTTCATAGGCTCATTGGCATCTGAAGTGACCTCTCTGCTAATGGCATGTCTGATGAGCTTTACCCCTGTGGGAGAGAACAGGAGCCCCTGAGCCTCCCATCATGGAAGATCAGATGAGATCCTGGTTTATAAGAACACAGGAACTTTCTCAGCAGCCCTGGACTACGGACATTTAATCTGAGGCTACACGTGGCAATGTGAGATGGAACTGACTTCATAGGAATGGAGAAGCCGAGAGATAGTAGGCTCTTGAGCCCTGAAATGGATGGAGCTTGACAACTCGGGGAACCTGGCCCTATCCATGGTTCCAGTTACAGGTGTTATGGGTGGACCAGCTTTGCAGTCTGCATTTGAGGAAAGCAAAGAGCCAATTTCTCTTCCATTCAATCCCTCCTGCCATGGCAGCCACCTCCATTCGTCAGCCCGTCTTCATGTTCATCCCATCCGTTCTGCTGGTCCTACCATGACCAGGTAGTTGCAAGATGCTTCACCCAGTCTTTAGTTCTCCATCTTCATGTGGCCTGTCTCTGTGTGCTGCTCATACTCCCTGGCACCCGTCCTGTTGGCCCTCGTATATAGGGGCCAGGCACCTCTGCTAAGCTGTTGAATGGGATTCTGTTGTCAACAGCTTCACCCTGACATCCATCCTCTTGGTAATCTTATCCTACACGATGACACTATAGAGCTTCATGCTAAGAACTCCCAGCTTTCATTCCCAGCCTCTCCAGATTCACACATTCTAGCTACATGCCTAAGAGACATCAGTGTTTAACATCTCCCAACAATTGCCTTGTCCCATTACCAAGTCTGCACTGTTGCAGATATCTGTACCTTACACGTTCAGACCCTGCTCTGACTAGTTTCAGTTGTCAACTTGACACAACGTAGAGTCACCTGGAAAGAAGGAATCCTAGAAATCATCTTGTCCTGTGGCCATGTCTGTAAGGAATTGTAGTGATGAATGTAGGAGGGCCCAGCCCACTGTGGGTGACACCATCCCTAAGCAAATAAACCTGGACTGTCTAAGAGATTTGGCAGAACATGACCCAGAAAAGCCAGCAAGCAACATTCCCCTGTGGTTTCTGCTCCATGTTCCTGCTATGATTTCTCTTAATGATGGATTATGACCTGGAGGTGTAAGATGAAACAAACCCTTCCCCACCTCAGGGGGCTTTCGTTCAGTGTTTAATCACAGCATCAGAAATCAAACTAGAATAACCTCCAATCCTGAGTCCTCCTCCTTCTTTAAAAAAAGAATCTCAATTGTAATCTATCAGTAAAGCCTGTTAGTGCCACGTTCTAGAATTTGACCACACCCCAACACCTCTGTGCTACTCCTCTTTCCAAGCCACCATTGTCCCTAGGGTTTCTGCAGTGGCTAGCTCGCTGGCTGAATGGTTTTACCTTTGCTAAATTTATTCTCAACAGTGCTTCTAGGATGATGTCATTTGTCTCTATAAACACCTTTAGTGGCCCCACTCTCGTTGGGGCAAAGCCCAAATTTGCATGCTGGCTTTCCTCTAATGCCCTGCAATTGCAGGACCTTCTCTCTACTTCTTCACCCTCTCTTTCCCCCCTCCTCCTTATTACTCTGGTCACACAACTGTCCACCCTGGTCATATCAGGCAAGCTGTCACCTCCAGACTTTTAACTTTCCTGTTCCTGACCCTGGGAGCCATTCTCCCATAACTCACTGGGTTCAGATCCTCAATTCTTGGGTTATTTTTTCACTCTTGGATATCCAACTATTCCATACGTGTGCATGTACACGCGTGTGCGCGCGCCTATATGTGTGTGTGTGTGTGTGTGTGTGTGTGTAGACTTTTCTTTCTTTCTTTCTTTCTTTTCTTTTTTTCCCCTTCTGGATCTCTTGTATCCTAGCCTGCCTTGAACTTACTGTATATCCAAGAATGACTTTGAATTTCCAGTTCTCCTGCCTCAGCCTCCCACGTTTAATGATCACAGGTGCTTGCTATCACCCTAGTTTTATGTGGTGCTGGAAATCAAACCTAGAGCTCCATACATTCTAGGCAAATGTTCTACCAACTGAACTACATCCCAGCTCCACTATTCAGAATTTTGAAACTTCTCAACATTCTCTACTCTTTTCTTGATTTTCTTTTCTTCTTCTTCTTCATAACACTTTATTTCCTGTGACTGCTGTATTTTTATTTATTTATTCAGCTTTTAGTATTTCCAAGAACACCACAAACTCCCTAAGGGCAAGTACTTCTGTCCACTGCTGCGTACTCAGTCCTAGGACAGTGTCGGGCATGTACAGTAGTGTTCAGTAGCCGGTGAGATCAGCACATTCAGGGTGAGCTGGCCATAGGGTATTCCATAAATAGCTGATGAGTGGCTCCCTTGGTAAAGATAAATGAAGAGGTTGCTTCTATTCACTGAGCCTTGTGATGGAAGAGTGCTGGGGTTTCTCCCAGTTTAGAAGAATTCAAGGCTGGGTGAGAAGCCAGTCTCAGTAGAAAGGGCCTTGGATGAAAGCCATGCCACTGTGCCTGTCTTGGCTTGTGTGCAGCTAGCCCACATCTCAGAGGCTCTGGGAGAACTTGTTACAGATGAGCCTGCGTTACTCGCCGTCCGTCCCCAATCCGCTATTCACTTCTTTTGTTCTTCCAGGTGCCGGAGTGTACAGCGCCTCAGACGAGAACAGCTAGGAGGTAAGAGAGCAATGAACTGTGGCTGCTTTGGGATTTCCCATCTTAAAGGTTATGGAAAGTAGCCCAGGAAACCCCAGGGGACTGGTGCTGATTTCATGGACAGAGAGTGAACCCTGGAACTAGGGGATAGTTCAGTAATGCCAGGGGTGACATGAGGTCTTTAGAGCCAGATTAGTCTGTTTTCTGTTGGTGCAATGGAACATCTGAAATTGGATAATTTATAAAGGAAAACATTTCATTTAGAATCATTTTTCCCAGAGGCAGGAAGCCCAAGATCAGATAACCGTACCTCACATGGGTCTCACGCAGTAACATGAATGAGACAGCAGTCAGCAGGACAGGGCTCGCTGAGGATTCCACAGAGCCAGTGATCTCAGAGTGACAGACCTTGTTCAAGACACAGCAGCGCTTCCATGGGAAAAATGCCTGGCTGTGGGCCCACAGGATGGCCTTCCTGTTCCACCACCCATAGGCCTTCCCTTCCTAGCTCTTCCCAGCGCTCCTTCATGGTGCTCCAAAGTCAAGGAAGGCCTTGATCAGTTAAATTTTAGACCAAGAGTTTACTAAAATGCCTCCCCACCCCCCGAATATGGTTCCTCTGGTTTCCAGCCGAATCTCAGTCTAAACAAAAACAAAAAACAAAAACAAAAAAAAAAAAAAAAAAAACAGTGGCTATTTGATGGAAGGCAGGATGTCTATACATGCTTACTAAAATGTACTGCTGGTGTCAGGGGCTGCTGGAGGAGCTGCTGCTGCTGCTATGGGGGGCTGCTGATGTGGGGGGCTGCTATAGTGTGAGTATGGGAGTAATGATATAGACTAATGTTGCTGTGGGCTACTCCTGATGTAAGATAATGCTGACATGGGGTGGGGGTGGGGGGGCTACTGCTGTGATTGGAAAGAAGCAGCTTTAAAACTGTGTCCAGCCTTGGACCAAGCAATTTGCTTTCCAGAACTAAGAAATAATCACATCTAGGCAAAGGTGACTGTACAAAGGTGTCTATAACTGCAGCATTTGTAAAGGAAACATCAAGAAGAAATTGTTCAGGAGCCAGTTAGTTTGCTTAGTAAGGGTGCTTGCCACCAAGCCTGAAGACCTGAGTTTGATCCCACTCCCACAAGTTGCTTTCTGACTTCCACACACTCAGTTGGCATATGTGTCTCCTTCTACTCAAGTATACACTAAATAAATAAATGTAATTTTAAAAGAAAAAAGAAATTATTCACAACTTGCATTTCTATCCAAGGGTATGTCATACACCAGAGTGACATACACACATATTTATTGAGAAAGACATATCTATTATTTTGTTGTTTGTGGGTTCTTTTTTTTTTCTTTTTCCAAAACAAGGTTTCTCTGTGTAGCCCTACCCATTCAGGAACTCTCTCTGTAGACCAGGCTAGCCTCTAACTCAAAGATCCACCTACCTCTGCCTCCACCACTCAGCTTTGTTGTTTGTATTTTGAGACAGAGTCTCACTGTGTTGCCCTGGATGGCCTAGAACTCACTATGTAGACCAACTTAGCTTAGAACTCACAGAGATCTACCTGCCTCTGTCTCCTGGTGCCATGATTTCCAACTGTTTGTTTGCTTTTGAGATAGGATGTCTTGTAACCCAGACAGGCTTTGGGCTCATTGTCTGACCTGGAAGCCTTGACCTTCCTGCCTCTGTCCCTCATGTGCTGGGATTACAGGTGTGCACCACTACCCCAGACAATATATTTGGATATATTGGTTTTGAAAAAAGGGAAATAAGTCGGTCGGTGGTGGCGCACGCCTTTAATCCCAGCACTTGGGAGGCAGAGGCAGGAGTATTTCTGAGTTCGAGGCCAGCCTGGTCTACAGAGTAAGCTCCAGGACAGCCCGGGCTACACAGAGAAACACTGTCTTGAAAAACCAAAAAAAAAAAAAAAAAGAAAGAAAGAAAGAAAGAAAAAAGAAAAAAGGGAAATAAAAGACCTTGGATCACAGACAGTAGCTTTGCATCCTGGGAAGTTGAAAATGACCATCTCTTAGCCAGCCTGGGAACCAGGACAATGTGATCTGTCGCAGCCTTTCTCGCACACTTGATGACACCTCCAAGTCTGCACCAGACGCTCGTGCGCTGAGCACTCCGCCAGTGTGTGTCCAGAACACATGGACTTAGAGGACTCTGCCAAAGCCTTGCTCTTCTGTTTGTTTTAGAGAAAGGCTAGAAGAATCATGAGTCTTTTCACTATTTCCTTGTTTTCTACAAGGTAGATTTCTACAATGATGATGGTATACTTTTTTTTTTTTAATGTATGTGGGGAGTTTTTTGTTGTTTTTGTTTTGTTTCATTTTAGTGCAGTCATTGAAGAGTTAAGAGGAGGCAGAGGTGATGAGATGGCTCAGTGGGTAAATGTGCTTATCACCTGTTAATACAAGCCTAGAACTCTGAGTTCAATGCCCTGAACCTTCATAAAGGTGGAAGGAGAGAGCCAACTCTACAAAATTGTTGTTCTCTGACCTCCACGTGTGACAGCCCTACCCCCTTCAAACACACATTAAATAAAAGTCTAAAAACTCTTTTAAAGCTGTAGTGCATTGACATGCAAGCCAGCTGACTAGCCCCTAGACTCTGAGCTCCAGGCTGGGAGGAGAGGTGCTCAAAGGCCAGCAATGAGGGGAAGACACAGCTCTCAGAACCTGCTCCAGCCTCAGCCTGCTTTTCTCCATGCCCACCATCAGCTCCTGGTGGAAGAGCTGTTGACCTAAGGCCAGTCTGTCCCAGCTTCAGGTGATAAGTGTGTGCCTTCTGCTACAGCCGAGACAGCTGGCTCTGGTCTAGCTGAGGGAAGCCACGTGGCTCCAGGGCCTGGCTCCTTGCCCATCTTTAACATCATTTTGTCCACATCCAAAGCAGGAAAAGCAGGAGTCCTAAGGAATCACAAGAAGTCCTTCTGTAAGCGGTCTCCCCATTCTGGTTATCTGTTGCTCCAAGAGCCTTTTGTTGATAATTCAGTGACTTTTATGAACATATATGCTCACCTTTTAATTACTAAGCTAAGTAGAGGTAGCTGTCTCTCTATGATGTAAACGCCGTCCCTGTGCTAGAATCCTTTTTCATATTATTGCATATGAGTACATCCTACATGTATGTGTATGTGGGTACCCATGCCATTAACACGTGTGTAAAAGTCAATGGAAAACTGTGGGGTCGGTTTTCCCCTTCCACATTCATGTGAATTCCAGGGATTGAACTCAGGTTCTCCAGTCTTGGGTAACAAACACTTTACCCAGAGAACTGTACTGGATTCTTGACACCTTCATTGTGACTTCCTGTCCTTGTGGTCATGGTCCTGTGGACCTATATACTGAGGATGCTGAAGAGAAGGGCAGAAAGAGCAGCTCATAGCTTCCATTATTAAGATAACTACGATGAGTGCCAATGCTGGGTGTCATTGGTTGCTACCCCACCACCCGGCTTCTATTGCTTCTCTGTCCTTCTCTACACTGCCCGAGATTCAACCATGAGGAAACCATCAGCTTTCCTCTGTGTCTTCATCTTTCCAGTTGTGTTTGCCAATTAAAGACCCTAGCTGAAGATAGAGAGGAGTGGAGTCACCCTGGGTGCTTTCTCCCCAGCTCCTCCCTTGCTAGCTCAGCAGTGCCAGTTTGCTCCAGCAGCACTCTCCTGCAGCTCTTAGGTTCCAGGGGAATGCAGGGTCCCTCCCTGGTCACAGCTTCCTACATTGGTGGTTCCTGTTGGTTCACCTTCCCTTTATATTTCTCTCAATGCTGCCTACCCTGCCTTCTTCATAAAAAGGCCCTTCCTTAAACTCTCCTGTCCTTTTGGGAGGTGGGAAGGGGTGTATCTGCCTCCTGCTGAGACTCTGACCCACACAAAAAACATTTTCTGATATGTATCTTACAAGAATAAACAGTTCTCCAGCTGAGCCTTGTGAGATCTTTGTAGGAGCCCTGGCTCTGATCTCTGTAACACACCCAAGCCACACAGTTGCTGTGACCACCCTGAGAAAGACTAGATAGTGACTTTCAGAATTTGTGTGACAGATTGGAAAAGCAGAACTTCCTGGAGAGCAAATCCATGCTTGGTTTATAAGGTGAAGTTGAATGTCTTGGGGGACATCCAGTCATTGTCCGGTGGGATTCCCCCAGGTCTCCTGTGAAGAGTCCCTCAGGTGAACCCACCCATCCACCCAGCCTGTGTGATGCTGGCTCAGTTCTGTTCTGAAGAGAGTCCTGTGCCTGTCCGCCATGTGCTTGCCTGTCGCTGGTGTGAGGCCATGCTAGAGGCCAGGGAGGCGTGGGCCTTGGCCACCACCACAGCTCACTCTGGGGAGCCACCGAGGTCCCCTTCCCACCTACCATTTCTTGACACTGACACACTCTGGATCCTCTCAGGACCTTTTCTCTCCCTCCAGTCTGCCCTTACTATGTTCTTTAATTTACATATAACCCTTTGAATCACACTATCTCTAGAGAAAGGAAAACAAAAAATATAATCAAGAACTTCTTGCTGCTCAGTTCCTAAAACACAAAAGGAAACATCATAAATAGTACTTTTTAAATTTTTATTACATTATTTTGTTTGGGGAGGATGCTGCCATTCCATGCAGTGCCTTTGGGGGTCAGAGGATTTCCACAGAACCATCTCTTTCTCCAGCCCTCACAGATGCTTCTTAGAGGGGACAACAGGAGGGTCTGGTGCTAGGCTATATCCAAGTTGCTTTCCAGTACAAGTGTGGGATAAGGTGGGATGACCCATGCCTTGTGAAAACAAACTGGAGCCAAGCCGTGACCAGTTCTGTGGTAGCATGTTGCAATGGGTGTTGCATCCTATTATCATGCTTTTAAAGATGGGGGAGGGGGGAGATGGCTCAGAGATTAAGAAAGAGCAGTGACTGCTCTTCTAGAGGTCCTGAGTTCAATTCCCAGCAATGACATGGTAGCTCACAACCATCTGTAATAGGATCTGATGCCCTCTTCTGGTGTGTCTGAAGATAGCTACAGTGTACTCATACATAAAATAAATAAATCTTTTTTTAAAAAATATATTTGTGTGCATGTGGTGTGTGCCTGTGGTATGTGTGTGTGCATATGTGTACATACAAAACATGACCACTGAGCCATCTCTCCAGACCCCTGTTAACCCTTCACAAGGCATACAGCACATGGAGCCTCAAGTAAAACAAGTTTTTCAAAGTCTGCCATTGGTGGTAGCTGCTGCAAAGGTGGGTTTGGTTCCCAGATGATAAAACAGGAAGAGGTAAGCTGTACTGCCTGTCAGCAGAGAGGACCTAGAGATGCTCTCTGATCAATTATGTCCCTACCTCCCTGGACAAAGGAGGTAGCAGCCAAGTCGGGAAGCCCAGGCTGCTGAGATGGTCCAGCCAAGGGCACTAGCCACCAAGCTTCACGGCCTGAGCTGCCTCCCTGTGATCCACATGGCAGGTTCATGAGCTGAACAATGGTGGCACATTCCTTTAATCTCAGCACTGTCGAGGCAGAGGCAGTGAGATATCTGAGTTTGAAACCAGCCTGGTCTACAGAGCAAGTTTCAAGACAACCAAGGCTACACAGGGAAACCCTATCTCAGGAAAAAAACAAAACAAAAACAAAAAAAGAAAAAAATCAATGAAACCTAAAGATGATGGTTAAACTAAAAATGAAGTAATTGGTAATTGTATTATTAATTTAGTTTAAGTAAGTCTATGTATATGGGCACCAATGTTTGTTATAAATACCTCAGAACTCCAAGGAAGGGGGAGACTGACAGCAATAGGAATGTGCAGTTCCACAGTGGATAGCACAGTTGCCACTGTGGTATTTCACAGACTGGAGATAAGACAGCATATGGGTAACAGAGGTTCCAGCCAAGGGCATCAAAGGCAGAACCTTAAGGCACCCCTACAGAGCTATGGCCCTTCACCCCTACTGGGTCATCATTCCTATCTCACAGGGCAGGGACCAGAACCAGGGAGGTGGGATGCTACAGCCTAGTGGAGAGATCCACTCCACCCCTCCTGCTATAGCCACACTTTTCTCACCTCTTGCGGGGGGGGGGGGGGGGGAGAAGCTTGAAACCCTTGAATGACATCGCTTCTATCAGATTAATTTATCTTCTTGCATCCCACACCACTCTGAGTCCTTTGGTCAAGTGCATCCATCCGAGGACTCCCCCCGGCCCCCAGCATCCCTGTCTAGCAGAAACAAGGAAGCCTCAGGCTCTTCTGAGCTCACTGTGAACTCAACCCTGCAAGGCAGATCAGAGACACTACTCCAGCTTCTAGTTCAACCCTCTTATTATGGATGGCAGAGACCCCAAGGCTTGGAACCTGAGCACAGCCAGTCTACGTAGCCCCCTTCAACAGCAGGAGGTTCATGGTCCATGTTTCTGGAGGGACAGATAGGACTCTGGTGGGTACAATACCTGCATGTGAGCCAGTGTCCTGTCTCATCCTATCTAAGCTGTCTGTAGTTTTAACCAGAATACACTGAAAGTCGGCTATATCTAAGGATATATCTAAGAAAACTGCCGTCAACTTCATGGAATGTTCAGGAAGTTCTCTGCTATGCTCTTAAAACTGAGCCCACCATGGTCCTCAGCAAGATGTTACAAGTTTCCTAATCTGGACACAGAGGCCAAGAGGCGTGGTCTGAAGTAAGAGCTGGCTGTTCCCCGTAAGCATAGACACCCTTGAGTCAGCCTCCCTCCCTCCTCCACTAATGTCAGAGCCTCAGCTGCAGTTCAGTTACCACCTCTCTAAGAGTGACTTAATAATAACTGCGGAGTGAGTGATCCATTTCCCTGAGCAGAGTGGGTGGTGCCTACCAGGTTCCCATTACACACCATTTCACCTGATGCAACTGCTTTCAACAGACTGGCCACGGAGGAAACACATTGCAACAGCCTGCTGTAACGTCTTTTCCACCTGCTTGGGGGACCTTACATGGGCAAAGATGGAATTTTCACCCCACTAATCCGCTATACTCGCTGGAAGTGGCTTTCATCGGGACTACTTCAGGCCTTGACATTTTTAAATATTTGTCAGGGCCAATTGGGATGGATGGCTCAGCAGATGAAGTCACTTGCCACCAAGCCTGACTACCTGAGTTCAATCCCCAGGACCTACATGGTAGAAGGGAAAAAAACTATTCCCTCAGATTATCCTATAACATCCATATATGTGCTGTAGTGTGCTTCCACCTTACAAAACTAAATGTAAAGCAAAAGAATTTTTATTATTTATGTGTGTATGTGTGTGTGTGTGTGTGTGTGTGTGTGTGTGTGTGTTTATGTGTACCATGTATATACAGGTGCCCATGGAATCTAGAGTGCCTCAGATTCCCTGGAACTGGAGTTACAGTTATAAGCAGTCAAACCTGGGCCCTCTGCAGGAGCAGGAAGTGCTGTTACCTGTCTACCTGCTATCTCTCCTGCTTCAACTTGAGCTCTTTCAGTGGACTGCTTTTCCAGTGTATCTGAAACCCCTGATGCCTGGATCTCAGAGATCTCACTGACCCCAGAGATCCCAAAGAAATTGCTGTGAATTTAAATAAATAAATAGTTTTTATTAAAGGATAACATAAACAAAAAGAGCACAAACCATAAATATAAACGTAGCCTAAGTAACCAGCACTGGGATGGAGAACAGCGCCTACATACCTGGCACTTCCCGGCCCTAACTCTGTAATCTACAGAAAAACTTGAGGCAAATTCACGGAATCACAGTTGGAGACAGTGGGTATGTTCATAATCGCAGCTAGATACCGCACCCAGCCCCACCCCCACCTTGGAATCCCAGCTTGGGAGCTAGGAGCCAGAAGATGGGGAGGGTGGTGGTGCAGTCATTGTGATGTATTGTCACCTAGGTCTGGAATGACCCAGAATATAAACCTCAGGAAAGCCTCTGGGCATGGCTATGAGAATTCTCTTGATTAGGTTCACTGGGGTAGAAAGACCCACTCTAAAGGAGAGTGGTCCCTGGACGACCAGAAAAGGAGGAAGCCGGCAGAGCACAGCAGGCATCATGCTTCCTGACTGTTGTAGTGTGACTGGACTCCCACTCCCACCACACCTTACCCAGTATGATGGATGTACTGTGCCCTACAACCTGGTATCAAATCAGCCCATCACCTTCTGGAGAGATGGCTCAGTGGTTAAGAGCACTGACTGCTCTTCCATAGGTCCTGAGTTCAATTCCCAGCAACCACATGGTGGCTCACAACCATCTATAGTGAGTGACATTTGATGCCTCTTCTGGTGTGTCTGAAGACAGCTACAGTATACATAAGATAAATAAATAATTCTTTAAAAAAAAAAAAAAAAAGAAGAACAAAATGGCTCACACAGCGTTTATCCTTTTGTTTCTGGCTCTTCTACACAGTGACAAGTTTGTGAGACGACTCATCCAACTCGTTGCCTATAATTGTTATTTTAAAAAGATTTTTTAAAAAAAATTTTTTGGACAGTCTTACTGTGGAGCTCTGACTGGCCTGGAGCTCACTGTGTAGACCAGACCAGATATGAACTCACAGAGACCTATCTGCCTCTGCCTCCTGAGTGCTGGGATTCAAATGCTTGCATCTCCATGCCCCTAGCTGAGTACACGCTTAAACCATACCGAGCTGAGCCAATATTCTGCAGTTTATCTGATCCTTCTGCAGCTAGGAGGTGTTGATGGGTGGACGTTTGGGAATGTGTATGTTTCTGTCAGGTGTATACTTGAAGGTGGAATTATCGTCCCTCTAGCTGTTCATGAGTAGAATTCGTCACATCTTTGCCAACAGTTGGTATTTTCTGATTTTCTTTTTCATGTTTCCTGGTCTAGTGGGTGTGCAGTGGTGTGGTTTTAATTTGCATATCCCTGGTGACTAATGTAGTTGAATGAATACATTTTCATATGTTTATTAGCCAGTTAGGACTCTGGAAGTATCTGGGGGATGAGCCCATCTCTCTTTGTTTTTTTGTTTGTTTGTTTTTGACAGGGTCTTATAGAGCCCAGGCTGGCCTTCAAACACACTATGTAGCCAAGATTGACCTAAAACTGGTATCACTGCCTAAATGCTGGTATCACAGGTGTGAGCCACCACACCCAGTTTCCTGCAGTGCTGAGTCAAAGGCGGGGCTTTGTGCTTACCCAGCAATCCATCCATCATTCACCAGCTGAGCTATATCCCAGCCCTGATCCCAGCATATCTCTAAAAGTCCTTGGATAACACTAGTGTGCAGCCAAGGTTGAAAACCACCAAATTAAACCAGACGTGCTTGTCCTCCTTCCCCGGGTGGGTTTCCTCTCCTACTCCTGGATTGTAGAGGACCTGGTGGACTTGGGCTCACTAGCTGCACCTCCCAAAAAGCAGCAAGAGATTGAAGCTGACAGTTGAGGAGCTTTAGGAATGTGACCTCCACTTCAGAAGGGCCTGGGGTGGGGCTTGAAGCATCCACAACTACCACAGACATTTCCTGACCACAGAAATGGCCCCCTTACTGGTCCTTAGGGAGCCTTAAGCACTCATGTAGAGGAAGTAAAGGGCTCCATGCCAGGTACTTCCCAGTTTTGGGCTAGCATGAATGGGTCCCAGCTCTTGTCTGAGGTTATGGTTAGGCTGGGGACAGTAGAGCGTGTGTTCCAGAGACTGAGGAAGGCTTGCTGTCTGTGGTGTTTGTGCTGGGTGCCAGAGCAGCTGGTAGGCCTCTCCCACATGGGTACCAGTTGCTTCCCTCATCTGGAATGGCCTCTTCCATTCTCTGGTTCTAGGGCTCTCTCAGCCTTTCCTTAATTCCCAGTCCTCTGACTTCTGCAGCCCTTAAAGTGAGGGCATACATTGTGTCTTCTGATGTCATGCTACTTTGACTGGGTCCTTGTTGTCATCTATGCTCACCTCGCATGGCCTGTGGGTTGTAACCTCATCCTAGGGACTGCAGGGTACTCCCTACTCTCCATGGTAACTGGGAGAGAACATCTTCCAACATGAGGAGACCTGGTCCATACATAGACAAAGCTAGTCAGACTAGCTGACTAGTGTGGGATCCATGGGGGTATCATGCCATCCTGGTTAGTGAGGAGCCCTTCTACTAAGTCAGGAGTTCTGGGTCCCCAGGACCAGGGCTGGGATGCTGGGGCCTGGATGAGGTATGCACAATGGCCCCTTTGGGCAGTAGGCTCTAAACACACCTTTGGAGTTTACCACAGTACCTAGAACTCAGTGCCTATCCCATGTGCTCTTGGAGAAGAACAGGGGCTGCCTTCTCTTCCTTGCAGCCCTGCCACCTTCGTGCCGTTGACGTGTTAGAAGTTGGGCACAGAACTTGCTCTGGCTTCTGCTTCATGCCACATCCCACAGATACAGACCCATTTTGGAAAATGTTCTGGAAACAGAGCACTCTGTATCTGATCATCCAAATGCAGATGTTTTATTGGGGTTCTTCTCATTGGTCCAAACGGTCTGTGGTAGCCAATGATTGGAGTGCTTCCCAAACCTAGCAAGGCAGGAATCTACCTCTACCAGTGGAGGAAGCTTATAGCTGCTTTACCTTCTCAGCAGCCATCAGCATCTTTTCTGTTCTCTCCATACCCACCACCTGAGCTTCATAGAAGAGCACCTCTCCTTTCACTTCAGGGGTCCATACACCTATAGCAATCGAACCTGTCTATCCTCTCAGATCAGGCTTACAAAGGCTCCTACCTCATTGGCCCCTGACACGTAGACCCTGATGCACTCTCTCCATGGTCTGTGTTGTGCTTCCTGTACTCTGTCTACCCTCCCCATCAAATAGATGGTGTTAGTCATTACAAAGGGAAAAGAGGGTTTTGTTCTGATAGATTTGAGTTAGTGCCAAAGTAATTTAGATGGGACGTCCAATCAAAAAGTAATTTGAATTGGAACACACAAATCAAGCCCATGATAAGATGCTACTTCACAAATTTCAGACCAGTTGTTTTCACAAGCAAACAAAGAAAACAAAACAAAACAACAAGTATAGGCAATTGGGAATCTGCTGGAGAGATGACTTAGTGGTTAAGAGCACTGGCTGCTCTTTCAGAGGTCCTGAGTTCAATTCCCAGCTCATAACCATCTATAATAGGATCTGATGCCCTCTCTGGCATGCAGGTTTACATGCAGATAGAGTACTCAGACATTAGATAAATCTTGAGAAGAAGAAGAGGAAAAAGGGAGTCTGCATGACTAATGGGAATGGAGAATGGTGTGGCCAGTGTAGAAAACACAGTGGAAGGACTTACAGAGACCAAGACAGGGCAGGGTGACAGTAGCTGAGAGGAAGGAGATGTGACAAGAGGACACTTGGAATATGAGAGTCTCTGAGCCGGGGAGGCTGCCAGGGAGTCAGGGTTCATGAGATCAGGCAGTCTAAAACTCTTTGTTGGTGGCCATTGTCACTGCTCCGTTGCTCTGAAGAGACACCATGACCAAGGCACTGCTAAAAGAAAGCATGTAATTGGGGTTTCCTGCAGTTTCAGAGGGTCATGGACATCATGACAAGAAGCAGGCTAGCAAGCATGCAGGTATGGCACTGGAGCAGTGCTGACAGGTTATGCCTTAGCCACAAGTTGGAGGGAGGGAAAGATGAGAGACAGAAACTGGGTCCTTTTGAAACTTAAGCCTCACCTCAGTGACAAGGCCACACCTCCTAGTCCTTCTCCACCAACTCGGAGCCAAACATTCAAATATTATGAGCCTGTGGGGACATCTCATTCAAACTGCCATGGTATCTAATATCGTATATGCTAATTTAAAAAAACCTACATAGAGTCCATTTCCCCTGCTGCTGGCAGTGTAGCCAAAAGAAATGAAAGCAGGGGCTGAAGACATTTTTGTTATTGGTTAGCTTTCCATCACTGTAACAAAACATCTGAAGTAAGCAGTCTAAAGGAAATCATTTAGTTCATGGTTTTAAAGGCTTCAATGCGTGGTCATCCAGCACCATTGCCGATGAAGTAGACCTGAAGGTGCACGGAAGAGAAAGCTGCAGCTAGAGTCCCAACATCACCTCCCTGGGCACACTCCAGGGACCTTTCTTCTACTGGCCCCCACCTGAGTGGTGCCTTATGCCTTGGTCAGGCTTTCAGCACTAGGGCCTTTGGAGAACCTTCAAGGTCCCAGTACAGTGTCTGTTCAACAGTGCTTGCTTGCTACAGCATTAATTACTCGAGCCAGAGGGCAGAGACAGCACATGCCCATTGACGGAGTGGATGGACCAAATAACTCTGACACCTGCTGCTACACGGAAGAGGAAGAGAAAACTGTGATCTTCTGAAGGCTCCTACTTGAGTCTACCAAAACAAACTGGCAGTTAACAAGACAAAAGGCTTACAGAGTCGACAGCCTGCAGAAACACAAGGCTCTAGCCCGAGGAGTGGGTCATCTAATGGCTCCAAGACAGGAGCTTTTTACACCTAACACCCACTGTTTTCTATTTGTTTGTAGTTTTAGTTTTTAGTGCAGGGGATCAAGCCTAAGGCATCAGAAAGACTGCATTCTACCACAGAGCCACACCCAGTCTCAGAAGTTTACCCGTTTGCAGGGGCGATGGAAGCAGTGATTACAAGCAGCTTAGAGTAGAGTCTCGAAGGCTGTTTTCAGGAAGGAGAATGAGCCCTGGGAACAGATGTGGGCTGCTACTAAGTGTCGCAGGGCTCTGAGGTAGCATTTGATTTTCAGTCTCTTCCTGTATGAACTTAATCTTTTTCAGTTAGTGAAAAATCAGTAAAAAGGCTGGTGTGTCCTTCGCTGGATCTGGTTGTAGGTGACAGGAAGGAAAGCCCTCCCCTCTCCATAGTTGCTGTCCCCAAGGACTCTGGTTGAAAGTCTGAATGGCAATATTGTAAAAGACCTTAGTAAAACAAGCCAGCCTCTGAAGGACACGTTTTGTATCAGCCGTGTTTCACAGGTATAGGGGTTCCAGTTGGGATGCTGGAAAGGATCTGAAGATGTGATGTGAACCTCAGAACCATACACTTCAAATGGTCAACTGCTTTAAGATGACCAAGCATGGAGACCCATGCCTATGAGACCAGCCAGCACCTAAGGGGCAGAAGGAGAATCTAGAGCAGTCTAGGAGTTTAAGACCAGCCTGGGCTAGTTAGATCCTTCCCAAACAAAACAAAACATGATTATAACTATTGTGGTGGTTATTTTGGTTGTCAGCTTGACGGGATCTAGAATAGTGGGGAAAACCACCCTCTGGGCTTGTCTGTGCTAAGGTAGGAAGACCCACCCTAAATGTGAGTAGCAGAATTCCCTGGCAAGGATCCTAGACAATTAGAAAGTGAGCTGAGCACCCGGGTGCAGCTCTCTCTTCCGGCTGAGGATGCAAAGTGAGCAGCTGCTTTAAGCTCCTATTCCTATGCCGTCTACATCCGATGATGGCCGGTACCCTCAAACCTGGAGCCAAAATCAACCTTTCTCCCTTTGTTTCTTTTATCTGATATTTTGTCACAGCAAGTATGTAATGATACATTTGTATTGTGCCACAAAGATGAATTCGGATATGTTACAGAGATTTTTATTAATAAACACAATGGCTGGGGTGGGGTGGGGAGCAGGGATGGGGGTGGGGTGGCATGGGACCCGACTTAAAATCATTCTCAAGCACTAAATAGAGCTATTGTTAATTTTTCAGCATCTTTGTATTTCAGAGAGAGAGAGAGAGAGAAATAGAGAGTTGGTTTCTTCGTTCAGAGGCCATATTGAACTTAAGGAAGAATCTCCTCACCCTGTCTCCCAGCTGTCCCCTGATGCTTCCTCCTCCCTTGGAACCTCCTAGAACTGCATCTGTTATTCTGGATGTCAGCCAATCCTGGCTGATTTTGCTCTGCTCATATCCTGGGTCATGCCCTGAAAATGCCCGTTTCTTTGTTGTGTCTAAAACTGCTGCAGAATGGGCCAGTAACACATGGGAAGGGTTGGAGAGAGGATGCTGAGTGTCAGCTCTCTGGAGCTCCTATGTCAGCTGATCAGACTGAACTATACTCAGATACCTCCAACCCCTGCCTGGGAGCACTAGCTTCTGGGGCATGTTATGGAGTGGAGCCTCACACTATCCCTGCTTAGATCCCGTTTCCCCAGCCTATCAGGAAAAAGGACCTCCATTCTCAAGGGGCAGGCTAGCCTCAGGCTCCAAAATAGGATGCAGAGTCTCTGCCCCTTGTTGCAGCCACTTTCTCTGTGCCTCTTCTTCAGAGGCCCCCCTCTTCTACACTGCAGTGAGTGGGCTGCCATGCTCCCCCACCGTGGGGCTCTGTAGACACTGGAGACTGTTAGGTTTCCACTGATGCAGACTGACCCAGTAAGATAGCAGTTGCCACACACCATGAGGGTAGTAACCCCAAGCTCACATTTGGAACCAACTATAGCTCCCTTTCTCTGCTTGAATACCTGGTCTGGGATTCACGACATCTTCAACTTAAATTGGTAGAGAAAGAGAAAACAAAATGTCACAGCCACTCAGAGGGCTGAAATGTATGAGCACCCAAGACAGACAGAGCCTTAGCATGTCTTCTC
The DNA here is from genome assembly GCA_021653895.1 of Mastomys natalensis. Classification (NCBI taxonomy): domain Eukaryota; kingdom Metazoa; phylum Chordata; class Mammalia; order Rodentia; family Muridae; genus Mastomys; species Mastomys natalensis. Next base: position 1,327,129 of record JAJTUV010000625.1, on the reverse strand, counting down.
ATACAGCCCCCAGAGCACATGGCCCTTCTCTTTGGACTATGAGGCTTCCAGAGAAGGATTTATTCAACCTTGCAGCCTGGAGCTTTACAGCCAGCCTGGAGAAGATTATCTTTTTATTGCAACTTTGATTAATGATTGATCAGAGGCTGATACTAGAAGCACTGAAGAACAAATTTGCCGTAGAGATTAGGGAACTTACATCTGCCAGGCTGGCTGGGGGCCTGTCCACCTGCTCTCTCCTGGATCACACTAGGACAAGGGTGCATGGGAGACCCACCCCATATGTTCTCAAACACAGAGAGGGAAAAGATGAAAAGTGTCCTCAAGCCAGTGTAGAGTTAAGTTAAGACTCTCAAGGAAATGACGACGAGAGAGGAAGGGGATTGGCAGTCTTTAACAGGCTCTTTGGTCTTGTTTGTGTTACTAATGTTCTCCTGCTGCACTGATGAAAAGGAAACAGAGGCAGGAGGAAGACGCTTCCTACAAATACTGAAAACTGTTGAGCTTTATCTCAGCCATTTTGTAAAGGGCTGCGTGAACTACCCCCACCCCCATGAAGAAGGAGGCGTTTTCTCACACAATTTAACTGAGGGTCAAAGGTCAGGCAGGGAGGGATGGGGTGCTGGACAGGGAGACCCCCTTTCATAAACATTTGTACTACAAAGAGCCTTGGAGCTGATTTGGGCCACAATGGTGTGCTTCAGCTGTTTTGATGGCCTCTGACTTTTCCATAAGTCAAGTATGAATCACTGAATGACTCCGACTCAGAGACCAGGGAGCCTGAATCTGCTTCTTCTGAGCATCCCTATAGAGTTCTGCCCGTGCCTGCCCTGAGGGGACACCCGGGATCAGGGTGCTGGCTGGACAGCTTCCTCTTGGCAGCTTCTCCGGAGCCCTGGGGAAGGACCAGGGCAAGTAGAAAGCTGGCAGAACAGTTTCTAAATTGAAACTGGAAAATGAAACTGGAAATCACAGCCTCACATCCCGCAGGGCGCCAGGCTCTCTTTTTCCACAAGGAGTCCCCAAGGGAAAAAGAGGCATGCTCAGTGAGGGTAGGAGGGGTCAGTCCATAACGTGGGGGGGGAAGGGGGGATGCTGCCTTCACTCCCACAGCCCGCCTGGACTTCCCCATGAGGAAGGAGGTACTGGCTCACACAATTTAACTGAGGGTCAAAGATCAGGAATCCTGGGCTCTCTTCTCCTCTAGCCCCACCCCTACAGATACACATGGGTTCCAGTGTACACACACAAAGGCAGCCTGGATAATCCAACAGGTCAGCCTTCATACAGATAGCAGATTTCCTGACGAAACTAAGATACAGGAGAGAATTCAGTGAACAAGAGCTACAAATTGACCTGTGACTCACCCTGCCCCTTGCCTCATCTGAAATGTCTCCTCCTCAGGGAAGAGCTGCCCAAATCCCTCCAACCCTACATATCCCTTAGGTTAAGACCCCTTGAAACTGCACCCTCTCTTTGCCGTGCATTGCAGCTGTCTTTATGCTAATATCCCCAGTGTCTGCCTCTTTCATTGAACTACACTTCTCTGAGGCTTAGACTTTGTCTGTGTGGCTTATGCTATATCCCCATGCTGTAAGTACACACTCAGATATGTACACAAGTACACAGTGTGTAGACTGTATGATGCTCCTTCAAGACTACTACTGCCTCAGGGGCTCCAGTGTCCACATTCCTTCCCAGGCCCTCTAAGCACCTTCATGTGACACTGTGGTGGTGACAGATACCCCAAGTCTGCTATTTCCAGTTCCTAGCCCCAGGTCATGGAATATTTGGACTATCTCCAATATCTACAGGATTCTAGGTTTGAGGGTGGGAGATGGCCCAGGGGTAAATCTCCGGTGGCACACTCAACATAGCAGCTCTCTGTCTCTGCCCCTTTATCTATATAGCTGGATGTCACATAGCCCATTCCATACACACAAGGACACTTGGCTCCAGAAGGAACAGAAGAAAAGCTATTTTCATTGTGTCAAGTAGGAGCTGAAGGTTGGGAACATGAGTGATTTTTTTTAAAATAATTTCTTATTAAATTGTGTGTGTGTGTGTGTGTGTGTGTGTGTGTGTACACTGTTGTTACCTTAGCTGTGAGCAGTCATTACTGTGAACATAAGCACACCTCCCAGACACACAGAGAGGGGCAAATGTGCCCATCTTCTTTCTAACGTTTGTCTGGAGTAGGACAATAGCTTCATTTATTTAAAGTTAAGTTACAAGTGTAGCAGAGGAAGGTGACAAACTGAAACTGCCAACCGTTTGAGCTGTGGGCTGCCCTGCCTGCCTGCGCTGAAGCGATGTGGCCAGTGCAGATGTTGAGGGCCCAGGAGCAGGCCCACTTCCTCCCTCCCTGCCGCCTCCTCCTCCTCTTCCTCCTCTCACCAGCAGGCTTCCCAGGGCTGCAGGAAGTGAGGCAAGGAACGGACCTTTTGGGTGTGTTTGTGGGGGTAATGGAGGAGTAGGGGATGGGGCACAGAAGGCACAGCTGCCATGGCTGAGGATAGAAGCTGGGTCCTCTCGGGGTCTGGACTTCTGAGCTTCCATGTACTAGTCTCTGCCTTCTTGCCCTTAAGCCTGCCCGACGTGAGTCTGCAGCAGGCTCTTCTGTCTTGAGATTGTGTGCCATGGTCTTGATGGTCCCGGAGAGACAGGAAGGGGAGAGTCGAGTCTTCTCTCGGAGGAAATGTGTCTGTGGCTTTGAGCCGTTCATATTGCTCAGCTGCGGTTGGCGTTTCTCAGGGTTCTCAGAGGTGAATGCAGGGTCAGCCCCATGTCACCAAATAAGGTTCACAGTGACCCTAGCAACAGTCTTGGCTGCCCATTGGCTGCTGCTACTGCCATTAGAGGCTGGCTGATGTTTCCACATGCAGAGAGGTTCCTCCGCCAGAAATCATTGCCCTTCAGAGCACCATGAAAAGGGACAGTGTTCTGAACAAAGGTGGACAAGCGGGGGCGGGGCAGAGCTCTGCCTGGCTATATGAGTTTCAGAGTCCAAACCACCTGAATCCTCGAACAGAGCCTGACCAACACCATCTGCGCAGTGGCCAGGGCCTAGCTTGCCAAGACAGGCCCTCTACCCGCTGCCTGGGCTTCTACCATGAACTCCATTTTGGTCCAGCTCATTTTTCCTTTGTGCCAGGCACTGAGCTAGACTCCTACATGTGATGCCCATGATTCAGTAACCCTATTAGCCATCTTTTATACAGAAACCAAGTGTGAAGAGAGTGAGGACTAACCCAAAGTCACATCACTAATAAGTCAACTTTAATCTCAATTTAAATAGCTCCAGATCCCATGCTGTTGGCCACTGCCCTGTACTGACAGCACTCAAGGCCTCTGGCTCAGCGACTCAGCGTTGTGGCATAAGGGGGTTAAGATGAGGACTGTACATGTGGCATATGCCTGGGGAACCTGGTGCCAAGCGGTAGATTGTCTGGTTACATTTATACCTCAGCAGGGTGATCTGGGCACTCTCCCAAAAGCTTCCCAAGAGCCCCACATGGTCCTCCAAAGAGTATGCTGCTCAAACACTGAGGTTTGAGGACCAGACTTCACTGTACCCCTGGTATTTGGTTTCCACTTCCTCTTCTGGACTTCTTCCCGTCCCCCACCCAACTGTACCATCAATGTGAGGAGCAGAGAGAAGGTCACCAAAGAGGTGCTAGGCTGTGGGGGCCGGGGGAGACGGGACTGACAGGCAGAAGGGTTCAGAAAGTAAAGAGTCAAAGTAAACGAGTTTCTCCTCTACCCAGACAGCGCTGTGGGGTTAGAGCACCACCTCCCTAAGGACCACTTTCTAGACCAAAAGTAAAAATGAAGAGGCTGAGGCCTGGCTCAGTGCTAAGAATCACTTGTGCTGTTGCAGTGGACCTGAGTCCTTTCCCAACATCCACAACTGCTTGTAAGTCCAGCTCAAAGGTATCTGGCTTTCTCTCGTGACCTCTGTGGATACAAGCACATGCATGTGCGTGAGCACACACACACACACACACAGAGACAGATAAAAACTTAAAAAATATTTGGGGGAAGTGGCGAGATAGCTTGCTGAGTAAAGGCACCTGCGCCAAGCCTGATGATAAACTCTGTAGCTGGCACCTACATGGTAGGAGAAGAGAACTGACTCCCACCCGTCCTCTGATCACCACAGGCAAACACGCTCTACCGCCTGACAAAAATAAATGCAAAGGAAAAAAATTAAGATGAAAACGCAGATACCTTATAATTTCAAAGTCCCGCTCCTCGGAATCTTTTCTTGCTGTGGTCTAACCCCTGTACACCTGCACATCCACTGTTATGTGGCGAAACTTCCCCTTTGGAAAAGCAACACACACCTGGTCTCCCTAGATAGAGAGCCCAAGATAGACCAAAGTATGGATAACACTAGTGTCCAAGTTGTGTGCATATGCTTTGGGGTTACTTACAGGAGTATACGTGAGGGGTTATTTACAGGAGCAGAAATGACTCAAAGACAGCTGTATCAGCAAGGCCCACTCCAGCATGGATGAGAGCTTACAAATCTGGGAACCTGGAGCGCATTGCACAACTTGCAGACAGCTCAACAGGTTGGAGAACTTCCAGATGGCTCAGTTAGTCTAAATCTCTTCCAGGCAGCTGGGCTGTCAGCTGGCACAGCTTTTCTCCTGAGAATTGTCTTTTATATCTCAGCTTTCCTCCCTCGAGACAGCCTCTCAGTGTTACTCTGGTGGGGAGTGGCCTAGTGAATCTGGTCAGTTTCAGGGACTTCCTGAAGCTATTCTAAGTTGTTTACCTTTCTGCTCAGGAGCTTCCCTGCTAGATGGAATGTTTCAATCTCACTGTTACACAACATTCACACAGCAGAGAAAGAATCCTGAATTTCATAGTGACATGTACACCTGTAATCTCATAGATAGAAGCAAGGGAGATAAAGAGTTAAAAGTCAGGATGGAGGCATGGTGAGTTTGAGGTCATCTTAGTTACATGAGACCCTGTCTCAAAAGACAAACAAACAAACAATAATCCAAACATCTGTGGACAGAAAAAGAGCTTAGATAAACCACAAGACATTCTTGGAGTGACAACAAGCCACAGAGATATGCAGTAGCCATACTATCTGGTAATACTGGAATGATCAGTGACTCTTATCAAGGGAATGATCGGCAAAATATATACAAATAGATTTTTCTTGGGAGCTAGGAGAGATGGCTCAGTGGTTAAGAGCACTGATGCTTTTCCAGAAGTCCTCAGTTCAATTCCCAGCAACCACACGGTGTCTCACAACTATCTGTAATGGGATCTGATGCCCTCTTCTGGTGTGTCTGATGACAGCTACAGTGTACTCTTATAAAATAAACAAACAAACAAACCAATCTTAAAAAAAAAAAAAAAAAAAACCACCTCACCTATAAAAAACAAATATATTTTCCTCAAAAAGTTTATCAGTAGCAACACTCAGCTGTGGAAGGCAAACAAAGGATGGAGGGCTACCAAGCATATACACAAATCAGCATAGACATCACACTGGGAGAACATGGAGGACTTTGGCCATACGGTTACTATCTCTTACTCTTGGTGATGGTTACAAAGAGCTTTCCTTCTAGTTATCTGTTAAGCAGAACTTATGTTTTGTACATTTTTGTGTATATATTTTTTCACCATAGGAAATGAAAAGCAAGGCTGATGATAGGACTTAGCAAGGAATGGTGCTTGCCGCCATGCGGATGACCTAAGTGCAGTTCCCAGTAACCCACACAGTAGACAGAAAGAACCAACTCCCACAGTTGTCCTCTGACTTCCACGTGTACTCCATGGCAGAAGTGTGACCTCTACCATGCATATACACAATAGGTAGGCAGATAGACAAACAGATTAATAGCACATTAACTGAGGGTGTAGCTCAGTTTGTAGAGTGTTTGCCTATCATGCATAAAGTCCTGGGTCCAAACTCTGGCACTACGTATACCAGGCACAGTAGCCCATGCCTGTAATCTTGTGGCATGGAGGCAGGAAGATCAGTACTTCAAGGGCATTCTTGACTACGTAGTAAACTAGAACCCAGCCTGAGCTATGTGAGACCCTGAAGAAGGAGGCGAGGAAGAAAGAGGGGCGTGGAAGGAAGGAGCAGTTGTTTATGAATCTTGTGTTGCCCTCAACAGTGCAATGATGAACCACATCTCAGGTTCACCTCACATTGCACCTCTGTGGAAACACAATCAGTACCACACTGCCTGCTCTGCCACAACTGTGACTGACAATGAGAGACAGAAAGTGAGGAAGGACAATCTGTGATCTGTTACGTATAGCCAGAAGCCATCAGTGGTGTGAGAATAGGGGCTGGAAGAGCCATAGTTCTGTGTCGGGGTTTGGTCTGGTGATGCTATGTATTCAAATGCTAAATCCTGGACCCCCAGATCTGATTGCCAACTCCCTGACACAAGAACGTCCTCACGTACACCAAATGATGTTGTATAAAGCTCCCTCCCCTATAATCTCTGATTGGTTAATTTAAAAAGGCTCAACAGCCTGTAGCTGGGCAGAAGAAAAGTAGGCAGAGCTTAGGTTCCTGGGCTTGGGTCTTAGGTAGGGACCACAAGAAAGATCGAGGGAGAAGAAGGAAGCCGCCATGGGGTAGGTATATCTCGGCATGTGGCCGTGAGGGTGGCCTGATGGATCAGGAACAGTGCAAATGGGGCAGATGCAAGTGTTTATGGGGATTTTGGCAGGTCAAGCAGACAAGACAGCTTATAGGGTCAATATCTGCCCATCTATGGTGTTTTAAAGCTTATTATAATCTAAAAGGTCTCTGTGTCTTTTATTTAGGAACTAAATGGTCTGAAGTGGGGTAGAAACCCCTAATAGATATTAAAGGCAACAAAGGGGTGTAGCAACCCCCCCTCCCAGAATAACCACACAGTTCTGTGAGTTACTTCTGCCATGCTGTGACCAAAATAGCTGAAGGGAATAGCTTAAGGCAGGAAAGACTTATTTTGGCTGTTTCAAGGGATTTTGGTCCATCAGGGTGGGGAAGGTGCAGTTGTTACAAAAGTGTGTGGTTGGGCCAGAGCAGGAAGCAAAGAGTGGCCAGAACTAGAGACTGGCCTAAACCTTCAAAAGCCTGCTCCCATTTACTTATCTTCTAGACTCCACCCTCACCCTGTCTACTAGTACCACCAACTGGGAAACAAATGCTACCAAACACTCTTCTTGACCAAGGCCTATCTGGACTTCAGGGGACTTGAAGACACAGAGGAATTCATGCAAATTCCCCAACCAAGGTTGCTGTCCCCACATGCTCCCCACCCAGAGCCATCTCCTCCTAGTATCACTAAGGAGTCTCCCTTCATAGATGCCTCATTAACTATCAGAACCTGAACTCAAGAAATAAGTGAGCAGCCATTAGCAGTGACTGATGCTGGCGCTTAAGGGATTAAAGGATGCTTAGTGAGGGACCCAAGGCCTTTCCTAACTTAGCCGCAGTGGCATGATCTTCCCTAGGATACAGACTTGGTTTGTTCCATCTTCATTTCCTTACTTGTATAGACCAGTCTCATGTCACACTTAACTCAGTCGAGTGAATGCATAGGTAGTATGTGCTGCAGAGCCCAGAGGCCTTAGAGCCCGGCGTCACAGGCCAACCACTGGGCTCCTGCCTCTCTGGAAGATCTTGTCCACTGCAAGATATCCCTACTAGTTGGAGCGAGCTTTCTTGATACCCAGGGCTTTTCCCCAAGGGCCAACGTAACGCAGGGCATACTGACAAGTGTTGATGAAGTCATGTTCATTTAGCTTCTCCAAGCTCAGTGCACGCAGCTCTTTACCCGATGGCCCTCAGCACACTGGTTATCCAGTCTGAAGAGGCAACAGGAGTGTCCAGATAGATTCTGAACATGCAGAATCAGAAGTGTGGGTGGGGAAATTTTGCCTCTTGGATCGTCATGGCGCCCTACTGCCATGGCCTCCAGCCTTGCAGAAAGATTCAAGGTTGTTCCCCTTACCCCCACCCCCATTTTCTTTCTTGGGTGTTATTCATTAGTCACCATCTGCCTTGTTTTTTGAGACAGTCTCTCACTGAATCTGGAGCTCACCTATTAGGCTAGGCTGGGTGTCCAGCAAACCCCAGGGATCTTCCTGTCTCTGCCTCCGTGTTGGGATTATAACAGAGCACCTGAATTTTTTATGTTGAGTGTAGGGATCAAACTCAGGACCTCATGCTTGGGGTACAAGCACCTTACCAACTGAGCCATCTCTACAACCCCCCCATTAAAGAACATTAAAGGATGATTTAAATGTTCTTTTGGCCTTTGTCTGGGTCCTATTTTGTTGTAAAGCTCGATCTTGTTACCCTCCCAACAGATCCCAGAACCCCAAGGCAGCTGTCTAGTGGTATACATCTCATCAGCATTAGTTCGTATTATCCACTTTGTTAATTTGTTATTTGGATAGAATAGGTCACTTTTGCCATTTAGTGAGTATGTACTGTGTGCCCAAAACTGCTAGGTGCGGTACAGCTTGAACGGATAGACCTGTCCCCACCTGCCAGAGCACCCAGACACTCTGAACAGATGAGCCGATTGCATGATAATCCCTGATTTTCCCTACTATGGTGAACACATGACTGCCAGACATGATTGGGTGCCCTCTGGGGGTTCACCCCCTACATGCCTTGGGGTGCTGAAGTGCAACCATGGAGGGAGAATAAAAACAGCTTTCTAGGGGTAGAATGCTGGGTCTGCCACAAACCCACTGGGTGACCACGGGTGAATTACTTAACCTTTCTGAGTGTCAAGTTATCAGTGAAATCAAGTTAACAATCTACACCTCAGAGGTACATGAAAATGCATAGGATCGCCACACTGAGGAAGCTGAAGGGAGTGGGCTGCTGCTGGTCACGGTTTGGGTCTGTGAAGACTCTGGTGACCTGAGTTTGGAGGAGAGCACTTGTGTGGACTGACCTGAGGTTACCAGTCAGAGGCAGCTATTGTTACACACATTAGGGGGAAGCAGAGGTCAGTGCGGGCCAGCAGGCTGCACCAGCTTTGGCTATGCCAGGCTTTGTTCTTCAAGGAAGGGTAGGGCTGGGAGCAGTGCAGGCTGCAGTGCAAACCAAGGCCAAGAGGCAGAGATTCCCAGACCATGTCTGGGAGATGCAAGCCAAGGAACAGACGTCAACATCAACAACATCAAGGCCTGGGGGAGGAGCTTTGCCCTTTCTCTGGGCTCTGATGAGTCCCTGGAAGCTGAGCTGGGGGCAGCTTGGATGAAACCAAAACAAATGCTGTAAAAAAAATTGGAAGATCCAACATCTTATCGAGGCCTGGATCAAAGCCAAAGCCAGGGCTAGGGCCCATACCAGGGCAGAAGCCAGTTCACAGAATGCCTCAAGTCCAGTTACGACCTCCCAGAAGGAAATTCCTGTCCTGACTGTGGCCCCATGTTGGGAACAGGGTCAATAGGCATTTGTTTTTATCATCCCAGGGAAAGTTAACCCAACAAATAGAAAGAACCTGATGGATGTTCATGGTCAATGCATCCCTAGGCAATCAGGTATCCCTTAAGGCTACAACGGACTGAGCAGTTTCAAGTCCCTCCTTTGCCCTATGAAATGTCTTATGCTTTCTCAGGAAGTGATGATTTTAATGCAGAAGAACTCTAGAAAACAGTATTTTCTTTTTGAGTTAAGAATTTTATGCCGGGCGGTGGTGGCGCACACCTTTAATCCCAGCACTTGGGAGGCAGAGGCAGGCGGATTTCTGAGTTCGAGGCCAGCCTGGTCTACAGAATGAGTTCCAGGAAAGCCAGGGCTACACAGAGAAACCCTGTCTCGAAAAACCAAAAAAAAAAAAAAAAAAAAAAAAAGAATTTCATATGCAAGTTGACTGTATCTTCATCCTTTTAACCCTCCTCTCCTCTCTCCAATTCCTTTCCTGCCCTCTCTCCCCTCCTGAATACATGAGCTACATACAATTAGGGCTGACCACTTAGGATTAGAGGTTTGCTTGTCCCTAAAGACTCCCCTCCCTCCCAACGACTGCATGTGGCTCTGCATCTAGGAGCGATCCCTTCTGACAACGACTGGTGTGGTCTTTGCAGCCTTTCTTGTGCAGGCATCCATGTTGTGGCGAGTTCATGAGTGCACAGAAAACATTCCTTAAAAGGAAGAAAGTTGGGGGGAACTGGGCTTAGCAGCACACACTTGCAATCCCATCATTCAGAAGGCAGAGGCAGGAGCATTTGCTGTGAATTCAAAGCCAGTTCTGAGATATGTAGTGAGATCCCATTAGGAGGTCGGTAAATAAAACAAACAAGCATAGTGCAAAGCTCTAGCCAGCAGGACATCCTGTGGGGACAAGGGTGGCTCTCGTCCGCATCCTGTGTGAGCTACAGAGGTGGGGTGCCTTGGCCAGGCCCTGCTCTCATGGAAGGGCTACAGCCTCCTGCCTAAGGGCGAGAAGAGCTTTTGATGACTTTGCTCTTACCCTTCCTTCCCCTCAGGATGCGCTGATCACCCCCCCCACACACACACACACACAATCAAAAGGCAGGTGGACCATCAGCAGCCGGTTCTGCCCCCTCCTTGTTTCTCTCAGACCCACAAGCTCTGTGAGCCTCTGAAACAGGCCCTGTTTCTCCACATTGTTCAGTTGGCTTTCTGCTGTGATAAACACTGACCACAAACAATTTAGGGAAGAAAGGTCCTCTTTGGCTTACAAGTTACAGTCAAGAGATGCCAGGTCAGGAAGTAAAGCAGAGACAGAGGAACACTGCTTACTGGCTTCGATTCTGAGACTTGCTCAGCTTGTTGGCACTGACCCCAGACCAATCTGATGGTGGCAACATCACAATCTCTGTTCCTGTCCTGCCTTCCTAGGTTTGTCAAGTGGACAACCAAGATTAGCCATCTCTTCCACTTCGTGAATGAAGACGCTGAGGCTGCCAGCTGGACCAGTAGCCTAGGTGAGGCCACACAACTAGTTAAGTGACTTTACGTAGATCTGGTTGGTGTCTAACTCAATGACTTCCTTTAAGTGCCTTTCCTGAGCCAAAATGGATCCCCTAGGGAGGACAGCTAAGCAGTGAAGACTGTTTATTACCAGTAAATGTGGCAACAGGCTCTACCCTGGGAGTCCTTAGCCAGATCCTATAAGTTCTGTCTGGCTGTCCTGAGGGCCTCAGTGTACAAGTCAGAGCCAGGACTCAGAGCCTACTCAGAGCCAGGGCTTCTAGTCACTGAGGGCTTGGGCAGGGAGTTCAGAGACTGTTTCCTATAGGCATGTTCTGCAGAGGCACTATCCTTCCTGGTATCCTTCTTGGCCTTTCCCAGGCTTCAGTTCTCCCAGATGAGTAGGGTCTTTTACTGAGTCTCTGCACCCCCAGTACCCCTTGGGTCCCAGTACAGGAAGATACACAGGATCTTCTCCCTGGCCATCCCAGGGTTCATTTGAGAGGTAACATGTTTGTACTGTGATTCTGACTCCAGCCAAGGTCTGGGTCCTGGTACAGCTGCAACCTCCCTTCTAGAAGCTTCTGAAGAGTGTCAGTTTCCTGTTACTGCTGTAAGAAAGGTCCTTGAACTTCATGGCCTAGACTAGCACACAATTACGATTCTGAGGATCCAACGTACAAAATAGGTTTCGCAGGGCTATCCTCAGGATGTATAGCAAACACAGGGCTCTAGGAAACAGCCCATGGGTAAGGTGACACACACCTGTAATCCCAGCACTCAACAGATTGAGCCAGGATTTTCTAGTTGAAGCCCAATCTGGGCTATATAGAGAAGAATGAGTTCCTGACTCAAAAAAAAAAAAAAAAAAAAAAAAAATTAAATCCCCTTCATCATCCAGTTTTTATTTTTTTTCTTTTTTTTTTTTTTTTTTTTTTTTGGTTTTTCGAGACAGGGTTTCTCTGTGTAACCCTGGCTGTCCTGGAACTCACTCTGTAGACCAGGCTGGCCTCGAACTCAGAAATCCGCCTGCCTCTGCCTCCCAAGTGCTGGGACTAAAGGCGTGCGCCACCACGCCCGGCGCATCATCCAGTTTTTAAAGGTTTCCTCCATTCCTTAGTTCCATGGTGCCGTCTTCTATCTTCAAAACAAGGGATAGATAGATGGTCCTGTCTTTTACTTAATGTCATGTCTCTGGTTCTATCTCTCTTGCTACCCTCTCTCCCACTGAAGAACCCTTGTAAGCAGCTGAGTGTAGCGGTCTATGCCTTTAGTCCCAGCACTCAGGAGTCAGAAGCAGGGGAAATCTCTATGAGTTCAAGGCCAGCCTTGTTTACAGAGTGAGTTTCAGGACAGCCAGAGCCACATAGTGAGACCCTGTCTCAATAAACAAATAAATGGAACTTGAAACCTTTACATTTTGAGATAAGGTCCTGTATGTCAGCTCAGACTGCCTTGAACTCACCATATAGCCGAGCAGATCTCCACCTTAAGGTAGCCCAGAGCAGGGTGAATGCAGAGTTTCAGTGGGTAAAGGCACTGAAGCCCCATGAACTCAGTTCTTGACCCTAAGACCCATACGGTAGAAGGAGGGAAACAACTCCTGCAAATTGTCCTTTGATAGTGACACACATGCTGTGGCACCGCTCCCCTCCCAACAAATAAATATAATGCTTTTTTTTTCTAACATCCTCTTGAGCCTCAGTCTCTTGAGTAATTGAGTTTATAGGCCCATGCTACCAGACCCAGACGCCTCTCTATTTCAGATTAAACTGATTAGCAAGCTCGATCCCTTGTTGCCACAAGGCATAGCGAAGTCCTGGGTTCTGTGCACTAGAACGTGGGTCTCTTTCCTCCGCCGTGGACTGTTCTTCTGCTTACCGCATTCAGACACTCCTCCAGGTTTTCTAAGCATCTCATCTTCAAGTACAGACGGTGGACTAGGCCAGCCCACAGGTGGGATATGCCTGTTATTGCCAGGTTCCCTCCCACCTGCTTCCGCCTCATGTAGCTTGACCTGTCCTGGCCTCATCTCCCATCCTCCTGCTCCCAGTTCTTGGAAGGAAGGGAGTCAGCTGGACAAGAGAAGGTGTATGCAGATGGGGGAGAGGAAGGCAAAGTCAGACGTACCCCAGCTGTGGGAGTCCAGACAGCTGGGCCTTTCCTACCAAATGCCTGCACTTTTCAGAGGTGCAGGCCAGAGCCTTGCCTGAGTCTTGCAGAATCTGAGGGTGGCTCTGGCCTGATGGAGCAGCAGGAAGATATTAGAGACTCCATTGTATATCCCTGACTTCCATGATAGCTAGAATTCCCTTGAGCCCTTTCTCAGGGGATGACAGCCTGCCTGCCTTCATTCCTTCCCCTTCTCCTGTCCTTTGAGGGAAAATCCTAGCTAGGCCCCTTCTGCCCCTTAGCGGAAGAACAGAAGCAAGAAAGGCTAGACAAGGCCTTCACCCTCAAGTAGGGTAAGCAGCTGGCTCTGGAACCTTCTCTGATGAACTAGAAATCTCAAATCCAGGGACCTCTCTCCATTTCTGAGCAAATTGAGACCCTTGGTGTCCCCAAATCTCCTTTGCACACACAAGTCTGCTTTAGTCAGGTCTGCTTTCTGTATGACTAGCCCTTTGGGTCTGAGGATGCTAGAAAGATGAGGTGGGAGAGTGAGTATCTTCCACCTGGGCCCTCATGGCACAGCATTCTCGGCTGCACGCATGAGTGAATGACACAATGTGCTTACATCAGAGCTTCTAAAAGTGTAACCCACTGCTCACTTCCGGGTTCTGTTCTGCAGATGCCTTTAATAAATGTTTTTATTTCCTCATACCTCTTCCTCTTTGTATAACTAAACCATGTTTTTATTTGCATACTGAAAATAGATTCTTTTCATACAGTATATTCTGTTCACTGTTTCCCTCCCCCCACACTCTTCACAGACCCTCCCCACTTCCCCACCCACCCACATCCACACCCTTTCTTTGTAATTAGATAGCACTTGAGTGTGTGCGTGTATGTTAATACATATTTGTTTAGTGCACATGCCCCAGCACATGTGTGGAGGTCAGAGGACAACCTGTGCGGGTTGGTTCTCTTTGTCCACGGTGTGACTTCTGGGGATCAGATTTGGGTCACCAGGCTTGGCAACAAGGGCCCTTACCTACTTGGCTATCCTACCAGGTGTTCTTGTATGTTTTGACTCAGTTCTCTAACTTCAGTTCTGCTGGGAACACAGGCAGACTGTGCTACATGTCATACACACGGTGGCCCTTGTCCCCAAACCTTTACTTTTGACTGTTGGTCAGGACTCTACTGCTGAGTCAGGGCTAGTCACTCTGAGGCACCCCAATCCCATAGCCTGCTCTTGAACCTCAGGGTCCAGGCAAGCTCAGCAGAGCACATGCCAAGGACATGGGCACTCAAGTGTAAGTTGGGGCTGAGCACTGTGAGAAGGTAGAGAGGAGACACTTGCCCCTAGGAAGCTTCCAGTCAAGTAGAACTCAGCTCTCCATGGACCACCTAGACACAGAGGAGAGGGCTAACACCTAGAGGTGACACTTTGTGAGAACCCACACTATACCTTCTTAGAATGGGCAGAGATTGAGAATGGGATCCTCCCAGGTGACCGAAGGCTGCCTCTGCAAGCTGGGAGCATGTGCTCTCCAGGGCTCAGCATCTGTGTCCGGCTGTTTGCTGCTCTCCAACACCAGAGTGTTGATGAATGGCCGTGGGAGGCTGGACCACCCCTTCAGGCCTTCCTTCCTGCCCTTCTCACACTGCAAAGGACTGCCAGGCTCCAGTCTGCTCTGGCTGTCACGAAAACATGTGGCTCCCCTCTGCATTCCAGTAAACTAGTAAAAGCAGTTGGAAGGGAACCCTGGTTCCCCAGCTATGACAGTGATCCTCCACCTCCCACAGGCGGGGTGGTCTGCATCCCAACTGCAGTGGTCTGATGCGGTCAACATACCAGAACTTCTTGCCTTGCTCATGGTGGGGTTTTGTTGTTGTTTTATTTTGTTTGTTTGAGACACGGTCTCTCTCTATAGCCCTGGCAGACTGGCATATTGGCAGGCTAGAACTCAGTGTGTACACCAGGCTGACCTTGAACTCAGAAAGATCTACTTGCCTCCGCCTCCAGGTGGATTTGGTTTAGAGCAGAACTGGTCACCTCGCTTAGATAGAAACATGGCCAACAAGTATGCTTTGAACCCTGGAGCTAAGCCCTGGCAGGCCAGAGTCCTCTGGAGCAAACACATGGCCAAGCTGCTCTCTGTTCTGAGGTCTAGTTAGTTATAAGCCTTGTCTGTATCTCAGCTCTCTGAGGCCCTAACCCTTGAAACAGCAGGCGGCCTCACAAGCACAGGTAGGGCATTGCTTCTTTTGAAGGCCAAGCCTCACCCCACTGGGGCCCCAAGGAAACACAGCCAACTGTCTAGACCCTAGACTCCAGGGTGTCAGGAGGGTGCAGGCACAGCTCAGAGTCCCAAGGACCCTCTTGGCATAGGGTCCCCAGCTATTCTGTTTCTCTATGCAGGAACCGTGATACTGTGTAACCAGTCTGGGTTCTGGGCATGCACAGATGTGGCTTAGAAGCCAGTCTCCATAATGATTAGCTGAGTCATCTTGGGCAAGCCCTTATTTAGCATTGTTGAACATTGATTTCTGGTCTGTGAACAAGAGGTTGGTGTTGGGGGGAGGCAGTATGTGTAAGTGTGCTTGTGTATGTGGGGCTTGGCTATGTTGTCATGTCCACCTAAATGTAGACCAGCTGAGTCCTTGCTACTGATACCATTATCCTGGTAGATGGTTGGCAGGTGGATGTCTGCCTCTGTCATTTCCACTTAGTATCCATGCATTTATCCCATGATCCCAGCATCTCCCCAACTGAAAGGAAACTCAGCATAGACATCGCAGACCTCACCACCTAGCCACCAGAAGTAGGGCATTCTGAAATCTCAAGAGGAACAGCAGCTTCTGGGCATAATTTAATCAGCCTTTGATCCCAGTCCTTGGGAGGCAGAGACTGGTAGATAGATCTCTGTGCATTCGAGGTCAGCTGAGTCTACACAGTGAGTTCTAGGATGGTCAGAATAATATACTGAGACCCTGTCTCAAAAAAAAAAAACCTAAAATAAAGTAAAAGTCAAAGCAGCAATGCAGCAATGAGTCCCGAGCTCCTTGGAGCTAAATAAACTACAAGGCGAGCCAGTGAAGTCTCAGATTCGGCCCCACAAGGGAATGCTTGAAACAGGTAATGCACCAGCTCATTCCCACCCATGCCTCCTGCCTCTGGGACAGCAGGGCAGGGATCTGACCAATTTACATGAGTTAAGAAATTACATCTGACAGAAGCAAAAGCTTCCTGCTGAGTATTCTAATAGAACAGTCTGGAGGAAATACACTCACGCTTTTGCACACTGCCCTCCCCTGTACAAGAGTAGAGTTTTGGATCTGACCTGGCCCTAACAACAGGAGTGCTTTGCTTCCAGAGGAAAGGGGTTCCACCTCCTACCAAGCTTTCCCCAGGATCTCCAGATCTCCTTTGGAATAAGTCAAGGAGACCCCTGTGACTCACCAGAAATGCCCTCAAATATCTGTGAATTTGGGCCACCATGGCAAGGTGGGCAGGGCTCAGCCATGACCATGTAAAAACCAGCTTAGACTCCAGACCTGCCTCACCTCTGAGCTGGCAAAAGTGGGGCTTTTCCTATGAACCCCACCTTTTTACCAGCTAACCCCAGTGGAGAGTGGTCCTTGGTAGCTATGATATCATCATAACCCCCAAAAAATTCATCCTTCAGTGACCTTCCAGTTGTTCAACCAAGAGTGTCCATTAGTTAGAAACTCTCAGGGACGGCCCTCAGAAGCACTGTAAAGTTCTTAGAATTATCGTAGGCCTCCATTAGGCTCAATTTATACTCATATACCCCATCCCAGGCACCGGCTGCCATCTTTACTTGAGCAGTCTCATTTTACAATCTGGCTTCCAAGCAAGGGCTGAAATCCATGGTTGGGACCACTCTTCATCCCGGAGGTCCTCAAGGCTTGGTCCTAGGACCTAGCTACCTTGTGAGGTTTGGGGTCACTCTTTAGATATCCCAAGGGGTTGATCCTATCCATAGAAGATTTGGACTCCATCTTGGTCCTAGAGGTTGGGAGCTGATCCAATAATGCCTTTGATACATCGTACATTTCTGATAATGTACTACTGATGAGCTTTGCTTATTAGAGCATGAGACTTCCCCTGCTCCTTGAGACTTCATCTATCACTACTGCCTACTCTCCATCGGGGATCAGGTAGAAGGAGAGAGAAGTCAGGATTGCAATTCTCCAGTCCAGCTGGCTTCACACCACTCCCACCCACCATTACTTAGAAAGCCACCCACTAGAAAACTCCACAGATGCCACATGAGGCTAACCACCTCAAACCTAGTTCTCGGTAAGGACTGGGCCCTCAAAGAACTAAGAAGGCGATTGATCCATTCTTGAAAAGAAGCTATTCTTGAAAAACCCACGTGGATCTTCAGATGGGCAGGGCCTGCAATCAAGGACCCCACCCCCAGACAGGATGGTACCCAGGAAGAACCCATCTGCCACTCACAGTGATCACAATGCAGGAGGACCACAGACTGACCTTTGCCCATTTTCCAGTTTTTCTCATCTTCCCTTCTCACCAAGGGTACACACTCCAGAGTCGTGGACCCAGTGAGGGGTCAGCAGTCCCAGGGGCTTCTGGGACTGAAAATATGGAAGATATGTCCAGAGCTTTCATAAAGCAAAGCTATTACTGCCAAGACCACATTCCCCAAGCATTACCAGTGGCACCTGCTGCTTAAGAGACCTAAAAGCTGGGGCTGGAGAGATGGCTTAGCAATTAAGAGCAGTGTCTGCTCTTCCAAAGGTCCTGAGTTCAATTCCCAGCAACAACATGGTGGCTCACAGCCATCTGTAATGGGATCTGATGACCTCTTCTGGTGTGTCTAAAGACAGTTATAGCGTTCTCATATGTATAAAATAAGTATTTTAAAAGAGAGAAACCTAAAAAAAAAAAAATTAATTAATTAATTAATTAAAAAGAAAGAAACCTAAAGGCTGTTTGCAGACCTTCTACCTCAGGTACTTAGAGGAGTCAGGCTTTGTCTTAAAGAACTGTTATGTTATAACGGCTCCTTAACTATGGTTTTCAGACACTTTTGATTCAGCACCTGGGCATAGGGCTCATAGGCATTTGCCCATGCACAGTTCTGAAAGATGGGAGCAAAGAAACATCTTCTTCAGCACGAGGGGATGGGAGGGGGGAGGGGGTGTTGGCTCAGTCTGTAAAGCACTTGCTTTGAAGTGTGAAGACCCAAGTTCAAGCTCCAGAACCCTTATAAGTCAGGTGTGGTAGTGCAGGTGACAGTGATCCCCAGTGATGGCAACATGGGAGTCAGAAGGACTCAGCCAGTTAGGACAGGCTACTCAGTGAAGGTCCAGGCCAGAGACTCTCTCAAGCACAAAACCATAAAGTACCTGAGGAATAGACACCAAAGGAAGTTGCCCTCTGATGGTCATATGTGCATGTATAATGTACGCTGTGGGGTTGGTATTCAGCACTCAGAACTACTAAAATAATCAGGTGGACTTGAACTAGCCAACAATCAGTATGCCCCTGTCCTTCACTCATTCAGATCTGCCCCCAAACTGTTTCCAAATGAGTCCAAACCATAGTTACCTGTGGCTATTCAAATTCTTACTGAAATTAAACATCAGGTTCCTGACTGTATCATTGGACACATTTCAGCTACTTAGTTCCCAGGCTTGTCTAGTGTCAGCATCAAGTGAGACCTAGTACAGCAGGCCTTGGGGACGTTGCCTGCATGGTTGTCTATTCTAATGGTCACTGTCGTACCAATTGTTCCTTTGAAATGGCATCAGAACCAATAGACTTTGGGTTCTTCTGAATGTGTCACAGACTGACAGATAACTGGGCCCCAAGAGTTCAAAATCAACTCCCAAGGCCTGCTGACCTACAAAGTTAAAAGAACCAACCTCTAGGAGGATGTCCTCTGACCTACACACACAAACTCAGCAGGCAGAGCTCTGCGAGTTTGAGGCCAGCCTGGACTACACAGTGAGTTCCAGGAAAGCCAGGGCTACATAGTAAGATGCCGTCTCAAAAACCAACCAACCAATCAACCAACAATACCAAAAACCTGCTGGAGAAATGGCTCAGCAGTTAAGAGCACTTGCTGTTCTGGATTCCTGAGGACCCAAATTCAGTTACCAGCACCCACATGGCAACTCACAACTGTCTGTAACTCCAGTTCCAGAGGATCTGACACCCTTACATAGGCATACATTTAGGCATATGAAATAAAAATTAAAACAAAAATAAATAAAATAAAAACTCCCTCCTGCGGCAAATGAGTATAAATGAGTGTGTCCCTGTGGCGTGGCGCCCCCTCCTCCAGTCATCTTCTTGACCATAACTGGAAAGATTCATGATAGATGCATGTCAATGCTCAGCTGAAGCTCAGGCAGAAAGCCAGCAAAAGATTCCCTCCCATCAGGATGTTTCCATAAAGAGTAAAACCAATTCTGATTTCTAAGTAAAAAGCCACACGCCTTGTAAACAACTTAACTTTTTATAAAAAGACAAATATACATATTTACACAGATCCACATGTGATCAAACACAAGTTAGCAGTTAGATGGCGTTTCCAAGATTTAGAGTCACGCCAAGGCGCTCACAAACCCCTCCCTGGGCCTACTGAGGACTGCCAAGGCCTGAGGAGACAGCAGGCACCAGGCAAGGCACTATATAAATAAATGCAAAGGCCAAGATTTGGAGAGAAATGTTAGTGTACACCTCTGATCAGAAATGTGGCAAAAGTCCACAGAGAAAGTGCCATTTTTTTTCCTGAGCCCCAGAGCTGGAGCAGGTAGTGAGGCGGAAACCCTTCCGAGGCTAAGGAAGCCCCACCCTCACAGGACCCCATTTTTTTCCTTCACATTTCACTGGCTTTGGGACCATCCCAGGGCTCGGTTGGGAAGGGCAGCAATTCTTTGGGAATAGTACTCAGTTAGTGCAATTGTCTCCCAGTGCAGAGCCAGCTCTAGGGATGGTGCTGTGCTCTCCTCTGAGTGCTGGTCTATTCCCTCAGGGCCAGCCCAGTGATAAGACCCTCTGTAAGCAACAAGGCTTTAAAAAAGCTAGGAAGATGACTCCTGTCCATATCCTCTGCCTCACACTAACCTCAGAACCCCAATCCATCTTCTTAGGAGTCAGGGCCAGCCTCACCTCACAAGAAAAACTCAGACCCTGCCTAAGCCCTGAGAATCCACTGACCCAAGGAGGATGGCCCCCTCCCTGCTTGGTAGTGGGACTATGTTAAGCCATGTCAAGGGGCCCACAGAAGTCTAGCTTTTTTTTTTTTTTTGTATCACGGCCACCATGATGCCAGACCTAGCTCACTCAGGAGGGCAAGAACGGGTCAGAGACCCAAACTATGGTGCACAAGGAATGGCTTGGATGGAGGTCGGCCTGACAGAGTTGCCACCCAGCAGGCTGTCCATCCATAGGATAGAGTCCATATTCTTCATCTCCGTGAAGACGCGTTGTATGCCTATCCCAATGTCCCCTAGAAGATGACAAAAAAAAAAAAAAAAAAAGGCTGTATAAGGAATAGGTATGTGAATCTCACTCAGCTGTCCACAGCCACCAGCACCTACAGTTCATCTAGAGACCAGCCCCAGCATAGGAACAGCTGGTGACTCTCACTTAATGCTGAATGAATGGCTCTGCCTCCAAGAATTTCCCAGCCTCCATCAGCTTCCCGCTTCTCCCAGAACCCATAAGGACCTAGAAGCCTATTACCTCCAGGGCTGTCAATCTCTGGTTCCTCCTTGCAGCTGAAGTCTCCATAGATAGAAGAGAGCGGGGCTCCTGGTTCGTTGAGCAGGTATCCCTTGCCATCCACGTGTGTCGGCTGCCACTCAGACTGTTCAAAGAGCTGGGGGGAGAGCATGAAGTCATCAGCTGCCTGCCAGTGTGGACTCACCCTGCAGCCCTCCCCTTGGATGACCTAAACCCTTCCCAAGCAGAATCATAACCTTGACTGTTGATGGGTAACAATATGTAGAACTGTCAAGACAAGGCCTAAGCATAGGGGACACAAAGCTACCTGGGCCCTGCTGGCCCCTCTCCTCACCTTCACCCTCTGACACAGAATCTGCATGGTTTCCCTCTGCTGGGGGAAGACATAGGAACTGGCAGGGCAGCTTAAAGCAAAGGTTAGCATAACAAGCCAGGAAAGCCGAGACAAGCAACTGGACACACATCTCCAAAGTTTTGTGCTCATGGGCCAGACTCGGGATAAAACTACCTCAAAAAACACTTATGGTCACTTTGAAAACTACAGCTGAAAAAGTAAACCACAAAAGAACTTGCTAAGAAAAAACAAACAAACAGAAAGAGGGTTTCTTTTTTTTTTTTTTCCTAAAGTCATCCTAGTGCAGATCCCAATCGCTGATTATTGAAACCTGATGTGCATTTCCCAGACTTGACGGGCTGGGTCTGCTGGGGTGGAGGACAGTGCTCATGGGAGCTGACTCAGAGCTGTCTGAGACCCTGAGGCTTGCTTCAGGATGGTTTGTGAGAGACCAGGCTTCTCACTTGCTGAGGCAGCAGTCTCCCAAACACACAACGTAGGGGATGTATCAGAACTACATAGGTGGCCAGGTAACAACACCTGCCCAAAGTGACTTGGAAGCTGTCCCTAGCTTGCTTTCTCTTCCCAGATATACTATGCAAAGGGGTTTACCTTCATGATGTCCTCAGGTAACTTCCCTTCTTCATCCTCGTCTGTTGCAGCTGTGAGGAGGGGCAGAGGTTGGCCATGTAGGTTTGCCCTGCAGCTCCACACCACCTCCCCAAGCCTCCGACTCGCATCTGCCTGCCCTGGAGATTCCAGAACAGGACACTGGCGTGATGACTCACCCTCCCCAACTATGGAGCAAGGCCGCATCCCACCCCTTCACTTCCTTCCGCACCCTCCAACAACCAAGCTCAGGGAAGCCAGGAGCACTAGCCACCTTTGACCCAAGATGTGGTCCAATTCCTTCCCTCTTGGCCTGGAGCACATGGAAGCTCTGAGCCGTTTCCCTGTGTCCCAGAACTTGCTTTCTTGCTATGGGGGTAAGGTAAGCAGTGCCCAGCTCCTCAGCTCAAAAGCACAAGGTTTCTTCACCCCCGCCCCGCAATGGTTTTCTCTGTGAAGGCCCAGCTGTTCTAGAATTCGCTTTGTAGACAAGGCTGGCCTGCCTGCCACCTAATGCTGAGATGAAAGTTGTGTGCCAACGCCTAGGTTGGCACATAGATTTCTAAGCAGATTCTTCCCCCTAAAGATGCAAGCAAGAGTGCAAACCTTCAGAGGTGGAGGGCATGGGTGACACCTGCAAGTTATACAGATCAGTGGTACTGTCTGGTACGATGTCCATCTGCATATGCCACTCGGAGAGACTGCTGCTGACAACACACGGTGACAGCGCTGGGATAACACGCAGTAGAAAGTACAGGTCAGGATGGCATGCCTTCTTAGTTTGCAACTCACCAGCCCCTCCACCCTGTACTCTTCCCAAACGAGTTCCCGTGATGCCACCCCACACTCTTCTCTGTTCCCATGATGCCTCTTAGGGGGAACCTAAAAGTGCCCTTGCCACAGTGTCAACCTCACCTTGAGTAATGTCCCTTTCCATGTCCAAGTCCTGACCCAGGTAGCTCTGAGTTGTATAGCTGCTGTGGTCATCAGGCAGAGTGGAGCTGCTGAGTCCATCAGAGAAGGTGTCAGGGCTAGAATCTCCACCCAGCTACGGAGAGGAGACAGCGTAAGTCTGCTGTGGCACTAATCCACTGCCCACCCTACCTACAGGCTGGGCCGCTTAGAGCCACACTCACCTTCCTCTTGGTTTTGCTCTTAGTGTCTCGGCTGGACTTGGACTTTCTCTCTGTGGGACAAACAGGCTGTGAGCGGCAGCTGATCTTTCTTCTGCCTTTCTTCCCTTCCCTTCCGCCCTTCGTCCCTTGCCTTCCCTTCCTCCTGAGGACCCAGTGCCTTTGGCTACCTTTCCTCTGGTTCTTGGTGAGGGGCGGCAGCATCCGGTATACCCGTACAGCTGAGCTGCCCTTATTCCTGCTTTGGTCCTTCACTTCCTCGATGTCTGGTAGGGAGTTCATGGCACAACGGAAGTTTGCCTTCCATGTCTTTGGATCTGGCTCTTTCTCCCCTGCTTTGTATCGGCCTAGACAACGGAGAGTAAACACATCCATTAGCTGCTCCCTGGGTCAGGAGAAGAAAGGCAAGGGTATCCCAGACATCCATACTAGCAAAAACCACTGTCAACAGGCCCTGGAGGTTCTCATATGCCCAGAATTGGCTTAGGCATCCAGCAGGCATGTGAAGGGCTCAAATGGGCTCACTTGAGTGTCTCTACCCCCATAAATGTGCTAACTGTCTTGGACCACAACAGTCTCCCTGCTTAGATTCACAGCAGCCAGATACTGCTGGGACCAAGGCTTATCTGATGTTTCCGACGTACAAGTGGGCACAGAGCTGACAACAAGGACAGTTATAGAAGGTCTGAATTGGATCAAGGGCCTGATTCCTGAAGGAAGAAAGAAGGCCACCAACCAGAAGGGACTTGGGTCAAGGACCTTTAGTTAGTACCTTGAGAAAGGAAGATATTAAATCTCTTGGTACCCTGACTCACAACTGTCTTTTCTAGGGACAACTGTATTCTACAAGACTCCCTAAAGCACACATGCTTTCTAACATTTTTGCCTTTATAAAACCCTCTGAGAATTTTGCTAAAACAATGGAATTCTGAGAAAACAGAGGTGCACCTCATCCCTGCTCCAGTAATTCTGCATGCTGTATCAGGGAGCTCAGAGGCCACCCAGAGCACTGATGGTAGAATGTGTCCCCCTGTCTCCTCTGCCTCCTCCCCTACCCTGCACACCTGTGTGAATCGCCCAGCTCCGGAACAGACAGGCATCCTTGTTGATGTCCCAACCGTGCTTGGCAGCATGCTTCCATGGGATCTGGAAGATCATCTCTTCCTGAATAGTGTACATAGAAGACCGTGTCAGCTCAGCGTGTGGCTGAGGATGCATGGCCCCCAAGTATGGGAAAAGGCTGACTTCCCCTTTTCACCCCGACATCTGGCCTGGATTGACCCAGCCTGGCTGCCTTTAACAGGGTACTCTGCATCTTTTAGGAAGGGTTGTGGTCTGGGTTCTGATAAGCCACAGCACCAGAAGCTTAACAAAGACGCCCCTGCCCTACACTCCTGTGGATTTACTGAGAACCTAAGCAGCACTCTCTCTCAGCCCTGGCCTGGCAGGTCTCGGATGTGTCTCTCTGGCTAACATGGGAGCTTCTTACTCCACAGTCTCCTCAGGCACCTGGCACATTGGCTCCTACATAGGGTTCTGCTCATACACCCAAGGGAGCCTCGGACCAGACCTGGATGAGGACTGCCTGTATAATACTGGCCTATTCCTCTCCCCTTAAATGAGAGCAACTCAAAGAGCAAGGTTTGTGTATGTGGGGGAGGGGGATGACTTTTTAATAAAAAGAGTATGTATGGGGACAACAGCCACAATGAGTTAAGGGTTTTTTTGGTTTTATTTTTTAATTTTTATGCCTTTGTGTGTGTGTCGGAGGTATGTGTAAGCCAGGGCACTTGTGTACAGGTCAGAGGACAACCTCCTTCTACCAGGAGGGAACTAGGGATCAAAGTCAGGCCTTCAGGCTCACTGGAAGGTGCCTTTACCTGCTGAGCAATCTCGCCAGCCCCAAGATGAGGATCTAAACCATCATTCTCGTTACTGCTGGCTGACTGTATACACTCTCAATCAAGTTTGTTCAGATTTAGTCTTGGTTTCACACTCTTTGTTTGATTTTGTAATCTACCTTAAAGTGCCTCGGTTTCCTTATCCGAGACCCACCTCACAGGTTTACTATGAGGGCTAAAATGCACAATTTGGTAACATATTGAGAAAGGTGCCAAATACATAGTGATTATCACCAATGCTATTATTGCTGCTATACCGCCATGTGTGCCAGCCATGGCTTCCTGGGTCTCCATCTTAACTAGTCCCATTCCAAACCAGCATCCAATGCTTTTCCGTCTCCTGTCTGCCTATCCAGCTGGGGCCATGTGGGATGTTATGTATAGTGTTTCTCTTGGAAGAGAGAAGAAACCAGGCTCTGCAGGTGCTGGGAAGTCTTGGTGGTGAGGCTGTGCCACCAGGAGGGTGGGCTGGCCAGAGCTTCAGGAAGGAAGAAGCAGGAGGCAGAAGTCAGACCTTGCACATTTCTTGCATGCAGCACCCATGGGAAATACATTTTCCTGCTCTTTATGTTCACTAATGAAGCTTGGGTCCCCAAGAGAACATGGGTTAAAACAGTGGCAGGAATACCCAGGATAACACTCACTTTATTAATCCAGATCAGCCCTGGAATTTGGTTGGAGTTAATCTGCATCTCTAGCCAAGGTCTCATTCGCATCCGAGTGATAGGCATGGTGGCTGGAGGGAGAAGACAGAAGACCCGTGTTTGGAGTCTGTTAAACAATCCTGGGCACTGCCCTGCTCCACCCAAGGCCACTCACTCAATTACCTTCCCCTGTCCTCACACCCAGGTCATCACCCTCCCCCACTCTCCTGCCACCAGCTAGGTACCAGGTCCTACAGTCATAGATCAGGGACCCTGCAGTAGAATGAAACTCTCTAATATCATGGACAAAGCCATCTGCCCATTCTCTTACTCTCTCCCAGCTAGTCGCAAGAAGAAACAATCAAACAAGTCTGTCTGGATGGTTTCAGGATATGTGCAAAAAAAAAAAAAAAAAGGCCAAATCACAGACATCTTAATGCCAGAACTTTTCTCTCAAAATTCAATCTCTGGAGGAAGGAAGGAACTACTTTTGCTTGTTGTCACCCCCAGCTCTGCACCTTCCAGGCTGGGCAAGCAAGTCACCCTCCATTTCCGGCACTCCCTCAGCCCCCCGCCGCCTGCCCCTATCCAGTCTGCGTTCCCTCTTGACAGCTAGTGCCCACAATATACAGGCTGGGGCGCAACCCCTTCCGGCCTGGTTTCCCCTGCTGCAAAGAGAAGTGGCGCAAGCAACACCTGTGGCACCTCCTCCCGAAAGCCCTGTAGTTCACGACCGGGTCCAGTCAGTCAAGGCAGCGAGCCAACCTCTGCCACCGGGCACTGCGCGTCCGAAAGCTAGAGCCCAGGCGCCAAGCTGCGACCGCCAAAAGTGCGCGCAGGCGGACATCCGAATCCCCCGCGGCGCTGCTCGCGGGTACGCGCGACGGCTGCTAGGGCTACCGAAAGGCCCCGCAGCGGCTCCGCGCACGCAGACCGCCGAGCGCGGCCAGGGGGCGGTGCACGCCGCGGCCCGCCTCCCGCCCGCTTGCAGCGCCCTCCCGAGTCAGCGCGCCACCCCGACCCAGGGTGTCTCTGACCCCCACTTCCTGGTGTCCCGCGCGCCTTTTGTTTCACGCCACCCGTCGGTACCCGCGCCGCCCCGGCGAGCTTACCTTTGCTGCAGGAGCGATCCACAGAGGGTACCCGGGAGCGAGGCACGGAGTTACGGTGTAGGTACGCGATGCGCGCACGGAGCGAATGATGCCAGAGATGCTGGGTTCCTCTGGCCACGGCTGACCTCGGTTCAGCTCGGCCCGGTTCGGTTCGGCTCAGACAGAGAGAGCACGTCCTACCTCGACGAAGGAGTAGTGCGCACTGGCGAGTCCGCGGCGCCGCGAAGAAATCTAAACACTTAGCGGGATTCCCCGGCCCCGACTCGGCCACGCCCCCGCCTGGCCGCTCGCGCGCGCCCATTGGCTTATCCGCCTCATCATTTCTGGGAAATCAGGCTGTTGTAGAGCTAAGCGGCGAAGGGGAAGTACGAGGCAACTCACTCCCCACCCCCTCGGGCCCGCGCCACCGCCCCGGGGCTACCGCGGGCCCGCCCCGTGCTCCACTCCACCCCTCTACCCTCTTGCCTGTCTTGGAAAGCCGAGGCCCTCCCCCCCTCGTTCTGCAGGCTCTCAGCCTGCTGGCTCCTGTGACGATCTTCCCCTTTTCCTCCACCGGAGACACTTAACTCCCTAGGTCTCCAGAACACCTGCTTCCATCTCCAGAAGGGACTGAATCACCCTGAAAATCAGTCTAGTAATGAAGTGTCAAGAAGGGAGGGATTCGGTCCCTATACTGCCTTCGGTGACATCTCTCTTAACTGCCACTCGGCTACTCTGGGAATTTGAGGCAGAAAGCATAACTTGGAATTCCGGGGCAGAAGGAACTCCCAGCCTGGACTCTGCAGGTACAGCTGGTGAAGGACGCAGGGACTCTTAGTTTCCTTAACCACAAAATGGCAATAGTCCACCTGCTAGCCTGCAGTGATTGGGGAACACCGTGTCCTGATGGGAGAGATGATGTGTTTGCATACCTGGACACAAGATGCTGGTGTGCTTTCCTGTGCTACACGAGGTTCTAGCAGTAACCAAGGCGACCCTTCTCCCTTGTATCTCTGGGACTACCTGACACCAAGGAAGTGGAGAAAATTCAGAAGTGACTGTGGTTCCTTCTAGGACTCCTGCATCAGCTCTACATCCTTGCTGTAGCCTTTGGGAGAGAGTTCCTCTGTAATAGTCTTGAAGTCATTTCTGAGTCCCCAAAGCCTGGCTCTGGAGAAGTTCTGGGCGGCATAGGGAAATTGTGGCTAAGGCATTGGTTCTAATAAAAGAAACGGATACCCAGGTCCCAAGGGGTTGGCAAGGGCAGCGGGTTAACTGGTGCTGACAAGTAAACCTTGCCAGTTTGTTCTTTCTCTAGCGGCTGGGCTAATGTGTGTGTACATGTTCCATCTCCGAACTCCGGCCCCTCAGGCTTCTTCCTTCACTTCCTCACAGCTTCTGACTCACAAGAACATCAATCCTTTATGGTGTCATTCTCCTGTGTCACCTTTCTGGCCCTAGCTGTCCGTCTAGGATAGCACCCAGTTTGAATGTTGCAAGCTGTATTAGGCACATCAGTGAATGATTGTACCTGTGATTTCACTGCCTCGTAGAGATTAAGGAGCTAGAAGATTCAAGATGGCAGGAGGATCTTGGAGGAAGAAGGTGTTGAGACTCTAGAATAAATAGGGAGGTGAGATTTGGGGTATTTGAAATGGCCAATAAGAGAATCGCTAGAGACTGGGGCCTTCTGAGCACGTGACTCAGAATCATGACACCTACTCTCAGTGCAGCCAATGGGATACCTGCCTGCTCTGCTGAGACACTCTGACATAGCCATTGGAAAATTCAAAATGAGATTTGGGAGAGGAACTTTGTAACTCTTGCAGCCCACAGAGACCCTATTGAAAGCAACAGGAGACTACAGATTGCATCAAAATACCTGCGTGGGTATGCATAATGAAAGTCCTGGAATGTCCATCTGCAGCATTGTTAGTGATGGGTACCTGTTTCCTGTCATAAGGATAAATAAAAATTTACCCAATAAATACCCTGTTGTAGGACATCTAGGTTATTTCCACTTTTTTTCCAATAGAGATAACACTGTGAGCAAAGTCTCTACACACGAACGATCTTCAAATTAGGAGACACTTCTGTCCCTCCCTCACTGCTAGGATTTACCAGTGAAACTGACATTTGCATCTTTTAAATGTTCTCTGAGTTTTGTTTTGTTTTTTCCCACTTTGACTTTAGGGGTTCTTTTTCTTTCTTTCTTTCTTTCTTTTTTTTTTTTTTTTATTTATTTTCATTTTGGTTTTTTGGAAGAGCATCTCTTGTAGCCTGAGTTAGCCTTGAACAACTCATCTTCCTGCTTGTACTTCCCAAGTGCTGGGATTACACATCAGTACCACCATGCTTGCCTGGTACTTGATTTTAAATAATAAAGAGTCTACCTATGATTGGGTGCGGTGCTATGTTTTTTGGGGGTGTGTGTGCTTTGCTGTTTTAGTCTTTATTGAGTTTCCAGTTGTGGGGGGTGGGGGGGAGGGTCAAGGCAGGGTTTCTCTATGTAGCCTTGACTGTCCTAGAGTGTGCTCTGATGTAGACCAGGCTACTCTCAAACTCATAGAGATCTATCTCTGTCTACCACCAAGTGCTGGGATTATAGGCATGTACCACCACTACCACCCAGCTGGTTTCTAATTTTTTTTGAAACTCACCATATCCCAGGCTGTCCTTGAGTTTTGAACTTGCTTTTAACCTATCGAATGCTGTGCTGAGCATGCAGGTATGCACCACTTCATTGGGAACATTTGGTACTGGGGGTGGAACCTAGGCTTTGTACATGTTGGGCAAGCACTATGCCAACTGAGCCACAGCATCAGCTAGGATCAAACCCTCTTGTCTTCCCTCTCCACTTCCTGCTCCTTCAGTTGTTCTTAGTAGAGTATGGAAAACAGAATCCTGTGCTTTTGGTGTCCCACTGGGGCTGGAGAAAGGCTTAGTGAGGAGCGAACTTGCTGCTCTTGCAGATAGATGGCCTGAGTTGGGATTCTAGCAGTCACATGAACTTCACACAACCACTGTGACGTCAGCTCCTGGGAATCTTGTGCCCTTTTCTGGCCTCCATGGACACCTACATTTGCACATGTACACACACTTTTTTTGGGGGGTGGGGGTTCGAGACAGGGTTTCTCTATGTAGCAGGGGCTGTCCTGGAACTCACTCTGTAGACCAGGCTGGCCTCGAACTCAGAAATCTGCCTGCCTCTGCCTCCCAAGTGCTGGGATTAAAGGCGTGCGCCACCACTGCCCAGCAAATCTTTCTTTTTTTTAAAGAAAATAAATTATTCTCTCGGTCCTCAATTAGCTATAAACCAGAGATAATCTCTACCTATTCTTCCTAATAGTTGAGAAGATGAGTAAACAAAATATCAAAGGCCACTATTTTGGACTGAGCTCCTGTACTAGGCTCCAACAGACCAAACCAAAATGGAGTCACTCATGCTTAAGTTCTACATTAGTAATTGAAATTTTAAAGGAACACACAGATCTTGAACCAAACCAAGTTTTCCTAAACACAGGAGTTCTAGGTCCCCATGGGTTAGCAGGAGGAAGTCCCCTCTGCACCTGAACCACCCTAGCACTAACCAATCAGCTTTTTTCCTGATGTTTTGTTTCCTTCTTTCTGTCCTCACAGAACCTATCTTGCTGTTGCTCAGCTGTAGCTCTCGTTTTAATCCATGAATCATGCCTAACTCATGAACCATAGCCAGTGAGACTCATAATCAAATTTCTTGAAGTTTTTCCCTGTGAAATCAGGTAGACTATCAAAGCCCTTCCCAAACCATTAAACACTCCTCAACTGAAAGGTATCGACAGACCTTCCCTGTGCTTCTGTGTTCAGAACCCTCTCCTCTCCCTCTGTCTTTCTGGTGGCCCTCCCCACCCCACTTCCCTCATTTCCCCAATACCAAGGAATCCTTCTCCTTCTCCACTAACTTCCATTTCTACCTGCCCCCTCTTTTTGTTTGAAAACAATGTCTCATGTAACCCAGGTTGTCCTTTTAAAAATATGTTAACTTATTGTTTTTGTGTGTCTGTGTGTTTATGTATGATGGTGTACATGCCACAAGGCACGTGTGGAAGCCAGAGAACAACCTAGGGCATTGGTCTTCATCTTTCACCTGTGGCTTTTACGTGGGCTCCAGGGAACAAAGATCAGATTTGTCGGAGCAAGTGCGTTTACCTCTGAGGCATCTTCCAGCCCCCACCCCCACCCCCTTAGGCTGGCATTAAATTCCTGATCTTCCTGCCTCTGCCTCCCAAGTGCTGGAGTTGCAGAAGTGTACCGCTACACTTGGCTTCCATTTCTACCCCTTAAAAACTTGGAACAAATGCCCAGTTTCAATGAGTGCCCTCAAAGCAACCAATCAGAACTCCCCCCCCCTTCACCTTTGCCCTTGGGCCTCAGCTCTGTGTCTTATCTCTCCATTCCTATTGCCTCCTGAGTCGGTGAACACAGGCTGTATTTTTCTGTAAGAGTCTAGCAGGTGCCTCACACCCCACAGTTAGAGGACTAAAGAGAATAGCTGCTCATGAGCACCCATAGGGTGGCTCCCCAAAGTACCCTGGCTCAGTTAGCATAGGTGTACTGTGCAGCTTCTCAGGGCTGGGCCCTGAGGTTCTTTGGACTTCCAGAGGCACGAGCAGGGTCTCCTTGAATGTGACCTTTGTGATCATGATGCTGGGGGTAACCTGGGGATGTAGCTCAGTTGACAGAGTGCCTGTGTAGCTTGCACGAAGCTCTGGTTCCATCCCCAGCATCAGGAACCCCAGGCTCCCCTGTGAGGGAAGCAAGGACAGAAGACTCAGAAGTTAAAAGTCATCCCTGGCTACATAGTAAGGTCCCGGCCAGCCTGGAGTACAGCAGATAGGGCTGGTGACAAAATCATATACAAACACTCTGTAGGACCTTCTCCCTTCTCCCTTCTCCCCCAGTGCACCAAATCCTTTCCCCTGCCACCTCCCTCCTGTTCTCTGCCTCCCTGGTTATGATTTTAGAACCACCTTCTAGGTGGAGGACCTGCCAGTCCTGAACCCCAACCCATTTACACACAATGGAGACAACGGTCCTCATGTTCTCCAGCAGATGCCTGGCGCCTAGAAAGCACTTACAAACCCTTGCTAAATGGCTGTGTCCTCTTGTTCCCTCATCTGATGACTATTCTCTATATTCAGACATTCCTTGGCAGACTGTGCTTGTGTTGATAGACAGCTGTGGGACTGGAAATGCTCTCAGAAATCCGAGGTATTGACAGGACCCAGTGAGATCTGAATTAGGTTTTTGACTGCTCCCCAAAGCAGAGAAGCTCTCGGCAGGGCTTCCAGACCCTGTGGTCTAGAGACAGGGCTCCTTGAAATGCTCAAAGGCTCTCCTAGGCTCTCCTAGCAGCCAAGCTCTAGTTTCACTGCAAACATCTTCATGGAGGACCTATCTCAATTAGTAGAGGGCTTGCTAGCATGCATGAAATCCTAGGTTAGATCCCCAGTATAGCATAAACCTGATGAGATACTGTGCCTACTTGTAATTCCATCACTGGAAATATAAAGGCCCAAGGATTGGCAGCTCAGGGTCACCTTGGGCTAACTAGACCTTGTCTAAAAATAAAAAACACAAGTCAGAAATCAAAGTATCCAAAATCATCTCAAAGCTTCCAGGTCCCACCACTGTGACTTGTGAGAAGCCTGGGCAGAAAGAAATCTTAACTTATCCAATAAATGCGAATTGAACTTCTGCTCAGAGTTAGTCTGAAGTTTGATTCTGGGGAATTGCCCGGGCACGAGATCAGCCCCTCCCTGCTCACAGCTTTGGCACTCACACTGTATGACACAGCAGAATAAACTTTGTACCGTTATTTTTATTTATGTATTTATTTTAAATCCAAAACGGGGAGAGTGGGATGCAGCAGCTGACTGGGAAAGCACAGGATCCTGCCCTGTGACCCAACAGGCTGAAGTCGCAGCACGCTGCTGGTGGTGTCAGTGCCGCTCCGGAACTCATCGCCCTTCCCCCGCCCGCAGGAGTGTGCGTGTGACCGTGTGGGCTGCCACTGGGGCCCGCTGTGGAGTTTCATTTCTTATAAACACAGCGTTGGGAGGAAAGAGGCCTCAGTTCTCATCCGCCCTGTGGGGCCTAGAGAGCCAAGCCGAGGAGACTGTGAGGCCAGGCCCAGAGGCTGTGACCCAGGGCAGGGCTGGATGGGAGCCGGACTGTGGATGAGTCCTGCGGGGTGGTCGAGGCACCACCGCCACCCTACACCAGGCTTCCTCACTTGGTTTAGCCTTGGGCGGACCCCCCTGTTCTCCATGTGATGCACTCCGGTGCTAGGTGTGAGTGATTGGAGGAGAGTGGGCAACCGGGCCCTTTGGGCCAACTTCCACATTCCTGATCCGCCCCGACTTGGGGGTGAGTTGCAGGCTCCGCTCTGGCTAGCTTCCTGGAAAGGGAGGGAAGCGGGCAGGCGGGGAACCGCAGAGCCTCCCAGCTGGGCCGCCCAGGTGGCTGCCTCCATTCTAACCCTACGCCTATATTCTCCCACGTCTGCACGCTAGGCCTGCCCCACCCGTGCCAGGCAGTCACCTGCCAACAGGCAGAGCATTTTTTTTCTTCCCACCACCCAGCCTTGCCCTTCCGCCAGGAGTTTGCACCTAGCTCAGCATCTATCAGCTGTGTGACCTGGGGCTACGTGCTAAACTTCTCTGTGCAGACCGTCAATCACCTGGGATAGCTAAAGCTGGCAAACCTCTAGCCGAGCTCCTGCTCTTAATAATCCCCTCCGCCTGTCCCTCTACTCCCTTCCCTTTCCCCGGGGTTGACAGGCATACAGTAGAAGCACAGAAGAGCGCGCGGGGGGGGGGGGGGGAAGATGTCCCACAAGAACACTTCATCATGTATTGCAGCCTGAGAACCTGGCCAAGATAACAACTCGCAGTACCCTGGCGGTAGGGTGTGTAAACTAGCTGGGGTTCGTTCGGAACCCTAGTTCCCAACACCCACACTCAGGGTTCCGTCGGCCTGGCAGGAGGGGCGGGGCTTGGGTTTCGTTTTCTTGCCAACGTGGAGGCAACAAGGAAATCGAGGAGTTTCCCGGAACCGCTCGGGGAGAGCTGAGCTCTGCTCCAAGGCAGGCTGCGGGACGGGCACGTGTCCACAGTCCCTGGCCAGCAGCTCGCTGGAACTTCCAGTGGGAACCGGGGAAAACCAACCCCGGAAAAGCCCCACCTCAGTACACCTGCCCAGTTCTCTTCTTCTTCAGTTGTTCCCAGAGAAGGTGGAGACCTCAAGGGAGAACAGCAGAAGGGTCACCGAACAGGGTGTAATGGTGTCTGTCGGTCCACCAGCTGATGGACCATAAAGTCAAGTGATACCTGAGGAATGACTGTCCCCATCTGAGTCCTAGAGTCTTTGCATGGAGACAAGCTCTCACATACCCAAGACTGTTGTTGAACTCACTATGTAGCCGAGGATGACCTTGAACTTCTGACTCTCCTGCCTCCACCTCTGAAATGTGGGGGACTTTGCCTCCTCTTTGCAGTGTCAGGGATCTAAGGCTAGGCAGACACTAGTAACTTAGTCCCATCATCTCCAGTATGCGTGTACTCATGCATGCCTGTGTGCATGCTACGGTTTCCAGTAGCCCAGGCTGGCCACAAATTCCTGTGTAGTTGAGGCTGGGCTGGAACTAAGGATCTTCTCATCTTCCAGACAGACCTAAATGCTGAGATACGGACACCAGTAACTGTGCTGGTTCATAGCCACTCTTTGGTCACTCTTTTCCTTATTCATTGGGAAGGTTTCTCTGGACATGTTCAAGAAGAGCATAGCCCTATCGTCCTGTCCAGCCTGCTAAGCTCAAGGCTAGAAACAGCCAAACTTAGAGATGGGCACAGTGACAGCAGTGGAGCCGACCGAGTTGGAGGCATGGTGTGGATTGGGACTTCTGGATCCAGTCCCCTGGCCCTGAGCCCAGTCAGGTCCTGCCGAAGAAAGAAGAGTCCCTCTCTAGGAGTGGACTTCATGAGCGATAGAGCCCTGCCCTCCCATGGGTCCTTGGGCAGCTAGCAGACTGTTCTCATCCTAGAGGAATGTGATCTGTGAGCTTGGCCACTTCCTTCTGTCCTTAGAGGCTGGAGCTCCCTGCAGTCATGGATGGCTGTGGGTTGGGCTTGAATCCGAGAGCCAGGAAGTTTGGCTGGGAGCTGGCAGGATGGTGTTTAGGGGGAGTCAGAGAATAGTTCCCTCCCTTGTGTCTTCAGTCTAAAGAAGAATCTGGGGTCAAGGTAGGCAGGGTCACCCCAAAGCTTATGTTTCCTTAAATTCTTGGATCTCCTTCTTTGTGGCCATGGCTTTAGAAAGACAAGTATCAAACTCAGTAGACCTCCCTGGTCCAGAAGAGCTGGGGCCAGGGCAGGTAATAGTGGTGGGTGGCCATCTGAAGACAACCAGATTGCCAAGAGGGAGGCAGGCAGATAAGCCAAGCAGTGGCCCTTGCTTTTTTCCAGCCAAGTTCAGGATCGCTGTGGCCTGGATGAGGGCTAGAAGAAATTCTAAATTCTGCAAGAGTGGAGCTTGTGTTGTGCCCACAGTCTCTAGTGACTCAGCCTGGGAATCCCAATGCCAGGGCCTGCCCCTCAGATGTCTGAGCAGCCATGGCAGCAGCCGAGAGAGACCCCAGAGAGTTATGGTACCTCCTTTTGCCATGGTGAGGCTGCTCTTGGTGCTTTGAGTTTTTTCAGATTTAATTTTTAAGGTCATTTTTATATGTGTATGTATTTTCTTGCTTTCCCTACCCACTGCTCCCCCCACCGTGTGTGTGTGTGTGTGTGTGTGTGTGTGTGTGTGTGTGTGTGTACAGTGCTCAGGGAGATCAGAGGAGAGTGCCAGATTCTCTGGAGCTGGAGTTTCAGGCAACTGTGAGCTGCAGCTGTGTGCAGGGATCCTAACCTGGATTCTCTACAAGTGTTCTTACCACTGAGGCATCGCTTCAGTCCCAATATTTCTGAGTTAAAGAACCAGCTTATCCTAGCTCATAAAGCAGACCTGGGAGTGGGCCTAAAAGTGTGCTGGGTTTCACTAGAGGTCACGTTTGTGGAAGAAACACAGGACAAGAGGAAGGTGTGTCCTGCATGCTACTGTAACCTCAAGAGTCAGCATTAAGCAGGTACCCTATGGGAACTAGTGAAGGATGGATTGGAGAGAGGGTGGATAGGAGATGTAATGGATAGGTGAGTAGGAGGGAGGGAGAGTGGGTGAGACGATGGGTGAATGAATAGAAAGATGGACGGAGTGGACAGTAGACATAGCCAGGCGAATGAGGAGGAAAGACAGGTGGATGGATGGGACGGTGGATGAGGAGATGGATGGGTAGGTGGTGGGTGGGTGGATAAACGGATCAGTGTGAGGGCAGGTAGATGGTGAACTCAGCATTTTCCCTGAGATAACCTTAACAATAAAATAATTTCTGCAAAACCTTACACTGCCCCAGTAGTAGGGAATGAAGAGTGAGGCTGCCCTTAGTGGCACTGGGGTTTCTGCTCAGCTCTGTCCTTCCAGTTGGACCTCTGCTCCCGTTCCCATCACCCCACCCCCACCCCGCCAAGGTGAAAGAACAGAAGACAAGGGCTTTTAGGTTCATGCTAAGTGGCTCTCTTCCTTCCCTGGAAGGGCTGCCTTAAGGGAGGACTAATTAAGACCGGTGTGAGAGATTCTAGCCTTTCTACACCCCAGTGTTAAGATCCAGACCAGACTGCTGCTCAGACCACGCCCACCTGCGACAGCCCTGTTTACTGTGAAGAAAATAACAAGCCCCCTACTGGGAGCAGTTCTGTGTTAAAGAATCCCTCACCCCGAGGCTGGGGCTCCAGGTGCCATTCTCACTTCCCCTAGGAAGCTCACAGCTTTCAGATCGTCGGACTCTTAGGGTCATCAGAAGGCTACTGGTGGAGATGCTTCCTCCCAGGAATTCAGCCCCTCCACCTGCTACCCAAGACACCCGGACAGCCTCACAGCCTCGCTCCAGGCTCCAACTCTAAACCCTCCCACCCATTTTCTCTAAGATCCACAAGAAGGAACTCCCACTCTACCTTCCAAGCCTGAGCTCTCCTCTCCTCACAGTCCCAGACGATGCTTGTTTGTCTGTTTGTGTATGCCTGTTTACAGATCTTCTAATACACTTCTTACCAAAAAGAACACCTGTCTGGCAGCAGGCAAGAGGTTGTCAGATGACCACACCCCCACCCTGCCTGTAGAGTCAGGAAGAAAGACTGCTGGCCCCCACCTGGATGAGTGACAGACCACAGTGAGTGTCGTTTTGTCAGACAACCAGCATACAGTGCTGCACAAGGGAGTGTCCTGGAGGACTGGGCTCTATCAGTGAAGCCAGAATGAACTATGGCCTTCTAGGAGAAGTTCTGAGCCAGAGGGCCTGTAGTGACTTGTCTATCATTCTCAGAAAACCAAACCCATGCCTTAAGATTCCTCAGGAATAGGATAGAACGCCTCCGACGGCTGGCCGTGTGAGCCAGGGTCAGTCCCTGACTTATGCAGCTTCTCAGAACAGAGACTCCAGGATGCTGAAGACTGCATCTGATGACTGTAGGACATGTTGTTTAGTAAGACAGCCACCACTAGTCTAGCCTGTAAGGGCAGAGGGAGCTTGGCTGACCTCCCACAGAAGGCAATGTTCTCTCTTATCTGGATGTGCCATACCTGGAGTGTGAGGCAAAGAGACAGAGATGCAGAAGGGGTGGGGACAGGGTCAAGGTGTCTCAGCCAGGATTCACAGTCAGCTTCTCTGACTGTGAATATCAGTTTAACCAGGTATCAGTTTAACCAGGCCTGAAGCATAAGGCAAAGTCCACAGACCAAGGAATAAAAGAGGCCTTCATGGGGTAAGGACAGTATAGAAAGGCCTGCAATCCAGGCCTTTCCCCACATGGCTTGTCGTGGCTGCCAGTGGGTTCCTGACCAGAGCCTCAGGAAACCTCCAAGGGTGCTGAGGAGGATTGCCCATCAGACCTCTAGAGAGAGGCAGTCTGTGAATCAGCATTTTTAAGGATGCACGAATTCTCAGGACCAACTCTGCATCTGCGTGAGGCTGATAATTAGTGCCTCCTTAATAGTTTGTTATAAATGCCTCAACCTAGTCCAAGACCCTGCTGCACCCTAGAGGCGGGAAGGGTAGCAGCAGGCAGTTCAAGTGACCCTCCCTGGAGGATTAGGGATGTGACTGCTTTGTTGTTTTGCCTTTTTTATGAAATAAAAAACCCAAAACCAATCACATTCACATATTTATTTGAGGGTGAGAGGAGGGCACCCCCCACCACACGTGCGTGTGTCAGAGAACAGCTTAGCAGAGGAGGTTCTCTCCTTCCACCACGTGGGGCCAGAGTTCAAACTCAGATAGGCAGTCTGGCAGAAACGCTTTAATCTTCTGACCATCTCATTGGCCCCTGTTAAGTCTGGGTTTGCAAATAACTTGGGGTATCTTGATCAGAATCAGAAGATGGGGATTTGAGTATGGTTGGGATGTAGGAGAGGCAGGAGCAAAACCTTTGGGCTTTCCCCAGGTCTCATTCTGGGAGAAGTACAAGGAGAGAGCCCATGCACCTTGCTCTGGGCTCATACATGGCCATAACTAGGCCAACCCCTAAGCCTGGGGATCGAGGGACATGGTTTAGAGAGTAGAGCAAGAGGCCAAAAGGTTGCAGCTTGTCCCAGGAATGCCCTAGTAATTGGTGATCACAGATAGAGGCTAATGTGATACCCGAGGATTGCCATCTTGTCCTTTGCACTCTGGCTCTGTGGGAATGGCAGAGGAAAGGGAGAAGAAGGCGGCCTCTGTTGCTGGGCGGGGCTTGTCTATGGCTCCACTGTCCCTCTGTTGCCCAGCAAAACTGCAGTGCCCTCAGGTCCATCTGAGCTCTCCTACCTTAGACCCCTGAACTTCAGCCCCTATGGCAGCAGCACCCCCTATTGGCAAGTTTAGAGAACTACAGTTCCCTTTTTGGAAGGCAGGGTCCAGGGAAGAGTAAAAGGTATGGGGCTAATGCTGCCGAGCTGGTGCGAAGAGAAGGCATGGAAGGCGGACTTTGGCTAAAGCAGATAGGCAGGTGCCGCCTGGTAAACAGCATCTACTTCCTG
Source organism: Mastomys natalensis (assembly GCA_021653895.1). NCBI lineage: Eukaryota > Metazoa > Chordata > Mammalia > Rodentia > Muridae > Mastomys > Mastomys natalensis. Next base: position 1,288,487 of record JAJTUV010000625.1, on the reverse strand, counting down.
CTTTATGGCCTTTGAACAGATGCCAGAAAGGCCAAGACCCGGCAAAGGTGGAGATGGGTTTTTCTAAGGTAACTGCTAAGGGACAACAGTTCTCATGAAGATCTCCACCCTTTTATTGTCCCCATGACCCAAAGAAGATATGCATGAAAGGCTGAGCCCTAGTCTCTGTCAGTGAATGTAAGCACACCTATGGTTCCCCTGAGCTAGCCCTCTGGACTCAGAGGCTTCAGACTGAGTCGAAGGGTTAGCTCTATGGAGGGCCGTTCCTTCCCGCACTATAAAGAGAAAAATACTAGGTAGTGGAGGCACACACCTTAAATCCTAGCATATCAGAGGCAGAGGCAGGCAGATCTCTGAGTTCGAGGCCAGGTTGGTCTACAGAAAGAGTTCCAGGACAGCCAGGGCTACACAGAAAAACTCTGTCTTGAAAAACCAAAAGGAAGAAGAGGAAGAGAAGGTAGAAGAGGAAGAATAGGAGGAGGAGGAAGAGGAAAAGGAGGGAGAAGAAGATGTGGTGACACACACCTGTAACCCCAGCACTTGGAAGGTGAAAAGAATTCAAAGTCATCTTTAGCTACATAGTGGGTTTGAGGCTAGCCTGGGCTACATGAGATCCTCTTTCACAAAAACAAAACAGAGAGAGATGGAGAGGGGAAGAAAAGAAGGGAGAGAGGGAACTCGATGGATTGAGGGTCGAGCCTATGTGTTGGGACAGTCATAGCACTCAGAAAGCAGAGACAGGAGGATCAAGAATGTGAAGTCAGCCTAGGCTCCATAGCAAGACCCCAAACAAACAAGCAAACAAACACAATGGAAACCAGTAATAGCAAAAAACATATTCCTGTAGCCAATAGCTAAGACTGATAATGGAGACAGGATCCAGCCGGCATAAAACCCTGAAACACCTATGGGGAGCTGCCTGCCTCTTCTGAGACATGTTCCTGGAGTTCCAGGCCAGTGCTGTGGCAGACAGGAACCACTTGAAGTTCCAGATAATGCCCAGAAACTCGAGAGGACCTAGTGTGTGCTGCCTTGACCCACTTGTGAGCCAGGAGTGTGTGAAGTACCGCCCTGGGAAGTGTGTATTTCCCAGAACTTTCTGTCACAGACCGGGGTGGGGAATTGTTCTCTGGACAGCTCTGCCTACCATTGCCTGATGACATCAGGACTCTCCACCCCAGACAGGAAGCCAGTACTAGACTGGGGATGTAGCTCAGCTGATAAAGTGTTTGCCTAGCATGCTTGAGGCTCTGGGTCCCATTGCTAACACTGCATAAACCAGTAGTGGTGAAGGATCCCAGCACTGGGAAGGTGGAGGCAGGAGGATCAGAAGCCCAAACTCATCCTTGGCTGCATAGTGAGTTTGAGACCAGCCTGGGGCTACATGAGGTCTACATTATGGCCATAGAAGAAAAGGAGGTGGAAGCTTTGGAGAGCATTTTGCTTTGTTTTGGTTTTTTGTTTTTGTTTTCGAGACAGGGTTTCTCTGTGTAGCCCTGGCTGTCCTGGAACTCACTCTGTAGACCAGGCTGGCCTCGAACTCAGAAATCTGCCTGCCTCTGCCTCCCAAATGCTGGGATTAAAGGTGTGTGCCACCACCGCCCGGCTTTTGGAGAGCACTTTAAAGTCAGTTTGGGATAAATATTGAATTGGAGGCTGGGATGAAGTACATGAGACCCTATCCCAAAACAAACAAAAATCTGGGATTTTGTTTGCCTGTAAGGACTGAGGCTACCTCTGGCTCTTGGGAGCACAGGCTAGGGCTTCTCCAAGGAAACATTTGTCAGTAGCCTTGACATGTGGAGGAGGCTATTGTATTTAGGATTCAGAGAGGGCCCTGGCAAACAGCCGCTGATCATTCATAGGGCAGCGAATACACTACACAGCAAGTCTCAGAGCTCTCAGTCGCTAGGCTCCCGGGGAAGGACAAGCCTACAGGAAGACAAAAACCTAGTGCCTGGCCACTGGAACTGCCCAGGCCTGGTAGATCACCCGAGAAGACCGGAGCCATTAGAGCCAGGAGCAGTGTCACCAGTGCGAGGAAGCACAGCCATCACACTGGGATTTATGGGAAGGGAAATCAACTCACAGATACAAACAGATCTGGTGTTCAGAGAGTTGTGTGGCCTCAGAAGGGCCTGATTTTAACAGACAGGCCCGGGGAAATGGCCGCAGTGTCACAAGCCTGTTGTCACCCTAGTCCTTGGAGGTGGAAGCAGGACAATTAGAAGGTCTGGGCCAGCCTGAGCTTCCTGAGACCCTGTCTCCCAAAACCAAAATAGAGTTGGGAAGATAGCTCATTGAGTAACGTGCCAGTTGCACAAGCGGAAGGACTGGGTGCTGGCTCCCAGCACCCATTAAAAAAGCTGGACACACCTGTGTCCTGGTGCTGGAAACCCTGGATGGGTGGACCCTGGGGACTCACTGGCCAGCCTCTAACCAATTGGTGAACTCTAGGTTCGGTGAGATACACTGTCTCTAAACAAATAAATAAGACGGAAGGAGATGGAAGAAGGTACTGGAAATCACAAGCACAAACGTATGGACACATACGTAAGAGCACATATCCAAATGCATACATACATACAAATGCGCACAAACCACAATGTTAAAAACACAGTTAAGAAGCCTTTGGACTGTGTTGCTAACTTCATCAAATTTCGTGTGTTCTATGTGGGCCTGACATCCCCAGAAGCCAAGGTATGCCTGACTATCCCTGGGGTGGCACACTGCACCAGGACAGGGTTATTGTCATTGGGTCATAAAGCTCCCAGGATGCACTGGGTGAACTGATGTCCTCTAGCTTTTTAAAAATGTGTTTGTTTGTTATTTGGGTGTGTGTGTGTGTGTGTGTGGTGTGTGTGTGTGTGTGTGTGCATGGTGCGTGCACATGAGTGCACAGGTACAAGAGCACAGTGTGCACATGTGGAGACCCGAGAAGGCCATTGCTATTTTCCTCTATTGCTCTCTGACAATAAGAACCAGAAGCAGCCGGTTCAGCTAGGCTGACCAGGGAGCTCTTGGGCTATTCCTGATTCTGCCTTTCTCTGCTGAGGTGACAAACAGTTGTAGCTATGTCTGGCCCTTTATGATCAGTGCTGGAGATTCGAACCCACTGAGTCATACCCTCGGCCCCTCCTTTTCATTCTTTTCTGCAGATTTTTTTTTCTCTTGTTAGTTTCCTGCATGCTCATCTTTTCTAGCCCAGGGAAGGTTACTGATCATGCATGGGGATGGATGGATGCGGTGATAAACCCTGAGAACAAACATTGACTCTGCCAGGTGCCAGATACAGAAGTGCGTAATGGGCAGATACTCAGTAAGAGTTTATGAAGCGGACACGGTGTCAATGAGCTGTGATCTCAGTGTGTGGGATGGAGGGCGGACAGGAAGGTGAGAAGCTCAAAGTCAGCCTTAGCTGCCTCACCAAGGTCCAGGCCGGCCTGGGTTTGTTAATGAAAGGGAAGGTGGTGGCTGGGGGTGAGAGGGTGGGAGATGGAAAAATGGCTCAATGTCAAAAATGCTTACTGCTCCTCCAGAGAACCTGAGTTCAGTTCCCAGCACCTATGTGAGGAGGCTCACATCCACTTGTACCTCTAGTTCCAGGGGATCCAACGCCCTCCTCTGACCTCTGCAGCCCCTCCCCCCCAAATAAAAACAATACAAATCTTGAAAAAAAAAAAAAAAAAAAAAAAACCTCACAAGTTATTGGTACATTGCCTGGGCTAGGTACCAGATATTGCCAAATAAGAAAGAAACAGAGATAAGTAAAAGAGTCCCTCTTTTAAAAAGCTGACTTAAGCTGGCCAGTGTGGTGCATACATTAAATATTGATATGCTGGGGGGCAAAGGCAGGTTGATCTCTGAGTTCGAGGCCAGCCTGATCTACAGAACGAGTTCCAGAACCGCCAGAGAAACCCTGCCTCAAAAAAAAAAAAAAAAAGTTTAATTTATATGTATGTGTGTTTTGTCTACATATATGTCTGTGTACCGTGTGTGTACCTGGTATCTGTGGAGCTCAGAGAGGGTGTTGGATCTCTTAGAACTGGAGTTATAGACCAGTGGTTCTCAATCTATGGTTGGAGACCGCTCTGGGAGTCAAACTACCCTTTCACAGGGGGTCACATATAAAGTATCCTGCATATCAGATATTTACATTATAATTCACAGCAGTAACAAAATTACAGTTGTGAAGGAGCAATGAAAATAATTTTATGATTAACAGGCAACACAACATAATAACTCTATTAAGGATCTGCATTGGGAAGGTTGAGAATCACTGGTATAGACTATCTATAGCCACTGTGTGGGTGCTGGTAATTGAACCCAGGTCCTCTGGAAGAACAGTCAGTCCTCTTAACCACTGAGCCACTGAGCCATCTATTTAGCCCTATAGAAGTACCTGTCCTTTTTTTTTTTTTTTTTTTTTTTTTTTTTTAGTTTTTCGAGACAGGGCTTCTCTGTGTAGCCCTGGCTGTCCTGGAACTCACTCTGTAGACCAGGCTGGCCTCGAACTCAGAAATCTGCCTGCCTCTGCCTCCCAAGTGCTGGGATTAAAGGCGTGCGCCACCACTGCCCGGCGAAGTCCCTGTTCTTGAAACTAATTTTCCAGTACAGGTAGGTTTAGGCAGTTATTAAAAAAGGAAACTGCCACACATTGATAACAATAAGATAATATGATGTCAGAGCACAAAGAAGGCCACCTTAATTTTGGGGTCTAAGGAATGTCTTTCCCAGGAGGGTGACCTTTTAGCTCTCTGACAGAAGGATCAGCAGAAGAACATTCCAAACTGAAGAGATGGGCAGTGCAAATCCCTGAGGAGACAGCCACAGCTGCTGCATGGAGGACATGGGGAACCTGGGTAAAAAAAAAAAAAAAACATCGAGGCAAGCAGGCCCAGACCAGGTGGGGCCTATAGGACCTGTTTCTGAGCATTAGACTTTATGCCAAGGGAATGGAAGGTTTGCTTGTATGTGATGACACACACCTATAGTCAGTCACAACACTCAGGAAGCAGAAGAGGATCAGAAATTGAAGATCATCCTTGGTTACCTGTAGGCATAAATTCTTTGCAACCTACTTTTAATAAGAGTTCAACTCTCCTCTAGCCCACCACCCAGGAGAGGGAGTGGAAGAGAAAAGTTATTAGGATAGGGGGGAAGTGGACCTGTTCAACAATAGTTTTTTGGGGGGTAAGCTTGATCTTGGGCAGCAAGCAGTTCAATTCTGTAGCAAACACCAACCATGATTCAGCAGCGGCAGACCTGGGCACTGGGCAGGCAGACACCAGGCAGCTGTAGTTCAATCCTGAAGAAACCACCAGGCTCACCAACTGGCCAAAGTGGAGGCCGTGCAAGCGGCAAGCTGCCTCAGGAACCTCACAAGCAGTTCTTTGGCAAGTTTCTTTCAATGGCAGCGTTACCTCGAGTTGAATTCAACTACTCTATATAAGTTGAACCAATACTTCGGTGTCTTTAGTGAAAAATAGTGATCGAGAGCAAACCAAACATCAGTGCTCTGTGCTTGTCTCCCACTGTCTGTGGGGTCATAGCTATACTCCTTCATCACGGTCCTTTCATGTGCTTGCTTTAGCAAGACAGCCTTTCACTTGTCTGCCCCAGCAAAACATCATCTGACATCACTAACTTTCCAAAGAACTAGACGTTTCCATTTCAGCTACCCAGCAAGTTTAAGGCCAGCCTGGGCTATGCAAGACCCTGTTTCAAAAAACAAAGAGGGTTGCCGATTGTGTATTGCTTGCCTGGCATGTCTGAAGGCCCAGATTGTTTGCCAGTACAGTATAAATTTACTATAGTGGTGGATGTTTGTAATCCCAGTACTTGGGAGGTAGAGGCAGGAGGACCAGAAATTCAGGTCTGTCTTTGGCTACATAATGAGTCTAAGGCCAGCCTGGGCCATGTAAAATCCTGTCTCAAAGTAAACAGTAGAGTCAGATGGATGGATCAGTAGGTAAAGGCATTTTCCACACAAGCTTGGCAAACTGGGTTTGATCCCAGGAACTCATGCAAAGGTGGAAGGAGAGAACTGACTGCACAAAATTGTCTTCCAACCTCCATATGAACACATTGCATGCACACACACACACTAATAGATGGTGGTGATGATGGTGATGATGATGGTGATGATGATGGTGGTGGTGATGATAAATGACAGTTTACTGAAAGAATAATATGGAATGATGCTCAGTAGGTAAGAATTCTGGCTGCTCTTGCAAAGGACTGAAGTTCAAGTCCCAGCACCTGTAACTCTACCTCCAGGGATCTGATGCCCTTTTCTGGCCTCCTCTGGAACCTGCACTCACATGCACAGATACACACACACACACAAATAAAAATAAAATCTTTTTTTTTAAAATTTATTTATTTATTTTATGTACGTGAGTACACTGCAGATGTCTTCAGACACACCAGAAGAGGGCATCGGATCCATTATAGATAGTTGTGAGCCATCATGTGGTTGCTGGGAATTGAACTCAGGATCTCTTGAAGTGCTCTTACCCACTGTTCTATCTCTCCAGCACCCCAAACATCTTTTTAAAAACACAATTTAATTAAAAATAATAACAAAACCAAAAAAGAACACGGACTTAGACTGGATACCGTGTGCGGTAGGGAATCTACGTGGTGCGCTTCCTCTTTCTCTTTTAATATTTGTTTTTATCACTTTTGATTATGCATGTATATATGGTTTTGTATATACGTATGTACACATGAGCACAAATGCCCACGGAGGCCGACGACACTGGGTCCTCCTGGAGCTGGAGTTACAAGTGGTTGTGACTGCCTTACATGGGTCCTGGGATCCAGGTCAAGAGCAGTATGTTCTCTGAACTGCTGAGCCATCTCTCCTGCCTGAGGTGTGCTCTTTAAGAAGCTCACTGACTCCTCGTGCTGGATGGGCTGCAGTGGGGCCGCTGTGAAGTAGGAGGAGGATGCAGGAGGGGTAACCAGGGTGGAGGGACAACAGCGCAGACAGTGGGAAATATTCCAGGCGGAGTGTGGCAGGGAAGCCAAACAGCTGACTCAATTGTGGAGGCGGCTATAGAATGGAGAGAATATTTATAAATGCATGCCTACCAAAGTATCTGTGTCCAGAACCCACGAAGATGTTTGCAAAGCAAGCGAGGCATAGTGACTCCACTGGCAATCCCAGCACAGCGAGACGAGACGCACTTTCAAATCTGAAGTCGTTTGACCTGTTAGTTGTTTGCAACAAAGTCTCATGAAACCCAGTCTGGCCGACAAACTTGCTCGGCATTGTAGCAAAGGATAACCCTTGTTTCCGATCTCCCTGTGATCACCTCCCAAATGCTGGGATTATAGGTGTATCACTTTGGTGGGTAGTGATTGTCAACTTGACAGTATCGTGCATATACATGCACACACTAATGTTAATAAATAAAATAATTTACCTTACAGCAACGGAATAGGCTTCCATATGGGATTTTCACATATATTCCATTTGATCCTCCCCTGTCCCTGCATATATATGCATATATGTATATATATTTGCATATATGTACATATAGACATATACACATATAGATATATGGCCATATATATTATGTGGACCCATTTAATAAATTGACTATTGTGCTATAAGTATCCTTTATTGTATTTTTTTTTTTGAGACAGTCTCACTACGCAGACCAGACCAGCCTCAAACCCATAGAGATCAGTCTACCTCTGCTCCTCACGTGCTAGAATTAAAAGTGTGTGACTAATCAAATTGATTACTTTGATTTTTTTTTTTTTTTTTTGAAACAAGGTATCATGTAGCCCAGACTGACCTCCAACTTAACTGTGTAACAGATGACTTTGAAGTCCTGATCCACCGGGCGGTGGTGGCGCACGCCTTTAATCCCAGCACTTGGAGGCAGAGGCAGGCGGATTTCTGAGTTCGAGGCCAGCCTGGTCTACAGAGTGAGTTCCAGAACAGCCAGGGCTGCACAGAGTAACCCCGTCTCGAAAAAACAAAATAAATAAATAAATAAATTTTTTAAAAAAGTGCTGAGGTAAAAGCACTGTAGAGCCTGGGTTCTCTCCAGGACTTGAAGATAAGGGAGGCGGTCACTCCCAGGAGGGAAGGGCACTTCTCAGCTAGAGAGAAACTAGGGCGGTTCCTTGGCAGCAACTGGGAGTGAACAGCCGAAAGTTCTTCTCAGAAGGCAGATGTTAAATCTTGTTTTGAAATAAACAGATGTTTCAAGTGAAATGAACGATGTTTCGTGATGAAGAACAAAAATAACAGGCAATGCAGCCTGGTGGTGGAGTGTTGCCCAGTGCTCGGGCACTCAGTCCTGGATCCGGTCCTGAACACTGCAAATAAACAGCAGCATGTTTTTGATGCTGTTGTCAATGTATGAGATGACAAGACGGGACAAATGTCACCAAAGTACATCATAGACATGTGTATGAAAGTGCCCTAGCAAACCCTAGTATGCATACAGTTAATTTTGGCTTTTAGAGCAGGGCATTACCGCCTCCAATCCCAGCCCTTGGAAGGCTGAGGCAGAGGGCTCACTGAGAGCTCAGGTCAGCCTGAACTACAAACATAAGGACCCTGTCTCAGAACTCTCTCTCCACCCCACCCCTCAGGCAAATCTCCATCCCCAACCCAACAAGATGCTACTAGAAAAAGAGTGGGAGATGAGGAAACCTGGCTGAGGAAAAGGGAACCCTCAGTGTGGGTGAGAACGTGAACCGACCGGGGCAGCCAGCTGTGGATATAGTGGAGGTTCCTCATTACTAAAAGTAGACTAGCACGTGATTCGTGGGACTAGTCCCTGTATACACGGAAGGAACCTGAGTCAGAAACACGGTGGCTGGCCTGTACCTCGGCTCACAGTGGCCAAGATATGGGGCCAGGCAAGATGTCCATCAACAGACAAACCAGGAAAAAGAAATCAAGTCATACACGCACACAGGACATGCTGCTGTCTCTCCTTCTCACTCTGTAGTCAAGCTGATCTGGAATTTACTGTGTACCCCAGGCTAGCCTTGAGTTTATTATGGTAATCCTTCTACCTCAGCCTCCTAAATGCTGGATTACAGGTATAAACTGCAGGCCCAATACACAGTTTTGTTTCCACCATAAAGAATTAAATTTCCCAGCATCGAGAGGCAGAGGCAGACAGATCTCTGTGAGTTCAAGGCAGCCTGGTCTACAGAGTAAGTTCCAGGACAGCCAGGCCTACACAGAGAAACCCTGTCTCTAAAAACCAAACCAAGCTGGGCAGTGGTGGCGCATGCCTTAATCCCAGCACTTGGGAGGCAGATTTCTGAGTTCCAGGACAGCCAAAGCTATACAGAGAAACCCTGTCTCGAAAAACAAAATCAAAACAAACAAACAAACAAAAAAAACCAACCAATCAACCAATCAAACAAACAAATAAAATTACATTTTTCCAGGCAAATAGATGTAACCAAAGATCATGTTAAGCAAAATAAGCCAGACCCAGACAAATGTTGCATGCTTTCTCTCATTTGAGGAACCCAGGTTCAAACGTGCACACGCACGAACATGGAACAGGGAACATGAAGGAGGAAATTACAGATGGTGACGGAAAGGAAAGACAAAATGTTGCACTTTCTCTCAGTGCTAGATCTAGACTTAACAGATACGCATGTAAGGCTATTATATATAACATATAATAAGACATGAGAGAGGAGGGAGGCTTGTGGTCTGAGAGGAAAGGACCACAAAAGACTAGAGTGTGGGGGTAGACAGGAAAAAAGCACAACAATCCGTATGCCATGGCTGTGCAAATGTTATGATGAAACTCACTTGTTTACTTTAATTGTCTTTTTGAGATAGGACCTCACTATGTAGTCCTGATCGGCCTGGAACTTGCTATAGATAAAGACCAGGCCAACCAGGAACTCACTCACAGAGATCCACATGCCTCTGCACCCCTGTCTCTGCCCCTGCATATGCTGTGGTTAGGCATGTGTCACCACCCTACAAAACTCAATTATTCCCATGCTTTCTTTTTTCATTTATACACACACACACCACCACATATGAGAGAGAGAGATTATAATTACATCATTCTCCCTATTCCCTTCCCCCCAATCCCTTCCGGCAACACCACCATTCTTTTGTAAAATTCATGGCCTCTTTTTCTTTAATTGTTGTTGCATTTGTGTGTGCATGTGTGGTATGTGTGTGTGTGTATTCCCAATGTATAAACCCAACCTGTTTAGTCCATATAATGTTCTTTGATTTGTTCTGGATTTTTTAAAGCTCTATCTATCTATCTATCTATCTATCTATCTATCTATCTGTCTGTCTATCTATCTATTTAATGTATGTGAGTACACTTCAAATCTCTTCAGAGAGGCCAAAAGAGGGCATCGGATCCCATTACAGATGGTTGGAGCCACCATGTGGTTGCTGGGAACTGAACTCAGGACCTCTGGAAGAGCAGCCAGTGCTCTTAACTGCTGAACCATCTCTCCAGCCCCTCTTCCCCCTGATAATGTTATTGTATGTACATGTATGTGCATGTTTTCAGGGCTGACCTTGGCATTCCTAAGTCCCCTGTAGTTCTTTCTCTAGGGTTGAGGCCTCATACACCTTTTCCATTCCACATTAGCATGTCTATTTGGTATCTTCCTATACAGGTCACGTTTAGGTAACTGCGTTGGTGAGACCTCATGTGTGCAGAGTCTGTGGCATTTCTAGGACACCATCTGACAGTGAATTCCCTGTCCTCTGGCTCTTCCTTCCTGTCTTCCACAACGATCCCCGAGCCGTGGGTGAACAGTTGTTACAGATGTGGCAGTTGGGACTTGTTTTTTGCATTTTTTTGGTTGTGGTTTTCTGTAATGGTCGCCATCTACTGCAAAGAGAGGTTTCCTTGGCGAGGGGTGAGGACTACTCTGTGGGCATAAGGATGACTAGTTAGAATGTAGTTCGGAGTTATATTGGTTTAGTAAAGTGTCCGTTGTGGGTTCCTTTCCAGGATCCATGACCTCACTAGCCCAGGGTAGGTGGCTTGGTTTCCAGTACTGGGCACGATTTTCCTCTTGTTTAACATCAAGCCTTAAATCCAATAGAGAGCTGTTGGTTACAGACAAGGTATGTGTGCCACCACTGCACACTGAGGGATACTGTGCTATGCTGGCTGTTATAGTGATCAATAGGCATCACAGCTGGGTAGGAATGTTACAAGTTTACATGGTGCCTTCTGGTGCTATGGAAGCTAGGTCTCAGGGAGGAGCCTTTAGATAATATCTACCTCCAAGACTCTGAGCCTTGTGTTCAAAGTAGACGATGTCTTCAGTACGAGGGTTTTACCTTCCACAACCAAAGACAGCAGCAATATCCTATAATGGAAGTATATATTGTCCCAGAGCAACTACCAAAAGAAGACAAACGAAATATACAGCTGATACAGATAAAATACAGTGCATATGTTTATTTTAATAAGACACCAAAAGTGTTCAAACAATGCCAGTGTAGGCAGGGTAAAGAAGATAGAGAGGTAATAATATCTAACACAAGTGAGAAACAGCCCCCAAGAAACAAACAACAAAACAGCAGGCACTCAGCACTCAGGAGGAGCAGAACAGACAGACTCCAGCTGGGAGTCTGAAGTAGACCTTTGTGAGTGCTATACACAAATTCCTTATTTTACAAAGTGCTTTTGAGACAGTATTTCTGTGTAGCACTGGCTGGCCTTAATGTCAGTCTGTAGACCAGGCTGACACACAGATCCAGCTGCCTCTGTTTCCTCAGTGCTGGAATTACAGGTGTGTGCAACATCATGCCTGGCCAGTGTGGGCGTGTGTGTGTGTGTGTGTGTGTGTGTGTGTTCAAATAGATGTACATGCAGGTGCAGATACCAGATGTTAAAACATCTTCCCTAATCACTCTCTACCTTATTTGTTTTAATTTTTAAAATTGTATTTATTTCCAGGGGTTGGAGAGATGGCTCAGCAGTTAAGAGGTCCTGCTCTTTCAGAGGTCCTGAGTTCAATTCCCAGTAACTACATGGTGGGTCACAATCATCTGTAATGGGATCTGGTGCCCTCTGCTGGCATACAAGTGTAAATGCAGATAGAGCATAAACAAATCTTTTGAAAAAATTATTTATTTTCTTAAAAAAAAAAGAAAAGAAAAAGACAGGTGGTGGTGGCACACACCTTTAATCTCAGCACTTGGGAGGCTGAGGCAGGAAGATCTCTGAGTTTGAGATCATCCTGGTCTACATAGTGAGTTCTAGAACAGCCAGGGCTAAACAGAGAAGCCTGGCCTTGAAGAACAAAATAACAACTTATTTATTTATGTGTGTTTGCCCTTGTGTTTATGTGTGAGTGCGTGAATGCGTACGTGCGTGCGCATGCTCACGTGTGTGTGTGTGTGTGTGTGTGTGTGTGTGTGTGTTGTATTGAGGTCAGAGAACAACTTGCTAGAATTGGTTCTCCTCCTCCACATATGGATCCAGGGAATTGGACTTAGGTTGTCAAACTTGGCAGTAAGCACCTTTATCAGCTGAGCCATTCCTCTGGCCCAACACCTTACATTTTGAGACAAGGTCCCTCACTGTGCTTATAGCTCACAGAGTGACTAGAGGCTAGCTAGCTCACTCCAGGAATCCACCTGTCTTTGCCAACTCCGCGCTGGGATTATAGGTATGTGCTGGCTTTACAAATAGGTTTTGGGATTCTATTCAGGGCCCATGCTCTGATGTATGCACTTGATAGACTGAGCCATCTTCCCAGCTTGTCAGAGGAGCACCATTTATATATTTTCTTATTTATTTATCGAGAATGGGCTTCTCTGTGTAGCCCTGGCTGTCCTGGAACTCATTCTGTAGACCAGGCTGGCCTCGAACTCAGAAATCCGCCTGCCTCTGCCTCCCAAGTGCTGGATTAAAGGCGTGCACCACCACTGCCCAGCGAGAAGCCCATTTTTTAAACTGAGGTGCTACAAACACTTCTTGTCTACAAATCTGGTATTTAGGACTCTTAGCTCAGTGTCCTCACAAGCTTGGGAGGGGAAAGCCACGGGAGAAACAACAACAACAACAACAACAACAACAACAAAAAGGAGGATTGGGAATTGAAGAGTAGCCTGGTGCTGTTGTTAAATCCCTGACACGCTGCCCTCGACCTTTTCTCCATAGAACTCCCGCTGCTTCCTGCTGGAGGATTAGGATGAGGGCAAGTGATTTACTTGTGTTTGTTTATTGAGACAGGCTCTCACTGTGTAGCCCTGGCTGGCTTGGAACTCACTGTATAGATCATGCTGCCCTCAAACTCGCGGAGATCTACCCTTTCTGTCTCCCTGAATGGTCAGATTAATGTGTGCCACCACACCTGCCTGACTCTCTGCCCCCTTTAAAAATATGGTTTCTTGGGTTGGGGATTTAGCTCAGTGGTAGAGCGCTTGTAGAGCGCAAGGCCCTGGGTTCGGTCCTCAGCTCTGAAAAAAAAAAAAAAAATACTGTTTCTTTTATGTATAGGGGTGTGTGCCTGCCTTCTCTCTGCGTCTGGATCAGGCTGGTGCTAGGCATGAGCTGGTATAAACTGGCAGAAGGTCTCTTCTGTGGAAGGCAGACCTGGATCCCAGAACTCTGAGGAGGAGGTGGGACAGGCTGATGTCCAGCTGTTTGAAGGTCTCTAAGGTAGGAATGGGGCGGGGGCAGGGCAAGGGAGGGGCTGAAAACTAACATATCAGCCACCAGGGGGTGTGTTGGATCTCACCAACGACTCCGATAAGTCGGCCTGCGCCGCTGGAAAGTGCACAGAACTTGGCTTCCCTCAGCCCAAGCTTCTTTTCTAATACAGCAGAAGCGCCTCAGCTTCTTGAGCCACCGTGTGAAGGGACAGCATTGAGCAGCCTTGCAACCAGTCTCCGCTTCCTGACTGGTGGGAATTTGGGAAGAAATACCATGATCCACCACAAGAGGAGATAGTGAGCTGAATTCTTGGTTGCAAGGTTGAACTATTTTCTAAAAGACTTCCAAAGGCGAGCTTGGTGAATGCCTGGAAACCACAGTGCTCAGGAGACAGAGGCAGGAAGATTGCTTTGTTTCGGGACCAATGACACCTTGACTCAAAATAGCATATGGGTAGGCAGGTTACAAGTGAGAATCTGACTGTAAAATAAAATGCAGGGGCTTTATTTTATATAAAGAGAGGTAACTCACTATGCTGCTCTTTCAGAGGACCTGAGTTCTGTTCCCAGCACTCTGCTCACAACCACCTGAAACTCAAGTTCCAGGGGATCTCATGCCCTCCTCTGACTACCATGGGCACATACACTCATATGGCACATAGCCACATGAACATGCATGTGCACACACATGCAGCGCATGCACTTACACACACATGCATGCACACATATATACACATATAATTTTTTGTTTTGTTTTGCTTTGTTTTTATTTTGTTTTCAAGACAGGGTTTCTCTTTTTAGGTCTGGCTGTCCTGGAACTCACTCTGTAGACCAAACTGGACTCAAGAGTTGACTATCTCTGCCTCTCTAGTACTGGAATTAAAAATGTGCTACCATTGACCAGCAATAAAATATTTTTAAAAATAAGCTGGGCATGTTGGCACACTTCTTTAATTCCAGCACTCTGGAGGCAGAGGAAGGTATGGTATGGGGGTTTCAGGAGGGGAAACCGCGAAAGGGGATAACATTTGAAATATAAATAAAGAAAATATCCAATAAAATAAAAGAAAAAGAGTTCGAGGCCAGCCTGGTCTGCAGAGTGAGTTCCAGGACAGCTAGGGCTACACAGAGAAACCCTGTCTTGAAAACAAACAAACAAAAAAAGTAAACTAAAACAAAGGGCTAGAAAGAGCGCGTGTTGCTGGTGCAGAGGTCCTGGGTTCGATTCCCAGCATCTGTATGTTGGTTCATAACTATATGTAACTTTAGTTCCAGGGCATCTGACATCTTCTCTGACCTTCATGGGCACCAGACACATTCGTGATAGACATACATACATGAAGGCAAACACTCATACAGGTAAAAGAAAAACAATGAATCCAAAACAGAGTAAAAGAAAAAGAACAGGACTGTTTGTGCTCAGGTTGAATTCAAAGACCAAGAGACAGCTGGTGAACGGGGCTGTTCCACGGGTCTGCGTTTTGTTAGGTCGCAGAACAGGGCCGGAGCTCCTGAATGGCTAACGAGGTCCACAAAACAAGGCATGCAGCAGCATCATGAGAGACCTAGTGATCACCTTGGCAGCATAGGCCCTGGGAAATTATCGGCATCTTGGCAAAGGCTTTGGACTTGGACCTCAGCAAGAGAGAATGTGCTCCTATTTGTCCAGCCTCGGGAAACTGAACACAGGCTTTTTACATCAACAGGTCCTCCTACAGCACTCATCCTACCACCTTACGACCGCTCCCTATGTGTGCTCACTGTCTCCCTCTACTGGAGACAGTGAGCTAAGCAGGGCTGTGTCTCTCCTTGGGGCATGGCTAAAGCTGAGGACGGTGCTCAGCTTGTACTGCGTAGATGCTCCACAGTGACAAGTGACAGATGGATGAGGAACATAAGTGCCCAGAGCCAGCAGCCTGGGCAACTTGTCTGCTTCTAGCTGTGGCATTTCTTGCGGGAAGAGTTGGCTTGCTCTCGAGTCTTTACACTTGGGGTTATTCCTCACTTAGAAGCATAGATTTGAGCTCCATTCCAGACCACAGCTAAGAGTTCAGCCTGCTTATTCAAAAGATGCTGACGGCTCTAAGGGACCCTGTAAGCTCCCCTGCTTCTGCTCTTTACAGTGTGTGAGCATCTTTCTAGACATCTGAGAAACGGGAAGCTCGTGATGTATGGTGGGTTTTGAACAGGATGGTAAGAGACAAAACCCCATTTCTTCCAAGACAAAAGTTCTTGTTTGCTTCTCCCACCTCAGTCCAGCAGGGGGATGGGGAGGAGTAGGTGGAAAGTAGAAAAGAGCAGGCGTGGACACTTTCAACTTGATTATTATGAAACTGGTCGTATGTTTAAGAGAAAACGATACTCATGGCAACAGTGTAAAACAGCAAATCCTGTGCTCAAACTCAGAGTGCACCCCCTGCCTCACCACAGTGTCCAAATCCCCCCTACCAGAGGAGACATGATCTGGTGTTTTCCCTTTCCATTCTGTTGGTTTTAGGCTGTGCTGGGGATCCAACCTGAGAGCTCTGTGCATCCCAGGCAAGCACTCTACAAGGGAGATACATTCCCAGCCCCTTTCTTTTAGTTAATCATTTCGTTGTTATTCCTTAAAGTTTTGTCACAGATGTAAATGTTCCAATATTATATATTATTTTATTTTGCCTATTTGGGGCGGGGACTGCAGAGAACTTTTTGTTTGTTTCTTTTATCCATATGGATGTTTTGTTTGCCTGTCTCTCTGGGCACCACTCGCGTGCCGGGTGTCTACAGAGTCCAGAAGAGGGCACCAGATCCCCCTGGATTACGGACATTGTGAAATGTCATGCAGGTGCTGGCAATGGAACCTGGGTCTTCTGGAAGAGCATCCTGATGATGTTGGCAGGCCAGAGTGACTCCATTGTGTCCTAGCTTCACCAAACTGCTCCTTAGCCCCTACTAAGCGCACCAGATGAGTAGAACATTCTCATGCAACCAAACCAGGAATGCCAGGTGGTCCATTGTTTAACAACATAAATTGCTTTAATTAACTGAACAGAAACCTTTGAAACCTCAACCTCCCCGGGAGCCCCACCCCCGACATACCTCCTCCTGGTGTGACGTAATGACAGTAATGCTAAGGGTTTGGGAGTATGTGGCCCATGATATACATGCAGGAAGCACTGGGCTTAATCCCCAGCATCCAAAAAGATTGCTACAAATAGAGTATTAGATAGATTTAGGAAATCTGAGTAAGGTGTGGCCTTTAGTTAAGGACAAAAAAAAAAAAAAAAAATCAGTATCTATGAAACACACAGGGGACGGGCGGTGGTGGCGCACGCCTTTAATCCCAGCACTTGGGAGGCAGAGGCAGGTGGATTTCTGAGTTCGAGGCCAGCCTGGTCTACAGAGTGAGTTCCAGGACAGCCAGGCTACACAGAGAAACCCTGTCTCAAAAAACCAAAAAAAAAAAAAAAAAAGAAAGAAAAAAGAAACACACAGGGAGGGAAGGTCACAAAGGTGGGGCTCTACTCTATTTAAATAATCCTGTTTAAATCTAAAACTATCCATGAAGTTAAAAAACAACTTCATTTAGGACTGGAGAGATGGCTATAAGCCTTGGCTGCTCTTCTACAGGACCCAGGTTCAATTCCAAGCACCCACATGTTGGCTTATGGTTATCTATAATTCTCGTGCCAGGGAATCCAATTCTCTCTTCTGGTCTTCTGAGGTACCAGGCACACAGTGGTGCACAGACATACATGCAGGCAAAAAAATTCATATACATAAAATAATAAATTTAATTTTTATTATTTAAGTGGGAAATGATGGTGTATACCTGTAATCCCAATATTTGGGAGATGGAAGGAGGAGGTGTCAGACATTTAACGTAGGTAGTAAGTTCAAGGCCAGCATGGGTTATGTGACAGACATCCTGTCTGTCTCAAGGAAGAAGATGGAGGGAGAGATGGTTAGAAAAAGAAAAAGTTGTTGAATGCAAGGCTATAACTGGTCAGTGGGCAAGGATTCCTTTAAGGCATATAACTGGGGTGCACCTCTGGGTCACTGGGTGCATGTACCCGAAATGTGTTACTAGGACCTGCATTTCAAAACTACCTATTTATTCCCTCGGGTGTTGTATCAGAATTCCTTTTACTTCACGTCCTGGACTGAGATGTAATATCTGACTTTTTGATTTTTGCTAGTCAGTGGGTGGGACGTGTTATCTCTCTGTGGTCTAATTTTTCATTTCCCTGGTAACTAACTTGGTGTGCATCTCTTCCTGTGTTTATTGGCCATTTGCATTTCCTGTTCTGGGTATTGCTGATTCATGTCTTTCAACTTTTTTTTTTTTCTTTTGAGTGGGTTATTTTTTTTCTGATTAATTAAGAGAACTTTGCGATGCTTTCTGGAAATTTGTCCATTGTCTTTAATATTTTCCCTAGCCTGCAACAGGCCTTCGAAAATGCAAATGCCAAACCTGGGTGACGTTGGGTGAGGTTATCTTTTCCTTCATGGTCTGCACTGGGAGGGTTCTCACCCATTACGTCCCGAATTTGGGAAGGGAGGTCCTGCTTCTCCCAGACCCTCAACTCTCCCTCAGCCTCTCCTGGGTACCGAGGTGGTCCTCAGTGGCTAACATTAATGAATTCTTTTTATTTTTAGATTCTTTTAAAAAATTATTTATTAAGCCTGGGAGGCGGGGCATGCATGCCCCAGTATACTAGTGGAGATCAGAGATAGGTCCAGAGTTGAGTCTCCCCATCCACCATGTAGGTCCCAGGGATCAAACCCAGGTCATCAGGTTCAACAACAAACACCTTTGTTCACTGAACCACTTCACTGGGCCATTGCTGAGTTCTTCTGTCTGTAGATTTGGCAGTAGGTTGGCAAGCACTGGCCAGTGATCAAAGGGTGGGAGGAGAATGGAGTCAGGGTGTTTATCTTTCCAGCTCCCCCCTCACAGGAAGTTCTAAGTGTCCATAAAGTGTTCCTCTGAATACAGTACCCCTGAGTCTTCTGGTTCCACTCCTGTGGTTACTAGTTCCAGATAGGTTTCTTTCCTTACATCCTGTTCTCATTTTTAGGAGTCCCCTCAGTAACTACTCTCCCCAAGTTATTCAGTGTGGTGGTTCATTTTGATTGTCAACTTGACACAACTTAGAATCGCCTGAAACTGGAATCGCAATGAGGAACTGTCTTGTTCAGATTGGCCGGTGGCCATGTTGTGGGGATGGAGTGGGGTTGTCCCAATTGCCATCATGAATGCGGGGAGACTCCAGCCTGAAACTGGCAGCATCAGGTTCCCAGCCCTCCGCTGTAGAGTGGAGAAGGTTAGCTGCCAAGCACGCATTCGATCATTTTCTCTGCTCTTAAAAACAGACCAAAAAAAAAAAAAAAATGGTTCAAACAATGTGTTTTGATCTTACTCAACCCTCCACAACTCCCTCCAGATCCACCCCCCGTTGCCTACCCATCCAGATTTGTGTTTTTGTTTTTTGGGTTTATTTTTGTTTTGTAGCCCACCAAATCTAGTTTACATTGCCCAATACTCTTGACTGTGTCATCTTACACTAAAGCATAGCTAACTTAACCAGAACTTGCAGAATCCCTACCTCCACCCCCACCCCACAACACCCATCAATTGCCAATAGTTCTTCTCTCTCCTCTTGGGGATGAAGTTTAGTCAGGCTTGGGTCTGTACAGGTCCAGTGCAAGCTGTCACAGCTGCTGTGAAGTCACATGTTAGCTGTCCTACTGTATCCGGAAGGCTGTTTCCTTGGAGTCACCTGCTACCTCTGAGTCTTATGCTCTCTCCATCCTGTCTCCTTCGATGATCCCTGAACTTGGGAGGGGGTGTATAATATAGATGTCCTGTCTAAGGCTGAACATCTCACAGTCTCTGCGCCTTGACCAGTTGTGGATCTCTGTGCTAATCACCAATTATTGCCAATAAAAATGTCTCTGATGAAAGCCGAGAGATGCATTAATCTATAAGGACAAGTCATTGGGAGTCAGTTTGATGCTATGTCTGTGGATAGATGGGTCAGAGTCCCTGCTGTTATTCAGCTAAATGGACATAGTATTACATTTACTGTCTCTGCTCTTGACTGTGGGTGTGACATGATAAGACTTTCTTACTGCCTTGACTCCTCTGCAGTGATGGACTGTAACCCCGAATTGTGAGCTAAAACAAACTTTTCTCCCCAAGGTCCTTTTTGTCAGCCCTCTCTATTGCAGTAACAGAAATGAAACTAGAATATCCTGTGTAAAAGCTAATCATTTCTTGCTAGAAATGCTCACCGAAAGGGCAGCTTGTGGACGTTGTCTTTCTTTCTACCATGTGGTATCCAAGGACTTAGCTTTAGACATCATTTGGTGGCCAGCACCTGAGCCGTGTCATGAGCCCAAGTCACCCCAACCCTGGTTTTTTTTTTTTTTTTTTTTTTTTTTTTGGTTTTTCGAGACAGGGTTTCTCTGTATAGCCCTGGCCGTCCTGGAACTCACTCTGTAGACCAGGCTGGCCTCGAACTCAGAAATCCGCCTGACTCTGCCTGCCAAGTGCTGGGATCAAAGGCGTGCGCCACTACCGCCGGCTTTTTGTTTGTTTTTTGAGACAGAGTTTCTCAGTGATATCCTGGAACTCACTCTGTAGACCAGGCTGGCCTCAACTCAGAGAGATAGCCTGTTTCTGCTTCCCTCGGTGCTGGGATCAAAGGCATGTTTGGAGTCACCCTGCTTGGCTCCAAATCTCCGCTTTAATGCATATTCATTATATAGTAAACCCTGACACAGGAAGTAAGGATATAAAAGAACATCATACTTCATCAGGGAATTTCAAGTTAAAGCCGAATGTACTATACACTTATTAGAGTGACCTGGAAACAGCAGACACTAGTGACAAGGTATAGCAACGGAATCTCTAGTTGATTGTGGTGAAAACGCAGCACCGAACTGAAAAGATGCAGCTGGCAGTTCTCTACAGAGCTCGGTGTGCTCTCACCAGACTTCACAGACAGTCTGCTTCACTCTCTATCCAAATGAGGGGAAACGTCCATGGATTGGAAAACCTTCTTATAATTGCCAAACCTGGAAGCAATCACAATGTGCCTGTCATGCAAGCATGAGGACCTGAGTACCCATACCCAAAAGCTGGGCAGTGTTGGCACACATTTGTAACCTCAGTGGCAGGGGGAGCGGGAGGGGGAACCGAAGGATCATCAGGGCTTGCTGGGCAGGAAACCTAGCTCATCTGGTGAGCTTCAATTAGCCAGTTCACTGAGTGACCTTGACTCAAAAAAATAGTGTAGAGTAGTAGAGAAAAGCACTCAGTGTTGACATCTGGCCTCTGCACATACTCACACATATGTGCATGTACACATGCACACATTACAAGGAGAGAGGAGATGGAGAAGAAGAGGAGGAGGAGGAGGAAGAAAAGAGGAGGAGGAAGAAGAGGAGGAAGAGGAGGAGGAAGAAGAGGAAGAGAAGAAGGAAGAGGAGAAAAAAGAGGAGGAGGAGGGAAACACTGCAGATGTAGCTCTATGGAGAGTGCTGACCTAGCAAGTTCAAAACAGGGCTTATCATGAAAAGCATGGACAGCCATGCATGGTGGCTAAGGCTTAAAGCTAGGCTATATAGAAAAACCCTGTCTAACACACAGTCACATAGGAAGCATAAAAAATATGAGTTGCTAAGTGAAAGGAGCCAACCTGAAAGGCTGTATATGTGTCATCCTGAAAACATTAAAAATATTGACACAGTACAATAGCCATTATTGTCAGCCCCTGGGGACAGGCAAGAATGACTAGGCAGAGCACAGGAGGTTTCTAGGCCAGTAAAATGACAGGTGTGAGCACAGTGGTGGTGATGTGTCATTACACGTCATGGGTCACTGTGCTCTGTGG
This sequence comes from Mastomys natalensis, assembly GCA_021653895.1. NCBI lineage: Eukaryota > Metazoa > Chordata > Mammalia > Rodentia > Muridae > Mastomys > Mastomys natalensis. The sequence continues at coordinate 1,266,956 of JAJTUV010000625.1, read as the reverse complement.
GTCTCTGTACCCACCACCAAGAGTGAATGTAGTGAACTATGAACTTGAAGTAATAATGATGGGTCAATGTTGGGCCAGAGGTGTGACAGCTGGCAGGAAAAGACAACTAGCAGGCCTGGGGAGATGGCTCAGCAGCTAAGAATGCTGGCTGCTTTTACAGGGGACTAACGTCTGGTCCCCAGCTCCCACAACCACCTGTAAGTCCAGCTCCCAGGGGTCTGATACTGCTTCTAGCCTCTGTAGGCACTTGCAGCACACACACACACACACACACACACACACACACACACACACACACACACAGATGCATAACATATGCATAAATTAAGAAAAACGAATATTTTTTTGGTCTCAAGTATTTTCAATTTCCAAATTACACAAAGCAAGCCATATTTGAAGATGAATGATGTGAGTTGAAAAAGAGGCTGAGGAACATGGCTATTAAAAAATATCCTTGGAGAAGTCCTTAGGCGAAAAACTGAAGGATTCCTGAGGAAATAGTAAATGATAATGCAAAGATAAATGTCTGTGTTCTACGCTCTCTTCTTCTGGCTCCTCTCCTCTTCTCCTTCCCTTTTCTTCCTTCCCTCCTTTTCTCTTTCTAGAAAGGCACCAAAGTTCAAGAAATCCAAGAAAAGGTTTATAATGTGTACATACTCAAACTTAAGCATTGTTCCAAACTTGAGCATTTGTTGTCTTATAATTGAGCATCGTGGACTGAAAATTTGTAAGACAGGAACTCACTTTCACAGAATCCAAGACTGGCAAGATTCACAACAAGGCTCCAGCATCAGATAGGGTCTGTTGCTGTATCCTCACATGGCCTGAGGCAGAAGGGGTGACCTTCCTCCACCACCAAGAGCTCCCTTCATGGTATTGTTAATCAACCCATGAAGGCAGGACCCTTCAGTGATAAAGTAACTTTTTTTTTTAATGTTAATCAAAGGCTTTGAGTAAGTTTGGTAATGCTCAATAACAAGATGCCCATACAAATCAGAAGTGTAACCTAATACCCAACCTAGATATACCAACTATCTTTGACTGGCAGAGACACTCGAACATCCGCCTCCACGTTCCTCTCTCTCTCTCTCTCTCTCTCTCTCTCTCTCTCTCTCTCTCTCTCTCTCTTTCTCTCTCATCTCCTAGCTCCTCCTCTCCTTCTACTCCTCCTCTCCTTACTCCTCCTCTTCCTCTCCTTACTCCTCCCACCTTAGCTCCTCCTACATATCACCATTTCTGTTAAAATAAAAAAGCAACTTTTCTCTCAAAATACAATTAGAGCATAACTATACCAATTTGTATCAGTAAGGTACAAGATAGACCTAATACCCAGTCCATCATTTTGTTGACTATACAGAACCTCCGTCATTTCTCTTAACTAAAAGACTTAGTTCTGAACCTGGCTTTTTTCTTGGCTTTAGAATGAGTGTCGCTGAAAACCATCCTCTTAAATCTTTTCTCTCTAAATAAATAGCTGGGATTGGCTTTGAGACTATAAGTCTTCAACCCTGTCAGAAATCCAGAATGACTGAATTAACTGAAATTATGGGAAGCACAAAGCATAGCTTCTAAAACTTAGCCAATTTATAGAGACCACTGAACACCTGGACAGTCCCTATACTACAAAACGTTGGAGCATCTGATCTTCAACCTTCTGGCCCAGAATCATCTGACAGACCTAGTGATGCAGAATTATTAAGGGCTGATTACTCTGTTTTGGCAGATACAATCAGTTGACTATTCCACAAGTGTGTCCTTTTCTGGACAGTAATCTGTCTGAAGATGAAAAGAGGCAATTCTTGCCTAGTGGCTGTCTCACCACAACTGGAGTAACCCCAAAGATGCTCAATTTCTTCTTAGAATCCAAGACAGGGAAGCTGTCAGGAGCAGACAAGTCTGTAATCAAAATGAACATTATATAGAAATGTTAGTAACATCAGTTCTGTGGACTTCCGACGTTTTGAAAACCAGCAATCCATGTAAGCAATCTGGGCTGCTGTCTGTTAACTCCTCTTAGCTATTTCTAAATAAAATATAGAAAACACCCTAACAATAAACTCAGAGCCATGAATTTACTATAGGCCCTTAACTCACAGGCTAACCATCTCAAATCAGTTAAAAAAAGTTAAAGAAGGATTGGGTCTAAGCCTTGTATTCCTAAATGTGTTATATAGGCATAATGCCTATGAGAGTAACAATATTAATCTCACTTCTATATCAATAAGAAACTCGTACCAATGAAAACCTTAAACTTGAAATCAAAGTAAATTTTGTACCATTTAAGAAATTATAACTTCAGCTTAATAACAACTATACATATTTCTACCAATAGGTTATGGCTATGCAATAAATCCTAGCTATTCCTCCCTGTTTCAACAAAACCACTACTTTTCCCTAGAAAGACAGCCCAATATTAACCACCTCAGTCCCCAAGCCCAGGGAATAGGGATGCTGACTCTTCATTAACTTCTTTAAGCTGATTACGGGCGTGGAGATATTAGAAGAGGGGCGGGGGAAGAGTAAATTGATAAGCCTCTGACATCTGTGTCTTCACTGCATCCAGCTGAGATTCCAGGACATCAGAGGTTCGAGCAGGTCTGCTCAGCTTGCTTGATGAGTAGATACACCAAGGCTGTGTGTTCTGCAATATACAATTCTCAAAACAAATTTTAGTATCAAGATAATTTTTTGTTTGAATTCTGGAATCTAGTCTTCTGGCAGCCTGCCTCTGTCATGTCTAATCCATTTAATTCCGGGAGTTTCTATGAGGTTGTTATCCCATCATCCTTCCATTCCTGCCTCTCTGCTCTCGAACTCCACTAGGGAATCCAAACTTTCAGGCACCAAGACCCTCCACTTCCACTGATGCCTGACAAGGCCACCTTCAACTACCCATACAGGTGGAGCCATGAGTCCCTCCCTTTGTGTTCTCTGGCTGGAGGTTTTAGAATGGCTACTCCAGCTTGTTTCTTAGGACCATTTGCTTGAAAAATTGTTTTCCAGCCTTTTACTCTAAGGTAGTGTCTGTCTTTGTCACTGAGATGGGTTTCCTGTATACAGCAAAATGCTTGGTTCTGTTTACATATCCAGTCCGTTAGCCTATGTCTTTTTATTGGGGAATTGAGTCCATTGATGTTAAGAGATATTAAGGAACAGTGATTGTTGTTTCCTGTTATTATTTTTGTTATTAGAGGTGGAATTATCTTTGTATGGCTGTCTTCTTTTGGATTTGTTGGAAGAGGATTACTTTCTTGCTCTTTCTAGGGTATAATTTCCCTCCTTGTATTGGAGCTTTCCCACTAATATCCTTTGTAATGCCGGGTTTGTGGAAAGAATGTGTAAATTTGGTTTTGTCGTGGAATATCTTGGTTTCTCCATCTATGGTAATTGAGAGTTTTGCTGGGTATAGTAGCCTGAGCTGGCATTTGTGTTCTCTTAGGGTCTGTATGACATCTGTCCAGGATCTTCTTGCTTTTATGGTATCTGGTGAGAAGTCTGGTGTAATTCTGATAGGTCTGCCTTTATACGTTACTTAGCCTTTTTCCCTTACTGCATTTAATATTCTTTGTTTTGTGCATTTGGTGTTTTGATTATTATGTGACTGGAGGTATCTCTTTTCTGGTCTAGTCTAATTGGCGTTCTGTAGGCTTCTTGTATGTTTATGGGCATCTCATTCTTTAGGTTAGGGAAGTTTTCTTCTATAATTTTGTTGAAGATATTTATTGGCCCTTTAAGTTGGGAATCTTCACTCTCATCTATACCTATTATCCTTAGGTTTGGTCTTCTCATTGTGTCCTGGATTTCCTGGATGTTTTGTGTTAAGAACTTTTTGCATTTTCCATTTTCTTTGACTGTTGTGTCAATATTTTCTATGGTATCTTCTGCACCTGAATTCTCTCTTCTATCTCTTGTATTCTGTTGGTGATGCTTGCATCTATGACTCCTTATTTCTTTCCTAGGTTTTCTATCTCCAGGGTAGTCTCCCTTTGTGATTTCTTTATTGTTTCTACTTCCACCTTTATGTCCTAGATGGTTTTGTTCAATTTCTTCACCTGTTTGGTTGTGTCCTCTTGTAATTCTTTAAGGGATTTTTGTGTTTCCTCTTTAAGGGCTTCCACCTGTTTACCTGTGTTCTCCTCAAATTCTTTGAGAGTATTATTTATGTCTTTCTTAAAGTCCTCTATCATCATCATTAGAAGTGATTTTAAATCTGAATCTTGCTTTCCTGGTGATATGGGGAATTCAGGACTTTCTAGTGTGGGAGACCTGGGTTCTAATGATGCCAAGTATCTGGGTTGCTGATGCTTATGTTCTTGTGCTTGCCTTTTGCCATCTGGATCACCTTAGTGCTACCTGCCCTGTCTCTGACTGGAGCCTGTCTTTCCTATTATCTTGGTTGTATCAGAACTGTGTAGGGTGGGTGTTGCTACTGAGGTTAGAGCTGGGACCCGAGATCTGCTCAGTGCTTGGGTGCAGACAGGAAGGAACCAGTGCTCCAGGTCAGGAATGAATTCCTGGGTCCCAGTGGGTCCCAGTTACTCCGTGTTTGGGGCAAGTGTTGCTGTCTCCTTACCTAAGATACTGCCCAGGTTAGAGCTCCTGGGAGGCCTGCTTCCTCTGGGTTTTGTGAGATTTGGTGCCAAGAAAAACAAATCTTTAGGCTGGAGTGATGATTCAGTGGTTAAGAGCACTGGCTACTCTTCCAGAGGACCTAGGTTTGATTCCTAGCATCTACATGGCAGCTCACAACTGTCTGTACTCCCAGCTCCCCACACCAGTTCCCAGAGCCTGACACCCCCTTCTGGCCTTTGTGACCATCAGGCTTCCGTGTGGTACACATACATGCAAGCAAAGCATCGATACATATAAAAATAAAATAAATCCACGTTAAAAAAGACAGCTGTATCAAAACAGGTAAACAGTATACAAAAGGGCACAGAGGGATCTGGGGGTCGAACACAGTTGGTGGAGTGTTTGCCTAGCATGCTGGAAGCTCTGGGTTTAATTCCTAGCATGGCATGAGTCAGGTATGATGGCACTGCCTGCAATCTCAGCATTCAGAAGGTGGATCAGTATTTCAAGGTTATCTTTAGTTACATTAAGAATTTAAGGCTAGCCTGGGCTACATGGAAACATGTCAAAAAAACCAAAAAGGCAAAGCTATACAGATTCATGGGGTGTTGAAATAAGAGCCATTATTCCTACTGAGTAATAACTCTTCAATAGCTTTCTGTTGTTGTTTGAGACAGGGTTTCTCTGTGTAGCCCTGGCTGTCCTGGAACTCTCTTTGTAGACCAGGCTGGCCTTGAACTCAGAGATCCACTTGCCTCTGCCTCTCAAGTGCTGGGATTAAAGGCATGTGCCACCACTGCTAGGCAAAATGCTCTACTTCTTTATCCCTGTATCTTCCATCTTCCATCTCCCATCTGTCTTTTGCAGGAGTCTGAATCTGTGCCAGCCTAAAAACTGGCTCGTGGATCTGCCTGTCCCTGTGTCTGTTGTGTGTCTATGTGGTCTTTTTTTCAAACTCTTCCCTTTTTTGGGTGGGGAGGAAGGCAAGGTTTCTTTGTATAGCCCTGACTGTCCTGGTACTCTCTCTGTAGACCAGGCTGGTCTGGAACTTAGAGCTCTGCCTGCCTCTGCCTCCCAAGTGCTAGGATTAAAGCTGTGCCCCACCACACCCCACTAGCAGTCTTATAAGTGACCTCAGGGTGAACTGTTAACTCAGCTGAGAGGTCCAGCAAAAGTTCCAGTCTCGTAGATTGTAAGAGATATTTTCATAATTTTGGATCACCACATTTCCTGTCCTTGGCAGGTACCAGGGATGCATGTAGTACACACACACACACACACACACACACACACACACACCACGCACGCACGCACGCACGGAGACAGAAATTTCACACAAATAAATATATCTAAAAAAATTTCAAAGGAACAAAACAAAAAGTTTGAATGTTAAATTGGAGCCATGGCCCATGTCTGCAATCCCAGCACTCAGGAGGCTGAGGCAGGGAGACTAGGAAATTTAGATCAGTCTGAGCAACACAGTGAGTTCAAGGCCAGCCTAAGTTACATAATGAAGCTTCGTCTCAAAAAATTTTAATAATTTTGGGAAGATCAAATATATTTTACAATGTAAACGCTGATGGAAAATCACCTATAGGTAAATACTCAAGGTAAAAAGTAATTATTGAGCCCAACAGTGGTGGCGCACACCTTTGATCCCAATACGTGGGCAGCCAAGCAGGAGAATCAGGAGCCAGACTCTTTCTCAAAATCATAAAAACATACATTGCATGCTGTAATACCGACCTGCCATGGTCCATTGGATGTAATCGGGACATGACTTTTGATGTGGTGATTGTAAGCAACTGTGGTTTCCGATTATTTCTAAGGCATGCTCCCTGGAAGGAATGCATATTTGGGAATGAAAATCTGGTCAGAAGCCCATAGACCCTCCAGGGAACTTTTTATTGTTTTACTAAGCAGTCAAACTGCCTTCTATGTTCATATGTATGTTTCCACCCATAGATGAGTGCTGGTTTCAACTCTCACGAGAGAAGCTCTTTTTTTTTTTTTTTTTTTTTTTTTTTGGTAGTGGGCAGTGGTTAATGCAGAGTCATAACTGCTCAAAATGGTGGGAATAAGTGGCTATGTGTTCAGCCCTACGTGAGACATCACAAGCACGCGCACGCACATCCCCCAAAGCTTAAGGAACATGATGAAAGGGGTGGTGGTAGAAAGAATGTTAGAGCCAGAGAGTGGGGATAAGTACTGTGAGATGCCGACCCCTGGACGTGACTTGGCCACTGTACTCAGGAACTCCCAGCAGCCGTGGTTATCTTCACACCATCAAGCCAATCAAATTCCAGTGTGAATGAGGAGGGAAACTCCTAAGGCTCCTGCCCTACATGAGGCCTTGCTGGGGGTTGATGGCTGCCAGGGGAGGGGAGTACATTTTCTGTGGGGCTGTGGCCACTGGTAGGCTGCCTATGCTTGAGTAGATGGTCCCACATTCATGCTCATAGGCGGACACTAAGAGAACTCAGGGAAGATTTGAAATTTGGAGGGGGCATACCGGGGAGTCCAGGAGGATGGGGAGTGGTATAATCAAATATAAAAATTTCAAGGAAAATATGTTGAGATATAAAAATAAATACGTGAGTGAGCATATCAATTTATAAATATTGTATACCTTTATTATCACAATTTTAAAAAGCCGAGTACATTTTTTTTTTTTTTAAAAAGCATACTAAGGAGCTGGGAGATGCTTCATGAGTAAGAGTGCTCGATGTGCAAACAAGAGGTGCTGAGTCTGGATCTCCAGGACCCATGGAAAAAGTCTGGTGTGGCCACGCATGCCTGAGAGCCCACCCCTGGGGCTGAGCGGGAGGAAGAGACAGGAGGATTGCTGGGGCTTGCTGGCTGCCAGCTTAGTCAAAAAAAAAGTGAAACTCTGTGTTCAGCAGGAGACCCTCTCAAGGAATGAGGCAGAGAGTGTTAGGAGACGATTCCCAGTGTGTTCACCTGGCCTGCACAACTGCATGCACACGCAACATGCATGCACAGATAGTTAGTTCATGGTGGGTTTTGCTGGAAGAAATTGGATGAAGAGCCAGAGGAGAGATATAATACACTAAAATGTCCCCATGCGATATAAAAGGAGGCTCCTGAGTGATACCTTTTGTAGACACCATTGGGTAGGGGAGGGACAGATATGACCCTTATATGACCTGGAAAAGAGTCTGAATGGTAGCAAGCCACAGAAGTTTTTCACACATCCAACGGTGACATGCGAACTCAGTGACTCTTGTTGCTGAGGTGGGGTGGGGACAGGACACCCAGCTTGGGGAGAGGGAACGTCCCCAGGCCACAAGGACATCAACAAGAACCTTTCTAGCTTCCTTCATGAGCTGGCCTTGAGCCTGACCAGCTGAATTCTCATCCTTTGGGAGAAATTAAGCTATAGGTTCCTACTTTGACCACTTCCCATACACTGTCTGTCTGTCTGTCTGTCTGCTCTATGTGTGTGTCTCCCCCCACCCCTGTATGAAAGTGATGGTCAAAGGTCAAACTTCAGGTGTCCTTCCTCAAGATACCATCCACCTTGCTTTTTGAGACAGCATCTCTCACTGGTCCAGAACTCACCACTTCATCTCGGTTGGCTGACTAGAGAGCCCAGGGCTATCTCTGCCTCCCAGGGTCAGGATTACAAATGTGCTCCCACCATGCCCAGCTTGAACTCAGCTCTTCATACTTGCACAGCAAGCACTTTATCAATGGAGGAATCTCCCATTCATTCATTCATTCATTCATTCCTGTCCTGTTCACCCTGAGCCATCTGGACATACTGCTGCGTAGGGAGATCCAGGCTCAGTTTCAGCCCTTATCCCTGCTCCCAATACCACTACCAAGTTCAACCTTGGTGCTCCCGGAAACTCTAAGGAGCTGGAGGTGCTCAGCCAGCACATACTCAGTCCATCCTCTGGGTCCCTGCACACACACCCAGCGTTAGAAGGGACCAATAACAAACTGAATGAAAGTTGTCCTTTTGGCTTTATTAGAATATTACGTACATTGCAATAAATATTAACTTACTGAATCCTTAAACATGTCATAAATAATATGAACATCTTACAGAATTAAATAAAAGCATACATTTTTTTCCTGGAGTAAACTGGGGGAAACTTCTCCAGTGACCCTGACACCTGAATAACATCCCAACCATTTGATGCTTTCTTTGTGTGGGGTAGTAAGGTTGCGGTATTTACTTTGCTTCTTAAGTTCAGTTACACTGAAAAGTAAGGCCCAGCATGTGGCTGGCTCTCATTCTCACTGCAAGGAAATGTCCCTTTTCTTTTCCAAAATTGGGCTACTCCAAGCACAGAGTATCATGGCACAATCTGATTCATACATAGAACATAAGAAAAGTCAACCTTGTAGAAATAGAAGTGGGCTTCCTGGAGGCTGGGGACAGTAGCGGGGAGATGAGGAGAGATTGACTCGTGGGTATTAAATTGAAATTAGATAGGATCAGGAAGCCCTGGTGTGGCATCCCTCAGCAAGAGAGTCATTGAGTACCGTCTATCTCCAAGGGCTAGGATGCTGAGGTTGGGTATGTGATCCTCCTGCATCCACCTGGACCAAGAGGTCAGACTCATCCTTGGCTATGCACTGAGTTCAAAGCCAGCCTGGAACACTTGAGACCCTGATGCAAAGAAGGGAATGAGGGCTAGGAAGTGTAGCTCAGTTGGTAGCACGCACAAAGCCCTGGGTTCCATCCCCAGCACCACACGAACTAGTCCCGATGGTGCATGTTTGTAATCTCAGACCTCAGGAGGAGGAGGCAGGAGGATCAGAAGTTCAAGGTCATTCTTGGCTACATGACAAGTTTGAGGCCAGCCTGTGCTACAGGAATTTCTGTTATACGTACACAAAAAGAATGTTAAATACTTTGTCATATGTGGACATAGATAGGTTTAACTTGACTACAGGACATAAATATGACTGGAAACAGCACATGGTAACCCTTGCATTTGTACAGTTTTGTGGGATTTTTGCATCTGTTAAAAATTTAATTTAAAACGTGAAGTCTTGTTGCCATGATGCACCTCAGCCTCAGCCTTCCATTGCCCACTCTGTACTCATCACACCAAGGAACTCTTGTAGGTAATCCAGGAATTGCCTCGTCCTCCGTCTCTCCTCGCCACACTTCTCCTGTGAAAAGAACAGACTGTCATGTCGGCTCCTAGAGAAACAGCAGCAGCCGGACTCACAGGGTCCCCAGGGAACTTACTTTTTGGCGGTCAATGTATTTCTTTATCAATGACAAGTTTTGGAATAGCATTTCCACGGAACCCCCGCGGACAGTTTGATTCTTCAGCATGTCTAGTGCCTGAAAGATTTCTCCAATGCATAGCTGGTGCTGAAACAAGATTATCAAGAAGCAAATAGATCAGACTACCCATAATGTACATATTTCAAAATATCATGCCATATACAATAAGTACATGCAATTTATTTATTATTTATTTATTTATTGATTGATTGATTGATTGATTGATTGGTTTTTTGAGACAGGGTTTCTCTGTGTAGCCCTGGCTGTCCTGGAACTCACTCTGTAAACCAGGCTGGCCTCGAACTCAGAAATCCACCTGCCTCTGTCTCCCAAGTGCGAGCCACCACTGCCTGGCTAGATCATTTTCAAAAAAGTCAAAACCAAAGTTAGGATTGGGGCTGGGGAGATGGCTCAGTGGTTAAGATCACTGGGTGCTCTTCCAAAGGACCTTGTGGTGGCTCAAAACTACCTGAATCTTGGAATTAAAGGTAAGTGGTACCATACCCAGACTAATATTTTCTTTTGAAATTTAGGCTGATGATTTTCTTCTACTTAGAAGAAAATGAAGTAATGTATTTTACACTAGAATAAGATATATTGAAATGTATACAATATCATTACATAGTCATATTCATTAAGTTGTGTTTAATGATATTAATAGAGTGAATTCATGATATTTTTGTGTCTTCCTATCATTACCTAAGAATACAACTCTCTGAGCTGGAGAGATGGCTCAGTGGTTAAGAGCACTTGATGCAATTCCCAGCACCCACATGAAGTCTCACAACATCTGCAGTTCCAGTCCCAAGTGATCTGATGTCCTTCTTTTAACCTTCAGGGGCACCAGACACATAGATGGAACACATACATATATGCAGGCAAAATACTCATATACATAAAATAAAAAGACAAAAGGAATATAGCTCTAAATTATTAATGCTTTCAGAAAGATATTAGTGTGGGCAGGCTCTGGAATTCAGTGGTAGAGTGCTCACTTCACACATTGAAGGCCCTGGACTTGATCCTCAGCTGTAAGAAATAAGACAAGGAAAATAAAGAGAGGCAGTAGGATGAAGAGAGCCATGGACAGAACTGAAGGGAGCCCAGCGGGACCTCTTGTCGTGTGCAGAACTGTGCAAAGAATCTTTGATGTGAGGCTGTGAGATGAGATGCATGACTGACAGCTCCAGCTCAGATCTAGCTCAAAGTCATTCCTAATATTAATTGGTTGGTGGGTTTTGAGTGTCACATAGCCCAGGATGGCTTCTAGCTCAAAAATGTGGCTGAGGATGACCTTGAAGCTCTGATCTTCCTGCCTCCGTTTCCCCATCTTGAGATTACAGACGTGCACTTCTATGCTTAGTTTATGGGGTGCTAAGGATCAACCCAGCATATTTGGCAATCTATCAACAGAGCTTATATCTCCAGCCCTCTAATGTTTTTTGTTTATTTATTTATTGGATTTATTTTCGATACATGCAGGGTCTGGCTATGTAATCCAGGCTGGCCTTGAATTTATATGTAGCCTAAGCTGGCCTTAGACTTATGCTACCCCTGCTTCTGGCTCTCAAGTACTGGGATTACATAATTTGCCACTCTCATATTCTTTGCATTTATAAGCACAAACTTTCACATCCACCTACATAAATTTTTTTTCAAAGAGAGTCAAACGGTTTAACTGAAAATGAATGCTTTGCTGGGTGTGGTAGCGCAGACGCTGACTTACTCAGGCAATCATGGCATTAAAGCATAACTTACATTCTTATGAGTGGGAACAGGAAGCCTCATCGTCTGCAAAGGAAAGAGCATAGGGTCATTTCTAGAAAGAGTCTGTTGCCTCTTTTAATGCAATGCTTGCTGGTGTAGGGGTATCATTTGTGCATTGACACTAACACATCCATAACTGCATTATTCAAAGCAGATTTTTATGTTAGAAATGAACTGCCACAGATTATTAATGTTTTGTTTTGAAAAAAAAAATCATTTTGGATAAGGGTCTCGCTTTTAGCTCTGGCTGGCATATAACTGGCCGTGTAGGCAAGTCTGGCCTTGAACACACAGAGATCCACCTGACTCTGCCTCTCAAGTGCTGGGGTTAAAGGCATGTACAACCAAACCCAGCTATTTATGCATTCTAAAGAACAGTAGAGTCAGGTAAGGTAATATGTCTGTAATCCTAGTATATGGAAGACAGAGGCAAGGGGATCTCCTAGCAGTTAGAACAGCCTAGTCTACATAGCAAGTTTGAGCCCAGTCAGGATGGTATAGTGAGACGCTGATCTTAAGGACAAAGCTGAAGGAATAAAAAGTTATACTTTACCTCATTGCTTGTCAATAGAGCTTGGTGAGTGGACAGCTGTATCAGGGTCTCTTTCACCACTGTGCTCATGGGAATCTCCATAGCAATGGCCCAGACACAGCTGAGAGTTAGAACGCTCAAGTGCAGAAGCATCTTCATGATTCTGAAGCCTTCAGCGTTTGCCTTTAGCAAAGGAAGAGCGCAGAGCAGGGCTGTATCCCCAAGCAATTTATTCTCTCTCTTTGAGGAAATGAATAATTTCTAACAATCAGATAGAGGACACCTAATAAAGGCAAGTAGTGAAACTCAATGTTTCCAGTGCCTTGGGTCTTCAAACAAAATGCATTTTTTTTGCTCTTTTCATAATAGTAAACATCTTGACCCCCACCCTTGTTTGAAAAGCATTTTCTATAACAGAAAAGAATGTTCCTACAACTTTGATCCACATTTACACTCCATTCCGGATATTGAATTTCCCTTTAAAAGATGTGCATATATGGCGGGTCTCCCGAGAGATGTCCGCGCTCACACTCCTCAGAGTATTATTGCCTTTTCCTGAGTATCTTCTTATTAACCCCTGCCCCACACCCTGCTTTAATATGTGTTAAACTTAATTCCTAATAAAGTGAAAAAAAAAAGATGTATTCAAACATATACCTCCAACAGAGTTATGCTAAAGTACATAAATATTGAGACTGTCTTACTAGGTACACTCCAGCAGATGTGGGAGGTACAGTCAGGAGGATCAAGAGGTGAAAGTTATCCTTGGCTACACAGCAAATGTGAGGTCCACATGAGACCCTGTTTCAAACTGCCAAAGAGAAAAGGGAAAGGGGGTATCTTTTCAGCTGAACCAAACTCTACATTGGCTGTAGCTAGACTTATCTGTGTTTAAAAAAAAAAAAAAGAATTGAAAACACTCTGGGACAGACATTTATTAAAGCAGCTAGTCCGACAAGAGTTGAGTTGCACGCTGTAGGTTTTTGATCAGCATCCTGTTTATTAAAAGGCCGACCCAAGCTGGGTGAAGATAAGCACAATGCTTCTTGATTCCTATAACAAAAGGTGCAGGGTAGAGGCTCCTTCCTGTGCTGCTTGGCCTTGACCTACTTTTCAAGCAGGCTTACTGTGTGTGGAGGGAGGTGTCCTGGGGTGCCATCAGGACTCCTAGCTCTCTCTGTATCTTGTCACACACAGCTGGTTTGAATTTCTTCTCGCTTTCCTTCCTTCTTTCATTTCTGGTGGGTTTGTTAAGACCCAGTCTGACTATGTGGCCCACACGGTCTGTGAACTCCTGATCCTTTGCCTCAGCCTCTCAAGCACTGTGTCAGGCGTGAACCTGCACCGGGTTCCAGATTTGCTCTTTTCATTGTTCAGTCAAAGCAATTCAGTCCCACAGCACTCTCTGGTTTCAGGATGCAGAGAAATCAAGCTGGAACTAAACGGAATATTTCTCCCTGCTGGCTGGCACTCACAGTGCTGGAAGGCATTATGTGGGCTGCTGAGGGAGAGCTGTAGCAACAGTTGACAACAGTTTGCACAGGTCAACTGGCCAAGCAAGAAGTGCCATCTGGTGCCCTAATGGTAAGTTGGTTGTGGAAGCAACCAACTGCTTAGGAGTGAATTTGAGGCACAGGATGAATTGGAATCCACAGGAAGCCTGGTCGGAGGCTCACAGCTGGGTCGTTGGCCCTGGCAGGGAAAGTGTTAAGGTTCTTGTGCTAAATGGATATGCTGTGCCTGTCAAATTGTCTTCTAAGTAACTTCATATGTCCGTAAATCAGTACCACTGCCAGCTTTGGTCAGGAACACAATAAAGTTGCCAGTGATGATTTCGGAGACCCATAACTGGTGAGTCCGGTGATTATTGAATGCTCAGTTCCCAAAGGATGTATCTATGTCACTCCCTCCAATGCTCAGGAAACACAGCAGGAAGAAGGAGCAGACAGAATATAAGTGCCTAGGGAAGTGGTTTCCACACAGCTGACTTCTGGGCATGATGAGGATGTTGTGATCACCTGTATAAGACTGGGTCGGCCATCAACATCAGTCACGGAGGAGCTTGAGGCTCAGGGGCCCCCACTCTTCCCAAGCACTTATATACAGGTGCAGTTAATAGTTGATAGGTGAGGAAGAGACCTTTTCTTCAGTGATCTCATCACAGGCAAGATGCCTGTGGTCCTATCAACAGCCCTAAAGAAACACTGGATTGATAGAAGAAAAAACAAAAGACACAAAAGAATGTTAGTTTAGAAAAGGGAGAGGATTAGCAGGAGTGGAAAGGGGACTTGAGAAGGAAATGGGGTTAATATTGCTACAATACATTATCATTAAAATATCATAGAGAAATCCATTGCCGTGTATAACTGATTAATGCTCATAGAAAACGATTAAAAAGAAAAAAAAAAAAAAACAGTTCACGGACAGAGGGATATACTATGAGACACACTGAGACATAGTATGGCTTCCACAAAGAGATGTTTTCTATGCTTTGTTACTTTGTTGTTGTTGTTTTGTGTGTGTGTGTGTGTGTGTGTGTGTGTGTGTATGATTAGCTTGGGGGGAAGGTTGCAAGGGCAAAGGGCAGATGTAAGGGGATGGGAAGATGAGTGAGACTGGGGTGCCATGATGTGAAACTCACAAAGAATCAATAAAAAGTTGAGACAAACAAACAAACAAAACCAGTTCAGTCTCTAGCAAAACATGGTGCCTAACACCTAGATTCCTGGCATTTAGGAATTTGAAGCAGAAGGATCAGGAACTTGAGTCCAATCTCAGCTACACGGTGAATTTGAGGCCAGCATAGGCTACATGAGTCTCTATCTAAAAAACCAAACGCCCCAAACAACAACATCTAATGAACCCCAGCTCTATTTGGAAAGAGGAGGGGACTAACGGGAGGAAGGAAAAAGATGAGACAGGAAGGAGTAAATATGGTCAAAGGACATTATAAATATGTACAAAAATGTCATAATGGAACCCCTTAGTTTATAAAATTAACATACACCAATGAAATAAAGGAAAATCCAACTCAGTAAGGGGGTTTTTATGTTCTGTGGCTAAGCCTATGAGATATACCGCTTGCTCTTCCTGAGATAGAACTGGACTTCATCCTATCCAAAGCACAGAGTCCATGGCAGTTGTAAGAGAGATGTAGATGCTTGGAAAGAAACAAATATATCACAGACATGGAGCATGTGGGCTTAGCCTCTCCTGTGTGTCTCCCAGGCTGAGGTCCTTTCATATAGAGGGTTGCCTGTATGTGAGTATGTGTCACTAGGAGAACCAGTCTTTTGTTTCTTAGGCTCAGATCAGTAATCTGAGGAGCAAACACAAATTGTTACCCTGAATCTTTTTCCAAAGCTGTGTATAGTTCTACATGAGATGCAGAGACCTTTAGCATGCAGCTACCTGTGCTAAGTGTGTGCGTGTGCATATGTGTATGTGTGTGTGCATGTATGTTGTGCATTTTCATGTATGTACGGAAGTTTTCGCTCTTGGCTAGACATATGTGAGCTGAATACTCTCAAGTATTGTGGGAGACAAACTGGCTCACTTCATCGAACCTGTTAGCAGTGAAGCAGGAACCACAGTGGGCTTAAAATGATGTTCTCAAAACCCAAGCTTGGCTCTGGCAGGACCTGGCTCGCCCCAGAGGTCATGAAACAATAATTCTATTTCCCTTTAGATGACTTCTGGCTACCCTGAGAAAGTGTGGGCTTAGATAAAGGCTTCAGGGGAATTGCCAAGTAATTTGCAATTTTAGTAACTCCACCAAGGTTTCAGAGTGATTCAGAACCATGATAGAGCTGCACAGGCCATGGAGGGAGGAAGAGATTGAAAAGTCCGAATAGTAGCCTTTACTAAGCAGGGGAAATACAGCAGCTGCTCACCGAGTTTAGGCATGTACTACTAGCTGACCACGAACGGGATGAAGTGGGAAAGGCTGTGTTTACAAAATGAAGGTAGCGAGGCCTAAAGTGCAGCACCGATAATCTCCAAGTGGGCTCTCAGCTCCAGCTCAGCTATTGCCATGGGACTTCACGTTTCCAGATACCCAGTTTAAAAACAAAACCCCAAATCTCACTTACTATACGTGCATCAGTTCTTTACTTAGAAAAAATATTTCCTGTTCAAATTGTATTTATTGTTTTATAGTGCTGTTCTAACATGTGTGAGAATTTTCTTCCCAGCTGAACAATATTCAGTTTTATGTACAGATCCTGTTTGGTTGTCCATTGTTCTATTGATGGCTGCTTAGGTTTCTTCCTTCTTTCAACTACTATGAATGATGGGCATGCATGTACAATGCTTTTCTTTTTTAAACATAGGGTCTTGTGTATGCCAGGCTGGCTTTCAACTCGCTATGTAGCTGAGGATGGCCTTGCCCTGCTGATCCTCCTGCCTCCACCTCTCAAGTGCTGGGACTACAGGTGTGCACCTCTGTATCAGGTTCCTTCCCTCCTCTCTCCGCTTCTTCCTTTTCAGATGGAGACTCTGACAATGTAGCCCAAGCTGGCCTCAAACTCTCAGTCTTCCAACTTTAGCAGTTCAAATATTGGAAGTATAGGTTACAGCTCTGCACCCCACAGCTCAGAACTGTATTTCTCATAAAGCTAGGTCACTAACTTTTCCTCTATGAGTTTAATCTCCTCAACCTAATTGCAAGCTTCCATAGAGTAGGAATATTATTACTTGTGTGTGCATGCACGTGTGTGTGTGTTTGTTTGTGTGTTTGTGTGTGTGCGTATATAGGAGTGTGTGTGTAGTAGTGTGTTATAGGTATGTGTATGTCTGCATATGTATGTAGGAGTCTGTGTGCATGCATGTGTTGTGTGTGTGTGTGTGTGTATGCACTTGATCATGCCAAGGTATACAGGTAGAGATCAGAGCACAGCTTGTGGGAGGTAGTTTTCTCTCCTTCTATCATGAGGTTTCAGGTAATAAAACTCAGGCTTGGTGGTATTTACCTTAGTAGGTAAGCCATCTTACTTGGATGCTTAGAGTGGGAACTTTTAAATAACATTTAAAAGCACTTTATTAACACAATTTCCCAAGCACAAGATAATGACTTTTTTGAAAATTGAAAAGTACATTTTTTTATTCAGCGTATACTGGGCCCCAGCACATGGGTGGCAGTCAGAAGACAGCTATTAAACCCCAACAGTGATCAGTCATGGTACATGAACCTTTGATATGACATCATAAGAATGACATATTATCTCTGTGGTCTTCCTCCTCCAAACCATAACTTCTGCCTGACTGTGAGCAGCAAGCACCATTCATACTGGAATGGAAAGACAATACCTGGCCAGTGCTCACCCCAAACCACGAAGGTCATCATATACAAGGACAGACTCAGACACAGTCACAACCAGCAGCATCTAGAGACACATGAGTGCTCAGATGGGCTGTCCTGCATCAGATCCAGGAACGTAGGCAAAATTGCATCCACCGGCATGGTAGCACACACCTTCATCTTCGAACTCTCAAGGCAGACACAGGTGGATGGACCTCTGTGAGTTTGAGGCCAGCAGGGTCTACATAGTGAGCTCCAGGCCATCCAGGGCTACACAGTGAGAGCAGGCACTCAATATTTGTTGAGTAAATAACCAAATAAGCAGGCTCTAGATTATAGATTGCATAAATTGGACAAATTAGTATGAATGCCATAAAGATTAATAGTCTGCTAGCTGGGGAACTGAACAAAAACAACTTTGGGAAGATTAATGGCAGAAGGCACAGGAAGCCCGTGACTGTCCATTCCTGAGCTCACTGCTGGAAAAACACCTTGGCCCGATGGAAAGGCAGGCATAAGGGCACAGGAAAGAGAAGGGTACTGTCAATGCTCGGATGCTCCAGAAGGTCACCTGGATGAGAAGGATGAGGATCCTGTGCCGGCTTCTCAGGAGACACTGGGAATCTAAGAAGATTGACAGCCTTACGTATCACAGCCTGTACCTGAAGGTCAAAGGGAATGTACTCAAAAACAAGCGGATGCTCATGGAACATATCCACAAACTGAAGGCAACAAGGCCCGCAAGAAGCTACTGGCTGATCAGGTTGAGGCTCGAAGGTCTAAGACCAGAAGCGGAAGCTCAGGGAGGAGCGCCCTGCAGGCCAAGATGGAGGAGATCATCAAGACTGTCCAAGGAGGAGGAGACCAAGAAATAAGCTTCCCTTGTGTCTGTACATAGTGGCCTAGCTGTGGCCTCCCATGGATCAGTCATTAAATAAAGCAAGCCTTTGTCCAATTGGGGGAAAAAATCTTTGTTATTGAGACAGGCATGCTGGCACACACCTGAGATCCTACCACTTGGAGGTGGCAGCACAAGTAAAGGCCCAATTCAGCTACAGATAAGTTTGAGGCCAGCTTGAACTACATAAACTGTCTCCAAACCAAACCAACCCAAAACCTTACAAAATATTTTTTACTTTGGGGGCAGGTCTCATATGTAGCCCTGGCTGCCTTGGAATTTTGTGTCTAGACCAGGCTGGCCACAAACTCACAGAGGTCTGCCTGCCTTAGTCCCCCAAGGTTGGATTAAAAGTGTTCACTACCACAATCCGGTTTATAAACTACAGTGGTTTAGGTGAACAGAAATAAATTACCAGTCAGTAATCTGAATCTTGGAGGATTGGTGACTATACCATTTATCAAAAAGACTTTGAATTTTATCATCATAACAATGTTATAGATTGAAATAAAAAAGAGCAAAATAATAGTTATTTAAATGTGTGTAGTTACACACCTTTGAAAGGGCACATTCACGGATAGGGTTTAGCCCTTCTGCCCTAAGCCCTCTATCTCCTTTAATGTGCTACAGATCAGTAACAGTTTTTTTCAATAACTGGGGTTTTCACTGTGATGCCATTTCAGGTCAGATGACTTTTCCATGAGCTGATTCTAATCAGTCACCTGTTCATGATCCTCTAGTTTTCGTAGTGACTAAATGCAAATTTGTAGCATTTCCTCTTGACTCTGTTCTAACCTTTTACCTTCCAGCTCTAAAACATATCTTTAAGATGACATTGTGGGGCTTTTTTTGTTTAATTGAATTAAAAACACTATAGGAAAATTGACACGGAATTTCCCTTGGCATAGCAACTATCAATTTTTTTGGCAATTTTTTTCCAATCTTTACTAACTTATGTATAGTTTTATGGGGCTGTAATCAATGACTAGGTGAGATTTATATTAATTCCTACCTATTATTTCTTGTTTATATTTCTGTGTCATTTTCTTTTTAATATTTTAATGCTCACTCACATGTTCTTCGATGAAAGTGTCTCCCGGTTACCTCACTTTTTCCTAACTTCCCTCACCTCCAGGGTTCCTTTTTCAACATATTTTTTATTGATTATTTGGGAATTTTACATCATGCATCCCGATCACACTTACTTCCCAGTCCTCCCAGATCTGCCTTCCACCATTGTGACTCCCCCGAAAAAAAGAAAATAAAGAAAAACAAACTAGCAGAAGTGCAGTTTGTGTTGCCCACATACTCACTGGCGCTCGGCAACCTCCCGGTGGCCAGCCCCTTAAAGACAACTGAATCCTTCTCGCTCTCACTCCCTGCCAGAAGCCCTCAATTGTGGACAGCTGCATTTCAGCGCTGGATTTTGAAATTTAAAATAATACCATCAGAAACCTCCGTGTAGAATTTGTGCTTGTTTGGTTTGGTGTTTCTGTTTGGTTTTGTCTCTGAGTCAGGGTCTCATATAACCCAAGCTGCCAGGGTGCTTTTGAGATGTGGCCCTGGATGACCTGCAATTTGCTATGTAGACCAGGCTGGCCTCAAATATGCAGCAATCCTCCTGCCTCTGCCCCCAGAGTGCTAGGATCACAAGCATCCCTATACTCTTGTATCCAGTTGTTTGTTTTGAGGTAGAGTCCCCTTATAAAACCCAGGTTGATCTCCAAAGCAATCCTCCTACCTCCACTTCCCTAGTGTTTATAAGCATGTACACCAAGCCCAGAAATTCTTTTAGAATTTTGAGAAAACATTTCCTTATGCTGATGAATGGACAAGATCATTTCTATAACTGTTGATGCATTTTACCACATCAGCCTCTGAAAATATCCAGTGCACAAAAAAGAAATCTCTTGTATCTTTAATGTTTTTAAAGTTACCATACAAGAAAAGGGTCTTGTCTTGGCACACACACACACACACACACACACACACACACGAGAGAGAGAGAGTTATACTTTGCTTCTATTCATTCTCCTTCCTTGTATTCTTTTTAAAAATGTTTTAAAGATTTATTTATTTACTTTATTTTATATATATGAGTACACCATTGCTCTCTTCAGACACACCAGAAGAGGGCATCAGATCCCATTACAGATGGTTGTGAGCCACCATGTGGTTGCTGGGAATTGAACACAGAACCTCTGGAAGAGCAGTCGGTGCTCTTAACCACTGAGCTATCTCTCCAGCCCCCCCCTTGTATTCTTAATATTTCACAATTCATAATGCATTTCCACAGAAGTAATAGTAATTCTGATATCAAGCACTGAGAGAGAATTTTTAAAATGTAAAATCCACTAGCACTCTTTTGTTTTTGACAAGGCTACATGTCGTCTAGCCTGGTTACACATTTTGTAGCCAAGGATGACCCTGAACTCCTGATCTTTCTGCTTTTGCCTCCCAAGGGCTGGAGTTACAGGTATGTACAGCACATCTGGTTTATGTGGTGATGGGAACTGAACCTGAGTTTTTGTGCAAGGGAAACAAGCACTCTAACAACTAGTGATGTCCCTAGTCCCCAGCACAACTTTTTAAGAGTTTTGCTTGTGTAATGAGTGACAGATGTCTCAAGGAAGGGGATGATGGAAAGAGTAGTAGTTGCTATTTGATAGCTGCTGTTTGATAACAGTTTGATAACTGCTGGGAAACCCAAATAGCAGTGTGTGTATTTAGCTTACTGTGC
Organism: Mastomys natalensis; assembly: GCA_021653895.1. Lineage (NCBI taxonomy): Eukaryota > Metazoa > Chordata > Mammalia > Rodentia > Muridae > Mastomys > Mastomys natalensis. The sequence continues at coordinate 1,245,876 of JAJTUV010000625.1, read as the reverse complement.
CAGTGTTCAAGACACAAGAATTAGAAAGAGTTCTATGATGGAGGAGGTGATAGGAATCGTACATAATAGTTCTTGTGACGTTAACAAAGGTCTTAAAATGATTAGGTTTTTTTTTTTTTTTTTTTTTTTTTTTTTTTTTTTTTTTTTGGTTTCGAGACAGGGTTTCTCTGTGTAGCCCTGGCTGTCCCGGAACTCACTCTGTAGACCAGGCTGGCCTCGAACTCAGAAATCCGCCTGCCTCTGCTTCCCAAGTGCTGGGATTAAAGTGTGCACCACCACTGCCTGGCAAATGATTAGTTTTGAATGTCAAAATAGCCATGTAATAATTTTAAGTAGAATTTGTAAAATAATGGGAAAAAATTTTTCTAACTCAGGTACTAAAACAAAAGAATAAAAATGTTCAACCAATCTAGAAAAAAAAAATCTAGAAAGAGTAAAAGAGACACAAAGAGACACAAGGCACAATATGAGATAGGAAAGTCCAAATTGACCAGAAGCCAGGAGATCTAGTCTCAGACAAATTAATTAGCTCACCTATTTAAAAGACACACAGCATAAAACTATCTTGAAGACATTTACCATCTGTTTTCAAAAGATACTCAGTGTAAATGACAAAGAAAACAGAACAAAGTCTAACCAAGAGATAGCTCAGTTACCAGTGTCAATAGAGAGAACCAATCAGAAAGGATTAGAAAAATGCTTAGGTTCCTGTGGACATAAGATAGCATCTCATGGCAGCCTGGTTCTTCATCATATTAATTTTGGTTCAAGTAAAACCAAAGGTTTTCCAGAAGCACTTTACCGAGAATTGGGGACTTGGCTGATTGGAACTTTGAGCCATATATTTTTTTTTTTTTTTTGGTCATTTTGAGTAGAAAATCTTTACTAATACAAGGTAGATTTTTTTTTTTTAATGATGGGATGTAACTACCATGACATGTCTATTATTTTTTTCAGTTAACTATTTTTTTTCTGACATGTTTTTTCAAAACGTGTTTTTGTGCATGCTTATGTGAGGTTCACATGCTGTTTTCCCAGAGTACCAGAATGGTCCATAATTCAGTTCCCAGCACCCACATTAGGGACCCAACACACTCTTTAGTTCCCCACATGTGCACAGAAACATATACATACCTAAAAGGTTAATAAAATATTTTTAAATACCATGCTACTAATACATATGAATCTCAAAAGTCTTCTTAAAATAAAGACATTATCATCATATAAATATTACTTCATAAGCATTTTTGTCTCCTGATTTCAAGATTTACATTCAGAATTCCCTGAGTCCCTCAAATTTCCTTCACTTTCTGTTTTTTGAGACAAGGTCTCATTGTAGCCATGGCTGGCTTGGAACTTGCAATGGTCCTCCTGCCTTAGCTTCCCTAGAACAGGGATTGCAGGCCTGTTTCACCTGGTCTGTCTGGCTTCTTCTTTTCTTTTAAAAAATTAAAGGATAAAGCCAAGTGTAGTGGTACACCCTTTTGATCCCAGCACTTGGGTCTCAGAGGCAGGTGGATCTCTCTGTGTTTGAAGCCAGTTTGGCCTATATATTGAGTTCCAAGCAGCCAGAATTATACGGTGAGACCCTGTCACAAAATGACACAGAAGAATTAAAATGTAATTATATAATTTTCCCCTTTTCTTTCCTCCATCCAGCCCTCTTATGTTCTGCCTCCCCTAGCTCTCTCTCAAATTCATGGTCTCTTTATTGTTTTACACATACACACAAAATTATATATGAACATAATTTACTTAGCCGGTTAGTGTTACTTGTACACATATGATTTCAGGGCTAACCACTTTGTATTGGATAACCAACTCCTCCCCAGAAAAGACCACCTCTTCTCTTCTCAGCAGTTAATTCCATTGTAGTTCTCTATTGGTTTCCCTTTCCTTGTCAGCATGTCTACTGATGTCCTTGTTCAGGTCTTGTTTAGGCAGCCATACTGCTGAGGTATCATGTGTGAAACTTCCTTATCATTTCTAGGAGACACAATCTCACAGGTTTTCTGGACTTCTGGCTCTTACAATCTTTTTGCCCCCTCTTCTGACATGTTCTGTGAGCCTGAGGTCCAGGAGTTCTGCTTTAGATCTATGATCAGGGCTGGGCACTCTGGGCTAGGTTTTTATTTTTGTATGAGACAGGATCTCACTCTTAGTCCAAGATTACAGTGAAAGGCGATCTTTCTGTCTCAATCAGCCACGTAAGTGCTGGAATTACAGGCTTGAGCCTCCATAGCCAGCCCTTTTCCTACCTGATTCCATGTTGACAGGAGTAGACTTTCTTCCTACTTATGAGAACTCTGTCTTGGAACAGCATCTGGTCTTGGTCTACAGTATCAGTTCTCAAACTTTTGGTCTTAAACTCCTTTTGCACTTTTAAATATTGCTGAGGGTGGAGGCATGTGTATATTACTAATAGTTCAGTGCCGAAACTTAAAAAATCAAAACCCTACACACACACACTTTATATGTATATTTTGCCTGCATGTAAGTGCAGTATGTCTATGCCTGGTACTCAGGGAGGTCAGAAGAGAGTGTCAGATCACCTGGAACTGGAATTACAGATGTTTGGGGGCCACCATGTGGGTGCTGGGAATTGAAGCCCGGTCCTCTGCAAGAACAAGTACTCTTAACCGCCGAGCCACCTCTCCAGCTCATAAAGCCATTAGCTCTGCATGGATCTCAACACAAGCCTATGTAAGCATTAACTAGCTCTACTGTACAGTAGATGTCATTAACAAACCACTTACTGGGTCTCCAAATGCACCCCAACCCACCCTTTTTTGCAGTCCAGGGATCCGAATGTGGACAGTAAAGTCTGGTCTTCGTTACTTATTCTTTTCAAACGGGCTAGGAGGCTCTGTAATAGCGACACTCGGATGGCTGAGGCAGAAGAACTGCAAGTTCGTGCCTACAGAGCTAGAGCGGGTCTCAAAACACCAAAGCAGACAGTGACAGCTGGCAGCTGCTGGCTCGGCTCAACCTTTAAGAAACAGAAGCAGATGGACCGGCTCGTGTACCTTAGGAATCCTAATTCCCGGCATGCCACGGGCGTGCGAGAGGCGTGGACAAGTACGCGCCCCGCCCCACGTGACCCCAGGTCAAGCGAGGCGGGAATCTGCGAGCTTGCGGTTGCTGGCTCGCTTGGCTTTTCCTGGGTGTGCAGTGCGGAACCGGCGCCTCTCGGGAAACAGAAGCCCGCGGGACCGGAAGTGCTCTCGCCGCCGGAGCTCCCGCTCGCAGCTCGCGTTCGGAACTTTCGTGTCCTCTCGCGGCGTCCCTTCCCGGCTTGCCCAGCTTCCGCCTCGAGTTTAAACTCGTTCCTGGCACTGAGATAAGAAACGTGGTGCAAATATGTCCCGGATCGAAAAGATGAGCATTCTGGGCGTGCGAAGTTTTGGGATAGAGGATAAAGATAAGCAGATTATCTCTTTCTTCAGCCCCCTCACAATTTTGGTGGGACCCAATGGGGCGGGGAAGACGGTAAGTCCTGAGACGAGAGCCCAGAATGTGTCTAGGGCGTCGCCTTGTGTGGGGCGTGGGTCTCGGGGACCTCAGAGCCGGCCCGGCCCGGCCTCTCGGGTGTCGGAAGCCCACGCTCGCGCTCCGCTCTAGTTAACTACTTCCCGGGGAAAGCCGTCTGCGCCCCGCTTCCCAGCCCCGCCCCTTGTTCCGGAAGCATAGCAGTCACTCGCCACCTGTTCCCAAATGGACCTTCCACCCCTAAAAAAAAAAAAAAAGGTTTTAAATATGAGAAATAGGTAACCTAGAGTAGAGTTGTCTACTGGTAAAAGATAACAAATGGAAAAAATGGCTTATGTGAACATGAAGCTGATGGAGTAACCCTTAACACTGGGAAATTTTGTTACTTCTGAAAATTTGAGCTGTGCGTTGTGACACACTCCTTTAATCCTAGATTGGTAGAGGCATGCCCATTTCTGTGAGTTCGAGGCCAGTTTGGTCTACATAATGAGTTGCAAGGTAGCCAAAAATACCAAGTTGGGTATTAAATGGCAGGAGATGGACCTTTATGTGGAAATGTTACTTGACATTGTACCAGGTACGTTCTTAGCTTGGAAGGAAGACATAATAAAGTGCTTATACTCACTAACTGCATATATACGTATTTTTTGCTATTATTTATTTATTTTGGACATAGCATTCCACATAGCTTATGCTGACCTGGAATTTCTGATCTTCTTGTCGTCCACCTTCCAAATGCTAGAATTGTAGGTCTGCATCTCCACACCTGGCTATGAATTAATATTTGTCATAAGCTACTGTGGTTCTCATAACTAAATAACACAATTTTCTATTTCTTTAGACCATCATTGAATGTCTAAAGTATATTTGTACTGGAGATTTCCCTCCTGGAACCAAAGGAAATACATTTGTTCATGATCCCAAGGTAATGGTGTCTGTCAAGTTTTGTATTTTAAGAATTAAATTTTTATAATTCTAAAAGTACTAGTTGCTTGTTGTAGAGGATCTAAGAGTGGAAAGTATGGGGAGAAGAAGGTCACCTACAGTCGAAGCACCCAGTGATAACTATTGTTGCTATTTTTATTTCTCTGCGTACTGTTTTACCCAGCAGAGATCATAGTCCTATCTAATGATACATTTCAGGGTTTTTCCCACTGAGCATTGTCATACAGTATGAGGTTATTAAAACACAATAAGGCTGTCAAGTGTAGGTAAACGCACTTGCTATTCAAGCCAGGGTTCAAACTTGTAAAGGTAGAAGGGGAGAATTAACTCCACAGGTTCTCTGACCTTGTGCTCAAGCACAGACAGACACACACACACACACAATAATATAATAATAATGAAGTTTTGAAAAAAAGGCAAAAACAACCTATGAATTTTTAACGTTGGTGTATGGGATGTTTCAATCTTTAGACTTTTTAAAATTTAGCTGAAGTCTTTTTAGTTGAAATTTGTGGTGCTATATAAATATCATTTATAGTTGCAGTAGTATTTGCCGTTAGATTGCTTTTAGTTTTTCACTACAGTCTACCATGGTGAAAGTCTTTGGGAAGCATTGCTTGGAGTGTGATGTTTTTACTACTAGTGTGTATGCAGCACATTAATTTGCCTTACCGGTCTCTCTTGTTGTTTGTCTGTATGCAACAAGAATGTGAATCTATGTAGTGCCACTAAATCCCAGTAAGGTATGTGTTAATTGTTAAATTCTTTCTGTGCTTGTAAAACTATGTCTTTGTGTGTCTATATACTTACACATTTATATTTTCGTGTATCAGAATCTTATTTATTATACAAATTAAGTAGGTGGTATGCTGTTTATCTGTTACTACATATACACTCTTGGTGTTTTTAGTTTCTGTTAATATTTCATTGAGTTTAGGCCTCCGGGGTTATTGTTATTTGCTCTAATAGTCTCACTGTATAGTCCTGACTGGCCTGAGACGAGCTATGTGAGCCAACCTGACCTGAATTTAACAGAGATTGACTTGCTTTTGCCTCCAGTCCTAGTTTATTTAACCAACCACCTGTAAGTTATTTAAGTAGCATCATTAAACTTTAAACTTTTATGTAAGCTTGGTATGCTGCCACCTGCCTGTAATCCAGCACTCTAGAAATAAGAGGCAGGAGGATCAGGAGATCAAAGCCAGCCTGGGCTACATGAGACCCTGTCTCAAACAAACAAAGCCAACTTGTCATATTTTTGACAAGATGACACAACCCTAGACATGCCTGAGAATGAGGAAACCTCAGTTGAGGAATTGCCTCCATCTGATTGGCCTTATGAGGCTGTCTGTGGGGCATCTTCTTGATTGCTGATTGATATGGGAGGGCCCAGCCCCTTGCAGGTACCTTAGGCAGGTAGGCCTGAGCTGTGTAAGACAGGTAGCTAAGCAAGCCAGGGCAAACAGCCAGTAAGCAGCACTCCTTCATGGTCTCTGCTTTAGTTCCAGTCTCCACATTCCTGCCTCGAGTTCCTGCCCTGGCTTCCTGAGATCAAAGAAACTAACTTGTAAGCCAAATAAACCTCTTCTTCCCAAAACTGTTTTTGGTCAGTGTTTTAGCAATAAAACCTAACTAGTACACAAATCAAACCTCAAAAAACGCCTAATGTAACTTTAAACTTTCCTGTGACTAAAGATAATGCTGGAATTATAAAACTAATTACGAAAATAGTCATACTGCTTAGTATATTACTGGACCCCCTCTAAAATGACTGCTTCATATAGTCTCGTTCCTAAGTCTATGAGCTACTCTGTTCAGTTAATGTTCTTGGCTTGTACTTTATTGAAAAATAAGAAGACTCAGATGACATTCAGTTTTTAATAATAAAGTCTACCAAACTAGTCTACACATGTGTGCATATGTTTGCTGTGTTGAGCATAAGTTAGGAGTGGTTCCCTACCTCACATCCTGTCTTTGCTTTCAGGCCTGGTTTCTTTCTCTGGAACTTGGGTTTAGTAAGTTATAGATAAGATCAGCCACATTTTTTTTCATGCCCAAACCCGTGGATTGGCCTTAATTGATTTCTTTATCTCACCCCATTTCCAATTTACAAGCCAGCCTTTGCTACCCCTTAAAATGGATCCAGGATTTGTCCTGTCCACTCTGTCCACCACTGCTTTGGTGCCACCACCAGCTGTAACTTGAGCACTTAATCAGTGCTCTCTTAAGTTGTTTTTTTGTTTGTTTGTTTGTTTTATTTTTATTTATTTATTTATTTTTTTGCCTGAACTCTTGAAGTGTTTTCAAGACCAGCCAGGACTACATAGACAGAACCAGTCTCAAAAACAAACACAATTTTTTTTTTCCACATAGCAAGCAACCCCTCTGAGTATTCATTCAAGAGGAAGATAGTTGTTTGAAGTCTGGGGAAGACTTCCATTCAGTGGTAGTAGGGTTCAGAGTCCCTGAAATGAAAACATGTTGAGTATGTCAAGGACTCAGAGGAGTAAGTAATGAAGGGAGAAGTAAAAAGCCCAGTCACAGTTAGAAGATGTTAGGTTTTGTGGGGCCTCAGATGCCAGGCAAGTGCGTTCCTGCTAATGTGTATCCTCCTCCAGTTGCTAATCCAAAACGACAGATTTTGAGCAGAGAAAACACACATCTGAGTTACGTTTTAAGGAATCAGTCTTGCTGACTGAAGACTGACTGTAAGTGGCAAAGATGGGGGCCAGAGACCGAGAGGCTTGTGATAAACCGGTGAGATGTATTGGTGGCCTTGGTAACGTAGTAGAAATGGTGATGCTTAGATTTGTGATGCCACCTGAGGGCAGAGCCATCGGATGAGCTGATACTCTGTGTGGCGAAGCGTGGACTGCAGCTTCAGGGTCTCTCCTTGAACAAGTCACTGAGATCATTTTGCCTTTTATTGTCATAGAGGAACTCAAAAAGGAAATTTGGGTGGATCTGGTTTAAATATGTAAGTTGGAGGTATTCTGTAGATAATCAAAGTAAATATCCAGTTGATAAAAATAAATATTTGTACCATTGAGAGGTTAGAGTTAAGAAAATTAGGAATTACTGATAGACACATAGTTTAGTACAGTTACTATTTAAAACCTCAGGGGATCCAATAGGAAATGAATAAAAGAGAGGGGCTTCTAGGCCTGAGGCCAGCACACTAGAACTAATGTGTTTACACATCAGGAAGAGGAGCATGCCATCAACTTCTCTATGTTAAGTGATAGGGCGTTTGGGTATATGCAGCCATTCTCTGCCCTGGACACAACCAGCTTCAGTGATCAGAAAACCAATCTTTTGTGTGTTTGTTTGTTTGTTTTTGTTTTGGGTGTTTTTTTGTTGTTGTTTTGTAACTAAGAGGGCAACAGCTCGAGAGGTCTTCTTGGTAAGGGAGGGCTTTGTTAGATGTTGTTATTAGTGCTTATAAAAGTGGGATGTATTACAGTGTCACTGTGTACAGACAGTGAGATTGATTGGCTAGAGGAACACTGAACAAAGAAGGCTGCTAACTCTACATGATTTAAAAAAAAAAGTCAGTTAAGCAGTATACTTCCTGTATTTTGAAAAGTGTATAAAAATGGCTGATTTTGAATGAGGTCTTTAGTGGCTTCCCCCTCATTTTTGGATAAGCAAGGTTGTCGGTGCTCTTTCTTTCATGATAAAACTGTGTGGATGCTGCGTTGATGGTGTTCTTCTTTGTCCCATCAAAGGTTGCTCAAGAAACAGATGTTCGAGCCCAGATCCGCCTGCAGTTCCGAGACGTGAATGGAGAGGTGGTGGCTGTGCAGAGGTCTATGCTTTGCAGTCAGAAAAGTAAAAAAACAGAATTTAAAACCCTGGAAGGAGTCATTACTAGAACAAAGTAGGTACTCACGTTGGACTTGGAGAGGTGCTCACATTAGTCTTCTGGGCCTGGAAGCCTTTCTGTAACTGTTACTTTATTTTAGAGGAGTGTATTAATTTTCTTTCCATTGAATTGTGTTTTTCTTTTTGATACAGTCTTTTCTTCTTTTTGAGACAAGGGCTCATACTTTTTAGCTCAGCCTGGCTTGGAACTCACTGTGTAGCCCAGGCTAGCCTCAAACTCATAGGAATGCTTCTACCTCAGCCTCCTGAGTCCTGGGGTTACAGGGATATATCTTCATATCTGACCTCAGACTTATGTACGTTTTTTTCTTTGTTTGTTTGTTTGTTTCGAGACAGGGTTTCTCTGTGTAGCCCGGGCTGTCCTGGAACTCACTCCGTGGACCAGGCTGGCCTCGAACTCAGAGATCCACCTGCCTCTGCCTCCCAAGTGCTGGGATGAAAGGCGTGCGCCACTTTATTTTTCAGGAATAGTTCTGTCTTCCCAGTGTAATTGGGAGCTTGTTTGGAGGTTCTAGCAGGGGAGAACAGCCACACATCCACTGTTGACTACTGACCAGTCCTCCTCTGTTAGGGAAGCTCGTCCTCTTCAACCGACTGCAGCTTTGGGAGGGACGCACATGGAGCAGTGAGGGAGGAAGCTGAATCAATCCTGGTGATCCGTGGGGTGACAAATGTCACAGCCTGACTGTCCTCACTTCCTCCCCGTGTAATGGAATACAGAGCAGAGCTGCCGTCTACTCCATGCTTCTACATGCACAGTCTTCTTACCACTATCAACATTTAGGTTTTTGATACTATTTATCTTGAAATAAAATGATTTCTTTTTTTTTTTTTTTTACATTTATATATTTAATGTGTATGAATGTTGTGCCTATGTCTGTATGTGCAGCAGGTTAGAAGATGCCCCTGGTGCTGGAGTTGCAATGGTTGCCACCACGTCGTTGCTGGGATCCAGCTCAGGACCTCTGCAAGAACAAATGCTCTAAACCACTGAGCTGTCTCTGCTTCCCAGATGCAGAATGCTCGTGCTAAAGATTGAGTGATACTATTCCATTGCCTTAATGTCTTTTGTGAATAGTTGCTGTAATTGAGAGTGCATAACTACTGGAGTATAGGTTGGATAGATGCTAGTTCCACACAGAGAAGGGTGATGTGAGAAATGAACAAGTAGGGAAAAGTAATTGTAATCATTTTTTTTTTGACCATTATCAGTGTGTTAGAGTTAGATGCTGTAACTGGGTATGTCCTCTGTGTGTGTGTATCAAGGTAGTTATATTCTACTTTGTAATGGGTATAGGTTTTGGAGGTAGGCTTTATCAGAAAGAATGCCAAAAGTTTGCTTTATATATTTGGGGGGCTTTTTGTTTTATTTTGTTTTTTGAGATAAGGATCTTATATAGTCTAGGTTAGTCCCAAACTTGCTGTGTATCCAGAGATGACTTGAACTCCTGATCTTCCTGCTTCCACTTCCCAAGAAGACCACATAGGCATGCACCACTACAGCTAGCAAACTTTGTGACAGCCTAGGCTGGCCTCATACTCAAAACAGTCCACCTGCATCAGCCTCCCTAATACTAGGATTATAAGTGTGAGCTACCACACCAGCTCACCTACTTGGACTTTTAAATATACTAGTTTGAAATAGTCATACATAATTGTACTGATTGTCAGTAGCAGACAGGGAAAGGTGAATGATCAGAAACACATGTAATGTGGGTTAGAAAGTGGGTTTCATCACTTCTCAGCCTTTTGTGTAAGATCAAGTGTAGAAAATTGTTATTGGGGCTAGAGTGATGACTCCGGTTAAGAGTGCTTGCATTCTCCTGAGGACCCAAATTAGGTTCTCAGTTCATCAGGCTACTCAGGATCCCCTTAATTCTAGCTACAGGGGATCTGATACCATCTTTTGGCAGCCACAGTTCCTCCACTCCAGCTGCTTTAAATGAATTATTTAACAGCCCAAATGTGGGGGTTAGGAAGATACTTGCCAAACAAGCGTGAGGACCCAAGTTTGATTCTCAGGACCCATGTAAAGGTCAGATGAGGTCCTGTGTGGCTTTAATTCCAGCTCTGGGAAAACAGACAGGAAAATCTTGAGATTCTCAGTCAGCTGAATCAATGAACTCCAGACTTAGTAGAGAGAGCATGTCTAAAAAGAAAGGTGGGAATTGAGAAAGACACCTTGGCTTACCCTCTGGCCCCCACACGGATGTGTACACATTACATACACAAGCACATAGACCAGAAAAATGTCCTACTATGTTTTTCAGAATTCTTGCTTTCTTTCTTGAACTACCTGTTTTGCATAACCACCTCATCAGTGAACTTTTTGACCATGGAAGGATTCTCCCTCTGCCCCCCACCCCCCGTGTACATATGGCCAGAGTTCAGTTTTGGCTTTGGGTATGGTTCTTCAGGAGCCATTCACCTTGTATTTTGAGACATGGGATTGATGGCCTGTGAGTCCCAGGAGTCCTCCCGTCTCTGCCTCTTCAGCCCTGAGATTACAAGTACATGCTACCTGAGCCTTCTTCCATGGCTGCTGAGGATTAACTCCAGTCGTCATGCTAGGTGGCAAACATGTCACCAATCAGTCTGCCTTTCTAGCACCAAGAGTTTTCTTAGCATGAGGAGGCTATTTAACGAGCCATGTAAAGGGCAGTTTTGTTTTTTATAGAAGAATAGCATGGGCTGAGTGCGTGGCTCAATTGGTAGAGTGCTTGCCTAGTGTACAGTCTTCAGTGTGAGCCGGAGCATGTCATAGACTGGGTGGTGGCAGAGCCTTGTAATCCTAGCACTTAGGAATTGAGGACAGGATAATCAGAAGTTCAAGATCGCTCTTGGCTACATAGTGAGTTTGAAGTGAGTCTCAGATAAGACCTTGAAAAATCTAAGACTAAACAACACAGTAGGAACCTCTGAAGGTCGTTTCACTAATAGCCTTCATTCTCACTTTCTGTAGGCATGGTGAAAAAGTCAGTCTCAGCTCCAAATGTGCAGAAATCGACAGAGAAATGATAAGTTGTCTTGGGGTTTCCAAGTCTGTGCTAAACAACGTTATTTTCTGTCACCAAGAAGACTCCAACTGGCCTTTAAGTGAAGGGAAGGCTCTGAAGCAAAAGTTTGATGAGATTTTTTCAGCAACAAGGTTTGTAAGTGTGAGTGCTATAGCTGTGAGGTTATTTAGTCTTGTTTTTTTTGTGAGGCTGTGCTTGAGCCAGGTCCCTGTGCTCAGAACCTGTGCTTCACCGTGCATTAGTTACACCCCCAGTCTGGGCCACGTGTTTCTGTCGTTTTATTGGCCAGGCTGCCCTCAAACTTCGGTGTTCACCCAGCATCTGGAACTTTATTTTTCCCTTTCCCTTGTGCCTCTTGCTCTGGCCCCACTTGCTCCGCGGCTCAGAGGTTTTTATTTATTTATTATATGTAAGTACACTGTTGCCATCTTCAGACACCCCATAAGAGGGCATCAGATCTCATTACAGATGGTTGTGAGCCACCATGTGGTTGCTGGGATTTGAACTCAGGACCTCTGGAAGAACAGTCAGTGCTCTTAATTGCTGAGCCATCTCTCCAGCCCTTGATGTTATTTTAAAAAAATAAATTAAAAGGCAAAGAGGGTCCGCACTCACTACTCCACTAAGTGGCAACTGTTAGGCACAGCCTTTCTGTTTTCTTGTGGTGAAAGTTTATCTGAGGAAAAAAAATGTAATTTTTTTCACTTAGTTCCGATTTTATAAACATTTTCCAAGTCATTAACTCTAAATGTAATATTAATATTTGCATAATATTCTACTGTAATTTACTTAGAAATTTTACTTTTTTTTTCATATCTTCAAAGGTACATTAAAGCTCTAGATACACTTCGACAGGTACGTCAGACACAAGGTCAGAAAGTAAAAGAGTGTCAAACAGAATTGAAATATCTGAAGCAAAATAAGGAGAAAGCTTGTGAGATTCGGGATCAGATTACCAGTAAGGAAGCCCAGTTAGCATCGTCACAGGAAATTGTCAAGTCCTATGAGAATGAACTTGAGCCATTGAAGGTAATTTTTTTTTAACGGGCAAATTAAAAAACTGTATGTTTATGATATGTACTATGATTTAATGTAAGTATTTGCTATAGGAATGGGTAAAGCCAGCTAATTAACATTTTTGTAATGTCATACCTTTTTTGTGTGGTAAGAGTACTTACAATCTATTTTCTCAGCAATTTATAAGTACACAACAATTAGTTACTGATACTATTTACCATGGTGTGCAATAGCTGTTACCTAGCATACTAAGAAGAAATCCCCTCCCTCACTGTTGTGTCATTTATCCCTAAAATACTTACTTGTTCGTTTGTTTGGTTGGTTGTTGTTTTTCAAGACGGTAGCCTTGGCTGTCCTGGAATTCACTGTGTAGATCAGGATGGCCTGAAACTCAGGGATCCACATGCCTCTGCCTCCCAAGTGCTGGGATTAAAGGTGTGCACCACCATTTCCCAGCCTAATGTACCTTTTAAAAAACATTTATTTTTACTTTGTGTATGTCAATGCTTTGCCTGTTTGTATGACTGTACACCATGTGCATGCAGTGCCAATGAAAGCCAGAAGAGGGCGTCTGATTTCCTAGAACTGGCATTACAGACGTGAGTCACTGTGAGTGGAGTTACTCTTAACCACTAAGCCATGTCTCTATCCTCATTTCTATATGAACTTATTTCTATATGAACTTTGAGAACATGTATGTTTCTTTAAAATTATGAGATACTAAGTTTTGACTGAAGTGTTAGGTCTGCATTAGATGGTCAGTCTTATTTATTTATTTATTTATTTTGGCATTTTGATACAGGCTCTTTCTGTATAGTCCTGGCTGTCCTAGAACTTGCTCTGTAGACCAGGCTGGCCTTTACAGGCCTCTATGCTCTGACTCTCAGTGCTGGGCTTAAAGGTGTGTGCCACAACCAAGCCCACCTTAGACAGTTGGTCTTTACATTGCCCAGGGAGGTTGGATTTGAGTGAGTGGTTGGCACAGGTCCTAGCTGCTGAGCCCTGCCATAGCAAGACCTGACTTTATAGTTGTTTTTCTTTTTTGAAGTTTTCATATTGATAAGTCTTCGTAATTTATAATTTTAAGGGTATTCTTGACATTACACAGAATTTGGAATTCATCCATATATATGTAAATTGGTATATTTTTCTAAGCCCTGTGTTGTTATTGTTCTAGCTAGCTTACAAAGTAGCAGGTTTTTAAAAGGCATTTTCATGCATACTTGGCTTGGGTTGTTTCTTCTTCTTACCTTCTGGGTTTTATATATTTATCTCTGAGGCAGGATCTTAGCCATTTGCCCAGGCTGACCTTAGAATCCTAGTCTAGGATCAAGGGATCCATGTGTCTACATTCTTTCAGAGCCTGGAGGAGGCCAGTAGCTGAACCCATGGTTTATAAGAAAGTCTTCAGGAAGTACGTTTAGTAGCATTTACCCAGTGCTTCCTGTGTGTTGATATCCATGCTTCAGTCTGCAAGCTCAAGGAGGACCAGCATTCCAGTCTTAGCCCCCAGTCTTGTTTGGTCCATTCTGAGTTCTTTGAGTCTTTGAGATGAGCTTTCACTTTGTCACCCACAATAAACCATTTGTTATTCCCTTGCTCCCCTTCTGAGCCCAGGGATTACATGTGTGTACTACCACACCAGCCTGGTCTATGCAGCTTTGTCCAAGTTGGTTAAGTCTTCTGACTGTGCTGCTTAGCTTGTGGTCTTATAGTCAGAGAGAACTTAGAGTAGCACCTACTACTGTCTGGAACACAGTAGGCTTTCATCAGTGATATGACCATTATTATTTGTAAGATTACTTTGCTCAAATCTCTTTCATTTAGCTAACATTAAACACTTCTGAGGATAGAGGAGGAAACAAAGTAAAGGAAGTTCCTTTTTAATATTGTGGTTATGTAGTACCCATTAGTGTATAGAGCATGAGACATTAGTAGTATAATTTATTTTTTCCTTTATTTTTATGTGTGTGGGTGTTTTGCCTATGTGCATATCTGTGTACCACATGCATGCCTGGTGCACTTGGTGAGGAGAGGCAGAAAAATTGAGAATTCGGGGTTGTCTTTGGCTACATAATGAGTTTAAAGTCAGTGTAGGCTACATGAGGTCCTGTGTCAGCTAGAACAAGGAGAAGTTAGGGCTGGGGATGTAGCTCAGTGTTGAAAGCTTCCCTATTATGTATGAAGCCCTAGGACCAAGCCTCAGCATTTAATCATCATCATTGTTGGATTAAAGTGTGTCTGCCCCCGCCACGGGGCTAGGGCCACTGCTCGGAGAGGCAGGACACGGCGGGAAGTTTGACTGTACTCTCCCCATTCGGGCACCAGGCGGGCATTAGACAGGTGTCAGACTTTGTGAAGCCAAGGGACCTCACTCCGGGGGTGGTGGAGTGCAGTCTAAGGTCCCCAGAAATTGCTGAGGTTGTTTGGGGTTCCCCAGGCCAAAAGTTGGCCAGGACCAGCTAGTTCTCAGGCTCTTGGGCTTCCAGGCGCCACTTGGGGGAGCCACGGAAATGGGTTGGTGGTCATCATGGCTAGGAATGCAGAGAGGTCTTCTGAAGGAGATTAGACAATGACTCTATAGGTGAAAACCTTCTCCATTGTCCCCCACAGTGGATCCCGATGAAAAAGAAACAGTCCATGGTTTTAAGATGTTTATTGTCATGGAGGAAAGTAGAGAAACTGTACACACACACACACACACACACACGTTTTCTTAGGGTGGGCCTGAGGTTAAACACTTTTTGCAGGGGGAGGGTCTGCAAAGGAATGTTTAATTGGCTACACACCTCTGGGCTTTAGGTACTTCATTAATGTGGAGATCTGTCAGGCTCCCTGGCCTGTAGTCATGCCCTCTACCTGTGGAGGGGCTAGTAGGGTTTGTTCTATGTGACTAAAGGACACAAATCTATGGAGGGCTGCAGCCTTGGGTCAGGAGCCTGAGTCTGGGAACGTGGCAAATACCTACCGTCCTTGCAGGGGACCCTGCTGGGTCACTGGGTTTCAAACCTAGCTCAACCAGAAATCATGCTGCATTTCACAGTCCTACATATCATCATTGTCATTAAAAAATAAACTAGCCATTTAAGAATTTTGTTCTGAAAATCAGCTTTGTTTCACAAGCTGGATTGAAGGCTCAGCAGTTAAGAGGGTTCACTGTTCTTGTGGAAGACTCAAGTTCAATTCCAACAGCCCTATCAGACAGCTCACAATTGCCTTTGACTCTAGTTCCATGAGATCTAGCACCTGTCAGAGCTCCTTGGGCATGTGCATAGACACATGCACATGTATAATAATAAATCACCTCTTGGTCTTCTAAGATCAAGTATAGAGTTTGTTCTTATCAATTTAGCATAAAAGTTAAAATGTGGCATTTCACACTGTAGCTGTCAATGCCTTCTGAACAAATGACTTGTATAAGAGGTGTTGAAAGCAAGATATGTGCTTTATGGTGTCCTGAGTACTCTACATAGTGCTTCTAGTGACTCTTCACAGGCTAGTATCAGCATTAAATGGTGGTGTCTTGTTAAATTATCTGTGTATAACTTATGTCCCTTCCTCAGTGATGTAAGTCAGAATGGATTCCATTCATGTAGAATATACCTTTATTTTCAGAATCGCCTGAAAGAGATTGAACACAACCTCTCTAAAATAATGAGACTTGATAATGAAATTAAAGCCTTGGATAGCCGAAAGAAACAAATGGAGAAAGATAACAGTGAATTAGAACAGAAAATGGAAAAGGTTTGTAATGATAAATTTTGTTCTGTTTGAAAATTCAGGGATTATCATAATGAATTGCATTTAAACCCTTTTATCTCCACATTTTTGGGAAAAATAAATCTTGACGTTTGTGGCACCTCTATTAGAGTGGATATTGAACAAAATTTCCATTGTGTTAGGGTGGTTGTCATATTAATACATTAAAGCTGCCTATTTTGGTTTGACACAGGTTTTTCAAGGGACTGATGAGCAACTAAATGACTTGTATCACAATCACCAGAGAACAGTAAGGGAAAAGGAAAGGCGCTTGGTAGACTGTCAGCGTGAACTGGAGAAGCTGAATAAAGAGGCGCGCCTCCTCAACCAAGAAAGAGCAGAGCTGCTTGTGGAACAGGGTGAGACACAGACTGTACTTGGCCTTTCCCTTCTAGGACATACATTTTCTGCATGAATGAAGAATCGCCACAGAGTTAACATTGAAAGCATCCAGTCTCAGTGTCAGGAGCCATCATAGGACAAGCTGATAACTAGCAGGTGATCTTCCTGAGATGACCACCTTAGATTAAAATCTACGACAGAACTCTGGTAGGCAAGGCCCAGGAGAAAAATCATTTTAGGAAAGATTCTTGTTATTAATATGCTTTTCCTTTTATTATTACATATGTAACTATCACTAGGTATTTTCCCACCCTTTTGAGCAGATCTCTGCAGATCTATGAAGATGTATTGTCTTGTAGTGATGTTATGTAGACAAATAGATGACTTCTTAATTATTAATGATGATCCTATAAGAATTCATAAAATTATATCAGCATTTTAAGCTCTTTTATAGTGGGACTGCTGTTAGGTCCTTTTCTGATAGTCAAAACTGCAATGAGAACTCTGCCAGTCTCCCGTGTGTCAACAGTTAATTGCTTCTGACAGTAAGCAGACTTTCTACTACTCAGAGCACATTCCAAGAGGTTCTAAGACCATTAACCAAAGGTCATAAAAAGGGAACTAATGATTTATTGTAGGTCCTAGGTTGGAAGATCAAATATTGACTGGGTTTATCTATACGAAACTTCACTAATAACTTAATGTTTTTAGCTCTCAGTGAACCTGTGGAGCTGAGACAGGTGATGGATGTTTAGCTAGATAATTACTCCTAAAGGATATGCATGTAACCATTCTCTGTTGTAAACTTCTATTTCAATTTATGATTTGAATTTATGTGTAAACCTGTGGTGAACTTTTTACCATGTGATCATGTATTGTGAAAGATGTATACGTGCTGAGGACAGAGAGGAGGGCAAAGAATTTTCCTTTATCCCCCTTTTTTATTCATTCCAGTTTTTCCCCTTTTTTCTTAGAGAGCTTTCATAAAAAACATTTACAATGCTAAATTCACTTCTTTTATTGCATGAAGGAGTTAAATTAATCCAAGTTAAAAGCGGACTCCCCAAATGATTACATTATACAAGCTGTGAGGTTTTTAAACTTGTGACCAGGGAAATAAGGGAAATTCTATTCATTGCAAGGAAGTCCTCACTTAAGCTTCAGAGAGCCACAAGTACTTAAACCCCAGAAACCTTCAGCTGGTCGTCCTCAGCCTGTCCAGTCTCTATCAGGAACCGGCATACGTTCTTGTGCTGGTCACCCTGTAGCTGAATTACTTCTCCATATTCTGGATGCTTAATTACAGTACCATTGCAGGGAAATTTCTTCTTAAGCGCCTTCACTAGGCTTTTTTTTATTATTGTAATCATCAGCGATCCCTTGGACAGTTGTAAGGGTCTTCCTGTCGTTTCTCTGTTGAATTCTTATGTGGGTATAATCCTCAGTGCCAGCAGGAAGCAGATCATCACCCTTAGTTGCATCAGCAAATGGGCCAAAAGAGTGGAGGTTCTGGATAGCGGGCATATGATAGGATTCCTTTTCCTCAGTGGAAGCAGCCTGCGGAAGGCGGCTTCGGGAGAAGGCGAGCGGGTTGGGGGTGGGGGGACGGATCATCGAGAAGTGAGGGGGCCTGAGGAGGCAGCTGAGTCCTCGGTGGCAGTGGCTCAGTGACTGGGGCCTAAATTCACTTTTCAAAGTGTCCCTTTTTCTTCCTGTAACTTCAACTAGCAGACTGAAAGAGCAGCACAGTTCCTGCTGGGATAGAAATAGCTACATTACTTAGTGCCCCCACCTCATCTCCGATAGGCTACGGGGTGTCAGTCACCTAAGCCAGCAGCTTTTAACCCTCAGAAAGAGCCAGAAAGTTTTTAGGACTTTTTAGAAGTTATCAGCATTTGGTATAGTTAGGAAGCTAGAACTTCCAGAGACCATCAGTCTTTAAAGCCACACCAGAGTCCTACTCTGTGTCCCGTTTGAACCCACTCCAGGCCAGGAGGCTCCTGGCAGGTCTGTATAGTGTGCTTCCATTTCAGTGATATTCTGAAATGTCAAAAGTTGAGGACCTCGTGAGCAAATTCATGGTTGCTAGAGGAAGTGGATAGGAGGAGGGACAGGAGGAAGATGGGTGCACTTATGGTTACAGAACAAGAAGATTCTTACAGTGTTGAAACTGTACTATCTATACTGCTGTTTGGATGTATGAGATAGCATAGGGTAAAATTATAGAGAACTTGAGGTTGGAGAGATAGCTCAGTGGTTAGGAGCACTTTGTGTGCTCACAGAAAACTTGAGTTTGGTTCCCAGTACCTACATTAAGTGGCTTACAGTCACCCGTAACTGCAGTTCCAAGAATCTAATGCCCCTTTTTCTCCACAGGCGCTCACTCACATATGGCCCAGACTCACACAGAAACATATACATATACTTAAACAAAAAATTTAAATCTTAAAAAAAACTGTGTGAAAGTTAATGCATACACACAAATGAGTGCAGATAACACTGGGGAATTTGGATAGGCCTGATGGATTATACAATGTTAGTATATAGTTTAGACTATATGATAGTTTTACACAGCGTTCATTGGAGCAAACTGGGCAGAGGATATAAAGATTACACTGGTTTTTTGTTTGTTTGTTTGTTTGTTTGTTTTACAACTGCATATCAATCTACTGTTACCACAACTTTTTTTTTTTTTAATAAGGTCGTCTACAACTACAGGCAGATCGTCATCAAGAACATATTCGAGCTAGAGATTCATTAATTCAGTCTTTGGCAACGCATCTTGAATTGGATGGTTTTGAGCGTGGACCATTCAGTGAAAGACAGATTAAAAATTTTCATGATCTTGTGAAAGAAAGACAGGAAAGAGAAGCTAAAACCGCCAGCCAGCTCTTGGTAAATATCTTGAAACCCAGGTTTGCTGTCTTTTGTGTCAGATTCACTAAGCAATCCTATAAACTTTTAAAGTGAACCCAATTTTGTTGCATTTTTAGGTGAGTTTTAGGCTATTAAGTAGAAAAAAAAAAAACTTGCTGGGCGGTGGTGGTGCACGCCTTTAATCCCAGCACTTGGGAGGCAGAGGCAGGCAGATTTCTGAGTTTGAGGCCAGCCTGGTCTAAAGAGTGAGTTCCAGGACAGCCTGGGCTATCCAGAGAAACCCTGTCTTGAAAAACCAAAAAAAAAACCAAAAAAAAAAACCAAAAAAAACCAACTTTTAGAAATATCTTTTTTGAATTCAAAAAGATAAAATAGGAGCATAGTGTATATCTATGGTTTAATTTTAAGTAAAGTTAATTTTTGAGGATAATTGCAAAAAAGTTTGCTCAGTTACTACTTGTCACCTCTGGGCGATGCTTTTCATAGTTTTAGAAATGATTTCCTATATTTTATTCATTGTATGTTTTACTGTAAAAGGAAGTTTCCTTAGTTGCTTAATGACAGAATCACTAATGTGCATTGTTGACATTTAGAGCGACCTTACAGACAAAGAAGCTCTGAAGCAGAGGCAGATTGACGAGATGAGGGACAAGAAGAGCGGGCTGGGGAGGATGATCGAGCTGAAGACAGAGATCCTCACGAAGAAGCAGACCGAGCTGAGGCACGTGAAGAACGAGCTGCAGCAGCTGGAGGGCTCGTCGGACAGGATTCTGGAGCTGGACCAGGAGCTCACAAAAGCTGTAAGCTGCCCACATAACGAGTGACCACTGAGCAGTCTCACATCTAAGGCCCGTCGCTCACCCTGAGACTGTAGCACTTCAGTTTGTAATCACACATAAAGTGAGCTTATTTAAATATCTTGATTATCAGCTCTTTGATTCTAGAAATTGGTGGGTTAAAATTAGAATCACCTAGAAAATTTTTAAAAAAGCAACCTGTGGTCAGACTTTCACACTTTAGTCTCCTTTGTGGGGCTCACAGATGTGTGTCCCAAACACAGCCACCTGGGGTGATTGTCACAAGCACCTTGGTCTTTGACCCAAGTTAAAAGGCAAATACTATTCCAGTCAGTCGCCACACAGTGAGGTTTTTATGTGACTGACTTGTCACCACGTTTCCTGTGGTAAACAAACTCTGCTGGCCATTTTCTTCAAGAGGTTTGCATTTTCCTCCTTTCTTCTGTCCTCTTTCACATCTCTGTTCCTCTTCAAAGTAAGCGTCCTAATGCATGGGACATCGCTGTGTCCCACCTCCATGACGTAGGGAAACGGATGTTTGTTTGTAACTGGTCACTGCAGAGTACATTTTCTTCAGTTCACAGTTTATCATAGTGTTGTCAGGATAGGGAAGTGCCAGTGAGGGACCACATCACACCATGGCTTCTACATGCCAAGGAGTACAGTGAGTTACATGGGAACTTAGTAAATACCTAAGTGGGGGAGTAAGAATTATTAATCCATCTACATACATACATTTCTCCTAATTTTTTTCTTTTTTTTATTTTTAAAGATTTATTTTTATTTATGCATATATGCACATGTGTCTGTGTGGTTACATACAAGAGAGTCCAGGTACTGGAAAAGGACAGAGGCAATTGTGAGCTGCCTGACCTGGGTGCTGGGAATTGAACTTGAGTCCTCTGGAAAAGCAGTATGTGCTCTTAATCACTAAGCCACCTCTCCCGCCTCTCCTAATTCTCCTCTAATTTTTATTTCTCCTTTCTGTTTGACTTTTCAAGGTTTATTTACTAATTCTCTATCATTACACCATAGTACAGTAGTAACCTGAATAAGATTTTTCCCAAAGCATATATATATTTATATTTTTCTCTTTTGAATATGATCAGAAAGTAGTATTTTGTTTCTCTTAGGAATAGTTTTTGGTTTTAGTGGTAAAAATGAGGGCTTACTAAAAGAAAGGATGATATATTCTTCAAACAGTAAAAAGAGCTGCTTCAAAGCTAGCAATAATTACACTTTGTAATTATCTTAATTCTGGCACAAAATATAGAAATGTACATTTGTTTAAATTATTGATTAGGAACGTGAACTAAGCAAGGCTGAGAAAAATAGCAGCATAGAAACCCTAAAAGCAGAGGTAATAAGCCTCCAAAATGAGAAAGCCGACCTGGACAGGAGCTTGCGGAAGCTGGACCAGGAGATGGAGCAGTTAAACCATCATACAACAACCCGCACACAGATGGAGATGCTCACCAAAGACAAAGTATGAGTTTCTTTCTTTGGTATCTGTACTGATTGGTATTTAAAATAGTTTATCTTCCATTTTTAGTCAGTAGACTGAAGTATTGGTTGGTATTGGCTTTGTATTTAGAAGTTACAACAACTTAATATTAAAAATATGCTTATAAAATAGACTTTTAACTTACAACCTTTTTTTTCTTTTAACTGTTGTTACTGTTTTTGAAATGGGCTGTAGCCCTGTTGCCCATGGTGGCCTCTGACTCTGTGGACTCAAATGATTCTCCTGTCTCAGCTTCCTAACTGGAAATATAGGCATATACCATTGCACCTGGAAAAAGCTATGTTTCAATAACAACAACAACAACAACAAAAAAAAAACAGAAATACAAACACAAAACTTAGTTCAAGACAGGTTTTCTTCGTGTGGTGCTGGCTATCCTGGAACTCTCTTTGTAGACCAAGCTGGCCTTGAACCCACAGAGATCTGCCTGCCTCTGCATCTCAAGTACTAGGGTTAAAGGTGTGTACCACCTTGCCCAGTTGTTGGTAACTTTTAACATACAGAGGTTTAATTTTTTTTATGATATTGAATTGGTTACTCTGTCTTAAAAAGACCATCCTGGGACATGCGGGATGTCTTGAAGGTAAAGATACTTGTTGCCAAACCTGCGTTTTAATCCCTGAAGTTCACATGATAGAAGGAAACGGCTGACTCCAAAGTTGTCCTCTGATCCACTTGTGTGTACCATGCTTGGAGTATACACACACAAATAGTTTTTCATTTTTTTAAAGGCAGTTCTCCAAGCCTTTACAAATTTTTTATTTTTTGCCTGAATTTGTATACTTCTCATTTTTAAATTGGGAACTTTAGGCATTCCAGAATTTATTTATTCAATTAATTAATTAATTTTAAAAGTTCTACTTATTATTTAGTGTATGTGTTTATGAGCACACACTTGGTTTTTTAGTCATCTGTAGGTGATGTACAGATTAATCCCATCATTTAGGAGGCAGAGGCAGAGGAATCTCCGAGTTCCCGAACAGCCTGTTCTGTATAGCAAGTTCCAGGCCCGTCAGGAGTACTGAGTGAGACTCTTTCTCAAAAACCTTGGGGGCAAGGGGAGAGAGAAAGGGAAGGAGGGATAGAGGGAGGGAAGGGAAAGAGGGGAGGGGAAGGGAAGAGAGGGGAGAGAGAGAGGGAGGAGAGAGAGAGAGAGAGAGAGAGAGAGAGAGGGGGTTTTCTCCCGTGTTCCTGTGGGTTTCAGGGGTAAACTCCGTTGTCAAGCTTTAATGGCAAATACTTTGATCTGTTGAGCCATTGCACCGATCCCCAGAATTTATTTTTGTTACTAACAGGCTTGACTTTTTAAAGTTGATTTGTTTTGTTTTGTATTTTCCGTATAGACTGACAAAGATGAACAGATAAGAAAAATAAAGTCTAGGCACAGTGATGAACTAACTTCACTGTTGGGATATTTTCCTAACAAAAAGCAGCTTGAAGACTGGCTTCATTCTAAATCCAAAGAAATTAATCAGACCAGGGACAGACTTGCCAAACTGAAGTGAGTTGCTAAAACATCACCACTGATACTGATCGCTATTTCATGCTTATTTTATTTTTATTGTTTTAAGCATTCCTTGTCATGAGATGGTATGTCGCATTCAATTGACTTCTGGAAATTTAAGTAAAATGTAATGGGAGTGGTTGGGGCCTCTTGTCTCTTAAAATTGTAGAAAAAGATTGACATCTGGAAGTTGTTTTCTGTCTGAGCAGTACATTGCTCAGACTTTCTCACGTGCTCTCTTAAGTGCTGGTTACATGAGAGGTATTTCTCAGTGAGTTTCTAGGGAGATAGTAGATTTAGCTTTTGCTGTATTGAACTAATGGTGCTTTGTTTGTTCCTTGTTTGAGCAGGGTCTCACAATGTAGCCCAGGCTAGTCTCCAAGTTAAGGTCCTCTTGCTTCAACTTTGAAGTGCTGGAATTATAATGTTTATGTCACCATGCCTGACTCAGATTTGTATTTCTTTTGCAAGAGTCTTTTAGTGAGTAGGCTTTTTTAAGTTCAGGAAATTGCAAGCTGTTGCAGTTTACTAAAAAGATAAAGTAATTGGTATAAGCCATGTCACCTTGAAAGAATTGTACAGAGAGGGCCAAGTAAGATATCTCAGAAGGTGCCCTTACTACCAAGCCTCATGACCTCAGTTCATTCTCAGGGGCCCACATGGTGGGAGAGCATTGCTTTCTGCAAGTTGTTCTAGAGTCTCCATATGCATACCATGGCATGCATGGCCTCCACAATGGGAAAGAAAAGGAGGATGGACAGCTAAATACAAGGAATAATCACCACTGGCAGGCTAAGGAAAAGGAGCGATCAGTGGAAGCAGCGACTGCTTGGGAACCAGGACAAGGCAGCGGGAGTGGTGTCTGGGTGCCCTGGAAAGATGCTTACTCAAGGAGAGCTCAGTAGGGTTAGGTGCTTCTTGGAGACTCGATAGGATGAAGACTGCACTTGTTTTTGATGAATGAGGGGGACGAGGGACTACGAGGTGAGGAGATGACAGCAACAAGAAGGGACAGGGAAGGTGTTTAGAGGCAAGTAAGGAGTACGTGCGGTGAGGGAGGCCTATGGAGTTGAACTGCCATTCATTCTCTGTCTCCAGTGGAGCCAGCAGGAGGCTTCTACTTGCTCCATCCCATAATCTGGGCTCTAAGACTGTGAGCCCCAGAAATAGAGCAGAATTCTACCCCTGTTTATTTATCTGGGGATGGGTCAGTGTCCTAGGGGGAGCATTCAGTCTGTTCCTCTGACTTCTAAAGAAAGAATATGGCAGAAGTGTAGCTCAGTGGTAGAGTGTGTACTTACCATGCTTGAGGTCCTGGGTTCTGTTCCCAGCACAAAACTATAAAAAGTAAAAATATAGGAAAGTAATTGTTCACACCTTTTAACAACTTTTGGCAGACTTTGTCTGGTATCTCTTTAATCAAAATTTTCAAATTTCTAGGGAGCTGGAAAAGACAGCTCAGTGGTTAAGAGCACTGGCTACTCTTGCATTGGATCTGGGTTTAGTTCCCAGCATGCATGTGGTGGCTCACAAGCATCTGTAACTCCATTTCCATGGCATCCAATATGCTTTTCTGATCTCTTTGGGCACCAGACACATACATTGTGCATGTCTGTATATGGGGTTCTGACACATAAACTAAATCTAAATAATTCAATTTGTTTTCAAATATCCCACATTTGTTTTTATTTTAGCAAAGAACTAGCTTCAGCTGAACAAAATAAAAATCATATAAACAATGAGCTAAAGAAAAAGGAAGAACAGTTGTCCAGTTATGAAGATAAGCTATTTGATGTTTGTGGTAGCCAAGATTTTGAAAGTGATTTAGACAGACTTAAAGAAGAAATTGAAAAATCCTCAAAGCAGCGAGGTAAGTTACAGTTTATATTATCAATTTGACTTTTGAAATTTCAGTCACAAGTAACTGCTGTGGATTAAAGATTTTAAGACTTATTTTAAAATTAATTTTAATTGTATGTGTGAGGGGGTATGTGCGTATGAGTCAGGTGTCCACCAAAGCCAGAGACCTCAGATCGTCCCTGGAGGCGGTGTTGCAGATGATAGTGAGCTGTCTGGTGTAGGTGCTAAGAACTAACTCTGCTCCTCTTGCTAGAGCAGAAGTGCTCTTAACTGCTGAGCCACCCCTCTAGCCCGAGGATAGGAGATGTTAAAACTTTGTATGGACCCTAATGACTTGCACTTGTTCCTGGCTGTATAGCTTCACTGTACAAGTAGCTTTGAGGACTTGCTGAACCTTTCTTGTGCTTCAGAATATCATCTATAAAGTCAAAGCTATGCATTATATAGTATGTTAAAGAGGAATAAATGAGATTGTGTGTCTAAGAAATGCCTAGCACATAGAAAGATCTCAGTAGAATGTTAGATGCCAGAAATTATGCAAATCGAATATAAAGTATCCTTAGGAAGATCTAAATGTCAAAATCTTTATTTCATTTGGATATACTTATAAAGTAAGAATAATTATGGAAGAAAATATGTGTGTCTGACTAGGATTTCTTAACCTTTTTAAATAGCCATGCTGGCTGGAGCCACAGCAGTTTACTCCCAGTTTATTACGCAGCTGACAGATGAAAACCAGTCCTGTTGCCCAGTCTGTCAGAGAGTATTTCAGACAGAGGCTGAGTTACAGGAAGTCATCAGTGACTTGCAGTCCAAGCTGAGGCTTGCTCCAGATAAACTCAAGTCAACAGAATCAGAACTGAAGAAAAAAGAACGGCGCCGTGATGAAATGCTTGGGCTTGTGCCCATGAGGTAAGCCTGAAGTAGTCGTGGGGTTGGGTGGTCGTTACTCTGTGTTTCCTGAGACTTGGCTTGAATCATAGTTATGACAGGTTCTAAAGTAGTTGTTGATGTCATTTTCCAAACCTCACAAACAAATTAAAATATGAAAAGTTCCTCTAAAAAGCAACTTAAAATATTTTTTTATATGGGTATAGGTGTTTGCCTACATGTATGTCAGTGCACCACATAGGTACTTGGTACCCACAGAAGCCAGACAAGGGTATTAGATCCCCTGGGACTGGAGTTACCTGTGGTTGTGAGCTGTCATGAGAGGGCTGGGA
Organism: Mastomys natalensis; assembly: GCA_021653895.1. Lineage (NCBI taxonomy): Eukaryota > Metazoa > Chordata > Mammalia > Rodentia > Muridae > Mastomys > Mastomys natalensis. The sequence continues at coordinate 1,219,636 of JAJTUV010000625.1, read as the reverse complement.
ACTAAATCCTGGTCCTCTGGAAGAGTAACCAGTGCTCTTAACTGCTCAGCCCTCCTGCCCCCTCAAAAATCCCTCCAGCTTTTAAAATTGCATTTTGTTTATTTGGCGTGAGTATGGATACAATGCCATGTCATTCATGTGGCCTTCAAAGGACAACTTTCAGAAGTCTGTTCTCTCCTCTCCACCATGTGGGTCCTGGGGATCACACTTAGACTATTAGGCTTGGTGACCGGTGTCTTTACCACTAAACAATCTTGTTATGCCCAGAAGACAACTTTAAGGGTTTGTTTTATGTTGTTTTCACCATTAACTCCTTATCCTGCTTCCGCCTCTCAGGTTCTGGGTATGTGCCACCATGTCCAGCTCCAGATAGATGCTAATAGTCTGCTCTCTAGAAGGGAAGTTTCTTACTGTTTAAAGAACAATTATTGTAGCATCATACATCATCAAGAGGAAGGACCACATTGAGAAAGTGTGTGAGAGACTTTGAGAGCAGGATTAGCACTATATGAATGCTCCTGGTTCTTAGCCATCATTCTGCCATCATAACTGTCCCTTTTTACGTGTAACAGGTCTGTGACCACAGTTTTTGGAAGTAATAAGAAACAGAATTAGTTACTCATGTTAATATACACATGAACTAGGAACGCTTCATTGTTTCTTTTCTTTTTTTTGGATTTTCAAGACAGGGTTTCTCTGTAGCCCTGACTGTCCTGGAACTCACTCTGTAGACCAGGCTGGCCTCGAACTCAGAAATCCGCCTGCCTCTGCCTCCCAAGTGCTGGGATTAAAGGCGTGCGCCACTACCGCCCAGCCATTGTTTCTTTTCTCTCTTTTTTTGTATAAGAACTTGTCTGTTATCACAGTACTTTTAGGTTGGCATTTTTTAGTCATAGTGTAGACTTTTTAAAAATCAGTAATGGTTACAGTATGTAATAGCCAACATTTGTTGCGGGTTTTTTCTTGTTATTAGCAGCTAGTTTAATTTATTGTACCTTTTACAATATTTACATTATTAATTTAATTTTAAGTAAGAATTTGTGATTGTTTTCAGAAATAAACTTTATTTTTAAAAAAAAAAAGTTTATTTTTATTTTATATGTATGGGTGTTTTTATTTTCTTTATGATGTGTCCAGTACATGCATGCAATGCTTATGAAGGCCAGAAGATGTCACAGGACCTCATGTAACGGTTGTTAGCCATCACATGGGTGCTGGGGCTTAAACCTCAGTTCTCTGAAAGAATAACCAGTGCTTTTAACTGAACCATCTCTTCAGCCCCTAAACTTTGAATTTTCTTTTAAAAACTGAATATGTGTTACTGCTTTACAGTTGGTATCAATAATAGATATAGAGCCACTACTTGTCTTAGAGACAGTAAGTGAAGTTCAAATAGTGGTATTAAAAAAAGATTGATGGTTTTTGTACTGTGAGCCCATGTAGCATTTGGCTGAGAGTCTGGCTTCTTCCCTTCCTCTGTAATTTAAAATATTTTTAATTTTGAAATAACTTTCTACTTAAAAAAAATTTACAACACTAGTACAGAGACTACATACACAGCCTTCTGCGGAGATTAGCAGTCTGTGTGACTGTGTATAGTTACTGAACCAGGAGAATAACAGTGCTGCCGCCCTGCTGACTGCAAACCACACTGCAGTCCGTCAGCCTTCGAATGCCCGCCTGGCTTTAGGATCCCCGTTGCATCTGATTCTTTCTCCATAGGCTCCTGTGGTCTGTGTGCAACAACAGTGCATCAGCCGTTCTGTCTTTTTCATGGTCTTGAGACTTTTGATGAGTGCAATCAGTTGATTTGTAAAATTATCTCTGCTTGGCAACACCCCAGTAATAATTATTGCAAACAGTTATCAGTGGCTACTAGCATCAGTAGGCAGATGTTTGAAAAACAGGGCATTGACATATTCTCGGATCTATGATGTCTTTTAAAATGTATTTTTTAAAAAATACAAATGGGAAAAAGTAGCCATCTTCCAGTCAAGAAACATAGCTAACATCACAATACCCAAATGAATAGGGTAAACGTCACACAGAACAGACATATTGATATCATTGGGCTATTGACAGGATGTCCTAGAAAGGGTTGGCAGCTTTTCTGTGCTGTTCTTGCCAAAATCACATAGATTCACTTTAATTTTGAGAAAATGTCAGCTAGATTGACTTTTGTTGTGTTTCTTTTAAGGCAAAGCATAATTGATTTGAAGGAAAAGGAAATACCAGAATTAAGAAACAAACTACAGAGTGTCAACAGAGACATACAGCGCCTAAAGAATGACATAGAAGAACAGGAAACACTCTTGGGTACAATAATGCCTGAAGAAGAAAGTGCTAAAGTATGCCTGACCGATGTTACAATTATGGAGAGGTTCCAGGTAAGCTACTGCAGTTTAAAGCAGAATAAAATTGATTTGTGGGTTCCTTAATGTGAAGTGTGTTAAAAACTAGGCGTGGTGGCGCACACCTTTAATCCTAGCCCTGTTGAGGCAGAGGCAGGTGAATCTCTGTAAGTTCAGGGCCAGCCTGGTCTATATAGCAAGTACAGGGTCAGCCAGGCCTACACAGTGAGACCATGTCCTCCTTCTTTCCCCCCAGATAAATTGAGTGTGAGTGAGTGAGTGAGTGAGTATATACATATGTATATATATATATATACACACATATATGGCAGCTAATTTTCAGGTGCAGACAACTGATTTGTATGCATTCCTAGGATTAAAGTGTTCATAAACTATGGAGGTTGAGGAATAATTCATTTACCCTATTTGAAGGACTAGAACTTAATTTCACTTTTTATCCTATTAAACTTGGCCTTAAAAGGGTTTGAATCATGATGGTGCAGTAAGTCTCTTAGAAATAACTGTTCTGTTCTTAAGATGGAGCTGAAAGATGTTGAAAGGAAAATTGCACAGCAGGCAGCTAAGCTGCAGGGAGTAGACTTGGATCGGACTGTTCAGCAGGTTAACCAGGAAAAACAGGAAAAGCAGCACAAGCTGGATACAGGTAATGTGTCTTTGTTCACATGCCACAAAGCCTTCAGTACCTACTCTGTGGACGAGCCCACTGTGCATTCACTCTCTTCTCTCCAACTATCACTGCTTGGCTTCTTTGCCATGTGCAGCAGACTTAGAATTGGAGGATTGTAGATGGTCAGATGAGCTGGCTCTTTCCCAGTGGGACCTGTCCTGTGAGCTTCACCCAAGAGTGGCCAGGGTGGGGACAGCAGGCAAGATACCCTGCTATGTGCAGTGGAGGCCCCTGGAATTCAGCCTTTGAATTGTATTATACTTCAAGAACTCAAAGAATGATATTGGTGTTGTCTGTACCCAGCCATTAGCCACTGTATCATTATGTTTCTGTGCAGTTTCCAGTAAGATTGAATTGAACCGTAAGCTTATACAGGACCAGCAGGAACAAATCCAACACCTGAAAAGTAAAACAAATGAGCTGAAATCAGAGAAACTGCAGATAGCCACCAATTTGCAACGGCGTCAGCAAATGGAGGAGCAGACTGTGGAATTATCCACTGAAGTTCAGTCTTTAAACAGAGAAATAAAGGTAGCAATGTGCATGCATGTTGTTTTTTAAGTTACTTCAGGCACAAAACTCAAAATTGTTAATGTAACACATAATTATAGTTACTGTGAAAATCAAGTGTAAGTGTTAAAACAACTTTGTGTGATTTTTAAGCGACAGAGTGGGTATTAATAAGTAAAGATTTGGGAAGAAGGAGTTGGGCCTGTAAGGAAGACCCAAGTGTCTGCTTAGGTGGTAGATTTCATGTTACTGGAAGTGGCCAACTCATGGCTGCATAACGGTACATGAATTCTTGTCCCCAAGTGTTGTATCCATGGCAGACACCTATATGTCAGCACTGCTTCCATTCGCTCTCATGTGTGATTCAGACACTTGCCAGTACAGCGAGCAGGCATGGACATGCCACAGACACTGAAACTTACCCACTGTCTTTATCTCAGTGAATCAAAGCAAAGGTCCTAAGCCAGGTTTTCTTAATTAGAGTCACTCACTCAGTAAGTGCTACAAAAGTTACCCAATTTACTTAATAGTAATTGCTATAAATGTTCCTTCTTAAGTAATTTGTGGACTAAATAAGTTGGGCTTAAAACCCAAAATAGTATTAACCTGCACTGGTCTTGGCTGGTTATAAATGATTTTTACTTAAAATATTGAGTACCTCCCAGCCCTGATGAAATAGATAACCAAGTATGCATGTGTAGAAAAAAGAAACTGGGATTTTAGAATGCCCTATGGTTACCCAAAGGAAGCAAGGTTGACTCCCAGAAAGATCTTCTGACGGAGACCTGTGGCTTTCCACCACACCACCATCTCCCAGCATGAGAAAACACCAGGACTGAAGTCACAAATGAATGGCTGTGTCTACCTGTAACCTTGTAGGTTCAGAACATGTTCAAGATGTCAAGGTTCATGGTTTTAAACTCTGGTTATCATGTATGTGTGTGTACAACAGCAGTGTTATAAAGGATTTCTAATTAGTGCACTAGTTTATCATTTGAAAGTCCTCTTTCTTCCAGAATACATGTGGGTACACCACTATCAGTCAGTATGCTGTTACTACCATGAAAATAACTGCTTAGCTAACATACAAGAAAGAATGTTGGGCTGAATGACCTGTCTAGTCTTTGATCACATAGAGCTGATATAAGTCCATTGGTTCCTGTTGAGCTCTTAGAAATCCATGCATAAAACTATATGGTATAATTGGGACCATGTGGCCTAGATCAATAATCTAATAATTTTGGTAGAGTCATGTCTGGAGCCAGACTAGGTTAGACTCTTAGCTATTTCAATTGATTATTTGATTTATTTGATTTACATCCTGACCAGTTTCCTCTCCCTCTTTTCTTCCCAATCCTCCCCTCTTCCTTCCCCTCCACTCACTCTTCTTCCCTTTCTCTTCAGAAAATGGGAGGCCTCACTGGATATCAAGTAGCCCTGGCATATCAAGTTGCAGTAAGACTAGGAGAGGCAGCACAGTTGGGGAATGGGTCCAAAGGCAGGTGACAGTCAGAGACAGCCCCTGCTCCTGCTGAGAGGAGTCCTCCATTAAAGACACAAGTGTAACATGTGCAATGGGCCTAGGTCTGTCCATGAAGGTTCCATGGTTGGTGGTTCAGTCTCTGTAAGCCCCTATGGGCCCAGGTTAGTTAATTCTGTAGCTTCTCTTGTGGTATCCTTGACTTCTGGCTTCTTCAATCCTTCCTCCCCTCTGTCGAAGGAAAGCTCCACCTAATGTTTGTTTGTCTCTGCATCTTTTCAATTCTTTGGTGGGTGAATCCTCTGTGATGACAGCTATGCTAGGCTCCTTTCTGCAAGTGTAGCAGAATATCATTAATAGTGTCAGGGCTAGGCTCCCTCTCATGACATGGGTCTCAATTTCTGCTCCATCTTTACCCCTGTGTATCTTATAGACAGGACAAATTGTAAGTTGAAGGTTTTATAGCTGGGTTGGTGTCCTATCTCTCCATTGTAAATCTTGCCTGGTTACAGGAGATGGCCAGTTCAGACTCCTTATCCACTAGAAGTCTTAGCTAGGGTCCCCTCGTAGATTCCTGGGAGTTTCCATTGCCTGAGGTATCTAGCTCATCCCAGAGATTGCCCGCCACCCCCCATTCCAGTTGTCTCCCCCAGTACTCAGCAGTATTCTGTCTCCTTCTGTCTTCCCTAACCTAATCCCTCCTGTTCCTATCCCATCCTCCCCAACCCAAAATACATGATGTCTATTCTATTTATTTCCCTTTCTCGGGAGATTCAAATGTCCCCCCCGTGAGCCCTCCTTGTGAGCTTCTTTGGGTCTGTGGATTGTAGCATGGTTATCTATTATTTTATGGTTGGTACCTACTTCATTTACTTTCATGACCTTGAACAAGTTACTGTTTGTGCCTGTTTGACTCTCTGAAATCTGTGGATAAAAGTAATGGTACCATATTCATGACCCTGTCAAGAGACAAAAGTAAGTTGACATTAAAGCCTCACATCTGGGATCCGTTTTATTAAGGCTATGGAACAACTAAACTAAGATAATGGAGTGTTACATGACTGACTCTACATGATAGTCTGGTTTTGTATATGTGTGTATGTGTTTAGGATGCTAAAGAACAAATAAGCCCTTTGGAGACAGCACTAGAAAAGTTGCAGCAGGAAAAAGAAGAATTAATCCACAGAAAAAATGCAAGTAACAAAATGGCTCAGGATAAAGTAAGTTCTTGGTTATATATTTTACTTACCCAGTGTCTGTGTTAAACATTTATAGCACTATTATTTCCTATAAATAACTGCTAAGATAGAGTATCTTCAGGTTTGTGATCCCTTTGAGCTGGAGGTCTTCCGTTGCTCTCCTGCTTACCTCCTTGCGGCAGTCACTCCCTCACTGAGCCTGCGTCTCACTGGAGTTGCCTGATGGCTTCCAGGGTCCTCCTTTCTCCTCTACCTCGATGCTGAGGTTACAGGCACACATAGCCATGACCAGTTTTGGTTTTGTTTTGTTTTTAACATGGTTGCTGGAAATTTGAAGTCAGGTCCTCAGGCTAGCATAGCAAGTGTTTTTATCCACTGAGCTGTGATAAATTTTTGACATTAGCAAATTCTTGAGTATAGCTGGCTGTCCTGGAACTCTGTCTATAGACCAGTCTGGCCTCAAACTCACAGAGGTCCACTTGCCTCTGCCTCCTAAGTGCTTGGATTAAAGGTGTGCTCCACCACCGCCTGTGTTTTCTCCCGGCAGTCTCATTCTAGCTCTGACTGCCTTGGTACTTGATGTGTAGGCCAGGCTGGCCTTGGAGTCATGGCGATCCTCCTGTTTCAGCCTCCCTCCCAAGTACTAAGATTCCAGGCATATACTACCATGCCCAGCTCATCTAGTGTAAATATTTTTGTCTGTATGTATGTGTCTAAATTTTATAAATGTTTTCCCACAGATCAGTGATATCAAAGAGAAAGTTAAAAATATTCATGGTTACATGAAAGACATAGAGAATTATATTCAAGATGGAAAAGATGACTATAAGAAGGTAATTAAAACAAAATTAATATTTCTTTATTTTTATTTCATGTATGTAATGATTTTTAATTTTCCTTTTTTTTTTTTAAGCAAAAAGAAACTGAACTTAATGAAGTTGTTGTTCAACTAAATGAATGTGACAAACACAAAGAAAAGATAAATAAGGAGATGGGAACCATGAGGCAGGATATCGACACACAGAAGGTAGGCTTGCTGCTGAGGTGGCGTGTCAGCGCTGTCTGTGTTGCATCTCATTAAAACAGAGGATTAAACTGGATGAAAAGCCAGTAGAGGAAGTAACTCATTTCTCCTCTTTATTTTTTATTTTTCATTTCTATTTTTAACAAAGGACTCTGGTGGTAAAAGTTTCAACATGCCGGGCAGTGGGGTTTCTCTGTAAAGTCCTGGCTGTCCTGGAACTCACTCTGTAGACCAGGCTGGCCTCGAACTCAGAAACTCTCCTGCCTTTGCCTCCCAAGTGCTGGGATTAAAGATGTGCCCCACCACTACCTGGCCTAGATGTTGTTTCTATTAGATTCTTGTTTAATCCTGAAGAAATGTTTTACTTCTGTGTCAGCAGATACAGAGAGATGAATATGTTATATTTGCATATACTCTTCAGTTTATATATGTATCTTACATTTGTGTTATTTTCTGTCTTTTCAATTAATGTGTTTTGATCTTAGGCCTTTTTTTAGACAGGTCTCATTATGTAGGCTAGGCATAAGACTAAGTTCCAATATATCCTTAAAAGTTATATACAAGGAAAAGAGAATCTTAAGTCATTTTGGAGTTGGTATGTGTGTCATTTTCTCTATTGATAAAATTAATGCCTATAGTGTAGTTGAAATTAGATTGAGACATTATCTTTTCCAGACTCAATCTTTAATCTCAGCAGTTAGATTTCTAGTTTAGCCTGGTCTACAGATTGAGTTCCAGGACAGTGGGGTCTACATAGAGAAATCCTGTTTCAAAAAGCTAAAAAAAAATTTACGTTGACATGTTATCTTCAACATGCCTTAGGCAGGCTTGATAACAACCACCTTTTTCTGTTTGTGTTGGGTTTTTGTTTGTTTGGTTACTTTTAGTTTTTCAAGAGTTTCTCTGTGTAGCCCTGGCTGTCCTGGAACTCACACTCTAGATCAGAACTCACAGAAATCCTCCTGCCTCTGCCTCCTGAGTGCTGGGATTAAAGGTGTGTGCCATACTGCCTTGTATGTTCGTATTGTCTTAAGCCAGAATGGATGTTTGCTTTATTTATGTGTTGTAAATGATAGTTAAAATTTCTTTGAAGACTTGAGGATATAGCTTATTGTTAAAATATTTGCCTTTTGAGGATTAGCCAGAGCTTTCTACTGGGTATCTGGCTGTATCACCAAGCATTTTTTTAATTGTTTCATTGAGACAGGGTCTCACAGTGCAGGCTGATCCCTAACTAGTTGTGTTGCTGAGAACCTTGAACTTCTGACCATCCTGTTTTCACCTCCCAAGTTCTGGGATTACATCCATGTACAACCATGCCCAGGCATTTTACGTGTGAAATACAAAGACAATTGGCCTGACCTCATACATGTAATTGGAATGTCCTCTTGTAGTGTGAGCAGGCAGCTTTCAGTGCGCTGCGGGCCAGGAAAGAAAAGAATTTCTTTGATGTCTCTTGAGCTAAAATATATTCTTTTTGAAGATTTATTTTATTGTATGTGTGTGTATATGCACGTATGTATGTATGTATGTATGTATATGAGAATGTACATGCCTACAGGGACCACAAGAGGGCATCAGATTCACTGGAACTGGAGTTACAGGTGATTGTGAGCTATCAGTATGGGTGCCAGGAACCAAACTCCATCCTCTGCAAGAGCAGCAAGTGCTCTAACTGCTTAATTGTTGTTCCAGCCCTGTGGGACACACTGCTTTTTCTCTAGGACATCAGCCCTCCAGGCTCTTGTGCTGGAGATGTAGCTCAGTTGGTAGGGTACTTACCTAGCAAGGCCTCTGTGTAGTCCTGGCTGTCCTGGAACTCACTCTGTAGACCAGGCTGGCCTCGAACTCAAAAATCCGCCTGCCTCTGCCTCCCAAGTGCTGGGATTAAAGGTGTGTGCCACCATTGCCCAGTTCATTATCTTAGTCTTTATATTTTGTGAGCCGCAGTTAGAATTCCTACTGCTTATAATACAAAGAAAAATTGGACCCCAAAGCTTTTTACAAGCAGTTGCTGAGCCAAGCAGTGTCCTGCCTTACTTAACCTTCACAGTGTTAACTTTACAGTAGATGGCATTATCACCATATTCCATGCAGGCTGATACTTAAAGAATTTAAATTAGCTTGCCTAAAATTACACAATTAAAAAATGAGAACAACCTGACTTCATAAGCTGTTGCCTTTTACCTACTGTGCTTTCCAACTAAAGTAAGAACAGAAGCTAACCTAGAAGAAAGTCCTATCTTTCTGAGGACTATGTGCAGCCAGGTTAGGAATGTTCCATGAGAATCACTTACCTACAGAGTGATAGCACTTTATAAAGAGCTCTTTCACTTAGTCTCAAAAGTTAATTCAAATATTAGATCTCACCAGATGAGAAACATAGTGGTGCCTTTCCATTTTCCTAATAAGGAAAAGCTGTTAGCCAGGTTGTCCATGGCAAGGCTTCAGAGAGCACGGCTGCCTGCAGCATGTCTTGGGTTCCTCAGACACGGAACACTTACAGCCATGTCACTGTGGCTGTCTTGAGCTGTTTATAATAATTCCTCTCAAGAATTTGCATAATGGTACCTTAACTTATTTTCTTCTTGAGAGTCTCACTATGTATCTCTGGCTGTCCTGGAACTCACTATGTAGACCAGACCTGCCTTGAACTCAGATTGTCCTGCCTCTGCTTCCTGAGTCCTGGGACTAAAGGCATGCACCACGACACTCAGCTTACCATACTTCTTGATCATTTTTTAAAAATCTGAAATTAGTGGTCCTCAGGAGTAGAGTTGGATATGAACCTTTAGCATGCATGAGGAGAACCTTGTCTCCCCTCTCCTAGCACCCGCGTCCTTCACTGTGTGAAGCAAGTTCAGTCAAAGCTCTGCTCTTCCCTCTGCTCCCACATTAGAGTTTCTACAAGTTTCCCTATCAATGTCAGCTTCTAAATTGTCTCTTAATATTTTTCTCTTGTAATTTGTTATAATCACCAGGAAAACTATCCAGGTAGTTGTGCCAGGTGATTGAGTATCTTTTTCTGTTTGTTTGTTTCTTTGTTTGTGACAAGGTTTCTCTGTGTGACAGCCCTAGCTGTCCTGTAGACCAGGTTTGGCCTCCAACTCACAGAGATCTGTCTCTCCCTCCTGAGTGCTAGAGTTAAGGTATGCACCACTATGCCTGGCTTGAATGTCTTTTTAAGGATTAAGACTACTTAGAATCAACAGCCAGTTTTTTTTAATATTCTAGGTCAACTGGCAGAATAATCTCAAATTCACAGCTATGTGTCACTTCCCATTCCTTTGTGTGATTATGGGTAGAGTATCCCTCATCCAGAGGATTAGGCATTAGCAATGTTTCCTACTCTGTAGATCTTTGAATGTTGTAGTAATTACCTAGACTCTACTAGTTGAACATCCCTAATCCAAAGATCTGAAATGCTATCAAACCCATTGTGTGGATTTTGGATGTTTAGAGTAGGACCACCCAACTAGTATTGTTTTGTTTTGGTTTTGGTTTTTCAAGACAGAGTTTCTCTGTGTAGCCCAGGCTGTCCTGGAACTTACTCTGTAGACCAGGCTGGCCTCGAACTCAGAAATCCGCCTGCCTCTGCCTCCCAAGTGCTGGGATTAAAAGGTGTGTGCCACCACTGCCCGGCTCGAGATTTGTTAAAACTTGTTTTTCACTAATGTTAATGGAGCTGCTCTTCAGATCAGCAGGCTGTGTAGTGGGGGTTCTGGGAAAGATGATCTACTAGGTTATAAATATGAAATATAATGTCTGGGCTGGTATGGTGATAATATACCTTTAATCTCAGGAGGCTGAGGCAAGCAGATCTCTTTGAGTTCCAAGGCCAGCCAGGACTTCAAAGTGAGACCCTGTCTTAAACATATATCATAATTAAAAATAACATCTGGTTAGTCTTTCCATTTTAGATTATTATTTTGTGTGCATATAAAATGATCATATTTAATGACTACCAAATGTTTGAAGTAAATAAGTATACAAAAATACATGATCTACTCATTTATTAAGAAGCTTATCCCCTGCCAAAGAAGAGACTTTACCTCATGGACAGGAAGGGGCAGTGTAAGCTGCTCTGTTCTTCCTGTCCCTTCCATCCCACTGACTGAGTCTCCCTCTGGTCAGTGTAACATGACTATAAGTATCAGTAGCTGTCTGCAAGTGCCTGTTAGTGGCTTGTTAGGGAGGTCATGTCAGTAGCTTGTTTATTTTTGTTAACTGATAACATTTATGTCTAGATACAGGAAAGGTGGCTTCAGGATAACCTTACACTAAGAAAAAGAAGAGAGGAGCTGAAAGAAGTGGAAGAAGAGCGAAAACAGCATTTGAAGGAGATGGGACACATGCAGGTTTTACAAATGAAAAGGCATGTTTTCTTTTTTTTTTTTTTTTTTTTTTTTTGGTTTTTCGAGACAGGGTTTCTCTGTGTAGCCCTGGCTGTCCTGGAACTCACTCTGTAGACCAGGCTGGCCTCGAACTCAGAAATCCTCCTGCCTCTGCCTCCCAAGTGCTGGGATTAAAGGCGTGCGCCACCACCGCCCGGCGGTATGTTTTCGTAAATTGTGTTTGTTGTTTATTTTTGAGGTCTCCTTGTACACCCAGGACTGGCCCCAAACTCTTAGTGCTCCTGCCTCCACCACTTGAGGGCTGGAATTAGAGATGTGATCACTGCACACAATATAAAATAGTGTTTCATTTCAGTGAAGGTTCTTACTATTATAATATAAAGAAACCAGGAGCTGGAGCGATGGCTCAGTAATTAAAAGTAACGGCTGCTCTTCCAGAGTACCTAGGTTGGATTCCTGGCACCCAGTTTTCTGCAATGAAGTGTCCTCCTAGATCCTTTTCCCACAACATTATTTTCTTTCTCTTTCTTTTTGCTTTTTTTTATGAGTGTTTTGCCTACATGTATGGATGTACACTGTGTTCATGTAGTGCATATAGAATCAAGAAGACAATGTTGGATCCCCTGGCTTTAGGTGATTGTAAGCCACCATGTGGGGTTGTAGGAATTGAACCAGGGTCCTCTGGAGGAGTAGCCAATATTCTTAACTGCTGAGTCATCTCTCCAGCCCAAGCTAGATTTTTTTTAAAAAATCTAATTACTTCTGTGGTTAAAATTTAGCTGTTTTCTTAGACAAGGTCTCACTGGGTAGTGTCCTAGGTGCTGAGATCAAAGGTATGCACCACCACACCTGGCTGAGCATGCTTCAGACTGCCTAGCGCATCTGTTCCTTAGCAGAACTTTCACTACTAGGAAATGGCAGAAGTATCAATCAGATAATCAGGTCAACTATATAATAATTCCCTAAACTTATGAGCAATGTCTAGCATAAAACAGGTACTTATTACGTGGTTGGTAAACAAAAAAATTTAAGGTATATGTTGAAGTCTGTATAATCTGTGATGATAGATTTATGATTTTTAGACTTTTGCAACAGAAACAAAAATTTTTAATGAATTTGACTATAGAAAATAATTTATTGCAGATAAAATTGTACTGTGTCTTTGACATTTGTAAATAAAACCAATTGAAACCTGTTATCCAGTAACTTCTCATTGTTGGCAGTTGGTAGTTGTTCTTAGTTCTAAGTGTGTGACTTAGTTGTGTGAATCCCTAGCCGTCCTTTACCTTGTCAGTGCCCAAAGGCCAGGGCTTTTGTGGTGCTCACGTGTTATGAGGGTTATTTGGTGTACAAAACTTTGCTGCTCAGAAACTTAAATCCTGCAGAAGTTTGGAAGGAAGGGAATTAGCTCAAAAGTCTTAGAAAACAAGGAGAGCTGCTGTCGTGTGCTTATCACTGAGGAGAATGACACCTGTCTGAAGGGACGTTCTGCTAGGTTGCCGGAAAGCTAAACAGTAGTCTTCACTAATCATTTCTAGTGAGCATCAGAAGTTGGAAGAGAACATAGACACCATAAAGAGAAATCACAGTTTGGCACTGGGGCGACAGAAAGGCTATGAAGAAGAAATTCTTCACTTTAAGAAGGAGCTCCGAGAACCTCAGTTTCGGGATGCCGAGGAGAAGTATAGAGAAATGATGATTGTCATGAGAACCACAGAACTGGTGAATAAGGACCTGGACATCTACTACAAGACTCTTGACCAGTAAGTACTTGGGTGGGTTTTGTTTTCTGCAGTGGTAGCAGCTAACACGCTGTAGTCATCTTTTTTCCCATTTTTTGTCTCTTTAGGTATATAACATTTTATATATACTATGGAATGAAAAAAATACTTGCATGTTGCATATGTGCTTACACTCTAAAGCATACCTGCCCTAACTAGTCCAAGAACTACTGGTTGGCTGAGCCATCTTTCCAGCCCAGATTGGTTTTCTGAAATGATTGTATTAGCCCAATATTGTGGCCCAGTGCCTATCATCCCAGCAGGTCAGAGGCTGAAGCAGGTGAATTGCTGTGAGTTTAACATAATGGGTTTAAAGGGAGAAATGGTTGTGGCCTTCATATACAGTCCTCTGATTCTTATTTATTTATTTACTTACTTACTTACTTATTTATTTTTAAGAATAACATATTGGAGTTGGAGAGATGGCTCAATGGTTAAGAGCACTGACTGCTCTTTCAGAGGTCCTGAGTTCAATTCCCAGCAACCACATGGTGGCTCACAAGCATTTGTAATGGGATCCAATGCCCTCTTCTGGTGTGTCTGAAGGGAGGGATAGTGTACTCACATACATAAAATAGATAAATCTTAAAAATTGAAAAAAAAAGAATAGGGTATTTTTGTAGCTTGGCCTTTAATCCCAGCATTCAGAAGGCTGAGGCAAGTGGATTTCTGAAATTGAGGCTAGCATGGTCTACAAAGTAAGTTTCAAGACAGCCAGGGCTACACAGAGAAACTATCTTTAAATTCCCTCTCCCCAGAAAACAAAATAGTATTTTTAAATTACTGATTTTATTAACTTATCAATTATAAATATATTAATGAGGTCATAAGATATTTCCACACATGCATGCAGTAGGCGTTGATTAGCTACCACCACCCCCTTCTCTAGTTATGAGTGTTTTATTTTTAGGATTTGCTGGGGAGAAGATCTTACCATATAATCCTGGATAGCCTGGAACTTTGATATATAGACCAGGGTGGCCTCAAACTCACACAGATCTGCCTGCCTCTGCCTCTCAAGGTCTTGGATTAAATGCATGTGCCACCATCTTTAGCCTTTTCGGGACGTTTTTTAAGCTGTATATATTGGGAACATGTAATACTTTGGATAGTATGGCAAATATATTTCTTGATGGGTTTCGGTGTTTTATATTTTTTAAACTTCAAAAAAGTCTATTTTGTATGTTTGTAAGAGGGGTGTGTGTACATGTACATGCCATGGCTCCTCTGTGCGGGTTAGAGAACAACTTCATGAGTTGGTTCCCACCTGTCTTCACATGGGCTCCAGTGATTGAGTTGAAGTCATCAGGCTTGCCGCAGCAACTACTGACCCCTGAGCTATTTTGCTAGTTTGTTAGACGGCCTCAGACTCACAGAGATCCGCCTGCTTCTGTATCTGGAGTTCCTGCTGGGATTGAAGGTGTTTAATGCCTGGCTCTTTTTGGTTTTTGTTTTTTTAAAGAATCTTCAAACTGATCTCCAGAGTGTATGAGAGTTCCTTCTCCTGCATCCTTACTAGCATTTTGCTCTATAGTTTTTATTTTTAACTGGAGTGAGATAGTCTCTCATTATATGAATTATGCATGATGGCATATGATAGTGGTGTTTTTGTGTTTGCTGATCATTTGTATCTTGAGAAGTTCCTGGGAAACTCCTTTACCTTTTCGTTAATTTATTTTGTCAAGGCCTGGGTAACTGTCACTTGTTGCTGTTATTGATGTTACAAGGAATCGTTCTCATGTGCTGTAACTAACGTTACAAGGAAACTTTCTCATGCCAGAGTTGATTGCATATTTTGTTATGTTCTTTGCCTTGGTGTTGTTGGGAACAAATCACAATAGCGGTCAGTTATAACTGCTTTGTTTCATTAGCCACAATAAACCTGGAGCCAAAACAACTACCCGGCAGCATCCCTTGCACGTGTGTATGAGCTTTTCCTTTTTTTTTTTTTTTTTTTTTTGGTTTTTTTCGAGACAGAGTTTCTCTGTATAGCCCTGGCTGTCCTGGAACTCACTCTGTAGACCAGGCTGGCCTTGAACTCAGAAATCCGCCTGCCTCTGCCTCCCAAGTGCTGGGATTAAAGGCGTGCGCCACCACTGCCTGGCTGTGTATGAGCTTTTATGGTTTTTGCTTTTATAAGCTGCCCCTCGGATGCACCCTAACATAAGAGAGACACCTGTACCAATATAAGCCCTTTGGAGTAAGACTTCCATTTTGAGTAGGGGTCAAGTAAAGTTTTAAGTTTCTAAAACCTCCCTGAGAATTGGCATCCTACTTGGCAAAAAGAGACATGTATGTGGGTAACTGTCACCCTGGTTGGCAAGTTAAGACATGAATGCTAGGCAAGACAAGTCCCCTGCCACAGTTGAATACCCCAACCAGTGGGAACAGGATAAGTGTACCACAAAGACATGTTCCTAAGGAAGTCCCCTATACCTACATCCTGACTGGTGAAATAACTTGGCACACATGTTTCTGGATTTCAGACTTAAAAGGTCTGTAGGATTCTGGCTCCTAAGTCTGGTATGTAGCCCTAATTGATCAGTCCTGGGGCGAATGCTCAATAAACTATGTCTGACTCAGATCTGTGTACCTGTGATTTATGGGGCAACTTCTGGACCCCAACAATTGAACCACTTGTTTTTTGTTGTTTGTTTTTTTTTTTTTTTTTTTTGAGACAGTGTTTCTCTGTGTAGCCCTGGCTGTCCTGGAATTCATTATGTAGATTCAGCTGGCCTTGAACTCAGAGATCTACCTGCCTCTGCCTCCTGAGTGCTGTGATTAAAACCATGTGCCACTACGGCACAGTGGACTGCTCATTTTTAAGTTCCTTATATGTTCTGGATGTTTACCAAGCCAGATGAGTAGGTAACACTTTTTCCCATTCTGTAGTCTCTTTGTTGATTGTTTCCTTTGCTGTGCAGAAGCTTTATAATTTGATGTAGTTTTTTCTCCCTTTGTTTTTGTCCCAGTGCTTTAGGATCTTGGCCCCTGAAAACAATGGAGCTGTGAAGTGTTGCCCTGGGGCTTCATTCTGCAGTCAGAGTTTTAGATGTTAAATGTTACCCGTGTTGATTTTTGTGTGGAGAAAGAGACAGGTCTAGTTTCATACTCTGCATCTAGATTCTCAGCTCTCCCTGTACCACTTATGGAAGAGATTGTCCTTTGCCCACTGTCTGTTCTTAGCCCCTTCATGGAAGACCAGGAAACAGTAGAGACATGCTTACATTCCTAAGCTCTCTGCTCCTTTACACTGATCTGATATCTATTTCTTGGTCAGTACTGTGCTGTTTTGGCTGCTGCAGCGTTTAGAGTACTCTGTGGTAATGTGATAACTTTCTCTGCTGTCCTTTTTGTCCAAGATTGCTTTGACTATTTGGGCTTTGTCTGCTTGCTTCCTTGTTTATGGGTCCATATGATCACTGACTGTTCCCCTAGTTATCTGAAGGATGTCCTTGGTATTTTGATACGGATTGCACAAAATCTGTAGGACAGTTTGGGTAGCAAGGGACAGTTCATCAATACTTATTCCCATTCCATGAATGTGCCATGGACCATCTTTCAACTTTTTCATGTTCTCTTTGAGTATGTCACTGGTGTCTTATAGTTTTTTGTGGTAGTCTTTCTCATCTTTATTTAAACAATTCCCTGGGTTTTTATAACTGTTGTGAGATTGTTTTCATATAATTTGTTATTGATATATGAAAACACTGATTTTTGTATGTAGATACTTTTGATGCTTAGTCTTCTTTCTTTTGTTCTGTTTTTTTGTTTGTTGTTGTTGTTGTTTGCTTTTTTGTTGTTGTTGTTTGTTTCGAGACAGGGTTTCTCTATAACTGTCCTGGAACTCCCTCTGTAGAGCAGGCTGGCCTTGATCTCACAGAAAGTCACCTTCCTCTGTCCTTTTTTGTTTGGTTTTTTTTTTTTTGAGATAGGGTTTCACACATTGTACCAGACTGGCCTGGACCTTTCACTTTGTAACCCAGGCTGGCCTGGACCTCCCAAGTGCTAGCTAGGATTCTGGGTCTGGCTCCATGCTCCAGTCTTGAAGTTTTAACTCTCTGTTCCCTATAGATGGTGGTAGAAGACTTGGGTGTAGCCATGGAAATGGGAAACAGTGATGGTGCTGGAGATGACGAAGCTCACTTCTGTGTTGAGGGAAGGGAAGGGTTGAGGGGTGTTTCTCCATGTTCTCACTTGTGCAGCAGGCTCTCAGGGAACAAGTTGCTATTCCTGAAAGGGGGAGGGGTTTGAGAGAAAAGGAAAAGTTCTGTGTTGGGTACATTAATGTTTGTGTAGGTTTCCAAATAAAGAATTCAAGCAGGAAGTTAAATACAGAATCCTGGGTCTAGACATACCTGTGGCATTTGAAGCTGGAGTGGTGTTCCATATAGAAAGGGTTCTGCTAGAGAAGGGAAGGGTATAGAGACAAGTGGGTCAGAAGCTGGGGAGGTGGACAGGTTGTAACTCACAGATCCAGTGAAGCGAACTTTTCAGGAGTCATTAACTCCTGCTGTGCTGAGTGAGATGGGCTGAGCAGTGACCTTGAATTTGACAAGTTGGAGGTTTCTGACTGGGAAGCCAGCAGTTAGTTGGAGTTGGGTGAGAAGAAAATGGTGAGAGAGAAATGTTGATGATGTATCCTGCTGTAAAGGGAGTCAGAACTTGGGATCGTGAGGGAACTAGGGGACCAATGACAGCGGTTGGTTGCTGCATTTAAAAGTCTGTTGTGAATCCAGTCCTCGTTTACGGTACCTGGCTCTGTGTTTCTGTGTAACATAGAATACTATGTCCGGAAGTCCTACTGCTGTCACTCAGTAAGGCACTGCATGGTTACATGTGCATTAAAGAGGTCATAAAAGACTGCCATAACCTGTCCTTTCCCTAACCTACCTAGTCGGCCAGGGGAATGCCTTGATATCACCAGGCTGTCTGGCCTGAGGAAGGAAGGGCATTTCCACAGAGGAACATGAGGTATCACACTGAGTAAGCAAGGAGGAGCTGGGAGCTCTCTGGAGCCAGCCAGGAGTGGGCTGAGGTGAGGAGATGCAGCGGTGCTTTCCAGAAATTTAGCTCACTGAGGAGCACTGTCACATTGTTCAGTGAGGTGTCTTATCTACTAATCAGATGCATTCTTCTAAATAAGAAGAAAAATAGCAGTAAAATTTCCTTCAAATGGACTCTGTGGGATTTCTTCTGCAAACAGTGGTGTCTTAAGATTCATATGTGTTTCCTAAATTTGCCTTCTCTCCTTGCAAAAAAAAAAAAAAAAGGTCTAAAATTCCCCTCATTGTTGGGTGTCTTAGCATAAAGCATACTGTTAAGTGTCATTGTTGCATAGCAGTCTATTTAAGGTAACACAGGAAATTAACAGTGCATTTTCGAGAAGAGCTGATTAGCATCTGTTATTAGTAATCTAAAACAGCAGTAAGCAGAAGCATTGGCAGAAACTCTGGCTGAGAATGGAACATGGTTAGGATGCACAACCCTACCACAGCTACAGTTTAAACGAGATTGGAATATGTCACTTGCCCAAAATGCTCTCCAATATTTTGTTTCCCAGATGTGAAACATGTATTACATCATACTGCTTCTGAGATTGGGAAACATGCAACTCCCACAACTTTGTATCTGAGGCAGTCAGGTCTCTGCCAGGCTGTTGAAAGCCTGGGTCCCTACCTTCAAGGGGAGCTGTGGTGGAGAACTTCATTCAGGACTCATCCTGTGCTGACCACGATGCATTTTAGTTTCCTATGGTAGCATCCTGTAGGAGATTGTTTACAAACCCAAGATAGCCAGTAGCATTTCATGTCTACTGCAGGGTTGTTATTTTAAGCAAATGTTTATTTTGTAATAATGGTTGAACCATTGCCTAATGTTAAAAGCTGATATTTAGGAGGCTGGCTAAAGGAAATAAGTTTAATAAAGACATAATGGGGTTTTTTTGTTTGTTGGTTTGGTTGGTTTTGTTTTCTTTTTGAGATGGTTTCTGTGTGTATTCCTAGCAGTCCTGGAACTCAATCAGTAGACCAGGCTGGCCTCAAAGTCACTGAGATCTGCCTGCCTCTGCCTCCCAAGTGCTGAGATTAAAAGCATGTGCTGCCACCACCACCTGGCAAGTCATAATAGGTTTAGCTTAGGGAAAAAAGTCACTTAAATTTGCCAAATTAAGGATTCTGAGTTCAGCAAGAAGAAATCCTATTTTGTTTAGAACATGGCACTCATGACACCATTTCTTTGGGCAGGAGGACTTCTGCTGACCCAAATATAAGGAGTCAGGAGGGTCTCCTGGTATTGAGGTCTGGGGCAGTAGGAACATTAGTCAGCATATCAAAAGCTAATCATGGGGCTGGAGAGACGGTTCAGCAGTTATGAGCCTATGCTGCATTTGCATTCTGAGTTCAGATCCCTACACCCACACCAGGAGACTCACAACTGCCTGAAATTCATCTGCAGGGGATCGTATGCCTCTGGGCTCTTTGGGCACCTACATTTATATATACAGGCTCACAAAGACATATGCACTTACATACATAATTAAACATAATAATAATAGGTTTTAAAACACTAATAAACCACAACTAGTTTTGCATTTTTGTGTTTTTGTTGTTCTTATTTTTTTATTTTTTGGCAACCTACGTATCAAGTTTGGCACAATTTTAAATACAAAGATGAAAGTAGTATATTTCAGAAAATGCCTTTGAAAGTATCTTTACTGCTTTTTTTCAAACTTGATTTGCATTAACTTAGTTTTTATGCTTTCAAATTAAAATAATAATTACAAAAAAAGTCCATATATATTTGGTCCTTCTAGTCAGCAATATGGCAAATCATGGGGGCTGGATTTGCCTTTGTTTTCACACTTGCTATTTTGAGCAGTAATTCAGATTTTGCATTAATCATTTGTCTTCTTGGCTTGAGTCCTTTAGATAGTTTGAATAGGGAAGGAAGCAAGAGCTGGACAGGTCTTAGGAAGGAAACTTGGGTCTCTTTAGACGATGCTGTTCTAACCTCTTAAGCACCTGCTTTCTCATGGCCGAATCTTACGTGTTTGATTCTACACTAGTGGCCAGATGCTGAGGTGGGCAAGTAACCTTTAAAGTAACAACAAAAGGCCTGACGCGCTGCTCCATTTGTACATCAGGCTGGAAGCCATGTGTGCTTCTGAAGAGGGTAACTCAGGCTCACGGAAGTTTCTCCTCTAATGAGCAAGCGTGGGAGACAGTTGGCTGACTTGGACGCAGAGGAAAGAACCCCCTGCTCAACAGCACAGTCCCCTGGCATCTAAAGGTACCTGTGTGAGGAAGCAGGGGAGATAGGTTAGAACAGCTTTGCACGCTACATTGAGACCTCTGGGTTTGATTTTGTTTTTTTTTTTTTTTTTTAATATTTTATTTTTAGAGCAGTTTTAGTTCTGTAATAAAGCTGAGCAGAAAGAAAGTTAGAGAGATTTCTTACATCCCCACCATGTCCATACTGGCACAGCGCTTCTATCATCTGCTGCCTTTGCTGGAGTTAGCAGCGAGCCTGAGTTGATGCCACTGCTATCCAGAATGCAGTTAGTGATACATTCTGTAGGATGAATGAGATGCCTCCCATCACAGTAGCTTCATTAGCACAAGGCTTCTTGACTTTCTGGCCATCTGATGCTGCCTTCCGGATGGGAATCTGTCATTTGGCAGATCACATTCTAAGGCTCAGGGCCACCAGAACTACCATTCATCTTCACACAGTGCAGTGGAGTATTAGAGAAGTCTTTAAGGCACTCTTGCAAGCTATTAATGAGTATTTAATTATAAGACTGAATAAGTTCATAAATGGCTGTTTTCTTAGATCTTAGAAATTCTTATGTTCTTTGAGAGCCAGTTTTTACAAGGAAAGCATTCCACTTTACATGCATTAATGTTAGTTTAGCCCACAGACAGCACTCTAGGCCACAGGCAGGGCTATGTACTTGCCAGATAACAACTAGTCCTCAACTGTCTCAAGCTCATGCTTTTTAAATTGTTGCCTCAAGAGATATCAAAAATGTTTAGGGTCATTCTTTTGTTTGTTTAAGGGACAGTTTCATGTAGTGCTGTAACTCTGTCTGGCCTTCCAGACTTGTTGTGGGCCAAAGCTGGCCTTGAACTCACACTCCTCCTACTTCTACCACCCAAATGCCAGGATTATAGGCACACACCACAACTCATGGTTTTATGCCGTCTGGCAATTGAACCAGAGTTTCATGCATGGTAGGCGAGTACTCTGCCAACTGAGCCACATTCTCAGTTCCTCTGGGTCGTTCTTTACAGTACTTGTTATTAAGTACCTGTAACAAGTGCTACAGAGTAATGTAATTCAGTCCATCGACAGCTCCAGTTTGCACACGATTGCTGCATGGCAATGCTTTAGGACAGTTTTCCTTCCATCGACTCCACCCAGTTGCTCACCTGCTACTGTGGTAGCTGGCTCTACCTCTACTTGCTCCTGTTGTTCTCACCCCTACATGCCCCATTGTTTTTCTGCTAGGCTAATAGGTGGTTCCTGTTGTCGTTATAGGAAAGACTCCATCCTTGCCATCTCCATTTCATCTCTGCTCACGGTGCCCCTCACCAAGCTGAACAGTTTTGTTCCTTTAATGCCTATGTTTTCCTGTGCATTTCTCCTTTTTGGAATGTTCTGTAAGCCTTTCACAAATAGACATATTGGCCCCTCCCTTTCAGTCCATATTATTTGTGCCACATGTGTTACAGGTAACTTGTGCTTCTTCATAATCTAAAGTCTGAGAACATAGGTCAGGGTAGACATAGGTTCACTTGGTACTTGGTGACAGTGCCCAGTACCCATCAAGGCGCTCCTGCATTGCCAACCCTGCTTCCCTCGCAGTACATTAACCTAGCCATCTGAGAACTCAGTCTTGGACCAGACTGACCTTGAACTCAGAGATCCACCTGCCTCTACCTCCCAAGCGGTGGGATTAAAGACGTGAACCACCACCTCACAACTCTAGTCTTTTTTTATGTAACCATGAAGTTCTTTTATGTTCATAGGTGTGTATGCTTCATTGCTTTTAATGTTTGTATAATCCATAAAATAGATTTTACCTATTTCAACCAGTGACATTAGGACACTTTAAAATTTGGCCACTGCTGCTACCATATATATGACTTCGCATACTTGTGCAGATAGACCAGAAAGATAGCTTCTTAGAAATGAAGGTACTAGGTCAGAGGGTATGATCATTTTTAACTTGTTAATACCAGATTAGTTCCCAAAAGCACTTTTTGTTTGTTTTTGAGACAACTACATAGACCTGGCTGTCTTGAAACTTGCTTTGTAGACCAGGCTGACCTCAGACTCAAAGAGAGCAATCTGCCTCTGCCTCCCAAGTTCTGAGATTAAAGATATATGCCACCAACACCTGGCCAAAAGCATTTATAAAGCATGTATTTCCACTTGCAGTATTAAATATGACTGTGTTGCCATGACCCACCATTGCATGAAAATGCTTTGATTAAAATTGCCCCTTCTCGAGTATGAAAATACTCAACCAGAGCTCCCAGGGTCTAAATCTCCAGCCTGGGAACACAAAGGGAGGGACTCATGACTCCACCTATATAGGTAGTTGAGGATGGCCTTGTCAGGCATCAGTGAAAGAAGAGGCCTTGGTCCCTGAAAGTTTGGATTCCCTAGTGTTGGGGAATTCGAGAGCAGGGAGGCGGGAATGGGTGGATGGTGGGGGCACACCCTCATAGAAGTAGGAAGAGGGGGAATGGGAGAGGGGATAATATTGAAAGGTAAATAAAATATCCAATAAAAAAAAAAAAAAGAAAAGAGATAATGTGTCTGACAATTGTAGTCAAGCGGTCGAGACTTTTTGTCAACAATTTGTTATGGGGATTTCGTAAAATCCTCAAGGACAAGGTATTGTGGAAGAGGCACATGGAACTTTAAAAAGATTGGTGAGACATACTGTTGCTGAGACAAAGAATGATGCTGACCTGTGAGCTTGCTGAATGCCCTGACAAGGGTGACTAGGCAGCTGTATTGGACATAAGTTCCTGACCCATCTTTGCTTGACTATATCCCAGATGGGACAAGCTGCCCTGCCTCAAGTTTTTAGACCTTGTGGGATAGAGAATCAAAAAGAGAAATTATAATGTCTCTTGTATTCTTCTTAAAGGTGACCAGCTATTAGGACTCAATCATGTACTGGTCTAGAAATCAATCCAATATCGGAAATAACAGTCTACTTTTGGAAGACTGGATCTGGACATTGTCAGAGACATATTTGGAAGTTAGCTGTAGCTCACTATGATGTTACAATAGCAAGAGATAAAGTTGGGATAGAATCTGGATTTCAAACAAGGGTTAGTGCATGTTTTAAGGCTCTTTTTTTTTTTAATTGTCAAGCTAAAATTGGTTTTGTCTTTTCTACAGTATTAATTGTAAGTTGCATTGACTGTAATTTCCAGTTGTGTTAGTGTGTTGAAACCTGGCATGTCTGTTAGGGGGTCTATCAACCAGCTTTTGTCTTACTGCCCTGAGTATTAGAAAACCTTGATTCGCTGAAAAAGCTTGAAAGTGCTGGAAGAAGTGAGTTAGGCTTTAAGCAGAAGCAAGAGGGTAGTGGGCTTGATTATTGCTGGCATAACAGCTGTAATTTCATTAATTGCTAGCACCACTGCTTCTGCAATAGCATTGACACAAGGATTAAGACAACTATTTTTGTTAACCATCTAGCAAAAAAAATGTGACTAATGTACTGAGTATACAAAAAGATTTATATAGGTGTCTGGAACAATGGATGATGCTCTATATACTATTCAAATTATCTGAAGGAGGTTCAGGGTTCAAGAGTTAGGAGCCATCCCAAGTGTCATGACAAATATCATTGGAGTAGTGTTACTTTTGAAATTCACAATGATTGTCATTATAATTAGAAAAAAGTTTAAAGACACCTGTAGGATATTTGACATAATCCTAACACCTCTCTAGGTGTGTTAACTTTGCATAGTGAGATTATGAATTTAAAGAATGCTGCTCTGTTGAGCTTTGATGCTGCAGATAATGCAGATAAAATTATCCATGGCCTGAGGTCAGTATTTCCATTTTGGTCAAACCTCAGGAATGGCATATATAGCTTGATCAGGCCTTCTTGTCCTGGGAATATTTTTATTCCTGCCCATCGTGTTAAAGCTTGTCTCTAACTACATCAACAGTCTGGCAGCCAAAGTACGTGACTTGAAACTGATAATGGACCCCCAGACAGAGTTATTAATTTAACAGGCTGGCAAGCCAAGGACGGGTAAGATTCTGCACAGAGCCTGACCAACCTAAGACAGAAGTGTATTGCTTTTGATAATGCATATTCCATGACATTCTTGTCAGATGACCTAAGATAGGCTCAGTCTTGTTAATGAAATAAGGAAGGAGGAGAGGTGGAGAGCCTTTGGAGCTGCTTGGCAAGAAGCTGACATGGGCCAAGGACAAGGAAATGGGCTGCTTGGCAGGAATATGACATTGGCCAAGGACAAGGAAGTAGGCCTCAGGCAGGAATCTGACATTAGGCTACAACAAAGAAGTAATCTCAGGCAGGAATCTAAATATTAGGCTAGAACAAGGAAGTATGCTTCTGACATGAAAATGATCTTGGGCTAGGACAGGGAAGTAGGCTCAGATACTTTGGTTATCCTGATAAGCCCTTAGAATCAGTGATCACGTGTGTGTTCCCGTAATTGGGTTTAATGCCTTGCTTTTTCTTTGACTGTTTGTGTTTATTGTATTGCTTGTTCTTTGACTATTCGAATCTATTGTATTACTAGACCCTCAACCTAGAACTGACCTTAATACATACATGTAAGCAAAATGGTATAAAAGCATAAAGGAAGAAGAGGTATAGGATAGGGGGTTCTAGGGAAGGGAAATGAGGAAAGGGGATGACATCTGTATTGTAAATAAATAAAATATCCAATTAAAAAAAAAAGGAAAAAAATTGCCCCTTCTCTTTGATTTTAAGTTCATCACTTCCTTTAACTTTGTTCATGCCATCATTGATGACTTAGTTTATATCTTCATAATTCTGTACCTTAGTCGGAGTTTCTCAATCCAAGGATTACAAAAATGCCTTTCTTCTGGTCATTCTCCAGTAATCTTCCTGACCAGCCTTGAGTAGCAGGTGTGTGCTACTACACTGGTTACTTTGGGGGGGGGGGGAAGGAGAGAGAGAGAGAGAGAGAGAGAGAGGAGAGAGAGAGAGAGAGAGGGAGAGAGAGGGAGATCTATGCCACAGCATTGGGGTGTGAGATATTGCTTTGATGCAGGATCCCTTATGTACAACTGTCCCCTGAGCTTCCAGGGACTCCCCTGTCTCCACTTCACAGATCTCTGTACGGGAGCTGGATTCACAGGCACATATTACAGCTTTTACATGGGTTCTGGGGATTGAACTCAGCTCCACAGACTTGGCCTGGCAAGTGTGTCACTCAACTGAGACAGTTTCCTACTTTTCTCAATCATTTGAATTTTATTTTGAAGTGTGATACAAAGTCATGATGCTATATTTTTCTTCTTTCCAACAGTATTGAAATTTTTCCAATTGATTTGAAATGTCAATTACATTTTATAGTTTTTATTGCCAATTGTAAATAGGATCTGTGTATGAGAGGGAGAGGGAGATGGAAATGGAGAGAGAGAGAGAGAGAGGAGAGAGAGAGAGAGAGAGAGAGAGAGAGATATCACATATCCATAGGTTTTTTTTTTTTTTTTTTTTTTTTTTTTTTTTTTTTTGATACACCTCCTCTCCATGGAAGAGGGTTTCTGGGGCTCATCACTCAGTTGGTCGGTGAGCTTGAGGTCCCCCTGTATTCATCTCCCAGTGATAGGCCCCACTGTACCTGGCCTTGTACACGGGTTCTGGGTTTCTGAGTTAAGGCTGTTGCTGTGAGTCCTTTGTTGACTGACTCATCTCTCTAGCTTTCAGACCCTCCCAACCCCACCATTGTCTTTCCTAACAGTATTAGAAACTAGAGAGTAACAGGATGTCACTATCTGTGACTGTCCTGGAGCTCATTATGTAGACCAGGCTAGCCAGGAACTTACAAAGATCTGCCTGCTTCAGCCTCCCAAGTGTTGGGATTAAAGACCTGTACCCCCATACCTAGGCTCCTTTCTGCTTCACTTTACTCCTCTCTCTTTAGTGTCTTACAAACTACAGCACTTCTCTGATTATTGTGGGAAGAGTACTGTGTCTGTGTTAGATTGTTTTTGCTGTTGCTATAGATTCCTGAGACATTTTGTGAAAGAAAAGACATTTTCTTCCATTTATCATTTCCTTGTGTGTTTTACCAGAACTCCGTGCTGGTGCTGCAGATGTTCCTTTTATATGCACTGGCTCATCAGTTTTTCTTTAGTCTGGTATGCAGTGTTACCTTGGACAGCTTTCTTCCTGTTGTGCTGTTCTTGCTTTCTAGGGATAAATACCACTCCGTAAGCTGAGATGGGGGGCTCAGGAGGCATAGATGGTGTGCTTGCCTAGGATGTGCTTACCCTGGTTTCCATGCACAGCAGGAAAGTCTCCACAGTCATGAGTTCTATTCAGTGCACTTATGACTAAACATATTTAGGATACTTACTTCTCTCATCATAGGCAAGACAAGCCCAAAAGTGTTTGCTCTTTTCAGTTTCTTCTTGCTGTATACTACTTTCTATACCCAGAAGGTAGGCACACTTTGAAGATTTGATAATACTCTTCTTATCTGTTCACTACCTTAAAAACAAACAAACAACAAAAAACTATCATAATCAAAGCTGCTCGTGTCCTAGCCACTTTCTGTATCCTGGGCAAATTTTATAGGATCTGTTTTTGTAGTAATTGGAGATTGGAAAGATACTCTGTGACTTGGAGCATGGCGTGTCTTTCAGAAAGTGAAACTGATTGGTGACCACTCACATCAGTGGCTTCTTTAGATGGCCTACTGCGGTCACCTTTGTCATCCCCATGGTTGCCCACTGTGCTGTTAACTCCTAGAGAGACCAAACTTGAGCTGCCAGGCCAGCCAACAGTAGCAGTCACTTCTGTGACACCCTGAGTGGGCTGCCTGTGGATACTGAAGCTCCCTCTCTCCCACTGCTCTGCCTGTCTGCCTTGCCTGCTGTTTGTTCTCCATTCATATGCTTGTTTATGTTAGTTACCAGTCAGAGGGAAAAAAATAACATAAAAAAAAGGTCATTTATAAAATTAGGACCCTAGCGTATAAAGCTTTGGAAAAGTAGCCTTCACATATGATTGGTTCCCAGAACATTGTGAAGTATTTTTTGTTATGATTTTTCTCTTTTTAAGAAAATAATAGCTGGTTTGTCTACTCTTTATGAAAGAAGCACAGTGTCCGGCAGAGATGAGCGTGAGTTAGAAAATGGAGACCTGGTGTAGCAGAGGCTTCTCCGGGCTTACTGCTTCCGCAGCCCTGCATCTGATACTTAGATGTATTTATGTTGAGTCATTTCTTTCTCTTTGGCTGGTGATCAGAAGATCACGGAATGATTGTACAGAGGTAGCGGCATTACGTTTAGTTTCTTTTTTTGTATATATCAGATAAGAGGCCTGCAAATGGAAGGGAGTCCGCTCACATCCTTTGCATGGTGATAGCTGTGAAACTTGCCTTCTTACCACGGGAGTGACTTTGTTAGCCCTGTCTCCTGAGATCTGAGGTAGCTAGGGCAGGCATGGTGTTCAAGTTTAACAGGAAGCCTTGGCTTTCACAAGCATTTCTTCTTTCAGTGTCTAGAGACTCTGCTTTAAAAGAGAATTGGAAGTAAGGACAGCCTGTGCACACTAGTACTAGGCCTTGTGACTGACTAAAGACTCGGACTTCTAAGTCAAGGCCTCCTTTTGAGCCAGAGAGCCTTCAGGTTGGTAAAATTCACAGATCTGAGAAATAAAAGAGTATTAGGGTCTAGCTCTTGATAAACCTTAACAATTCTAGAAAAACCTGGCCATGTTGCATGGTGGCACACACCTTTAGTCCCAGCACTCAGGAGGCAGAATCAGGTGAATCTCTGAGTTCAAAGCCAGCTTGGTCTAGAGGACAGCCTGTAGAGACTCTGTCTCAAAGAAAAATAAAACTAAAAAATTGTAGAATGGCTAGACAACAGTTCCAGAGACTTGTCTTTGTTCTGTGACAAGAGCCTCTGGCTAGTCGCACCCTCAGCCTTAGCACATAGATCTGCCTGTAGCAGACCTCCTGCCAGTACTGGGGAAGCTGCCCCCCTCCCCTCCATTGTGATCTTAGGGCCTAGAAAAGAAGTCTGTTAAAGTTTTATTTTCTAAAAGGGTTTTGGGATTTATTTTTAGACAGGGTCTAATTGTATAGCTTTTACTATGTAGACCAGGCTGACCTCTGTTTGAGTGAAGGATTCATGGTATGTACCACCACACTCAACTCTTGCAGCCTCTGAGTACCTAAAAAAGTCCTTGGATGCCGGAGGAAAAGACAGAGATGGATGAAAACTTGGGTCCTGACATATTCCTGGTAGTTCTCAGTACCAGGGAAATGACACTGCTTGGTCCTGTTTAATTTTTTTTTTTTTCTTGGCCTTTCCATAAGTCTACTTTTGTAATTGAAAGTACTAGGGCAGTGACATTACTTTTATTATCATTATTAGTATATATTATATATGTTCATAACAATTAAGCATATACTACTGCATAGTTATGTCTTTCATATAAATAGTACATATTGTATCAAGTAAAACTGGCTCCCTTTCTCCAGAGCAATAATGAAATTTCACAGTATGAAAATGGAAGAAATCAACAAAATTATTCGTGATCTTTGGCGGAGTACTTATCGTGGGCAAGGTAACTAACATGGTGTGTCCCAAATGCTTGTCCCAAAGCTCTATCCACAACCTCTCCTGTATGACCTTAGTTGCCAGCATTGCCTTATCAAACCCCTTCCTGAGCATGTCTTTGAGAGTTTTCTAAGAATTCTTATCTTTGCAACATCTTACAACAAAAAGAAAATGCAAAGTTTCTCTTCCAGAGCCCTGTGGGACTCATATTAGCTGCAGCAGACACAGTTAGCTGATGACATAATGGGTTCTGTGAAAGCACAGATAGGGATAGGCCCAAGTGTGATAAGAAAAGTACCCAAAGGAAACTCTGAGAAAAAGCTGGGCCCAGGCTGGGGTTGGGCCATCCAGGCTGTATCTTGGCAGACCACGTGACCCTGAGTCTTCCTGGCCAGAGAGTTTGCAAGACAGCCAGTGCTTCTAAGGACATCAGACTCACTAGTGTCCTCAGGCTTCCATGACAATGTGTATAAGTGACAGGGGTAGTGTGGTTCTCTAAAATACTCTGCTTTCTGTCTCAGATATTGAATACATAGAAATTCGATCTGATGCTGATGAGAATGTATCGGCTTCTGATAAAAGGCGGAATTACAACTACCGAGTGGTGATGCTTAAGGGGGACACAGCTTTGGACATGCGCGGACGATGCAGTGCTGGACAGAAGGCAGGTATCAGCAATCTAGGGAGCTGGCTTAGTCTGAAAGACGGCCCTGATGTTGCAGAAACCCTAAGAGGACCATCAAATGAATGAGAAACTCCTACAGCTTCCTTGCCATCTTGTGAGGCAGACATGGCTGCCATCAATGCACCATCCTGGTACCAGCTAACATGCTCTGTAGCACTCTAAGATAACCTTTAAGAAAAAGAGTCAAAGGGCTGGAAAGATGGGTCAGTGGTTAAGAGCACTGGCTGTTCTTTTTTAGAGGTCCTGAGTTCAATTCCTAGCAACCACATGGTGGTTCACAACCTTCTATAGTGGAATCTGATGCCCTCTGCCATGCAGACGGACAGGAAGACAGAACACTCAGATACATAAATATATGTAAAAGGAAAAGGATCAAGGTTACTCAAACCCATTTCACTTCACAGTGCTCCTCAGGGAGTCACTGCTTCATGGCCCAAAGATGCATTCTGGTGTAATAATGGGCAGGGATGCCTCAGAATTCATAGTAACTGTACTGCCAATCTTAAATGACACTGGTGGGGGAGGGGTGTGGCTCAGTTGGTAGAGTGCTTGCCCAGGCTTTGGGTTGACCCCACCACTATCTAAACTTGGCTATAATCCCAGCTCTATAGAAGTAGAGACTAGAGAATCAGAAGTTCAAAGTCATCCTTGACTACAGAGTGAGTTTGAGCCCAGCCTGGGCTACACAAGACCATATTCAAATGAACAAATAACACTAGCACGCTAGAGTCTGGATTGAACCAGACGAGGCATTCTAATCTGTGTCGCTGAGACTATAGCCCTCCATAGGCCTTAAGCTCCATTACCCCAGCATAGCTTTGGGCTGGGCCTCAGACCGTTGAGTAGACATCTGCTGTCAGAGCTTTGGTATCATAGAGACTTTATGCCCCTTACTACATAAATAAGACTCGGTGGCCCTACGTGAGGCTCCTGGAGGAGGGGCAGTAGGTAGGTTTGGAATATGGAGGGAAATCAGGATGAGAAATGATGTTTCAATTAGGCTAAAGCATGAGCTCTGCATCCCAGGAGCACAGGGAGGTCATGAGTGTTTGATTTCTGTTAACCATACAGAGTACAGATTCTGAGTTTTCAGATTAAAGCAGATTTTCACAAAATTTCACAGGCTTAGGAAAGGATGTCACTTTATTGGCATAATTATCCCAGTTATTGCCAATCCAGAGAGCTAACACCAATTTCTGGCAAATGCAGGTTACTGTCACAATCATAGTCTGAAGAAATGACTAACTTGTAGTCTATAAACAGAATCTCTACTTGCTTTGTTTGGTGATGTCTAATGTTCATTATAAATGAGTTTGAGACATGGTCTGCGAACAAAAGTCAGTTTCCTATAGCTGCTCTTACATTGTGAAAACTGGCAGTGCTGGCTTCCTGCTATAAGGAGAGGTGTCAGACAGATGGTCTGGTGGCTGTGGGCCAGCACCAGCGTGCATGGAAGTGGGTAGTGGTAGATGGGCAGGAGTAGGGTTCAAAGGCAGGAAGGAAGTGTCTGCCCCCCAAAGGGACAGTCAGCTCCTGCAGTCTGCTGACCTGCTCAGGGAGTCAGAGGGAAGATGTGCACTCAGCAGGCAGTGAGGTTAGAGCTCACACAAGAGCACTGTGCTCTGCCCAGAACAGTCTGGGTCCCTTGCTGTGTCCCTTCAACCCTGGGAGGGCTGGGGCGGAATCTGAGGGATTTGATTTTTTTTTTTTGGTTTTTCGAGACAGGATTTCTCTGTATAGCCCTGGCTGTCCTGGAACTCATTCTGTAGACCAGGCTGGCCTCGAACTCAGAAATCCACCTGCCTCTGCCTCCCAAGTGCTGGGATTAAAGGCATGTGCCACCACTGCCCGGCTGGGTTTGATTTTTAATAACCGTGAATATATTCAGTAGGCTCCCTGCAGATAAGTACAGATAGAGCCATTATCAGGTACCTTTAACCTATGATTTTTTTTTCCTCATTGACACAATTACACAAGCAGACACTTGGGTGTGATTTAGAACACACTACCTGGTTTCTCTTTTGGACCAAAGAATTATGGAAACTTAAAGATGTCTCCATAGGAGTAAAAGTGCCTGTGAGGGTGGGAAGATGGAGTGTGTTTGCATTTTCCAGTAAGTTCTCATTGCTGCGAGGCTGTAAGGCCTGGTATGGTTTCATACACCTTTAGTCCCAGTGCTCAGAGGGCAGAGGCAGGCAGATCTCTGAGTTTGAGGCCAGTCTGTTCTATGTAGTGAAGTACAGGTGACTCTTAAGACTTCTATTAAAATTATCAACTGCTGCCGGGCGGTGGTGGCGCACGCCTTTAATCTCAGCACTTGGGAGGCAGAGGCAGGTGGATTTCTGAGTTCGAGGCCAGCCTGGTCTACAGAGTGAGTTCCAGGACAGCCAGGGCTGCACAGAGAAACCCTGTCTCGAAAAACAAAAAAACAAAAAACAAAACAAAACAAAAAAATTATCAACTGCTAATAAATTGTATGCATCTACCCTTAGCCTGTGATGCCGGTTCTTAGTAAATCTGGGATGCTTACAGGACTGTTTCTCAGTGTTGTATTTCAGCACAAACGATAGGCTGAGAAATGTGGTTAATGGCCCACGCTCCAGAAAAGCTGTGTCTTCATTGAACTGTCCCTGACGTTAGCGACCTGTGACATTCCCACCTCTTTCCACCCTTTCTTTGGTTTTGGAGACAAGGCTTACATAGCTTGGGTTGAGCCCCTGCCTTTGCCTCCTGAGTGCTGGGATTAAAGGTGTGCACCACTACACTCAGTTCATCCACCATGCCCTTCTGAAAACATCTGTTATGCAACTTTTCTCCAGGTGCTAGCCTCTCTCATCATCCGCCTGGCACTGGCTGAAACCTTCTGTCTGAACTGTGGCATCCTTGCCTTGGATGAGCCTACAACAAATCTTGACCGAGAAAACATTGAATCTCTTGCACATGCTTTGGTTGAGTAAGTATTTCAAGTTTAGAGGCAGGTTGTAATGTTTTTTAAAAGGCCAATAGCAGAGCCGGGTGTGGTGGCACTTATCTTTTATCCCAGCATTTGGAGGCAGAGACAGGCTGGTTACTGAGTTCAAGGCCAGCCTTAGCCACATAGGAAATTCTAGGCCGGGCTCAGAGAACAAATATAAAACCCTCCAAATCAAAAAGAATGCACTTGGGGCCAGGCTATGCACTTTGCCTTTCAATAATAATTCTCCAGATTCTTTTGAAAAAGAACTTGTAAGACTGGAAGGGTGGCTCAGTGGTTAAGAACACTGTCTGTTCTTCCAGAGGACCTGCATTCAATTTACAACACACACATGGCAGCTCACGACTATATGTAACTCCAGCTTCAGAGGATCTGACATCCTCACACAGATATAGATGCAGTTAGAACACCAGTGGACGTAGAATAAAAGGAACTAGAGTATCAAGACACAGACATATCTCGCCTCCCCAAGTGTGCATAGGGCAAGTGAGGCCAAGGAGCTCTGGGCTCTGCCTGTGTCTCCTGTGAATCCTTCTTGTCAAGCACAGAGTCACTTTGTCAGGGCCAGACACTTAGAGCTTTTATGGAAGAAGAGAAGAGTACTGGTGATTGGGCGGTGCCGAGGCTAAATCGTAGTCATGTGGACCTGTTCACTCATGGCAGCAAGCCTCCAGGGAGGGCAGCTTGTATCGTTGTGCAGCCCTGGCAGGACGCTGGCGGCACTGGTGTCCTCCAGCCAGTTCTTGATCGTCCTGGGACCAGCAAGAAGGAGGGGGTTGTGGGATTGAAACTTGAAGTGCATCCAGTCCCGGGCAAGTGACAAACAAGTTTGGGTTAAAACTCTTGTTGCGTCTCACTCATAGCTGATACCTCAGCTGCTGATGAGCAAAAATGTCCCCATACACCCACTCAGGCCCCGTGTGTCACAGCACTGATGCATCTGGTGACTGAGGAGGCAGAATTCTAGGTAGACCCAGCTCCTCAGAAGGTAGTGTTATTTCCCTCCCTGCTTGTTGTCTGCCTGAGTTACTTTTAGACTTTCAGAGAAGTCTGGGAGAGTCTGGGCAGAGGAGCTAGCTGGGCTCTTGTTGATGTTTTAGGTTTTCCTAGAAGACTTTCCCTGCATCAGTAGCAACTTAGGATCTTGGGAAACTAGTCCAAATTCTTAACCTAGTTCTTAGCCAGATGAGTGGGGAGGAAGCCATGCATTCCACTGAGGGGGAGGAGATAGGACTCTTAGCTGTCTAGGTTGAAGGCCTCAGCCCTCCTCCATTTCCTGCAGAGCAGCCAAAGGCCCTGACACACATGGCCCAGGAAAAGCCTGGTTGCCACACAGCTGTTCTTGTATTTCAGGATTTCCAGTGGCTTTTCCAAATCTATGTCCATTAATAAAATAGTGTTCTCAATGTATTGTTTCAGGATTATAAAAAGTCGCTCGCAGCAGCGCAACTTCCAGCTCCTGGTAATCACTCATGATGAAGACTTTGTGGAGCTCTTAGGGCGATCTGAGTATGTGGAGAAGTTCTACAGGGTGAAGAAGAACACGGACCAGTGCTCAGAGATTGTCAAGTGCAGCATTAACTCCCTGGGCACTTATGTGCACTAACTTGTTTTGGGAGGGATGTGGATTGTGTGAAGGGAACCATGTGGCAGGTTTGAGAGTTCCTAAGATTGTGAGGCTGCCCTGAGTGAAGACCGAACATAGTTCCCACAGGCCTAGCGCCCTCCCAGCTCTGCTCAGCCCTTCATTTCCTGTCAACTGAATGTCATCCAGATAAACAAAGCTCTTGAGAGCAGTGCTGACAGAAGGGGTGGGCATTTAAAACTTACTATTTTCTCTGAAGCTTGGAGTGATATTTAGAAGTGCCCTGCTATAACATGAATCCATGCACACAACCCCCCCTGAAACCACAGTCATGGAACAGAGGCTGGCAGAGTGACAGAAACCGTCGGTGATCACTTAGTGGAATACCCAGTTCCCTCCCCATGCAGCCCTGCCAGATAGTTATTCTGCCTGCTTGTTAGAGAGGAATTTCCCAATCCTGACCTGATCACCCATCATGCAGAAGCCTGTCACTCTCTTCTGTGTCTGTCAGGTGTATCTACTTGGCCTGGCCATAAACCCCAGTTACTCTGAATAGCGGGTTCCCATGTGGGTGGGAAGGAGACTCACCACAACTGGAGCCTGCTCCCATGCACAGACCTGCACGGCAAACCACATTCTCTCTCCAGAGGCCACGCCTGTTGAAGTCCAGTACACATTTCCGTGGCATTGCCAGCCGAAGCCTGTGCAGACAGCACATCTAAATCACATGCTTGCAGATTCCACTAGCAGTTCTATCACTCAGAGTTGGTCAGGCCTGTTCTGTGCCAACTGCAGATCTAATGGGCATCAGCTCTAGAACAAAAGTCCTTTTTTCCTACCCTTTTCCTTCGGGAATATAAAAACATGTAAATCAAATGGCATACTGAAAATAGATCATAAGAAAAATGACTTTAAAATAATTCTTTGGTATATATACAATGTTATGATTTATTAAGACAAAAGCAAGTATTTGTGTACTTGTGGCATGGATGTGCTTGTTTTATATACAGAGTTAACCGTGGAGTATTTGATACTTCAAGAGGATATAAAACATCTTAAATGTTTTCAGAGTTGATTAGTAGTTTGATTTTATAATCAGTTTGAAAGTTGCTTCATGTAGCCCAGGTAGATATCCCAGTAGAGGCAGGTGGATCTTTGTAATTCAAGTCCAGCCTTGTATACATAGCAAGACCTTGTCTCAAAAAACCAAACCGTTTTTCACAACTATACAAATGGTAAGGGAGGTTTATGGCAATTTTAAACATTTTTGGAAATTCTGTCACTCCCAAACCAAAATTACTTACTTTGTGAGAAGGTCCTCAGCCCAGGCTGGCTGTGAGCTTCTGTCCTTGGCCCCCAAGCTTGGATTACAGGCAGGTACTGCTATGCCTGGTTTATGTAATGCTGAGAATTAAACCCAAGGTTTCATACATGACAGGCAAGCACTCCACTGCCTGGGCCCCAAATGATTGATTCCAATATGAACACTCAGAAATTTTAAAACAAGTCTTCTAACACAGCACAGCCAAAGCCAATTAATTTGATATTTGCTACCTTAGTTATTTTTTTCTGTTGTTATGATAGAACACTGTGATCAAGGCAACTTAAGAAGAAAGCAAAACTCCGGGGGGTTAGAGTCATGGTTTTGGAACAAAGGCAGCAGGAACAGCTGAGAGCTTACATCTCAGTCAGGATGGCAGAGAGAAACCCTGGGGATGGTGGGAGACTTCAGCAGCAGAAGCTTTCAACCCCCATCCAGCAAGCCTTGAAGTGGAAGGTGTCTTTCTAGTCACTACTTTTAGGTATTCTTCACCCATGCTGTCCTTCCCCACACATGGGAGACGACCTGGGCGTAAATCCCAATGCCACTGCTTGTTGGTTGAGTGGCCCTGGGGAAAACAGTCACCCTCTGGCCTCTGTCACCCGCCTGTGGAAGGAAATTGTTCTTGTGTTGTAGGGCTGTTCAAAGGATCAGCGGTTTCACATTTATAAACCCAAACAGCAGTCAGTGCCAGCCGAGCGTCAAGCATTGGCACACGGAAGCCCTCATTCATCAGTCTGGTCCCTCTACAGTAGTCCTTAGCCTCAGCTTTGGCTTGCTCACACCCTCAGTCCTAGTTCCCTTTATGACTGTGATAAAGCACTGACCAAAACAACTTGGGGAAGAAAGGGTTATTTGACTTAACCTTCCTAGTCACAGCTGGTACAGAAGTCCACAGCAGGAACTAAGGCAGAGGCCCTGGAAGAATGAACACTACTTACTGGTTTTCACCCATGGCTTTCTCAGTTTACTTTTTTACACAACTCAGGCCTCTCTGCCAAGGATGGCACCACCCACAGTGACTGGATTCTTGAGCATCAATCACCAATCAAGAAAACACCTCACCAGGCAGTGGTGGCACACTTCGGAGGCAGAGGCAGGCGGATTTCTGAGTTCAAAGCCAGCCTGGTCTACAAAGTGAGTTCCAAGACAGAGAAACCCTGTCTCAACAAACAAAAAAAAAGAAAGAAAGAAAAAGAAAAGAAAATGCCTCGGCCTCGCAGATTTGCCCACAGGCCAATCTATTGGAGGCAGTTCCTCAGATGAGGGTCCCTCTTCCTAGACAACTCTGGGTTGTATGGTTGTATTGGAAGCACACACACACAAACCAGCCAGCACAATAAACCGTGTCAGTTAACACTATTGAGCTATGAACTTTTACTTTTTTAAAGTTCCACAGTCCTGGCATCTCCAGTATGCTGGAGTCTCCATCTGCAACTGACGGTACACCTTCACAAATAACCACCAGGCCTCTCGGCAGGTACTCTAACTTTTCAACATAGGACCACGCCTCAGCATCTCTCCATTATCCCTTCATGCCTTCAAAACCAATATCATGTGAGAGTCTCTTATCCATTACCAGATGTGTTTACCAGCTTGAGATATAACCTCCAGAAGATGTTACAACAGATTCTTAATTCACAGTATTACATGAATAGTCCCAATAATCTTTGTTTCCCTCTGAGACTTTACAAGCCAGGCCTCAACCATATATACCTCTTGACATGTCTATATTCCAAGCTTTTAACCCACTAGGCTCTGCACACTCAATGGCTTTTCTGTCCTAGAGTTCCAAATGCCACCACAGTCCTCCAGACAACACAGTCAGTTCTGTCACAGTGATACTGTGCCATCAGTACCAACCTCTGTTTTAGCTTGCTTTTCTACTGCTGTGATAAAACACCAACCAAAAACAACTTGAGGAAGGAAGGGGGTTTTGGCTTACTCTCCCACATCACTGTCCATCGTCAAGGGAAGCTGGAGGAGGAGCTCAAGGCAAGACCTGAACAGACCATGGAGGAGTGAGTGCTGCCTCCTGGCTTGCTCAGTTTGCTTTCTCATACTGCCTAGGACCACCTGCCCAGTGGTAGCCCCACCCATAGTGGTCTGGACTTTTCCATATCAGTCATCGAGTGAATGTCCCATAGGCCAATCAGATAGAAACAATTCCTCCACTGACGCTCCCTCCATGTTCCAGGTGACTCCAGTTTGTGTAAAGTTGACAACAACAACAAAAAACAAATGAACAAACCTTGATGGTCACTGAAGATTTTAGCTTCCAGTTAAATCACTAAACTAGCTTTATAATCATGGGTGATTTCAGTATCCAGGTAGTGATGACATCCAGCCTCAGTCCTTTTCTACCCCACGAGAAGGCTAGCACTAGAGCTAACCACCTCAGTGTTAAGCTTCACCCCCAGAGAGCACTGAAACCCCAGCAGTCCTGGATGCTGCTGCAGTTTTATCCCATTGAGTCTTAACACCTTCCCACCCTTTGTTTTCCTTGTACCTTAACTTCCCCCTTCACAGTGTGTATCCCATGGCCCGTTGCCATGGCTACTAGCTGTGCTGCCTGTCCTCCATGCTCACAGTCTCCTGGCCACCCAGCCCTGGATAAGCTCAATGGTCCCCATGAGCTCTCCTTTGCTATGTTTCCTAGACCTGCTGTTGCAGGCTTCAGCCTGTCCGCACTTTTTCTCTGCACTCATTTATTTCCTGATTTTTGAGCCTCATAGCTTTAGAATTTAGCCTCTTAGTTTGTGTTCCTGAAGCAGAGCCTGAACTGGCTTCAGATGGAAGCAGTCAGCCAGGGTGAGAGGCAACTGGTAAACCAGCTACTGCAGTGGGCAGTGGCAGCTCGATCCCACAAGGAGCCTCTGAGACATGGTAAGATGCACACCAATGCCTGAAGGCACGACTCTTCGTGCACTGTTAGTGGGGGAACTGGCTGTATGGACCCACAGAGCTGCATCCACAGAGAAAACAAGGGGCTGGAAAGATGGCTCAGTGGGCAGATCCTCACATGTGAGCAGGCCCAGAACTCCTGCTCCAGTGGCCTATATGCTGATGTTCGTCAGGGTTTGTCTGTAGTCCAGATCTCTTCTAAACTGATTCACCCAGCAGCCTGTGGACAGCCGGACATCCAAACACACTTGACTATCTAACGAACATCTGAAACTTACAACGACTCAGCCCACTTCTCCTCCAGAAACTCCAAATAATGACAGCCCATTCTTCCAATTTCTTCAAAAGCCCAGTGTCTTATGTTTTAACTCATAGTTCACATCCATTCCCTCAGTTTGAAACTCAACTCTCAGAAGGTTTCCAGAGACCCATCAAGATGGCTCAGCAGGTGAAAGTACTTGCTGCCAAGCCCTGATAGTCTGAGTTCCATTCCCGGACCCCATGTGGTAGAAAGAATCAAATCCTATAAGTTGTCCTCTGACCTCTGTGTATGCATATGAGTACACACACATATGAAATACATAAAATGTACTTTTAAATGTAGAATCTGGCCATTCCTTACCATCAAAACCAGCAGTGTTCTCTGGTCCAGGCATCACGATCTCTAACCTGGATGGTCTGAGTAACCTCCTAGCTTCCCATATTCACTGAGCCCTGCTCAGGTATGTTCTGTCAAGGCAGCAGCCAATGATCTTATAAATGCCCTGAAATAACAGCAGTCACAGCCTTGTAAGTACACTGTGAGCTGGAAATAGAGAACAGAGGCAGCAGTGACCCCTGCCCTACTGG
This sequence comes from Mastomys natalensis, assembly GCA_021653895.1. Lineage (NCBI taxonomy): Eukaryota > Metazoa > Chordata > Mammalia > Rodentia > Muridae > Mastomys > Mastomys natalensis. The sequence continues at coordinate 1,180,099 of JAJTUV010000625.1, read as the reverse complement.
CTGTCCTGTTCAGCAGCACAGCGAAGGCTGTTTGCACATCTAGACTTGGAGCATCGGGACATATGTTATAGTATAGTGTGACTGGCCTAGGAAAAGTTGAGAATCCAAGATTAGAAGTAGTTTCTAAGGCCAGTGAGATGGCCCAGTGGGCAAAGGCGCTTGTGACAAGCCTGACAATCTGAGTTCTATCCCTGAGACCCACGTACAGGTACAGAACCCACTCCACAAAGTCACCCCCTGAGCTCTCTCATGGGCACATGTACATGCACACACAGTAAGTGTGTAAAACCACAAATTTTAAAAGGACAAAGGACAGCTCTACTCCGCATTCACGAAGCTTTTACACCCTCACAAAGTCAAAAAACAAACAAACAAACAAACAAAACCCTCTAAATCAATGCTCAGCGATTCATGCCAAAGCCAAACCAGAGGTAACATGGAACGATGTTAAGCTAGTAGTTAAAGGGCTAGGGGTGGAGCTCTGTTGGTAGAGGGTTTGCCTGGCATGCATAGAGCCCTGGATTCCATCCTAAATACCATATATATAAGCCAGGCATGGCAGTCTGTACCTGTAATTCAGGCACTCAGGAGGAGGTAGGAAGATTGGAAATTCAAAGTCAGCCTTGGCTACAAAGTACATTCCAGGGCAACCTGGGATACAAGAGACTCTGCCTCTAAATAGATAGGTAAGTAGGTAGATGATAGATAGATAGATAGATAGATAGATAGATAGATAGAGTTAAACACTTCCCACAAAGAAAGGCCCAGGTCCAGTGTAGTCATTAGTGATATCTGTTTGACATATAGAGTAACACCAATTTTTTCATACTCTTCTTTAAAAACAGAAAAGGAGAAAGGAACACAGTGAAGGTCATTCTGCAAGGTCACTCTTCCACAGATAGCACCCAGAAAACTAGAAAGCAACCCCTTTTCTTGTTAATACATTAGGCCGGCAAACAGAGTAGCGAGTGTTTTCAGGACACTTGCATATGTACTTGGCATTAGACCTCCTCTGTGCTCCTTGACCCTCTGGAGGGTCCCCTTCCTTCCTCAGTCACTCTGCCACTGCTTCCTTATCTCATGGATTCCACTACCCTTCCTTCTCCTGCAGTGCACTATCTGATGGAAACGTGCTAGCAAACCAAATATCTAAAAACAGATATATGCCAGAAGCCCAGGCAGCCAAAGGAAATGCAGATACACAGAGCACAGAGTACATGAAAGGACCTGGCTAATGGAGCAGAAAGGAAATGTGCAGCACAAAGAGAGACATCCGCGGATCAGCTACATGACATGAGGAGACAGACCTAGTAAGTTGGGAACCCTTACAATGCAGCAATGTCTAAAACGAGGCTTTCCTTTTTGCACATGACTGTTTGCCTTCAAGTGTGTCTATACACCATGTGCATGCAGTGTCCCCAGAGGCCAGGAGAGGGCACCGGATCTACTGGAACTGAAGTTACAGACCATTGTAATCCTCTGTATGGATACCGGGTACTGAACCTGGGTCCTCTGCAAGAACAGCTAGCGTTTTTTTCACTTCTAAGTTCTTAACCATCTTGCCAGCCTCCACAGTGTCGCAACTCTTAAAAACTGATTTTAAAATGAGCAAAGAACTTGAATATGTATTTTGTTTAAAAAGGGCAGGGACAATAAATGCCAGGATTGGTGGCTCCTTCCTGTAATACAAACACTTGGGAGGTAGAAACAGTAGGACTGGTAATTCAGGGACAACTTGGGCTACAGAGGGACTTCAAGGGCAACCTGGGTTACTATCTAAATAAGTAAATAGGCTAACAACCCCACAAGTAATTTCAACATCCTTAAATAATAGGGAAGTGCAAATCAAAGCCACAGCACGGGGCTGGAGAGATGGCTCAGTGGTTAATACACTGGACACTTTTCCACAGGACCTAGGTTTGGTTCCCAGCATTCACACGCTCAGTCACAACTGTTTCTCACTCCAGTTTCATGAGCTCTGATGCCCTCTTCTGACCTCTTTAGGCACCAGGCATGTATGGTGCACATACATGTATGCATATAAATGTGTGTGTGTATGCAAAGGCGTAACATAATAGTTTCACAACTGTTAGGATGACTGCTAACTCTCTCTCTCTCTCTCTGTGTCCCTCTCTCTGTCTCTGTCTCTCTGTCTCTCTGTCTCTCTTTCTCTCTCTCTCTCTCTCTCTCTCTCTTTTCACACACACACACACACACACACACACACACACACGATAGGTGAGGTATAGAGAACATAAACCCTTATGTACTGTTAGTAGAATGCAAAACAATGTTGCCTACTCAAAACAATGAAGACATTTAGAACAACTCTTTTTAAACACTTTATTTTTAATTATGTGTTTGTGCACATGGTTGTGTGTGGGTTTATGCACATGAGTCCAGTCCCCTCAAAGACCAGAGGTGTCAGATCTTCTGGAGCTGTAGTTATAGGCAATAATTCTTAAGAATTATGTTTTAGGGGCCAGAGAAGAAGCTTGATGGTGAAGAACCTGCATTGCTCTTCTAGAAGAATTTAGCTTAGTTCACAGCACACACGGTACCTCACCACTTCTTATAATTCCAGTCCCAGAGGACCTACTCTTCCAGCCTTGGGCACTCACAGGCATGCACCACACAGAGACACATATGTACAAATAAACCTTTGACTAGCATTTCTGGAATATACCCAAAGCAACTGAAAACACTCTCAAAGATCTAGGGTTGGCACAGCAGCCTTGAGGCAGGAGTAGAGCACACTCTCAGGACCACCATACTGTGCAATACTAGCCTTGCAAAGAAAGGAATTTCTGATGCCCACAGCAGCATGGATGAGCTTTGAGGACATTAGACCAAGTCAAGAAGACAGTTACAAAAGGTAAACTCCTGCATGAGTCCATTTGCAGGGGAACTTGAAAGTCAAGTTCATAGAAACCAAAGTACCAGGGCTCCCAGAGCCTGGGCGAGGCGGGGATCTGGAAAGCTGGGGGCTGGTTCTCAGAGTGTAGAGTTCTGGCTTCAGTCGCACAGCATGAATGCTTAACAATCCTGGGCTCAACACAAACATGGGAGAAGGCAGTGGTGGCGCACGCCTTTAAACCCAGCACACAGGCAGGCAGAGGCAGGCAGTTCTCGAGTTTGAGGCCAGCCTGGTCTACAGAGGGAGTTCCAGGATGGCCAAGGCTACACAGAGAAACTTTGTCTCAAAAAACCAAAAATAAGTAAATAAAAAACGGGAGAAGGTAAGGTTTATACATGTGTTGTCAAGAGACGTGGGGCTGTGCTGGTAATGATATGCAGAGTGCCACATGTGGATCTCAAAGCTTCAAGAAAACAAGCCAGGTTGCTTAAAGAAGTTGATTCGAGGGCAGAGGAAGGAAAGTATAGAAAACATAGGGTGAGACAGTAGACCGTGCCACCAGACAGAACTGGTATGTTCAGAAACGCCGGTAAATCTCATAATTGAGAATGGCAGGAGTTCGAACTAGCTTTCTGCCCTGGAGCACGTGACTACGACAGCCCGCTAAGAGACCATGACAACCAGTCATGGAGCATAGAACCTCGAGTTCTCCATGCTAATGCGGTATCTAGACAGGCCCCGAATTTAACCAACGAGCTTCTCTTCCTGGGTTTCCCTTCCTGCAAAAGGTACTCAATCTCTGGTTCACCCTGGGAAAAATGTTTGCATCCTCCCCATCCTTCGTCCTTCATCCTACATGAATTAAACAGTTTGGATAAGCAAGGACTGTCTCCTTTATCAAGGACTGCAGCAGCGGGGGAGGGGGGCTGGGGGATGTGGAGAGAAGGGGCTTTGTCATACAGAGCCACACTTAAGTCTCCTGTAGAAGTCCTTCCATACTTCTAGCACTCATTTGAAACTAATCCGGATCCCCATCCCCACCCCAGGCTCATTGCAGGCCAGTGGCCCCATTCTCAACCTCTCACCCCAGAGGAATCTGGGTACACAGGAGTTTGAGAACCCCAGCCTCAGTCCCAGCCCCCATCGTTTCTCACCCAGAGAAACACAGGCTGGGACCCCTATCTTAGACTGCATTATGCCTTCCCTAAGGCCCTGTGTGTTACCTCTCTGAGACGGTGTTGGCGGCCTTCTGACACCCCAGCAGTGAGGCGGAAATGCAGACCCACAGCATAGGCAGGACAAGATGGCCTCAGACTCACGGTCATCCTCCTTACATCTCCTGAGTGGTGAGATTACAGGTGTGCCTACCTTACCTGGCTCGCTGGTAGGAAATTAAAATAATTTTAAATAAAAGTGTTCAACTTATCAAAAAGAAAATCATAGGACCTCCCTGGGAGTGGTGGCCCATGCCTTCAGTTCTAGTCCACAAGAGGTAGAGTGTGGGCCCGTTTCTGTTGAGTTCAAGGCCAGCATGGTCTAAACATTTGAGTTCCAGGCCAGCCAGGGCTACACAGTGAGACTTTGTCTCAAACAAACAAACAAGCAAACAAACTTAAAAAAAAAAAACCAACAAAAACCACAGGACCTAACTGTTAATTTCTAACAGTGAAAACCAGGAGTGTGTCTCTGTTGGTAAATCAAAGTACTTGCTGTACAAACTCAAGGGCCTGAGGTCAGATCCACAGCACCCACGGAAACACCAGCACATGCCTGTGTCCATGTAAACACCACCGCATCCCTGTGTGGCTGCAGTCAAGCTCTGGGGAGGCAGAAGCAGGATGACCTCAGGCTAGCTGGCAGCCATTCTAGGGAATCAGCCTGAGCTTCAATGAGAGAGCCTACCTTGAAAAATAAGGTGGGGAATCCTTGATGAAGACTCCTAGCATCAACTTCCAGCCTCCACACGTGTGTGCATGTACACCCCCTTCTCAGAACTGTCTTATACACAAACACACACACACACGACTACTTATGCCTCAGAGACACAACTACACACACCTACATATGCCTCAGAGACACAACTATACACACACACACAGAGGACTACATGTGCTTCAGAGACACAACTACACACACACACACACACACACACACACATACACACGCGGTGGAACAATCGAAACTGATAATGCATTCTTACCTACAATCCAAGGGAAGCCTGTAACAGAACGCACAAAAGGACTGGGATGTGGCTCAGCAGCAGAGTGCTTACCTGGCATGCGCAAGGCCTTTGAGTCAATTGCCAATACCAGTAAACAAACAAACAATCAATATTGGAGGAAACAAAGACTAGTATGGAGAAAAAATAAACAAGTCACAAATTCTTAGATTGCCAAGAGAAGATACTCACTAAAGAAACAGGAACATGCTCTCTCTCTCTCTCTCTCTCTCTCTCTCTCTCTCTCTCTCTCTCTCCTCTCTCTCTCTCATGCACACACACACACACACACACACACACACACAGAATAATATACCCTTGGAATAAAAAAGAAAGCTGAGGAAATACACCAACAGAGGGAAATGTTTCCAGCAGAAAGCAGAAGAGAAATGATAAGAAAGGTTGAAGACCAGACTCCAGGAAGTATAAAACACAAATGAGCAAACAAATCCACTGGGTTCAATTAGAAAAGGGAATAGAGGAGAAAGGCTTTCCATTGTCTCTCCAACCCCAGACCAACCAACATGTGTGTATTTATATGCACATATAATTGTTCTAAAATATATGTCATGTGAAGAGCATAGTTGTGTCTCTGAGGTATATGTAGTCCTGTGTGTGTGTGTGTGCATAGTTGTGCTTCTGAGGTGTATGTAGTCCTGTGTGTTGGTATCAGGCTCCAAACCTAGTGACATTACATCTAGGCAACCCCCACATCATTGCCAAGGCAACCACCATACATTCCCGGAATCCACCTGGCTACCTCACCTTTACCTGGGAGAGGCTATGTCATTGCCCATATAAAACAGGCAGAACCCCTTGACCTATCTCTCTCCTTCCTTTCTCTTCTTCCTCTCTTCTTCCTCTCTCTTCTTCCTCTACTTCTCTCCTCTCCCATCTTTGCCCTGTCTCCTGAATAAATCTCACTTGGAACCATTTGGTCTGGTGTGGTCTGTTCTAAGTTGCACATGGACGTCTAACACTGTGTGTGTGTGTGTGTGTGTGTGTGTGTGTGTGTGTGTGTGTTTGTGTGCACCTTAGTGATGTACGTGTGCATAGTTGTGTCTCTGAGGTGTATGTAGTACTCTGTGTGTGTGTACCTTAGTGACATGCTTTCCCCGACCAGGGGCCTTGCTCAGGTCTACCACAGCAGATAATGTCGGCCACTCCAAAACAAATCACTGATAATTAGGGCACAAAGACCAAGAAAATCCATTCACCTTCCAGAGAAAGGCTGAGGGAGGATATTAAAATTCTAAAAGAAAAATTTTTTTCCATCTGAAATTTTATATTTAGCTAAACTGAGTGCTTATTTGACATTAATATAAAGATATTTAGATGCATGAGTTCTGGCAAACTTTACCTCTTATACACCTTTCAGTAGAAAGCTTCAGAGAGAGAAACTACTCGGTGACCTATATCTGGAATCCCAGCACTCAGGGCATAGACAGAGGAATGATACTGAGTCTGAGGTCAGCCTGGTCTACACAGGGAGACTCTAAAACCACACAGTAACAACGACAATAAGAAACCTAATGGGACCTGAGATTTGTATCCTACTTGGCCCACTGCCATAGACTAACAGATGCCAGCAGAAGAGGGTTCCTTGGCTCAGAGACAGCTATTTGCCACAGCCAGGGTGGTCGAATGCCAGCCCTGTCTTTATGTCCTGGATCCCAGTTCTAGCATGGTGCAGAGAGCCAGAACATTTGGGGCATATGGTGGGCTGGAGTAGGAGAGTGAAAGTCCCAAGTTAGGGACCTGACCTTTTCTATTGGTCAGTAAGCTGCTTGCCTTTTGCTCAGAGGAAGACGGAATCTCTTCCTTGATCATGTTTTGCAGACACCCTTAAAAGCTAAGCACAATGGCATGCTCATTCAGGGGTTTAGGGTGGGAGACCCTGTTGAGAGCCACACTGCTGGGTTTCTCTTTTGAAATTCCTGACAAATAAAACTTCCTTGAAAATCGAATAATAAACAGTTGTACTTAACAAAACAACTCACACAGTCCAAATTCTTACCAATTTGTCACCTTTTCTTTGCAAAAGAGACCCAGAGCTTGGGGCAATCCAGAAACACAGCAGGAGCTGTCCTGGAATTCCAGCTGGCTCCAAGGCTAGCAGAAGGGCAGATGGGATCATTACCACCCCTCCCACTCTCCCATCCCCGACCAAGTTGCTTTTGGAAACCTGCAAACTACCCAGCTGCAGGCCATGGACTCATGAGTGTCCTGAACCCAGGCCACGCCCTCCAGTAGTTTGTGTATATTGGTTTCTCGTGCTGTAATAGATGATTGGAGCAGGCTGGATCCGAAACACAATCCTGTCACTTACCCGGCACTCCAGAGGCCGAGGCAGGAAGACGGCCCCAACTGCAAGGCCATCTTGGTCTAAAACACATCCAACCTTTTGACATTGTCATCTACAAAGTTCACACTCAAGAACAGAAATGAAGTTACACACACACACACACACCACACACAAACACAGAGAGAGAGAGAGAGAGAGAGAGAGAGAGAGAGAGAGAGAGAGAGAGAGAGAGAGAGATTGATTGTCTTGTTGTCTTGTTTTTAAATCTTCACTTTTCAGTAAGTTTAAGATTGTGTGCTTGGCTGCCTTTGTAGCTCCAAGTTGGACATACTTGCCGAAACTGCAGGCCAGCAAGCTTAGCAAATCTAGACTTTGTCTCAAAAACAAAAACAAAAACAAAACAAACAAACAAACAAAAAAAAACCCAAAAAAACAAAAAAAAAACAGGAATCAAAAGGTTGGTGGTGGTGGTAGTGAAGTCGGGCAGTGGTGACGCATCCCTTTTATCCCAGCACTTGGAACACAGAGGCAGATGGATCTGTGAGTTCAAGACCAGTCTGGTCTACAGAGCGAGTTCTAGGATTCTCCGGCTGCAGCCAGGTGGTGGCCCCTCTCCTGGTGGCGTGGTGGCAGCGGCAAGGGGCGGGGGTGCGCAAAGGCGCTTGGGACACTGATCCAGCGGTCCAGCCGGGACCGTCCCGTTTTGCACGAGGGGTGGTGGCCGCTTCCCCGCGGGGCAGCTCTGGCCGCGCCTTCCGGGAGACCACGGAGGAGGCAGCGCGGGCGTCCTCTTATCGACCCTATCTCCCGTTACATAAGGCCGCGCCCCTATCTCTGCGGGCCATCGCCGCGCAAGAGCGCCTTCTCCCACGCGCGGGGGCGCCTACCTGCTGCTCCCCGCACGCCTTCTGCTTGTCAAGGGCAGGGGCCGTTGACTCACCCATGCACAGCGCAAGGTGTTTCCCCAAGCCTTTCCCCACCCCAGGAGACCTCCAAGGAATCTGCCACCTTGCTCTGTCCTCCAGATTGAGAAATGAAGGCCCCACAGGGGTCACTTGGCTAGGCAAGGCACTTCAAATCCTGTGAGGATACAAGGGACAGAGGCAGGTTTCCAGTTCCCAGGCCTGTAGACGGTCGGGGAAACCTCCACTGTGGACAGAAAGCTGTCATGCTGTGCCCAGTGGGGAGAGAGCTGGGCAAGGCTAGGTCTGCAGCAGTGAGGGCGTTAGAGTTTAGAGTCCCTTGAGGAAAGCTGTGAGAAGACGGAGTCTGGCTGAGGAGAAGAAATGAGTGGGGGAAGAGTCTGAGAAAGAAGAGGGGCCATGGAGGGGCCGCTGGTGGCCTGAGAGGAAGTGGGTGAGGGTGCACCTTGACATCACTACCCAGTAGGCAAATGCTGTGGCCTCTGCAGGGGGTGGGTCGTTCAGTATGAGGAAAGAGTAGGGAAAAGGCTATGTGCGGCTGTCCCTGCAGCAGAGGAGCCGCCCCTCCTACATTCTGGGAAATGTGAGAACCTCGCAGGACCAGCGCTTCTGCAGACACCTGGGGGTGGGAGTAGGGAGGGGGGTGGAGAGGTTAGAGGGGTTGCGGGGAGCAGTGTGTGGCCACAGCCAAATCAACAGCATTAACGCTCTTTGAGTAAGTAACCTGCTGCCTACCCAGCCCAGATATAGTGTCCCAGCAGAAGGCTGAGAGAAGACACTGGTGGGCCCATGTCCAAGCTGCCTGCTGCAGAATTAGCATTGAAAGAGTTTTACTCATTAAAGGTCAGGGGAATACCTGAGCTGGCTGCATTTCAGTGAAACTTTGGGCAGTACAAACGTCTCTATCCCTCTCACTGGTGAAGCTGATAAGCAGTGGAGTGGTCAGAAGTGACTTCTCCTTATTCTCTTTGCCCTGTTTGAATTTTGTATCCAAACCATGCATTGCTTTGAAATATGTTCATTGAAATTAAGAAGAAGAAAAAAAAGGAAGGAAGGAAGGAAAGAAAGAAAGAAAGGAAGGAAGGAGAAAGGAAGGAAAGAAAGAAAACTTCCCCAATTCTCACAGCTAGTAGACTGATACCTGCCCAGAGGCTGACAGGCACTTAGTGACCCAAAGGGGTCCGTATTGGGCCCAGGAGCTTGGGGCGGTCAGCAGGTGGAATTACTGGGGCAGAAGTTAGCTTTGCTGATGCCCACCATGGAAATAAGCCACCCGGAACTTGGAAACTCTGTCCCAGACCCTTCTCAGTAAATCCACTAAATCAGACTCTTTCCTTTAGAGGGCACTGGATTTTCCAAAAAAGAAAAAAAAAAAAAAATCAAGATGAGTAAAGATGTGGTTTTCAGATAATGCCCAACAAAGCAGAGACCAAGGGTGAGGCGTCATCAGTTTGGTTTATAAAAGCTGCTTCAACAGGCTAAGGCCACAAGCCAGCAGCCTAGGCCAGCCCACAGTTCTACAGCTCCCTGGTTCTCTCACTGGCTCTGGGCTTCATGGCGCTCTGGGTGACTGCAGTTCTGGCTCTCGCTTGCCTTGGTGGTCTTGCTGCCCCAGGGCCAGTGCCGAGATCCACGTTTCCCCCTATGGCCCTTAGGGAGCTTATCGAGGAGCTGAACAACATCACACAAGATCAGGTGAGTGGCGCACACAAGCCCTTCCCGGAAGAGGTCATGAGCGGACTGGGTCTGGGCCTGTGTGAATGACAGAAAAGGCCCCCAGTCCCCGGGCTCAAAAATGAGGAAGAAGAGCAGCTAGCTTGGGGGTGCAATAGTGTATGGACAGTGAAGGGTCCCCCCCAAAGAAAAGAGCTTTACAACAGGACAGGTTTTATCTAAGAAAACCTGTGGAGGAAAGGCCTCTGGATGGGGAAGCCAGACAGCTCTCAGACTGCTCATGGCCTAGGAATAGTTATGGGGACAGGGAAGGCTTGGGATGTTGGTCCAAAGCTTGCTAGGGGTAGTCAAAGAATGTTGAGCAAGAGGGTCAGGTGACCCTTATCTGATCTGATAATGACTGGCTAGTCATTATTAGGGGTCTGCAGGAGTGGAGGCCACTGTTTATCCAAAATGGAGGACTTTTCAAAATGGCGTGGCCATGGCCAACAAATAGACCTTCCAGGGGTTGGCAGAGTCACTCGGGGCCTGGCCCCACTTCTACCAGCTCAGGACTCTTCCACAGAGGAAAACAGGGAAGAGCCAGCAGCTTCTAGAACCTTTTGGCATCTGCTAACTGGATTTCCCATGCCATGTCCAACTGGATTTCCTAACCCATGTCCCTGTCAAGATTTCAGTCAGTGGGACAGAAGGACGCAGTAATCCCACTGGCAAATCAGCTCACAGCGTCCAACCATGACTATGCTAAGCCTGGCGCTGGATGCTGTGTTATCTCTACTGACACCCCCAGAGGCGGGCACGGTGGTTTCCTTTTGTAAGGTCCAGGGAGGTTAATGTCAGACTCAAGTCTTTTAAGAATCACTTGAGGCTTTGTGTGTGTGTGTGTGTGTTGTGTGTGTGTGTGTGTATACATTAGGCTCCCATTGCCTCACATCTGACTTGACTAGGTCAACAGCAGCCTCTCCCACCTCTCCTTTACCAAACCCCACTCTGGCCTTCTCTGTAGAACCCCATCCTCCTGCCCAGACTGTGGCAAGCTTCAGATAAGGCATTTCCCCTGCCAACAGCCACTCAGTTTCCCTCTTTTGGCTCCAGGATTCGAATTCCTGCCCCAGCCCCTTGTGCAGACTGGATCCTGGAGCATAGAGTGTTGAGGGGTTGTCAAGCCGGACTCTACGCTACCCTAGGGGTGCCTGTGGGCCTGGCCTGGCTGGGGTAGGCCTGTGACTCCTGATGTCATTCTGATCATGGTCTCTTTGCTTCCTCAGACGCCCCTGTGCAACAGCAGCATGGTTTGGAGCGTGGACCTGGCAGCTGGCGGGGTAAGGAGGGCTGAGGGGATGTAGTGGTGGCTAGCAGCTACCGGCTTCTTTTCTCTCAGTCCAATAGCTAGGGCTTTCCAAACAACCTTCAGAGATAGACATACCTGGAATGTCGGAACTTTAGAGGTTGAGGCAGGAGGATTACCATGAGTTTGAGGCCAGTCTGGACTAAAGGCCTAGGCTACAGACAGATATCCTGCCTCACAGAAATCAATTGAGAAAGCAAACTCTAGAACAGCAGTTCTCAACCTTCCTAACGCTGCGACCCTTGAGTACAGTTCCTCATGCCATGCTGACCCCCCAACTATAAAATTGTTTCATTGCTACTTCGTAACTGTAATTTTGCTGCTCTTCTGGATCATGATGTAAATATTATATGCAAAATATCTGATATGTGGTCCTTAAGGCGAGACACAGGTAGAGAACCAGTGCTCTAGCATCTACTCCTGCACTCCCCATAATTTAGGCTCCTCTTGGCACCTGTAACCCTGGCCAGTTCAATGGCCTTCCTGTGACCTGAGCCAGGCCTGACATCTGCCCTCTTCTCCTACAGTTCTGTGCAGCCCTGGATTCCCTGACCAACATCTCCAGTTGCAATGCCATCCACAGGACCCAGAGGATATTGAATGGCCTCTGTACCCGCAAGGCCCCTGCTACGGTAAGGCCCGTTCCATCCCTGAGCCCATTCCTGGAGCCGGGACGAACATCCCACGTGTGTGTCCACCCGGGAGCGGGTCCACTGTGGCAGTGGGACCCAGACTTAGGGAGTTACAGTGCTTGGGCCAGGGGCTCCCAACTTCTACCTGAGCCTCAGCTTCCAAATTGTAGAGGCAAACCCAGAACCCACCTGGCAGGGACTTTTGGGAGCATCGAAAGGGCCAGTCCCTGGAAAGCCCCCTGTTGAGAGCCAGCTGTCCTTGACCTTGGCGTCCTGCTAATGGATGGACTCTGTTGTTTCACAGGTTTCCAGTCTCCCAGATACCAAAATTGAAGTAGCCCAGTTTATAACAAAACTACTCAGCTACTCCAGGCAACTTTTTCGCCATGGCCCCTCCCACTGAGGAGAGACCAGCCCCGGACATCTCTGGCCGTTGACATCTCGGTTGTGAACTCACTTTTCTTTCTCACATCAGAAATTGCTTGGGGGAGGCAGGGCGGAGGGTTGGGGAGGAATGAAGTTGCCTCAGCTTTGACCTCGGCCTGCACTGTCTGGCTAGTGCTAGGGGTCTCAGCCTGGCAACCCGCCCCCACCCGCCTCATCCCATCCCTCCAGCAAACTGGAGCATGACAGTGAGTCCAGCCTGTGGCCTGGTCCACACAGGGCAACTGAGGCAGACTGCAGCTTGAGCACATTTCTTCTTGATCTTATTTATTATGGTTGTATGTTATTTAAATGAGTCTGTCAGTATCGGGCTGGGGAAATGGTTTGCTGCCTATGCCCCTGGGGGCTCCAGCATTGAAGCAGTGGGCTCTGGGCTCCCTGGCGATATTACTGTATACACAATTCTGCTACCTCACTGGAGCCTCCAGGTCTCACCACAGGCAGGAGACAGGAGGGAAGGCCAGAGCAACACTCCTGTCTGCCACGGCAGCAACTAGCCCTCAGCCACGAAGTAACTTATTGTTTTGTTCTTATATTTAAAGTATTAAATAGCTTAGCAAAGAGTTAATAATATATGGAAGGATGGCCTGTTACACTCAGGGTGGTGTATAGGGAATGGGGGGGGAGGGTGGTAGGTTTGTCATTGAACAAGTTTTTCATTGACTGTCAAACTGGAAACTGGAAATAAAGATGGTGACAGATAGGCCTGCCTGCTTTTGCTGTCTTTTTTGGGGGGTACTTGGGGATGCTGTCCTGTGGGCTCCAAACTGAGAGCCCAATGTGAGGCAGATTGCTCAACGGAGATAGGAGGAGCAAAGGGCAAGACCTGGGCTGAGGGAAAGTAAAGTCTCTGGTCTGTGGCAGACTGAGGAGATACGCCCCCTGTCTACTGTTGGTGAGCCAAGGGAGCTTAGGCCAGGAAATTGGGGTTCAAGGGGATGTCTGGGGCAGGCGGGGAACCTCTTGGGTATCTCCTGATGACTGGCCAGCTTTGTCTGCACCACCCACACAGTTTCAGGTCTCCCTTGCCACCCTGGGAGGCACAGTGAGGGCAGGAGGCTTGTCCAAGGCACATGCTGGGAGGAAATAGAGGCCATGCTCTGCCTCCTCTTTCAAAAATCACCTGCCTAAATGCATGGCTCTTCTCCAGAATAGTGCCTGTTTGGATGTCCCCTGGTGACAGACATTCATGACTTACTTTATTAGGGACAAGCTGTTCAATTTCAGGAGTCCACTCATTGATTTGTAAGCCAGGATGAATGGGTTGACATGTGGGGACCAGGGTAGACCAACAAGGCCATGAAGACAGCACCTCAGAGCAGGTGCCTGTCTCTCCCTTGCTGTCCCCCAAGCTGGAGTGGTGGCAACATCTGCACCAGTAAAAGCAGGTGTGGAGTGGGGCAGGGACCACTCTGAATGGCAGCAGGAGCCCTCCTGGGGCAGGCCAGAACTGAGATTCCAATACTCACAGCCCCACATCAACTGAGCCAGAAGACGTGGCAGGGACGTAGCCAATGCGTGGGGAGTAGTCTTCCCTTCTTACCTCACTGCCAACAAAGAAGAGAGACAGAAGAGGCCAAGCAATAACACGGGAGTTGGCTACTCTGCAAGAAAGGGGATGTGTACAAAGAGGTCACATTTTGCTAAGGACCATCTGTGCTGGCACAGCATTAGCTACCCAGGCTAAGGACTGCAAGACATGGTGCCAGACAGAACTTACAAAGGCAGGGAAGAGAATGTTCTTCATCTTTCCTGCTGGGAGCACTGCTGGAGAGTCGGGTGAGCAATGGTCCTCTTGCCTTCTTTTCTACTCATCAAAAATCAAAGACTAGATGGACTTTGTTTGTTTGTTTTGAGACAGGGTCTCTCTCTGTGGCCCTTTCTATTCTGAAACTTGATATATTCTATATATTCCTATTCTGAAACTTGCTGATATTAAAAGTGTGTGCCATAATGACCAGCTTGGTTTGTTGTTTTAAAAAAGGGTGATATGTGTATGTGTGTGTGCATATATATATATATATTATTATATGCATGTGTGTGACTATGTGAGCATATATGTGTGCATAAGTAAATGCATATGTGTATGTGTGAATATGAGTGTGTATGTATGTGTGTGACTATGTGTGCATATGTGTGTACATGTGTGTATATGTGTATATGAGTGTGTGTGCATGTGTATGTATGTGTGTATGCATGTATGTGTGTATTGATTAAGAAGCTAGAGGACAGCCTTGGGTGTTGTTCTTCAGGAGCAATCTACCTTGTCTCTATATGTCTCTCATTCACTGGTCTAGAACTTTCCTTATTAGTCCATGCTGACTGGTCAACAACCCCCCAAAGATCCTTTAGCCTCTGCCTCCCCAGCGCTGAAGCTATGAGTGTGTACCCTCCTGCCTCTTCCTCATGCCTGCAAGGCAAGCATTTTACCCACTGAACCATCTCTCCAGGCCCCAAGAACAATTCTTAAAAACAGACAACCATTGTCTGAACATTCCCTCATCATGATAAGTTCATCTTTACTTTGGTCCCCTCTAATTGACCAAGGTCAGTCTGTCTGTCTGAAATCAGGGCGATGGTTCAGGGGATGAAAACACGTGCTGTACAAGTCTGAAGTTCAATGTCTGGAACTTGCACAAAAGGTCAGACATAGGGGGAGGAACTGGAATGTCAGCATTCTTATATACAGGAGATGGAGACAGGAGGATTGCCCTGAAACTTGTGGGACAGCTGGCCCTCAAAAACCAGGGAGAGACAGGGCTGGAGAGGTGGCTCAGAGCCATCTGGTTAAGAGCACTGGCTAATCTTCCAGAGACCCTAGGTTTAATGCCTAGCCCTCACCCATATCTGATTATGACTCTAGTCCCAGAGGATCTGATGCCCTCTTCTGGCCTCCACGGGTACGTCACACACATGGTGCACAGAGTAATACATGCAGGCAAACCATTATCACATAAGAAAATAAAATAACTGGGCATAGTGGTGCACACCTTTAGTCCCAGCACTCAGAAGGCAGAGGCAGGTGGATCTCTGTGAGTTTGGGGTCAACCTGATCTACAAAGTGAGTTCTACAACATCCAAGGCTGTATATAGAAAACCCTTTCTTGAATCCCATTCCTCCCAAAAGAAAATCTCAAAAAAAAAAAAAAGTAAAGGTCAAAAGAAAGATCCAAAGTTGTCCTTTGACCTCCATCCACATGTATGGAGTGTCACAGGTGAACATACAGTTAAATGTTTATTTGTGTACACACAGACACACACAGACACACACAGACACACACACGCACACTCACACAGTTTTTAAGTGAAGGAGGGCTCTCTTCCAGTCCAGTTCCAAAAGGAGCCTTCACTCTACAAGATGCATATGGAGCCATTCCAGGTCTCACCACTAGGGGTCCACAGCTAGTCGTATCCTCATCCAGTCCACCGCTCCAATCCTTCACATAGCTAGCTACACTGTGCCTCAGGCAGAGCGGGGACCTGTGGTCCGGGATGCCTTACATTGTCACAAGACAAAGCTGCTAAAGCTGACAGCAAGGAGGTGGCCCAGTACTCGCACGAGCAGGAGGAAGAAGCAGGAGAAATTTAACTTTGAAGCATCACCTTGACTCTAGGTCCTAGAGGGACCATAGGACATCTAGGAAGCTACTGGGCACTTTCTCCCATATGCAAAGGAAACTCTTAGCAAGGCCAGAGACAGGGGAGTTGAGGAGAGCTGGGAGCCCCGGGTGAGTAGGAGACAGAGCTGGTCAGGCCGTGGGGTGAGCTGCCCCTCAGAACCCCGGGCTCAGGAGGTTTCACTGAAGGCGAGAGGGACGGGGGCGGGGGGCTCAGGTGAGAAATGAGACTCAGTTTCCGTTGAACTCCACAGCAAACAAACACTTCTGCTACGCAGGAAAGGTGTTGAAAACACAGTCACTTCAGGGGTTTCTCTGAGGCCAGTCCCTGAGGTGCTCAGTGTGAAGAGGAGCTGTGCAAAGGGCTAGGCCTATGTCTGTCCCATTGTCTGAGGACAGCCAGGAGGATGGGGCTAATCAAGTCATCCACTGTTACAGTTACGCTACAGCTGCGCTTTGCCCCGTGCAGGCAGCTGGTCAGTGGTTACCAGGTCTGCTCTCTTCTCTCTTCTGAGGTGGTGGCAGGTGCAGCTGGCCATGCACCAGGCTGAGTGTCCTGGCCATGGGAAAACTCAGTTGTGTGGTCCCACACTTTAGGCTGGTCAGGCCTAGAGCTGTGTCCACAATCATCCTCCCCCACACTGCCCCCTCTCACTGTGAAAACTAAAAGTCACGAGGCCCCATTATCTTCATTCATTTCTCGGCTCCACCCAAAAGCAACAGAGCGCATGGCTTGCAACGAACTTTCCCAGATCAACTGATTTCTCGGCAGCCAGGGAGGGCCCCATGACGAAGCCACTCGAAATCCCAGAAGCAATTTTCTACTTACGACCTCACTTTCTGTTGCTCTCTCTTCCTCCCCCTCCACAGTGTCATCTCGAGTGGAAAGTGATCCCCTCACAGAGGGCCTAAGAAACACCCCCAGCCCTGCCCTGTCTGGGCTGCTGTGTGGTCAGAGGTGACGCAGGCACCAAAATTAAATATAGCAGACCTCGTCATCTCCGCTCTGAGCATCACAGTGGACCAATGTGTGGGGGCTGCGCACTCTTCCTGCAGCCCTCGTGCAGCAGCAAGCCCTCGTGGGGGCAGCAGCCCTTGTGGGGGCAGCAGCTCTGGTGTCTCCTGCAGACCGGATCTGTAGATCTGGGATCCCTAGTTCTACCCAGACCCACCCTTAAGGAGTTCCAGGGATATCAGGGAGGAAAAAGCAACTCCTCATCTATCTACTTCTCCATGTTCTCATCCTGCTACATACTTTAAAAATAATGAATGTACATCCATTCCCCAGTCTGGCCAGGGGCAAAACCAGATTTAATATGGAAAAGCAGCACATTTTTGAGGTCCATGGAAGGGACAGATCAGGACTTGGGCTGGAGACAGGACAGCATCCTAGGACCCTCAGCTCTTCTAGGAAAGGATCTGGTCTGGGAAGTCACAGCTGTAGCCCAGCCATCTCCTCTCCTGTGCCTCCAGGCTTTCAGATCCTCTGTGTGAAGACACAGGTGGGAAATGTACCAGGGGACTGCTCATCAGCTCTGAGTCTAAGGCTGACATACTGCTGACTTCAACTGCTCTCTCTCTCTCTCTCTCTCTCTCTCCTCTCTCTCTCTCTCTCTCGTGATGAGAAAGCATCCCTGGCATCTTAGGGAACAGAAGAGCCCAGGGCCACACAGACACTTGTTCACACACCCTCTTCTCTAGTGCATGGACTTTGATGGGGTCCTCTCTCTGTCTATGATCATGGTTCCTTATCTGGACCTTTCAAAGATATAGGCAGACATGCAGCCAAAGGCTCATGGCAAGAACTCAGGGTTAAATCAACTCTGGTTTTAAGTTCCATGGTGTCCCTGATTGAGGAACTTGTTGCTTGGGCTAAGTCTCAGATGCCACTCTGAGGCAGAGCTCTACCATCCATCCATCCATCCATCCATCCATCCATCCACCCCCATCCATACATACATCAGCAAGAATTCACGGCAGGCTTACCAGGTACCACTGATCTGGATCCTGAGCACAGCAAAGTCATATCTAGTGACATAGCAGAGCAGAGCAACAGCACAGAGGTGCCAGGCACCTCGGAAGCCACAGAGGCGAGAAGCTGGCCAGTGGTTGGGGTAGAGCACAGGAAGCCAAGAGCACCTCACTCATGAGATGGGTGAAAACAGAGGTCTGGCTGGCTGGCTAGAGTCTGTGTGAGAGAAGCTCTTTGCATTAGGAAGAGCAAAGTGTCAGATGCAAGTATTGGAATGGCCCAAGTCTTGACCAGACAGACGCACATGAGGCCTAACTCCGGCACTCAGGAGGTAGAAGTAGGAGGAACAGCAGTTTGAGGGCTGTGCGAAAGATCCAAGACCTCGAGATCAGGCCATATCTGAATCAAATTTATGCAGAGCCATTCTGGCTGCAAAGGGCAGGGCCAAGGAAACTGCTCACTAGGCTCCTGTAGAGACCCAGGTGGGAAAGGATAGCAGTAGGGGGTGAGAGACAGTCTAATTCTGGAGAGGTGTGTGTGCAATATATGTGCAAATTATATATTTGTACTTCATCCTATAAAGTAAACATGCATACGATATCTACTGCACATTAATACATACATGCAGTTGGTATGATTTCTATGTTTGTGTGTGGGGTGAATGTCTGTGTGCAACATGTAGAGGCAGATGAGAAGGTCAAGTGTCCCCCTCTTCTGAAGACAGTGTCTCTCACAGAGCCTGGAGCTAGGCTAGCAGCCAGCGAGCCAGTCATTCTCCTGTCCCCATTCTCCACAGTGAGGGGGTTACAGTGCATGTGAGGCCATGTTGGCTTTTTTTTTTTTATGGGTGCTGGGGATTTGAACTCAGGTCCTCGTGCTTGCTCAGCAAGCTCTCCTACCCTAAAGACATCTTCCCAGCCCTATATTTAAATTCATTACCCACACAGCTGTTCTGCAGAGCGCCACACATTAGCCACGTCTCTACCTCTGAGCCCCATATCAACGTTCTTAGCTTTGTTTTGTTTCTTTCTAGTTTTGTTTTGTTTTGTTTTTTGAGACAATGTAGCCCTGGCTGTTCTGGAGCTTGCTCTGTAGACCAGGCTGGCCTTTAATTCACAGAGATCCTCCTGCCTCTGCTGCCCAAGTACTGGCATTAAAGGCATGGTGATGCCTTGCACCCCAAATCAGTTTTTTTTTTTTTTTTTTTAAATCTTTAAATTTTTAAAAAGTATATATGTGTGTGCAATGCCCCCAGGAGGCCAGGAGAGGGCATCAGATTCCCCAAAGCTTGAGTTACGGGTGGTTAAAAGTCATCTGATGTGGGTCCTGGGAACCTAACTGGGCCCTCTGCAAGCACAGTACAGACTGCCAAGCCACCTCCCCATCCTCTAAGAGATTTATTATAAAAATGTCAAATATTTACAAAAGTACCCCTGAGGTATCCATCACCCAACCTCAATGGTGAGCATGTAAAGGCCGGTTTTGTCTCATCTCTATTTTCCTTACTCTCCTACTAACAATGACTAGATCCAGGTGAGAGGAGAAGCCGGGGAGGGCTGAATGCAGCCGGGGTAGGCTGGATGCAGCTGGGTGGGCTAGATGTACTATGTGTGGGGAACCTGAGCTCCAGTACACCATCAAAGCTGAATTGTGGGCACCATGTTCCTCCCTGGAGCGTAGCACGGCCCGGCCTCCCTAAAGCCACAGCACGGCGCCTACATCACCTAGGACCTCCCAGTTTTCCACCGTTCCCACTGCACAGAGAAGCCACTTTGCTGATGTCACTATTTTATCAATCCATCACCCTTATCTCCTGTCACCTCCCCACCGGCCACAGTGATCATGACCTCACTTCTGCTTCTTGAGACTCTCACTCCCGGGGTTCTGACCCTGCCTGCGCCGGGCTCCTGGTCAGGCCTCCTACCCCTCTGCCGGTATTACTGGTGGGTAGTGGGTCACTTCTTATCCCCTTGCCTCTCTCAGCCCAGTATAACTCCGTCTATGGAAATGCCTCCATGCCCAGAGCCCCAGTGGCCCTCAGCTCAGCACTGCTGACCTCTGACCACATCTCACACCTTCTAAACTGCCATCTCCCCAGAACGGCCAGAAGCTCCCTGAGCCAGACACCAGGGTCACCTGCAGCTGGCTCCTCCCTCCCTCGGCACAGTATTCATTTGACTTGAGCGGTGATCCATCCATGGCTGCCACCACTGCTGCTGGTGATGATCACAGCTGGGTTTAGGGTTGTTTTCTGGTTTTGTTTCAAACATTGTATGCTTATGGTTTTTTTCCTAATGTGTCAGATACCACATCAACACTTGACACATTACCACACATGATTTTCTCACACCCCTTTTCTACTGTGAGCCAGTTTTACTGGGATACCCAGACAGAATCATTTTCCCAAAGCCACTCAGAAAGGTGTCTGGAGCTGGGGTTCAGAGATGGCTGACTCCAAGTCTTGCATGTGTGTGCATATGCATGTGTGTATAATATGTGTGCATATGTATCTGTGTTTAGATATATGTGTATAGATGTGTGTGCATATGCATGTGTGTATAGACATGTGTACAGATGTGCATATATGCATGTGTATATAGATGCATGTGTGTGTATAGACGTATGTGCATATGTGTATGTAGAGAGTCAGAGGACAACTTGCAGGGAGGGAGTCAGTCACTCCTTCCGCTGAGTGGGCCATGAGGATTGAACTCAGGTCATCAGATTTTGATCTACTGAGTCACCTCACTGGTCTCAACTCTGAAATGACACTGCTAAGCTGTTCAAAGCCACAGGGCTCCTTCCCAGTCTCATGCTCTGGCCCCTCTCAAGGAAACTGCAGATTCTAACTGCCCATCCATCCATCCATTCTCCCTTGCTGACACTCTTCTCTTCCTCTAGGGCTTCATAGACACCACACTGAGCCTTCCACAGGCTGCCTCTTGCCTGGGTCTGTCATTCAGCCCCACAATGCCAGCCCCAGCTCCTAGCCTCTGAGGAGCTAGAAGGGTCACCTTCCTCAGCTGCAGGGAGAGAAGGGAAGGCAAGCCTGGGCTTGGGCAAGCAAGCTGTGGGGATGGCCAGCCAGGTCTAAGGACACAGTGGTTTTGCTTGGTTCCTTTCTCCTTCAATGGTGCATGTGACACTGTGGTTGACTGTTCCTAGCGGCATGTCTGAGCATCTGCTGAAGTGACTGTGTGTGGAGATGGTTTCTCCAGAGAGCTATGCATGGCAGAAGGAAGGCGACACTGTCCTCCTCGCCCAGTAGGCTGTGAGGATGCCAGTTTCCTTCTGGAATGACTTGGCAGGTTGAAAGGTCACCATGGCTGCATCTCAGCATCTCACCACCTCACCAAGCCTCAGAGCCTGAGGTGCAGTATGTGCCCACTTCTACAGCCCTCTCAACACTCCACCTATATCTGCCTCCCTTCAGTGAATAAAGTACCCATGGCGTGACAGTTAGCTTCTGCTGCTATCCAGGTCCATAAATCTAAGGATTGAAGACCCAATACCAAAACTCCTTAGAAACAAGTGTGGGGGCCCAAAGCTCGAATGTCGGGACTTGAGTACTATAGTTATTAAGCCAACCAAGTACTCTGGCACAGCACCCACTGTGTGCAGGGTGCTTACCTAAGTACCTGAACTTAGTACTTAGAACAACCTCACAAGACAAGTACAACTGTCTCTCCTCAGTTTGGGGACTATGGCTGAAGGTATGCCCAAAGTCACATGAGAAGACACAGAACAGCCAGATCTGACAAGCAGTGGGGGGCCTAGAGTCTTCTTTCTTAGTCATGTGGCAATAGTATACCACAGTGACACGGGCCAAGCACTTTCCATGGATCTCAGACTTGCGGCTCGCAGAGGGGGAGGTACACAGCTTCCTCTTCAGTGTGTGGAAACCGGGACCCAGAGTGAATGATCCTTCCATGGTCACAGGCACAAGGAGCTGCCTTCTGGATTCCACACTCTGGTGCACAAAACTGCTCAGTGGCTCTCAGCTTACAAAGGGCAGGGGATGGTCTGGGACAGTCCTGCCTGCCCTGTCCCTCCACTGACCACAGCTGGCTAGCTAACACTCTTCATCGCAGACAGGGCAAGCACCAACTCTTCCAACCTCGGCCTCATCTGCTCCATTCACAGCATCTGTCACTTGGGGCAGTGTAGGCCATCCCTTTGACTCTTTGGGAAGACTTGTTGGAGTGTGGGGCTGTTCAGACTCTTTTCTCTGACCTCATTCAACCATTGAAACAAGCAAAACAAACCGAACTTTGCTTCTGAGCAGAGTTCCCACACTTTATCCCTTTCTGATCCGTCATCTTCCCACAGAGCCCCTGCGGTTAAGGTGCTGAGAGAAAAACCTGAATAGTTTATTCTTTGCCCCTGGGACACTGTGGGATCCAGCCCTCCCCTAGCTGTCCTTCTGCGTCCTGTCTTCACAGGATTCCTCTAGCTATGGACAACAAGCTCCTTCTGGGCTTCAGTCTCCCGATGCCCCACCCCGGCCCACGTGCAAGCGCAACCCCAGCCAAGCTCAACTGAGGTGGGATAGCTGCTTATCCCAGAGGTGACCCTTCCAAATGCTCTTCCAGAGAAGCCTGCCCTTTGAATGGCTTCTTGGTTAAGAGCACTGGCAGCTCTTCCAGAGGACGCTGATTCAGTTCCCAGCACTCACAAGGAGGCTCACAACCATCTGTGACTTCCATTTCAGGGGTTTCTACACTCTCTTCGGGACCCCAGAGACATCAGGTATATGTTTGATACACACATGAAAGCAAAATATTCAGATGCGTAAAAAAACAATAATTCTAAAAAACCAAATGGAAAAACAAAATACTCCTCCATCTGCACAGTGCTCAGAGCCAGCGAGACGGCCATCATGCAGCTGAGTGGACCCGCGGAACCCACACAGCAGTGGAAAGGGAACACCGACCCCAGGTCATAAGTAAATAACTTATTTATTTATTAATTTTAGGTTTTCAAGACAAGGTTACTCTGTGTAGCCCTGGCTGTCCTGGAACTCAAGAGATCCCCCTGCCTCTGCCTCCCAGTGCTGGGATTAAAGGTATGGGCCACCACTGTCTGGCTTAATCTTTTTTTTTTTAAATGAATCTCCTTCACCCAAAGAGAGCTCTGGCCTTTATCTTAGCCCAGGGGGATAGACCTAGAATTTGCCTGTTGCTTGTCACCAGTGCCTGGTGGGTAACAGTTTCCCAAGTGTTGAATGTGTCCCTAGGCTTACAGAACATGACTGTGTCCAACTTAACAACATTCACAATTTATATTTATATATATATATGTGTGTGTGTATGTATTACAAATATATATATATGTATTTGTGATAGGGGTGTGGTGGCTTATACCTGTAATTTTAGCACTTGGGAGGTGGAGGCAGGAGAATGACCATGAATCTGAGGCCACCCTTACCTACATGAGTTCCAAAGTAGCCTGGACTTCAGAGTAAGACCCTTTGAAATGTTTCATTTTAAAAGTTAAAAATTAAGAAGAAAGGAAGGAAGGAAGGAAGGAAGGAAGGAAGGAAGGAAGGAAGGAAGGAAGGAAGAAGGAGGAAGGAAAGAAGGAGGAAGGAAAGAAGGAGGAAGGAAGGCTTATGTACTATAAACATCTTCAGTTTTTATTAATTAAATAACAATAATGGAAAAAGTAATTTAACACACAATGAGAACCTTAACAACAAATGTTGCTAGATGATTTTCTAGAAATTAGAAGTCAGAACTAGAGGCAGGAGCCTGGGGAGATATGAAAAACCCTTCCTACTGAGGACAATGAAGGGGTAAAAAAGACCTTCGCGTCCAGGCAGATGGCAGGGACAGGGTGGTCACTGCTGGCGGAGACAATGAGTACCTCGCCAGAGCCCGCATGCATTAGATCAAGAAGGTGGGCTGGGGCGGGGTGCTGGTTGAGAACAGCTGGAGAAGTAACTGGTGAGAGAAGGCTCTGTTTCCTGATTAGTGGAGGATGTGTTTTAAATTCATTTAAAAAGCAGCCAGCCATTCTTGGGTCAGTGAGATGGCTCAGGGGAAAAGGTGCTTGCCTCCAAAGCTTACGAATCTGAGTTCAATCCCCAGGATCCACATGGTGCAAGCAGAGACCTGACTCCTACAAGTTGTCCTCGAACCTCCACATTGATGCAGTGCTGTGCGCGCGCGCGCGCACACACACACACACACACACACACACACACACACACACACACTCGATCACATGAAACAAAGTCATTTTTAAACTTTTTTAAAAATCAGCCATTTCTCAGGCTTCTGCCTTGGGTGGGACAATCCTCATCCTTGCCCAGCATCTCCTTACAGGTAAAGGTCTCGTTTCATGGTCCTGCCTGCCCCACTCGATGTCATCTCTCTGTCTCCAAAGACTTCAAACTTGTAAGAACAGCTAGGCTACGGTGCTAGGAGGTCTGCCTCCATCAACCTCCTATGAGGAAAGAACCCAAAGTCAGCTTTCCCAAGATATCAGAGTTTCCAAGGTGCCCCCATAGCAGGAAGCAGCTAGGCCCAGATGCTGAGCAAGGCAGACTTTCTTGATATTACTCTGTCTTTCCTCAGGATGACACGGGCACCCTCGGACACCTGTAACCTCTTCCTTCTCTACAAAAGCAGAGCCAGTGGCAACCCTACACTGATAAGATTAATCTGCAAGGCCGATTATGGTGTAATTTCCTATGCTGAAACTTTGTAGATTTTTTTTTTTTTAAAGGGTTTCATTTTCCAATTGGTCTGATTTCACAGGAAAATTTACCTGTTTCTCTTTTTTCTCCTGGAAGAGAGGTGCTGATTGGCCCGAAATAACTGACAATCTGGTGTAATAAAAATTTCCAATGTAAACTCATTTTCCCTTGGTTTCAGCAACTTTAACTCTATATATAGAGAGATCTCTGCCAGCATTGCATTGTTAGCGTCTCTTGATAAACTTAATTGTCTCACATCACTGACGGTACAGAGCTATTGATGGGTCTCAGCCCCCAGCTTGTTGTCATCCTGCTCTGCCTTCTCGCGTGTCCCGGGAACCCTATCCACAGACACAAAGACAGCCGTTTGGAAGAGATCATCAACAATCTGAACCAGGTCACAAAAGAAGGGGTGAGTTACCCTATCTGACACCATCTCTCCAGAGACCCAGATGACACTGCAGGAGGTTCTAGGCTCGAAGAGCTGAGTTACTAGAGAGGTGGATGGCAGGACTAGGGACAAAGCTATGCTTCCAGAGACCTGCTACTGCCACCTCAGAGGCAGAGGGAGTCTTCCCGGGGTAGGGGATGAGAGGTGTGGCAATACTTTCTCTGTCCTGCTTGAATTAACTTTTATCTTTCGCTCTTACCCCTGTCTGTATCAAGACACCATGCACCAAGATGCGTGTATCAGACGTCTTTACAGCAAGGAAGGTAAGTGGACCCGTGGGGTGTGCTTTGGCATATTCCGGAGGTGGGAAAGGAAGGTCACACACAAGTGTCTGAACGAGAAATGTCTGTGATAGAAAAACCAAGAGGCCCAAAGGAGGTGTTTTTGTACTTTGTGGAGGCTGAGTTACTCTCCAGTGTGCTTTATAGTTTCGGATTTCACTAGACTTAGAAGACCTGTCAGAGAAAGCCAGGATTTATTCGTTGTAACTCAGATAGGGTACAGATAGATATCTAGAGTCCTACCTGGTCTTGACACGGTATCTAGATCATAGGAGACACACAATTTGTGCTGTTGAGTGAGAAAATTCTCTCCCCTCCCAACCTCTCTCTCAGGCCATGCATTTCTGAAAAACCAAATACTCTCTCAAAAACAGATATGAAGATTACAGGTTGAGAAGGTGTTTTGCTTTGTCTAAGAGACTTCCTATGGCCGCTACAGGTCTCTTCTTTCTGGTCACCTAACAGCCAGCTGGGATGGTGGCCCGCTGCACTGCTTCCCAGTTCCCTCTGTCCCACCCCAGTCCCCTTAGCCTCGTTTAGAAGTGTCCTCTAGCGGGAGTCTGGCCATCCCTGCTTCTGTTTGAGCATCTTTCTCCTTTCTGCCTCCTGCTCTGCTTCGCCCCCGCCCCTCCATCTGTATGGGAGGGAACAGATGTGACAGCTGATAGTGCATTTTCTCTGACAAACACATGACTGGCTACGCTGTATCAATAGCTCTGTGCACTTCAGTTCCTGTTTTCATGGAAACACACAACTGAGAATGAAAGGCCCCAAAGCCTTGACTTACCAGTGGTCTCCAGACTGTCTGCTTTCCACATGCTCTGGCCGAGGGTGAGGTCAGGAACGAAGCCCTGTGGGGCGGCTGGGGTCACAGCCCCGCACCCAGGCCATGGACAGGGTTCATCCTGCTTCACCAGAGATCTGTCCTCCAGGATTTATCTGGATGATTTCATTTTATTCAAGATTACTCCAGGAGTCTGATGCAGGATGAGTTTCTGAAGGACAGATGTACATGTATGTATATATGTGTACATTCATGTGCATATGTATGTCTACATATGTCTATCTCTATCTATCGATATATATATATTTTTTTCACTGTTTTCAATATATGTAACCTTAAGTATTTACCGATTCTGAGTTCTTCCAACTCAGAAGGTTGCTACCAGAAGCTGAGTCTACTGTCTTGCCCTAGCAAAAGTCAGGGCAGGGACCAGCTCTTGGGGACTGGGCCTAGAGGAATTGTGGGGCCTGGGGCATGAGAGCCTTTGGTTTTGGCTGCAATTCTGCCATGCACTAACCGAATGGCCTTTGGTAGGTCTTGACAAACCTTGGAGGCTTGGTGTTCACATTAGGAGATACACAAGATGATTTGGAAGGTCCTATGAGGGCTGGTTGGAGGGCAGTTGTAAGAGTTTAATTGGAAGTGTTTGTGGATGGCTCTAGGACTTGGACCAAAGGCACAGCCTGGCTGCAGAGGGGCGATGAGTCTAAGGGAGGGCCATCAGACAGTCAAGCCTACATGGCTCCAAGTCTGGGTCTGGAAGACCACATGCACCCACCCCACCCCTTAGCTCTCATGCTAGCTTCCCTCTTACTCACTCTGCCCCAACACTCACATGTGCTTGAAAATGAGCCTTCCCTGGCTTCCTTCACACTCGCCTGTTTCGTGGTCCTTTCCCCAGCTGCTTCGGTGCCTCCTGGGTAATTCGTTTTTTTTTTTCGATCCTCCCATTCTGTCTGTCTCCCAAACACTTTGCTTACCTTCACAGCGTGGCTTATTATTCTTCACATCCCTCAAAAGCGATATGAGGGGGACTAATTCTTTGGGGTTCCCAAAGACTACCTTTCCAAAAATCTAGTACCTTTACTTTAACTCTTTTGAGGATCATCTCCAGGTTGGGTAACGTGGTTGGTGTTAGAAAAAAACGTGCTGAGGTAAATCCTGGGCATCACAGGCCACGCTGGCCTCCCGGGGTGCAGGCAACGCGCCGCGCCGGCCGCCGGGGTGCTGATGGTTCCCAGGAAAAGCAAGTGGCGAGCACCAAGCTGGCTGTTCTGGGAAGAGCTTCTGGGTGTCCCATCGGCTGCTGGGTTATTTCCAATTTTAAAAAGAGTGTTTAAGACTGAAGCTCTTGAGATGCGCTCTCTCTCTCTCTCTCTCTCTCTGTGTATGTTCATGTGTCTGTGCTTGTTCACATGCATACACATACATGAATACATGAGTGCACATGTGTGTTCATGCACATAGTAGCATCCTCTATATTGCTGCCTTTTTTTTTTTTTTTTTAAAGACAGTCCCTAATTGGCCTGGAGCTCGGCGAGTAGGCTAGGCTGGCTGCCCAGTGAGCCTCCCGTCTCTCTGCCTCTCTGGTACTGGGATCTCTAAGGTACACAATCACATCCAGCTGTTTAAAAAAACCAAACAAGCAGGTTCTAAGAATTGAACTCAGGTCTTCATGATTGCAAGGCCAGCACTCTGACCACTGAGCCATCTCTTCCAGCCCCACTTGGTTATGTTTAACAGAATGCCTCACCTAGAGCACTGGCTGATTAGATTGAGGTCCAATTAGAGATTTAGAAGGACTAAATTTTCATGAGCCCCAACGAGGCTGGTGGAGACGAGATGGTAGAGAGGGTTGTTTTGTTTTGGTTGGTTTGGTTTTTATGTTTGTATTGCTGTATTGAACCCAGGCTCTCACACGTGCTAGGCAAGTGCTCTACCACCGAGCTCACCCCCAGTTCTGATATTTACCCAAACATTAGCAGTGTAAGAGTTATCTCTGGCTGATGGGATAAGTGAATTCATTTTTGTTAAATAAACCTTAATAGTCAGAAACCAAAAAGAAAAAAGGCAATTGTGAAAAGTGAAACAGTTTAGAAGTTGCTTGGGCCTGACAGCTCTCCCAGGTTTCACTACCACACATCCTGGTTCAGTGGGCCCAGGGTGAGCCATCAGAGTTGCTAAGAAGCTCCTGGTCTGCAGGCAGCTGAGTAGCCAAGGTCATGCATAGGCTAGAGGCAGCTTCTCTCCGTGGGATACAGAGACTGGCTCACACTCACTCTCCATGACTGTTGGTGAGTTCTAGAGGGGTGGCCGGAGGAAACATGAGGCTTGGAGAGACAGAGATGAACTCTCCCCAGCTTCCCCACTTGTGCATTCTGTCTTCTGAGATCTGAGTCCACAGGAAGAGCCAGGAGCTCTTATCTCTACCAATGATGGGCAAAGGCTTACCAAGGCCCAGGTCAATGGCACCTTCTCCCAGAAGCCTTTGCTGACCACGTAGACCAGGCTCCTGGCACTTTGCCCACACTGGGCTTCTATCTCTAGCTTTCTTGGGGACATGCCTTAATCCTCCATTGGACTATGAGCGTCTTCAGACACTGCTCTCTCCCTTGGGTAGAGCCACATGGAGCACACCCTCAGCAGGTAGTCAGGCATCAGCAAACATGGAGAGGCTCCAGGGCCATGCAGGAACAAGCGCCATATCTGCCTAAGAGCTCACGTGGGTACCTTGAGCTAAAAGAAAAGCCCACCGGGTAGAAAGATGAAGACGGGAGATGCAGACAGGTGCTCCCCACTCTACCATCTACCTAGGGGGAAGTGTCCCCCACTCTGCCATTTACCTAGAGGTGTGACCTTACTGATGTCAAGGTTTTCAATAAAACCTCCATGGAATAGAACCTGAGAGGATCTTCAGAAATACTTTCATACAGATTCAAAGTTGAGCAGGTCCACATTCAGGGCAGAAAAACCTCTCTGGCAAGTTCGAAACCAAGCAGCCGACAGACCTCCTGTATCATTTCTCTTTGCAGAACACCACGGAGAACGACCTCATCTGCAGGGCTCACAAGGTGCTTGTCAAATTTTATTCCCAACCTGAGAAATTTCCGTGCTTGAAGAACCACCCTGGTGTTCTCACAGAACTGAAGAAACTCTTTAGAGCCATCAGCAGCCTGAATCCACCGGTAAGCGGGGCAGGGCCATGGCTTGCAAGTGACTTGGCACAGTGAGAGCAACGTTGAAGACCAGTAGACAAGAGCTCCTGCTCTCATGGAATGCTCTAGGGGAGCAGTTAGAAGAGATGAACAGCAATACAATGCCTAGTTGTGCTCATGCTGTGAAGAAAGACATGGGCATAGAAGAGTAGATGGCTGAGCAGATATTTGGATTAAGTAAGGAGGCAGGCCAGATGACTAACTACCAGACAAAAGCCCAAATGGGATGCATGCACTCCAGTGTGGCTGGACCAGAGTCAAGGAAGTAGGTTTAGCAGCTGGGTTCACAGAGGGCTTTGGATGCTGTCCTAGGGATGGAAGGGAGGGAAACGCCTAGTTACCTACAGGGTGGAGCTCATGCTGTATACCAAGTCATATTTGTTCGCATGGCCCCTGGGTGGAGGGGGTGCATGCAGATAAGGAGAGAACAAGATGGCCTAATGGAGGGCCATCCTAATATAGCCAGGATACTAAAGGCAGTGGCTTACCCAGACTTGGATAATCATTGATGTCAGCACTACATACCACCCCACAGTTGTCCCCAAGGGGAAGGGACTGAAGCCTAATGTTTTTGTAAGTGAGGTGACTGGTCTAATCTATTCAATGGATGGCTGGAGGAGCTGAGACCTAAACCGCAGTATCAGTACGAAAGGTGCTTCCTAGGTCGCTTGTTATGTACCATGTCCCCACTCCGAAATGCATCTGCTTCCTGGGCAGAAGAACAGTAAGACTCTCATCTTGCTTCACAGGCCAAGTGGGAACAGAGCCAGGTCTGAGCCTAAACATTCTGTTACCCTCTAGTCGTCTCTGTCCATGACAGGCCCCTCCAGACACTGTGGCACCCTGATGGCAGACCAGTAGTGATCCTAGAACATGCTAAAAAAGCAGGTCAGAATTTGCTGGTCTCATGACAGCCAAACTCAGGGCCAAGACAGTCTGGAAGCCCTGGTTTTGGAGGCTACCATAGTCGGCTTGACCAAGGCCTGAGAGTGAGTCCCAAATATATATTCACACAATGAAATGTTTCTTTTATAGACAAGCTGTACCGTGAACGACTCCTCGCTCACAACACTGAAAGACTTCCTGGAAAGCCTAAAAAACATCATACGAAAGAAAAACTGGCAGCATTGAACCTCTGTGCTTTAACTTATGAGTTTTTAATGGTTTTATTTTTTAATATTTATATATATATATATATTTATAACTCATAAAATAAAATATTTGTATAATGTAACAGAAATGATAACTAATGACACTTCATTTGTCAATAATGTCATAGTTTATATTGTTAGAGAAAGTATTTTAATCTACTATGGCTACAGTGATATGGGTATAAGAGAGAGCTGGCTTCCTTTCAAGGAGTTCCCACTCTCCTCAAGAACCCAATGCACAAGATCATTAAGGACAGAAGTGGGCTGGGAAGGCAGCTCAGCAGTTAGGAGTACCTGTTACTCTTCCAGAGGATCCAGGTTCAATTCCCAGCACCCACATGGCACCTTAAAACAATAATTCAAGTTCCAAGGGGAGCTGATGCTCTCCTCTGGCCTCCTGTGGAGGTACACAGAGACCACACGGATGTAGGCAAGACACCCACACACATAAAAACAAAATAAAATAGGAGTACAAAGGTCAGGGAGATGAATCCAGGGGTAGGAGAGAATTGTCCTCTGATACCCCCTCCCAAACTCTCTATCATACACACATCTTTTTGTCTGTCTCTGTCTCTCTCTCATATACACACAAATGTGGGGGTATGCATATACATACATTCACATACACACTCATATGAGGGGGTATACATACACACACATACACACATGAATATACACAAATGAGGGGGTATGCACACACACACACACTAAGTAAATAAAACAGAGAACAGAGGCATGGCACACACCCCACCTTCCATGGGAGGGGTTACTGAGGCAACAGAGCCTGTGGCTAGTGAAACAAGAACCAGAAATTAAAAAATAATTCCTTTAAAGGACAAGGAATTGGTAGCACGTACCTACAATCCCCAGAAAAAGTGAAGGGAGAAAACCAGCCTGACGAAGATGTGCTCTACCTCCACATATGTATCATATGTACACACAGTCATCATAAACATATTACAGAAAATCAAGAGATTTAAGTGTTTAAAACTGCTAACACAATAGAACTACAAACCTTGGCTACAAAAAATTTTGTAGAGAAGCCAGACATGTGGGTGTGGCCTTAGCCCTGTGGGAGACTGTGCTCATACGTTTGAACACTGAGTCCCCAATTGGTGGAACTGTTTGGGAAGGATTAGGAGGTGTGGCCTCTTGGAGGAGGTGTGTCACTGAGGCAGGCTTTGAGGTTTCGAAAAGCCCAGGCTATTCCCAATGTGCTGTCTCTGCCTCCAACTTTCAGACCAAGACATGAGCACTCAGCTGACTGTGCCTCTGTTCTACCATCATGGACTCTAACCTCCAGAAACCTAAAGCCCCAAATTAAACACTTTCTTTTATAAGCTGCTTTGGTCATGGAGTCTTATCACATTAAGAGCAGTAACTAAAACAGCAAGTAAGACAGGGCAGGGAGACTGTTTAAAGAGCAGGAGTAAGAGGAGCACAGGAAGGTATACCTCTGTGAGTCGGGGGCCAGCTTGGTCTATATATTGAACTCCAGGACAGCGAAGGGCTTGGCTTGTTTCCAGGCAGCCACATACTGGCTCTAAATTGTCTGTAACTCCAGCAGATTTGACATCTCTGGCTTCTGAGGGCACTGAACTCATATGCATGTATCCACGTGCAGACACACACATCTACACATAATTTACAAGAAAAAAAAATAGCCATGTGGTGGTGGCACATGCCTTTAATCCTAGCATTTGAGAATCAGAGGCAGGTGGATCTCTAGGTTCAAGGCTAGCCTGGTCTACAGAGCAAGTGCCAGAACAGCCAGGGTTACACAGAGAAACCCTGTCTTGAAAAACTAAATAAATATTTTTTTAAAAAAGAATGTGAGTTATAAACAACCTGAATAAATGAAGATTTTTGCCTCAACTCTGTGTTCTCCCCCGCCCAACCCCGCCCCAAAAGTAAAGAAAGAAATCTTCATTTTTCAATAAGGAAATACATACATATATATATGTATGTATATTGATTGGGGCTGGAGAGAGAGCTCGGTGGTTATAAGCACTGACTGTTCTTCCAGAGGACCCGGGTTCAAGTCCCAGCACCCACATGGTAACTCACAACCATCTGTAACTCCAGTTCTTGGGCATCTGACACCCTTTTCTGACCTCCGTGGGCACTGCGTGCAGAACACAGACATGCATGCAGTCAATGCTCTCATATATACAAAAGCAACATGAACAGATCTCAATCTTAATTAATGATGTTATTAATCTCAATCTTAATAACACTGTTATTAAAAGGGAAGGAAATAAGAGGAGAAAAACCAACCAAACTCCGTGCCATTAAACTTGCCAGTCAGAAGATGCTCTGCAGTACCTTCTACTAGAGGGATCTAGTAACAGTGACTTGGCACTCTTTTGACCCTCAATCACACGCATGTGACAGAAATTAATACCAACACTGACATCACACCAAAAATATATACCAACTTTTTAACCCCTTCAAAATAAGGGGAAAAAAAATCAAAAGCTTAAAATCTCACCCTGACCACAGTCAGTTTCACCCTGCCCACATGAAATACCAGCATGCCAAGGGCAAGAGCGGCTTCTAAGGCCAATCGGGGAAGCTATGCAGTGAAAAATTTAATTTCCCCTCTCTTTTGATTGAAACTCATTTGCATGTCCTGGCTAATGTGAGCTGTGTCTGCCACAGGATATGAGTTGTGGGTTTGCACTTGGTATATGAGGCCGAGATGATAAAGGAATGGCTGTCAAAAAGAAAGACCTAAAATAGACCACAGGACACAGGCAGGCTCTAGGTCAGTCAGTCACACCTAAGCTTGGATGGTCAGGACACACTGACACTTTTGTTGGCATCTAGACAGGGAGCCCTGGACTCTGGATTTAAACATCCAATCATCAGCCTCTGATTCGACCCAAGAGAAGAAGAGAACACAGGTAAGGACAGTCATAAAACATGCGTGAAGAAACTTGAGGATTAAGTGAAAGTCATGAGGCTTGTCATTGGAACAGTTACCGAGGCCACCAGCCACAAACAGTGCTCAGTGGAGTGTGTTTGCCACCGACAGTGAAGGTGGAACTGTTGGCTCTCTCTCCCATGATGCATATCATCTCTGCCTTTGCCCTCAGCAGTGTGGATGGGTTATCGCTAACTGCATCTGGCAATGGGTAGTAAGTACCTCATTGATAAATGCCTAACAAGCGGGCGGTGGTGGGCACGCCTTTAACATCCCAGCACTTGGGAGGCAGAGGCAGGCGGATTTCTGAGTTCGAGGCCAGCCTGGTCTACGAGCGAGTTCCAGGACAGCCGGACTACACAGAGAAACCCTGTCTCGAAAAAAAAAAAAAAAAAAACAAAAAAAAAAAAAAGATAAATGCCTAACAAAACTATATATAGCTGTGTCTTGCATTCTTGGGGAGCCATTAAGAAATGTTGGTGTCTGATAAAAATGCCACAGGGAGCCGGGCAGTGGTGGCACACGCCTTTAGTCCAGCACTTGGGAGGCAGAGGCAGGCGGATTTTTGAGTTCGAGGCCAGCCTGGTCTACAGAGTGAGTTCCAGGACAGCCTGGGCTACACAGAGAAATCTTGTCTCGAAAA
The DNA here is from genome assembly GCA_021653895.1 of Mastomys natalensis. Lineage (NCBI taxonomy): Eukaryota > Metazoa > Chordata > Mammalia > Rodentia > Muridae > Mastomys > Mastomys natalensis. Next base: position 1,145,958 of record JAJTUV010000625.1, on the reverse strand, counting down.
ACCAAAAATAAAATAAAATAAAATAAAAACAAAATAAAAATGCCACAGGGATACTCCAGCAAAATGCCTCAGCAAATAAACAGACTCACTGACAAGCTTGTGGACCTGAGTTTGGTCCCCAGGACCTACATGGTGGAAAGATAGAACTGACTCTCACAAACTGGCCTCTAGTCACCACAGGTGCTATGGGGTGCACATGTATTCCTGAGTGTGCATTTGCTTCTTGTTATGGTCTCTTTGCACTATTGCCTATGATGGTAGTTTTTCTTCACTTCCTACCCCTGTGCTCTCAGATGGTATCCCATAATATCAAGATCCTCTAGGGATGCGGCAGCTCAAGGCAAACTGGAGAACCCAGCTTCCTCATGGATGAGGCACAGCATGGTCCCTTAGCACACATGCTAGCATCTCAACTCTGTCAACCTCCACCCAGGGCAAGGCACGGGCTTTCTCTAGTCTTGGGGCCAATGCCAAGTTCATTTGCAGGGTTAACATATTCAAGGCACGGTAGAGTTCCACTCTCAGGCACTGGAGCCCCTTAAGTAGCTATCATTGCTGACATCTCCTAAACCGGCCTCTCTTGAATTTAGCTGGCCATGATGGCACACACCTTAATCTCAGCATTCAGGAGGCAGAGGCGGGTGGATCTCTGTAAGTTTGAGGGCAGCATGGTCTACAGAGTGAGTTGCAGGACAGCCCAGGCTATACAGAGAAACCCTGTCTTAAAAGACCAAAAGCAAGTTTAAAGTAGATTTCCCCTTCTTACTGTACTAGGGCTTGAACCCATGGCCTTGTGCACAGCAGGAAAGCACTTTACTATGAGGTATGCCCCTAGCCCTCTTGGTCTCCCACCCTGAGGCTATCATGTTCTCACCTTAGCTCTCTAGACTGCCTTTGTGTGTATACACAACCATGTATGTACACACGCCTTTAGACTACCATGTGAAGCCCAATTTCCTGGGTCTTTCTCAATCACTATCTAACTTTTTTTTTTTTTTTTTTTATAAATGTTAGTGTGTATGTGTGCATGTATTCCTGAGTGTGTATCTACTTTGTGTTATGGTCTCTTTGCACTATTGCCTATGACATCGGTTTTTCTTTACTTCCTACCCATGTTCTCAGATGGCATCCCATAATATCAAGATCCTCTAAGGACTTTACTTTCTTTTTTATAAATGTTAGTGTGTGTGTGCTTGTGGCGTGCACATGTACACATAATATGTGCACCCGTGTGGCATGCTGAGAGTGCTGAAGTGCAGGTAGTTCTCTCCTTCCTCCTTTCCATGGGTATCAGAGATGGAACTCAGGTTACGAGGTTGTGCAGCGTGTGCCTTTTACCCACTGAGCCATCTCCCCAGCATCACTCCCCTTCTAATTAGCTCCTCCTGCCAGTTTCTTCCCAGTGCAACCTGCAGAAGGAACCTATTCCTTCTTGGAGAGAATCTTTTATGTACTGTGTGGAAGTGTCACCTGTCAATAAAAAGCTGACGGCCTATTTCCTGCCTCAACTAATAGGGGGTGGAAGTTCCAGTACAGAGAGAGTTACTCTGGGATAGTCTGACTCGGGAAGAGACTCACCCCTGAGACTCACTCTGAGACAACATGCATGAAACTGAGGTGAGGTAAGCAGCCATGTGGCACTCATAGAATAATGGTCAATTAAGGTATCAGGTAGTCAATCATGAGCCAAAGCTCGTGGCCTAGGTGTTTATTCATAAATACTAAATCTCAGAGTCATTATTTTGGGAACTAGGGTGTCAGTGGAAAAGCCTGAGGTTAAACCTTCTTGTGCTTTACTGGCCAGTGTTAAAGCAAACAAAAAGCATGCTTTCATGCTGTGGGCCCAGGGCGTGCGAGCGCCCATTTGGCACTGCATGCGAAAGACATGCTTGTTCCCTGGTCTAAGAGTGGAAGCTGGCACTTCTGCCTATTGTCTCTCCAGCCCACGACTGGCATGTCTGTTCTCAAGGGCACACACTACATGCCACAGTGGGGAAGGTGGTCAGTAGAGTCCTGCTGCAGCACAGGAGAGAGAGACACATTTAATTTTTATGATTTTTGTGTGTGCATGTGTGTGGTGTGTGTGCAAATGTGTGTACTTGCTCATGTGGACCCAAGTACACAGTCCAGAGGATGACATTGGGTGTCCTGCGCTACCATTCTGACTTATGCCTTTAAGACAGGATCTTTCACTGAAACTTGACTGTCTGTCCCCCCCCCCCCCAGCAGTGCTAGGGTCACAGGCAGCAATGGCCATGGCACTTTAAATGAGTGCTGGAGATGTGAACTGGGGTCCTGATGCTTCCTCAGTCAGTGTCCTTGCCACACTGAGCCATCTCCCCAACCCCAAGATCCACTTAAGAGGGCACCGGGGCACTTAAACATTGCTAGTGGCAAAGCAAGCTGGGGCAGCCACTGTGGAGGTTCCTGAAAATTTAAACACAGATGAACCGTATGACTCAGCTGTAAACCTGATGGACTGAGAACCCCACAGAGATGCTTGTACATTCACAGTCATTGTGGCACTGCACAGTCATGAAGATATGGAATCAAGGTATCAACAGATAACTAGATAGAGAATATGTTGTCCATATACACAATGGAATTGTGCTTAGGCGTGAAGAATGAAGTCATGTTTACAGAAAGTAGATGTGGCTGGAGATTATGTTAAATAAAGCCAGATTGAGAAAGACAAAGTTTTCCATTTTATGCAGAATCTGGATTTCAATCTGTCTATTTAGAGCATGTGTACATGGGTGAAGTGGAAGGGAATTAAGAGGCAGGAGAGGGGCTGGAGAGATGGCTCAATGGTTAAGAGCAGTGGCTGGTCTTCCAGAGGACCCAGGTTCAGTTCCCAGCACCCACATGGCAGTTCATAACTGTCTGTAACTTCAGTTCTAGGGGATCTGACATCCTTACACAGATACATACAGGTGAAACACCAATGCACATAAAAAGAAAAATAAATTGACAGAGAGAGAAGGAGGAGGAGGAGGAGGAAGGGGGAGAGATCATCAGGGATGGGGTGGGTTGAACAAGGAGAGTGGGTGAGGGCAGCTAATTAAACACATCATTATAATGATGTATGCTAGCAATTCTTCTAGGCTTCGTCCCACAGTTACCTGGCAATAGCCAGGTATGCCTCACTATAAAAGGGGCTGTTTGCCCCCTCCTCTCTTACTCTCCCTGACTCCCTTCTCTCTCTGATCCCTTTTTCCCTCTCTCCCCTTCCCCCTCTCCACGTGTCCTGGCCTTCTCTCCCTCTCTCTTCCTCTCCCCCCCCCATCTGTCTTTCTCACTCCTCCCTTCCCAACACCCTTTCCCATGCCCTAAATAAACTCTATTCTATACTAAAACCCATCTTATGGCAGCTACCTAAGGGGAAAGGGGTGTCTCAGCATTGGTCACAGAGGTACCACCTTCTACTTCACCATACCTCGCTCTATCAAACATATCCTTAGCTCTTTCTTTTTATAAAACACAACAGTATATGTGTATCAGGATGCCACAGTGAGACCATTTTGTATGCCAACTTAAAGAACTTACAGCAAAAAGGAGGTGGTTCAGCCAGTGAGGGGCAAGACTTGCTGGAGATTAGAAGTTGAGGCTAGTATAGGATTTCTGCATCATCTCTGGTACCAACTTTTGAGATTGGGTTAGGCAATATCCTCTTAGTTAAGATTGATATCGGACTCTGAGAAAATTTTATTCGGTTGTAAAGTCCCAGTTGAGTTCTTAGCTACAATCGGAGAAATGCAGCCTTTGACTAAACTCAAATTTCCCCAGCCCTCCCAAGCGGCTGGGGGAGGGGAGCAGGTGTGGGAGAGCTTCTGATCTGTCCTATGCTTCAGCGAGAGCCATAGCCGTGTTTGGGTAAGACGGACGTGATGTTCTGATAACACTGATAAAAGTAACTTGAAGGTTGGGTCGCAGGAAGCCTAAGATAAACGCTGAGAGGAAACAGGTTGTTTTTGAAGTAGCCCTCTTCACAATCACTTTCCCACACGAAGGGAAGGCTCGGCTTCTGAAGGAGGACGGAATACCTCATTTGCTTTGCAAATGAGAGAGTTTAAGGAGGAGCAATTCTGCTAATCCACTCACAAATCTGTCTGGAGGCTCTGCCCCGCTGCCTGAAGTGGGGTGGGGGGGGGGGGTGCGCCTTCAGAGCCCTCGGACCTGTTCTTGCTGGACTTGGATTGACTGTGATCACCATTCATTCGGATACTACCCAGTTTTACAAATGAATGAGTGACTCACTGGAAAGGATGAGGACAGGAAACAGTAGGGTGACTAGCCTTGATGGCCTCTGCCTGTGATCTCAGTACTCAGGAGGGGGCGGGGGAGAGTCAAGAGGATCAGAAACTGAAGGTCATCCTTGGCTACACAGAGTTGGAGGCCAACTTGGGCTCTTGGGCTAAATGAATCAGTCTCAAAAAAGGGCATTCTGGATGGGATGAAACTGGATTGGGGAGGGGTGTTGCAGAGATAGATGGTTCGGGAGGTTGACATAGTACTTTTCCAGAAGACTGGAGTTCAGTTCCCAGCTCCCATGCTGTGTGGTTCACAACTGTCTGTAACCCCAGTTTGAGGGAATCTGACAGCCCCTTCTGGTTTCCACGGGTAATTACACTCATGTGTACATGCCTCCCCATCTCACCCCAACTAACTACAAAAATAAAATCTTAAAAGTGGGGAAGTGGCATGGCTGGAGAGCGTGCTCAGCAGGTCTGACCCCCAGCACTCATTTAAAAAAAAAAAAAAAAAGCTGCGTACAGAAGCTCTGCTCGGGAGCAGAGAAAGCATCACCCTGGGACTCACTGGTCACCTAGCCTAGTCTAACCAGTGGGCCCTAGAGCAGTAAGAGACCTGCACCTGCACACACGTGAGCGTACATGTGTGCACCCCAAAACTATTATTAGTCTTAAAGCTGAAAGGGAGTAGGAAATGGTGACTCAGAGTCCACCAGGCAAGAGGTAAGGAGGCAACCATTAGATCTTACAGTTCAATCAAAGAGACACCTCAGAAGTGTACTGGCTGCTCTTGGGATTGGTTCCCAGGACCCCACATGATGGTTCTTTCACAGCTATCCCTAAGTCCAGTTCTGAGGGACCTGATATTCTCTCCTGACCACTGCAGGCACCAGACACACTCACAGTGTACGGATTCGGGCAGAACATGCAGACACATAAAACAACCCAATCTTTAAAAATGGAAACCGTGAAGACACCCTCTTCCCAGAGGACTTCAGGACTGTCTAGAGCCTCTCCTGAGTGTCCAGCCGTCCCCCAACCAGCTGTATTTAATTCTGCCCTAACTGTACATGGTCTCAGGGTCTTTGATGGGGAAGGATGAGGGGAGATGGTCCCATCTACACAGCCATGGAGAAGCCACCATCCCAGCACAGCCACACGGCACATGAGGTACACACATGTGCAGGCAGACACACACAACAAAATGAAAATGAATAAAGATGTTTTAAACACAGTAGGCACTGGGGAGGCATTTATTTCTCATCTTACTGTGCTGTGTATACACACAACATTGATATATATAGCTTGGACAAGTACAATTTATACATAAAATACAGCTCAAGTGTGAATTTTGAATTAACACAGCAAACTTTCTTTTTTTTTTTTTTTTATGCTTTTTTTCTTTTGTTTTTCGAGACAGGGTTTCTCTGTGTAGCCCGGCTGTCCTGGAACTCACTCTGTAGACCAGGCTGGCCTCGAACTCAGAAATCCGCCTGCCTCTGCCTCCCAAGTGCTGGGATTAAAGGCGTGTGCCACCACCGCCCGGCACACAGCAAACTTTCTGTACAGCTTGTATCCTGGTCGGTATTATAGTCATGCTACTCAGGGCTTCACTGATTCTAATTAGTCAGACTGCAGGGCCAGCTCAAAGGCACTAGGAAGAACTATGGGTTCTAGTATTTTAAGAAAAAGAAGACAGAAAATTATCTATTAAGAAGGGGTGGGGGAGAAGCTGGGTGCAGTGGTGCATAAGTGATCCCAGCAACTGTGAGGTGGAGGTAGGAGGATCAGGAGTTTAAAGGCCAACCTGGGCTACACAGAGGGTTTGTGGCCAGCATGGACTACATCGGACTCTATCTCAAAATGGAAGAGGGGGGAGGGGAGAAAGTGGGCAGACACAGGTGTGTGTAAATGTAAACTCCACCCATTCCTTAATTCACAGCTCTATAAGGAAAAAAGGTGCTCCTTGTGTTAAGAGTTCAAAGAGAAAAGGAAGATGGGCCACACAAACCTAAAATGGAAAGAAAATCGCTGAAACTATAATCATAACTTTAAAACATGTTGCAGATGAAGTAACACTTTCCCCTCTCCTTCCAAACTAACCTTGATCTTCTGATTGCCAAAAACATAAACTTGAAAATCACCTTTTCCAGCATACAAATGAGACAGCTTACCAGAGGTCCTAGGGCAAACACCGGCTGCAGAGCCTTCCTCCCAGCCAAGCCTGAAGATCGAAGAGTGGACACTGAGTGGAGACCCTGACTGTCAGGGTATGTAAGCGCAGAGCCAGCCACAACACACTATACAGTTCCTTGCAAATAAATAAATACTACTTTTTAAATCAAGGAAAAAAGGATACGCATCAATAGCCTATTTATAGATCTGTTCCACTCATTTAAATCTGTACACTTATTTTAAACATTAAGCAAGTTTGTTCTACATCTCTATCCATTCATGAAATTAACACTGAAAATACAAATGATTCCATCTGCAGATGAAGACACAGTCCATGAGAGGCAGCCGCAGCCTGGCTGTGGCAGACGTGGGCGTCCTACCTTCTTCAACGGACCTCTCCACCCGGTGAGAATTGAGTTTGGTTTTCAGAAAATGAACAATGTCCACCTGATTGGAGTTTTAACATCAATGCTTTAATAAACACACAGCTTGGCATGATAACATACATCTGCAGTCTCAGCACCTGGGAGGCTGAGGCAGGAGGATCATGAGTCCCAGGCCAGCCTGGGCTAACACAGAGAGACTCTGTCTCAAAAAAATAAGCAAGCAAACAAAATTACTAAGTCAAGATGCTTAGAGAAGTTTCTAATATTTTCAGTTTTATGGAGCTATTTTTGTTTCTGTTGTAGGCTTTAACTAGATTTAATTTCTCTCATGTTTTAGCTTAATTTACAGCAGATATTCCTTCTAGGCCAACTGAACAGTTAAATGATAGAAACATGGACTTTTAAAATGAAATCATTAGATTCTTCTAATTACTAACAGTTAAATTTACATCATTGCGAACTTTGACATCACCAAGACGCTCGGCTCACATGAGCCTTTGTACCACACACACACCCACACCCACATGCAGCTCATTGAGTCACAGCAGGCCACACCCACCATCTTGAAGATGCTGCCACATGGCCATGCTCACACCAGCGCTCTGCACATACAGGATACTCAGGGCTCCAATTCAGGAGAGCCTAAAACTGTCCCACCGTGTTTTTCACCCCCTCGCCAGGGCTGCCCTCTGTCCAGCCATCCACAGTCACACAGAGCAATGTAGTTGTAAGTCAGTATTTATCCAAACTTGTTAAAATCACAGCAATCTAATTAATCCTAACTTGGGAAGGATTAAAACTTTTGCAATAAATAGCTCAGAGTTGATTGTATAATTTCAAACTTAGGTTTAGGAAGCACATAACCTTCAAAAAAATTTATAAATTAACAACAAACCCAAAACTTTCCTATTTACCATCACTTATCTTACTATACAATGGATATAACTTTTTTGTGTAGCGGAATACCATCTAACTGGATTAATCAATACAAGAAATTCAGAAGAGTATTTTTATATATAAAATTTATATATAAAATAAAGAAAATTAAAAGGTATTTTTTTGACTTTGCTTCATTTTCTGAAAAATGAGACTGGTCTCAATTTTTATAGTTATTTCCGTTGAACTTAAAATTCAGACAAGGGAGTGTCTGAAAGCCGTATGTCCAGGGAATTTTTTATAATGTACCTGTGAACAAAGTTAAGTGGCTAATGCTGGCTTCAGGAGAAGTGGGAAGTCAACTTAGTAACAACAACGGCTGAATGTGGAGTCAGAGCGACAAAGTGGAGGGTAGACAGATGAAGAACGCATTCAAACTGCATCTTTAAAATGTAAACCTGCAGAGCTGTCGGATTTTACAATTTTCCACAGGAGATCAATAAAGGCAGTCACTGCACACTTAGATGCAATCAATGTTAGTATAAAGTTGGACTGCATTTAGACAGGCCAGGCAGGTGCAGAATCAAGTCACTGCTTAGATGAGCAGCCTAGACTGGCACAGGACACAGGACAAGGTGGTCTGCTGTATGCTGTCTGCAAACAAGACAGACTTGGTTCTATTCTGAGATTCTGTTTGTCTAGATCCACAGTAGTTGAGTACATAGCTAAGACATTCACGTACAACCAGTGCCCTTACTTCCTGCAGAGCAGTGTGACAGACACAGCACACCAAGCCCAACGGTCATGAGCTGTGCACTTACGTGTTACAGAAACTTAAGAATCTAACAGATATTAGGAAAATTGTTATTTCCAGTCTCTCTCCATGATTTACAGCTTCCATTATGTGAACCATACAGGTGTCCTCAGTGTCTTAATTAAGGAGTTCTCTCCAGGCATGAGATATCACTCTTTTTTATTATTGTAACTTTAATTCTGTAACATTTACTGAAGTAAAGAATCAATTACGGTCTCAGGCTTTGCAGAACGCTTTCTGTTAAGAGAAGAAAAAAACGCAAGGTGAGCGACTTTCCCTAAGAGACTGAACTGTCAACAGTTTCTGTGGCCAGGGTCCATGAATGGACCAACACTGTCCATGCTTGACCATGGCAAGGTTTGATTGCTACCCAGTTTTTCAGAGTAGGTCACTGAGGGCAAGCATACAGTACTCCAGAGTGGTGAGGAGCTGAGCGCAGGCAAGGTCAGACAAGGTGCAGTCAGGTGCCAGCTAAACTTATCAGGGATGCCCTTTGGTCATCTCCTCCGAGGATGCTAGGATATAGGCAGCCTCAGAGAAGCAGGAAAAGAAGTCACATTTCCCAGATGCAGATGCAGAGCCTACAGGAAGGAGTATCTCATGTACTTCTTTGTTGCTGTCCAGTACAATCAACTGCATGCCTCTCATGAAGCACTGCATGGTTTCTTATTTCTGAGGAAAACTACAGGTTTTTTTTTCCAGGCCTCGATTCTGTTACAGAGTTGAGTCTGCATCGTATGTTGGCCCACAAGTATTTTCTTTACCTTAAGTTAAACAAGAGGCATATATTTTACAGTGATGCATTATAAAAACTATATCAAAACAGCTTGCCAAATTATTTATTTTAAGATCTATACAGTTTATAAAAATGTAGCTGAGTAATCTGGACCCTCTTTTAAAAGGCAATAGTTCAGCAATAGTGGGGCCTCTGTTCCCACACTAAAGAGGGACAGACTCACTCTCCCAGCTTGCTCCTCTGCCCTCCTCTGCCTGTCTCTCTGTGAGGTCAACTGTCTCATTATGATTCACCCTGTTTGAATTGCATCTTCTTAATAACAGGTGAGCTCAGAGAAAAGCATCTACTAACAGCACAGCAGGGGCTGCAGAGATGGTGCAGCGCTCAAGGGCATTTGTTATTCTTCCAGAGACCTGAGCTCACATCCCAACACCCACATGGTGGCCCTCAATCAACCATTCCAGGGGATCTGACGCCTGGTGCACATATAAACATGCAGGAAAAACACTCATACATAGATAAAATAATATTTATATATTTTTAAAGATTCCATGTGTAGATTCAGTTGGCCTATAAAAATGTTTAAATCATCTACATGTTATAAAGTACAAAAATCTTGTGTATTTTAACATGTATCTGATTCGTTCAAGACTAGTTTAATGATTCCAATTTTTTTAGTATTACACTTAAAGACTATGTAACACCAATTAACCACCCTACATGTAAAACAAAAGTCCTGTACTTGGTTCAATTTAGCTCAATGTAGGAACACAAGGAGCATTAGCCCCAAGCCAGGTTTCCCACTGAGCTTATGTGATGAAGTACATATTACACAACTACCAAAACTGGTGCTACTGTCACACACACTTCCCTTGAGACCTAGGAAATCTGTCCTTGGGCACTACTACTGTCAGAAACACTGACCAGCTAAACACAGGCTTTTAGTAGTCAAACTAGGCAAATTAATTAGCATCTAAGTAGGAGAATTAGTGTACAAACCAGGACCCTGAACGAGAGAGTAGGTGGTGGGTAACACTAGGAAAGAACAAGGCCAGCAGAGGCTAGCTAGCTCTGCTCCTCCCATGGCAGAAGTCCGAAGTGCTGTTCTTTTTCTGTTTTGTTTGAGACAGAGTCTTACTATGTAGGCCTGGCTGTCTTGAAATGTGCTATGCAACTGAGGCTGGCCTGGAACTCAGATCGTCAAGCCTCTGTCTCCGAAGTCCTGGGTTAAAGGTGTTTGCCACAACAACTGTCCCAGAGTACAAGTCTTTATCTCTATTTTGCTTATCAAACTATAACTGCATAAAGAACATAATTGCAAACTATGTGCCATTTTAACTAAAGTTTGACGGCCTTTGAGTGTATCTAAATCTACCATCTCAACGTTGTCACCTCAGGACTCTGGCTGTGCTCACCTTCTCCCTGTCTTTGGCCTTGCTTTCCCCTTGGAGGTCCGTGGCCTTTCTAACTTCATCAGAGACTGACGCAGACTCTCCTCTGTATAGGCGAGGTACACATGGGAAAGGTCTACTTCAAATGGCTACGAGAAACACACATAAGGCAAATTAAACCAGATTTGGGGAAGATTTAAAACATGTTGGACCCTAAGCAGAAGAACCACTAAAGACAAAATCAAATAACCTTAAAGGTGTCTTCTCTCCCAGTATGTAAACTGTACTTAAAGCGCAGGAATTAGAGGTGAAAAGGGCACACCAGAGTGACAGCAGGCAGTGTTGTGGAAAGAGAGGAAAGGCGACTTTGCTGAGGGCTGACGAGCAGGCCTGTCCTAACAGCCCCACCCCAGAGACTCTACTCACAAATCAGAATCCATGCAATGCCCATCCTTGATTAAGTCTCTTACGTCTCTCTCCTTCTTGTCAGGGACTGGAGTTTGTTTCCTCATGTTATTTCCTGTGTAGGCCACACATTTCTCAAAAAAGGAAAAGAGACACATGTGAACCACGAAAAGGGGCTGTGAGACACCTTGATGGCTCACTAGTAAATATGAGGCTTATCCTGGAGCATCAAGGAGCCTCAGGCCTAAGCTACTTCCACAATTGCTCTCCACACGCTGTGAACCAGAAAATATCCTATCCGCTGCACTGAGCCCATCTGCTCTGACCTGCACCTGATTCTTCCTGCAGGAGCCAGCACTCTCCACGCTGTAATGCCACCAAGCATGAAGGAATACTCACTAGCTGCCATTCTCCTATGTCTTCATTCCAGTGGACGTAGTTTTCAATCATTTCCTTCAAAAAGAGAACAAGTCTACTTTTAGTTAACAGTTAAGGTACTGAAAAATATTAACAGACTTGTGTGTATAAAAATGACATAGCCATGTGTGACGTCTTCCAATACCTATGACTGCATCTTGCTCATAAAAATCCCTTTACTTTCTCATGCCTTGAACTAAGTAAGCTCCTTTAAAAGCCTTACATTTTATCACTAATGTGCAACGTATGCATGATGGGGTAGGGCCACATCAAGGTGCTTATGTGGAAGTCAGAGAACAGCTCTGTGGAGTTAGTGCTCTCTTTTTTCTACCTTTATGTGCATTCTGGGCATCAAACACAGGTCACCAAGTTTATATAATGAGTCTTTACTTGCTGAACCACCTCACTGGACCATCAGACCTACACTTTCAATGGTAAGTGGAAAAAAGTTGTTTGCAAACATTTTGTACTGAAATTTTTGGTTTTGTTTTGAGACAGAGGGTTTCTCTGTGCAATAGCTCAAGCTGTCCTGGAACTCATTCTAGAGACCAGGCTGTCCTGGAACTCACTCTGGAGACCAGGCTGTCCTGGAAACTCACTCTGGAGACCAGGCTGTCCTGGAACTCACTCTGGAGACCAGGCTGTCCTGGAACTCACTCTGGAGACCAGGCTGTCCTGGAACTCACTCTGGAGACCAGGCTGTCCTGGAACTCAGAGATCACCTGCACCTGCCACCTGAGTGCTGGCATTAAAGGTATGCACTATTGCCACCCAGCCTGCATCAAGCATTTAAAAAATATATACTCCTTGGGCTGGAGAGCTAGCTTAATGGTTAAGAGCAATTGCTCTTGTAGAGGACCTAGGTTCATTTCCCAGTGCCTACATGGTGGCTTACAACTCTAATTCCAGGGGCATCTGACACCTCATCTCTGTGGGCACTAGTCATGCACACAATGTACATATATACATATAGGCAAAACATCCATATACATAAAGTAAAAATAAACAAGTACACACACACATCTTGGGAACACGTGCATGCTATCCAACTACTTAGAAACAAAAAGCTAAAGCTGTGATCCCAGGAATTGGAAGGACAGACAGGCTGGGCTAGAAGTGGCAAAGAAATAGAAAGCTGGGACACCGTCTGGCTAGAAACAGGCTACAGTCTAGATTTCAGCTCTGACTGTGGGTAATGAGTTAATGGAACGAGGGCATCCTGAAGTGTCCCAAAAACCCAGGATTAATTCTGGGCACTTGGAGTCAAAGGGGAAATTTTCAGACAAGTTTCTCATAGCTACACTGAGATTCACAACATTAAAACTCCACACATTAAAGTGTATTAGGATAAACTAGAAGGTGGGCTGGAGAGGTGGCGCCAGGGGTTAAGAGTGCCCACTGTGCTTGCAGACAACTGGGGCTCAGTTCCCAGCACCCACATCCAGCAGCTCACAGCCTCCTCTAACTCCAGTTATGAGGGACCCATGCTCTTCCCTAGACTCACGCACAAACCCACATTCTCACATAAACACAAACTAAACACAAAATAAAATTTTAGCTAAGAAAAAGATAAGTTATGTTGATGGTAATAATTACATGTCTGAAAATGATTTCTGATGATGTCTGGTTGTACAAGAAAGTAATAAATTTAGTGTTATTCAACTGTATACATACACATGACGAGAATGGGCAACTTCATGTTCTGTCTATTTACACAGAGACAGAGAAAGAAAAAGAAGGAAGAGAGTGGAGAGAGAGGAGAGAAAGGAGAAAGGTGGGCAGAGCACATCCATCAAGGAGAGGACACCAGCATATTCTGCTTATTTTTTTATTTGAAAGTTATTTATGCATGGATTTTTGTATATATGGGTGTGTCTGTGAAGCACACGCCTGGTGCCTGCGGAGGACAGAGGAGGGCGCTGGATCTCCTGGGACTAGAATTATAGATAACTGGTCATGTGGGAACTGAAACTGGTTCTCTGGAAGAGCAGCCAGTGCTCTTACTTACCCACTGGCCCACCTCTTACGGTTCCTTTCTACCTTCTAATAAAGCATGCTAATGAATTAGTAAGTCTGCCACCTCCTTAAGTGCATTACATGAACTAAAGTCCTTCCAATGGGCTGACACATTCTTATTTAGAGACTTAGATACTCAAAAAGATAATTACATTCTAAAGAAAACTAACATCTTTTATGCTGGCTAGTTTTATCAACTTGACACACACTAGAGTTACCTGAAAGAAAGGAACCTCAGTTGAGAAAATGCCTTCATAAGAACCATCTGCAGGGCACTTTCATAAGTAGTGATTGATGGGGGAGGGTCAGCCATGTGGGCAGTGCCCTACCTGGACAGGTGGTCCTGGGTTCTGTAAGAAAGCAGGCTGAGCAAGCCATGAGGAGCAAGCTATTAAGCAGCATCCCTCCTTGGCCTCTGCATCAGCTCCTGTGTCTAGGTTCCTGCCCTGCTTAAGTTCCTGTCCTGACTCCCTTCAATGATGAACAGTGATGAGGAAGTGTGAGCCAAATCAACACTTTCCTCCCCAAGTTGCTTTGGTCATGGTGTTCGATCATAGCCAATAGTTCAAGCAAACTTTACAGTGGACAGTTGGAATGTAAACATTTAACATCTTATTACAATGGCTTATTCTCTAGCCTTCACCAATGACCTAATGTCTAGCTCAGAGTCTCCCCTCACCTGGTAATCCTGAGGTATGAAGTTATCAATGATGAGCATCTGCAGCCGAAGCTCACGGCTGAGCTGCCGAATGTTCTCCAGGAGGCCTTCAATTTCCCTCTGATGCTCTTGCTGGAGATCAGCCATCTAGCAGAGAACCCATGACAGTGTAAGGTAAACAAGACTTGAAACACAATGCACCTAGCCTAGGACGCTAGTCTACGAGGCCCAGTAAAAAACTGGCCCAGTTCAGACAGACTGACACCATCGTTGGCTACTTCACATCACTTATAGCTGGGGGGAAGAGGGGGAGGATATAGGGGAGCTTAATAAGTAAAAGTTAAAATATAGAGAAAGAAGTGTTTTTAGTGTTTTAAAACTATAAATACACAAAGCCAGGGTGGGTGACATGTGCCTTTAGTCCCAGCAGAGGCAGAGGGATCTCTGAGTTCAAGAGCAGTTTAGTCTAAAGAGTGAGTTCCAGAATGGCCAAGGCTACACAAAAAACCCTGTCTCAAAAACAATAACAACAAACAAACAAAGCTGCACGCACACAGTAAGACTCTAAACTGCATTATAGGCAATTTTTAAGACATCAACCTCTGACTTTGCAGCCATCAGCATGGTCCAGACTTTCTTTAATTTCTTGGTCTTTCCTTGCGCCTCCTCTTGCAGACTGGTATATTTTTCCTCGATGTCCAAGCGTTCTTGCTATGATAAAAACAGGCTAACTTTAGAAAAATTCCCTTAAGTCACAAACTCAATGTAACAAGCGATCTAGACGTTTGGCAACTATTGTCTTCAAAACGGTCAACAATCTGCTTTCCATTTCATTTTCAGTATTCAGAACCAAGCATGGTTTTGGTATTTGGAAAGGTGAGCACGCTGCACACAGCACACTCAACATGGCATCACCTCTTTTTCCTCCAGCTCTTTCCGAAGCTGCTCAGCTCTTCTCCTCCGCTCCTCCAGCTCCATATTGGACTCCTCAAGAAGCTTCTCTTGCTCCTCAGCTTTGGCCAACAAGTCCACACCTCCGACAATTACCTTCTTCTCCAAAGCAGACAGTTTTTCCAGCAAAGACTGATGCTCTTGTCTATAATTAAAAGAACATCCTAGAGCCTTGTCATCTGCTGTTCTAATCTCACTGCCCCAGTTTAAGTAGGACTGAAGGAGCATGCTTTAGAGAAATTCAGTCATGTGATCTCTCTCCAAACCATATCACTACATGGCATTAACCCATCACGTAAGGTATGATTCACATTGGCCAATATTTTCTCCTACACGGAGAATAAATGATCAGAAAGATCCAAGTCTTAGAAATATATCACACTCAGTGGACCCACCATCCACCCCAAACAGCTATGCTGGAGATGAAAATCAAGCTTTTGGTTGTTTTTTAATTGACTGATTTTCCTGAAACACAATCCTGTGAGCTCACGAGCCCGCCAGCACCCCGCACACTCACTGGGCTTTCAGAAGGTCCTTCTCCCGTCTCTCTAGCTCGGCTCGAGCCTTGTTCCTTTCTTCTTCTTCCATGTCAAGTTTGGTTTCCAGTGCTTTTCTCTCCTCATCAATTTTCGCTTGCATTTCCACCATCTTATCTGGGGAAACTTTCTTTTTACCTATTTGAGTCATGTAATTAAAGCAGTCACTAAAACCAGTAGGTGCTTCAGACATAAGAATCAGCTTAGTATAGCAACACCTATGCTCAATCATCAACAGAGAATGTTAAACTTCTGCTTCTACTTAGTAGTTCCTAGAATTTTTTAATTAATTAATAAATTCAAACTGTTGTCCATCTGTGTAGTGATATGCAAAGGAGAAAATGAAGATGAACAAAACAGATGGGCAGAAAATAGGGAAAGAAAATTAACAGGAAAGCCAAATAAAAAGCAAAGCTTGTGGGTCCCCAAATAGCACACAGAAGCTAAAAAGGAAAATGATTCTTCAATCACGTTCACACTCGATCTGTAAGCTATTTAAGGCAGACATGTCACACTGGTAAGCTGCCCTGATAAATCATACATGAGCCACCAAAGTAACTTACTATGTCAAACTAGATCCTCAAAGTCCCTAACTCAGATCAAACGCGCCAAGTACGAAGTCAGCAGAATCACTACCAGCTAACAAGGCTGAAAGCAGCTTCCAACTGACGACAACGTACTAATGTGTGCAGATATACGCAGCCTGCTCACATGAAGTTCACCAGTGAACTTCAAAATCATGAAGTTATATGAAAAAAAATCACAAAGAGCAAACAAGCACTACTTTAATGGTTCTGAAACTGAGCCAATGACAATTCATTTGTGGCTGATACAAGTTCTTAGAAATGTGTTCCTTCAGAACAACAAGCATTTCATAGAACTGTCAGGCCTGAGGCTCTCCTGAAAGCTTGTCACTCTCAACTTCCTTCCCAAGGGACAAGGACAGAGGATTATAACTATTACCTCTACCGCAGATCCAGCCCCTGCTGCTAAAAGGCAAAGGAACTGAAAACCAATCAGGAGGACTACAGATCTGAGTAGAGTTCTGCAGGAGGCATGAGAGGCAGGATCATGCGTAGGCTTTTTCAACTCTTAAGAGAAAATCGCTTTAGAATTCAAGAGTTTAACAGCATCCTTCCTTCTTCACAACCAAAGTCTAAAGCAAAATCTAAGCACAGAACCAAAGAGGAGCTAAGAGCTGTGATCCAGGCGGCTGGTGTGGTGTGATTCACTGCACTCCGTGCCCGAGGGCCTAATGGCATGGCCATCTACCTTGAACCTTCAGAATTATGCTGTATAGAACAATTTTCACAAACAATTTAATTCCTATTCCCAATGAATTCCTTGAAAAGACTTTCTATCAGCAATAACTTATTAAAACTTTGAGATGAAAAGTCTAAGCCCAGGTGTCAGGAAGTACATACACATTAAAACATGTGACTTCCACCTCAGGATTACAAACGTTTAAAGAAACATGGTAAATATGTTAAAACAAAAATAGCGTGTGTAGAAGGCATGGATACTAACAGTATAGATGAGATGATCAGATCAATCTGTGAACGTAATTTTGGTAGTGTTTTGTTTTGCTAATAGTTATAAACAGCTCCAAAAACCCATCAAGAGGCAGTAATACAAACTCAACAGGGTTGCACAGAAAAGATGTATAAATGCCGTCTGTTGCTGAGGTGATGGCTGTACATAGTGATCACTCAAACCCATGCTTTAGATGCAAGCGTCTCACTGTGCTCATGAAGACACTATGCACACAGCTAGGATCAGTTCAAAGGTCCACACATTCAAGTCCCATGTGGCTCTAGTCAGAATCACTGTGACAAGTCTCATTATGTTTTTCAAGTAACACTTTAAGCTAAATTGACTGTGTAAAAATTTGGTGACCAAGAAAGAGTAATTTATGTAGATCTTTAAAGAATGAATCTACATCCTGGGCTCCCCTAGATACAAGCCTTAGCCTCCAGTGGGCTGCTTTCCACTGGGATGCTGTGAGGAGCCTGAAGTGGTCTGCCTTCTGTGCCCTCAAGGAGCACTCTGACCCCTCCAATGGCACAAGAGCCTACACATACTTCTTAAGAAATTTTTAAAGGAGATAGGGGCATAGCTCAGTACTTGGCCACCACGTGCAAAGCCCTGGCTTCATTCCTGGGACCACACACACAGCTTCACCAACCAAATCAATAAAGAAACAAAACAAAACAGCAACCACAAAACCTCCAGAGGGTTCAAAAAAACCCAACCTCAGAAACTTTTCTAGTTCTCACTGATAAAATTTAGCACAAAAAGTTTAAGTACATAAATCTGAAAAGGCACACTGATACTATAAAAAGTATTTAGCTAAGTCACAGAGAAGTAGTGAGCCTTCCAGTACCCGGTCTGCCAGGTGCCACCGAAGTGAAGGTGACCTGGTGGAGTGGGCAAGGGTGGAGCTGCAGTAAGTGACAACTCGACTCATGTCATGTGTGTCACATGCAGCCATAGTGTAGGCAACAAGAAGTGACTCGTGGCCTTCAAAAAAGGAGGAAAACTCCTGGATGTCAAGTGAGGTGTAAGTGTATTTTCAAACACTGACTTAATGGGTCTTTAAAGATTTACGGGGAAGGTTTTAAAAATAGCTAAAATGGAATTGTTGTAAAAAGACAGATACTTACCTTGTAAAAATTATGAAAATAAAAAAAAAGTCAAGTACTTAAATAAAAGGTCTTGAGAAAATGAGTAAGTGCACCAGGTGAAGTGCCAGCCAATCACACCAACCTGCTTGGTCTTGCAAAGAAGCGGTAAGCGAATCGCAGACAGGAAGCATGTGCACAGAGATGAGGAGGGAAGAAAGGAAAACATTATTTCCTTTGTAAAACAGAGAAAATGTGTAACAGCATTCATTTGGCATGAGCACAGACATAAATCAAATAATTAAAACTGAAATAGAGCCAACAGAAAAAGAAAGCATGTTCCATAGACAATCACGAATGCTAGCCTCGGTTCACCCCATGGTCCCCGCGAATCTCAGGTGCCCAGAGTGCCCCTGCAAGTGACGCAGCTCAGACATGTGCTTATGCTGATGGATTACAGACATGGAATTGGGAACCTGCCAAGACCTGGAAAATATCTAAAAGGGCAAATGAATTTTTAAAATTAGTAAATTAAAAGTAGCAAAGTTCTCATTGTCCATTTCTAAAATTTCCCAATTCAATGTTTTTTTTTTAAATATTTATGTATATATAAACCCATTACAGGTGTCCCCCATTTAAAGAAAATCTACCAGGTAGACCTGAAGCAATGAAATAGATAAACTAATTTACAGTAGTTTATAATGATCATGTGACTAACAAAATGGTTAATGAATTTTAAAAGCAGACAGTTCATAATATTGTATTTTCCAACTTGATTGGTAAGCAGCTCTAATTACATAAAATGAAGTGCACCTGTAGAGTAGCAAACTTACATTCAGCCTGTGGGTAAACTGTTCTGGGTAAATAATGACTAGAGAAATAAATGACAACTGATGATACAAGCAAGGGACATTGAACGGCCATTTGTATTTTTTAATGGGAGGAGACATACACACACGTTACACACAGCAACCACATGCTGGGACGGTCATCTCTCCACTCCCCAACACATCCATGTTACAGCAACAGAAAGTAAGTGTTAAGTATGCAAACAGCAATTAAAGCGTCTTGAATTGGAAAAAAAAGGTCTTGAATTGAATAAGGTACAACTCATTTCACAACCTACTTTCATGTAACTACTCTCTAAGAATGGTAGGTTTTAGAACAGAAAATTAAAGAACAATGCTTCCTGCTCAGATATTTTTCTCTTGCTTCACAGTTTATAATAAAAAACTGTGTTTCTATGTGATGTCTGAACAATGCTGCCTATTTTATAAATTATCCGGTGAGGTCAGCTGTTCTGGTAACTTGCTTCAACAGTGTCACAGAAACGGGTCTTGAGATTCCTGAGATATTCCCTAGGAAAGCTAGCAGCAATGGTTTCTGTCATTAGTCTGGGGAAGGTAAGGGTACAGATAATGCTTTCAGAGACAGCAAGCTGCGAGCAGGGGAAGCAAGCACCGCTTCCATTTTCTTTTGAAAGTAGAAATAGACAAAATTAAATGATGCTTTTCAACTTAATGGTTTACAAAAAAATCTAAGTCTGAAGTAAGTCTAGACAGAGTTCATGAGCTCTGTGTGACAGAGTTTCCTAATCACATCTCACAGAGTCTTAAACTGACCTGCTAAGGTAGCAGGGGAAGCATCCGGTGGGGATGAAACACTACTCAGTCTTCTCTACCTGCCTCAGGCTTCACACAGCTCTTTATGTGGAGCATGTACAGCTTGTTACAACACATGCTGCTGCACCAACAAACTTTAATTTGTGCTTTAGAGATTCAAGATTTGTTGTTCGTGTCTTTTACACTGATCAGAATTTAAAGTGTAGAACGGGGCATTAGAAAGAATCCTGAGAATTATCCTTTCACACAGCTTACTAGCTCTCTTTACATTATCTCAGCAGCAAAAGCATGATTTTCTCTTCCACTCTCAAACATAGGCTCTGGCCTATGTTTCACAGTTAACTGAAGCCATGGCAGGGTGGGGATCACATGCTTGTTCTACTGGAGCCCAACATGGACCAGTCATGACAGGGAGTGGGGCAGCATCTCCCAAATGAAGCCCATGAGTGATGGAGAAGCCAGAGCTCTGTTAGAAAAGGTGAGGGCCGCCACTCACGAGGCAAGAACTCATCCAGGGGCTTCTCTATGACAGAACATGTGGAGTCTGAGCTACTGCTGCTGCTACTGCCTGGAAGACAAAGAAACGAGCCCACGGCAACCAGAGAGAGCAACAAGATTGAACAAGTACACAGAGAAAACTGAGTTCTGTAGGAGGAACTCAGAGGACACTAAAGCTTCGCATTCAAGCGCGACTCACTCCAGCTTGAAACTAGAGAGCCCCGCCACTGAACTCTCCCCACAAAGCCATGCGTTTCTTTAAAGATCTGCAGCAGTGGCACGCCCCACGACTCATCTAAAGCATAAAATTCAGGGGGTTGAAATGACAAAAATGTCGCTCGGTGACAGGCAAGTCTATTTAAGCTGCTAAGAAAGAGAAACAGCTTTAAACCGTAAAGTCACACAATTCATGTTATAAATAAGCTGCTCATCAAAGACAACACTGTCTCCAACTCCCCGCTGCCCCTCAAGACATCAAGCCACCAGACTTACCTACATTTAAAGCTTCAGAGTATAATTGACAAGGCTCACAGAAAAATGTGAGGCTTCTCAGCAAATATTACTTTAAAATATCTTAACATATTAAACAATGGCACTTTTTTTCTACATAAAATTTACTTTTAGTAAGTCTACTATCTGCTTTCAGGTCAGAAAACAAACTAGCTATGAAAGTCAGGGATAGCTGGCGGTTTTTGCAAAAGGACCAACAGCCAGGCCACATGCTTTAGTGTGAAAGAGCCAGAGACCACATGTAAACAAATGAGTAGGGCTGCTTTGAAACACTTTATTTGCAAAAGCAGGTTCACGTGGATTTGGCCAGCACACTGTAGTCTGCCAACTTCTGCCCTGCAATGGTGCTTTTTCTGTGTCTTGATTGAACAGAATCTTCAGTTTTGATTTGGGGTTCCCCACCAAGCAGTGAGGGGTCTGTTTTCAACAAGACTGGTTAACTATGAAGGTGCAGCGGCCTGCAGTGGCTGAGGAGGTCTGAGTTTGAAGTGGTCCTTTTCTGTGTGCCGCCTGCAGCCTCGGCACCACAGGGTTAAGGGTGAGAACGACACAGAGTTCACAAAGAAAGGAATTCAATGAAAACCTGTAACCCTCATTCAAATTAAGCTCCCGCACATGGTTTTAAAAAACTAACATCACTTGAAAAGAAATCCCGCACTGTCCTAATCTCAAAAGCAGATAGGTAACTAACAAAGATGTAAAACTGCATGACCGTGTGTCTACCAACACAATTTTACAACTTAAAATTTTACAAGCGATGATATGGCACTCTATGTCAGCAAGATAAACAACAAAGTTTACAAGGTTAACTGCATGTATCATGCATTCCCTGCTAGAACCACTGCCTTAATTAAAAATAGCAAATAAAAAGTGGACACTGATTCATCAGGGAGCAGCTCCAGCCAGTTCCAACTGGTTAAAGCATGAGCAGAACTTACCCCTTCTCTTTTCCTTTTTTCTCCATCTTCTCCAAGTTCACCCTCCTCGTCGTCCTCCTCTGACCCACTGATGTCAGAGCCTGACACTTCTTCCCCTTGGACAGAAATTGAACAATGACTTTTAGTCTGTTACCAAGTCATTATTGGCTATTTAGAAAATGCCTATATTTGTTCTCTTCGTTAAGTTTTTGTTGCACCAAATACAAACTGAAAATCCATTTAAATGTTCTGGATAATATATCTGATGTTTAAACTCAGAGATAGGGAAGGGCAAGTGGAGACTGCAGGATTCCTGGAGTTTGCTGACTTGATGAATTCCAGGCCGTTGAGAGATCCTGTCTTCCCCTGGTCCCACCAAGAGGAACACCACCTGCGCTGTCCTCTTGTCTCTAAGACTGTGCACATGCACAGATCACATGCAATCACACACACTATGTACACATACATTTTATTTTACTTTTTTTAGAAAAAAATTTATTGAGACAGGATCTCACTATGTAGCCTGGGACTCAAAGCACTCTGCCTGTGTCTGTCTCCTGAGTGCTGGGATTAAAGGTGTGTACCTTCATGTCCAGCTAGAAATTTTATTTTTATAGTCCTGAAAGAGAAGTTAAAATCTGATCCACTGTGAATACAGCTTTAAACACACACAAGGATCATATACTAGCATTTGCTTTCTAAAATCCTGATCGTGAGCTGGAGAGATAACTCAGCGGCTAAGAGCACTGACTGCTCTTCCAGGCGTCCTGAGTTCAGTTCCCACATGGTGACTCATAATCATCTGTAATGAGATCTGATGCCCTCTTCTGGTGTGTCTGAAGACAGTGACAGTGTACTCATACACATAAAATAAATAATTAAACTTAAAAAAAATACTCTTAAAAATTTTTTAAAATAAAATTGTGATCATTTTGGGGAGTATTTTCTCCTGTTTTCTGCTTAAGATTTCTACCTTTGTTTAACATTTTATGTATATAGGTGTTTACAGATGGTTGTAAGCCATTGTGTGGGTGATAGAAATAGAAAGCAGGTCCTGTAAAAGAGCAGTCAGTGCTCTTAGCCACTGAGCCATCTCTCTGGCTCTCTGACATTTATGTTTTTAAAGAGTCACAAGTCTTTGGAAGCTGCAAGAAAGAATGCCAGTGGATTGAGGCTAGACTGTGCCTCTAAGTGAGACTATATCAAAAAGATCAAGTGAACAGTCATAAACTGTCATTTCACACAGGTCTCACTAGAAGGGAAACTGGCAAAGTCTGGGTAGTCTGAGGTTGGTGAGTAGTTCTGAACC
Organism: Mastomys natalensis; assembly: GCA_021653895.1. Lineage (NCBI taxonomy): Eukaryota > Metazoa > Chordata > Mammalia > Rodentia > Muridae > Mastomys > Mastomys natalensis. The sequence goes on along the minus strand of JAJTUV010000625.1, from coordinate 1,122,870 downwards.
AGCACCATTTTCTGGGCTCAGTAACAAGACTCTGGTGTGAATAATACCATACATGGGCAGATGGAAACTCTCCAAAATATATGAACTTCCACAAGCCTCAAACTATTTTAAAATAAATTTATAAATTTTCCATCTCATGCTTTTGCCTACATTTTATCATTTATGATCATTCTATTAACTAGATCATAAAAAAGAGCAAGGGGTCAGAAGAACACAATAAAGTGAAGCCCGTCACAAACAATATGCCTGACAACTGCCTCTGGGTATATATGTCAGCACCATCTCACAAGTACTTGTATAGCCAATGTGCACAGTCACACTATTCAGTACAGCAACTCATACCCCGAATAGAGAACAGACACACAGAATATTGTGGAAGCAGGATGGAATCCTAGTGATCGGAGCTAGAAAGAAATCCTGACAAGGCACAGCACAGAAGAGCCCTGAAGCCCTTACACTGTAAGCTGAACCCAGAAGCACAAATAATGCAGTTTTGTTCCTTATGTGCAGTGCCTAGCAGAGTCAAATGTCAACTTTTATCATGTATGTTTTATCATATAAAGATGTAAGAAAATAAACGAGTCATCGAAATAAAGGCATGTGCTCAGCACTAACTGGGGAGTGAAGGATCTCAGAAACAAACTGACTATAAATGCCACCTAGTGGCCATTTACAGATGGCCACTTCCAATATCTGTGAGGCAGCTCCTGCTTTTTCTCAGCATCTGGTTTTTCTCTAGATACATGCATGGCAGGCTGGCACCTCTCGGTTTCCCCAAGACTCTAAAGGCTGGGTCTACAGGCCCTTCGCCTGCTGCACAGGGAATGTCCGGGAGCCACTGGGAAGCTCCTCACCATCATCACTTGGGACTTTATCCTAGAAATATTTTCTTAGCAGACACAAATTCTCTGAAATATTACTTTTAAATATCAATGTTAGGAGCCAACAAATGGCTCGTCAGGGAGAATATTTTCCATGCAAGCCTGACATGAATTTGAGTCCTAGAATCAGAGTGCAAGGAGGGTAATGACTCCCACAGGTGTTCTCTGACCCAAATGCACTGTGGCCCGTGAGTGCTTGCACACACATATGTCTAACACACACACACACATACACACACACACACAGATACTTTAAATATCAATGTTAGCGGCTACTGCCTGACAAGAAGCAAATGCTGTAGTCCCAGCATGCCTCAGCTGACAGTAATCTTTGTGAGAAATTACCTTCCTCAAGCTTTTTCTTCAGCTCTTCTATTTCTTTCTGAAACTGACGAAGCAGAGCGTCCTTCGGGTCTTCATTGATTCTAGCTTTGTTTTTAATGTTCTTGGCACGGTTGGCATACCGCAAGGTACTGATGGTTTCATCATAATTGTAGTCTGCTGGCCCAATATTTGCACACTGTTGAATTAGAAATGTCAATCATTCTACATTTCTAACACCACTGTTACCAGAACATGCCCAAAGCACACATGCAATCTGGCCTTCTTTAAATCGGTCTCAATCATATATGTATGGACATGATACAAGCATGGGCAATTATATAGTGCATTACACAAAGAAGAGAGACTGACTCACATCAATTACAGGCATTAATTAGAATCTTAACTCTGCCTTTTGTGAACTAACCGCCATGACTGCCATCTTACCATCATGGTTTTTGAGTTCCCTCCTAAGGAATCTTGCAGGAGACGGGTCAGTTTAGAGTTCCGATACGGCACGTGAGTGCTTTTTCCATCCACCAAGGCAGAAATGACGTTGCCCAGGGTGGACAATGAAAGGTTGATTTTGGTAGCTTCCTTGAGGCGCTGTCCTGTGGCCCCAGTTTTTGCTTGTCTTTCTGATCCCTAACAATAAACAGACAAAAATTGGGCTAATTTTTTAAAATCAAGAATGTGCTTTTTCTAGTCTGTTTTTTTTTTTTTTTTAAAGTAATTTAAAATATCTCATATGGCATCTGAAATTCACTTCAAAATAAAGAAGGAAGAAGTGAGTAAGAATAGACAAAAAAAGCCTGGCCAGGAGCTGACAGATGTTGACACTGGGTGACATTATGATACTATATCCACTTTCAGATATCCCATAATAATAAGCACTTTGAAATGACATGTATCCATACCTCTGAGTTAGTTTTTATTAACAAGCAAATGGACCCCAGAGAAGAACTTAAGTAGCACCTGGGACTTACAGCAAGATCTACAAGGTGGAGCTTCCCCATCCTGACGTGCATGTTCCCGTCCACGCCCTTCTCGCTGCACTCTATAGTGATTGTAAAGATGGCGTGGGATCGGGAGCTGTGCTCATTCATATTAGTCGCACCAACAGAACCTTTAACAAGGAAAAGAAACCTGTAAAACTTAACACAATGCCTTTATGTTTACTTTGCTTAGACAGGGTGTGCTGTAGCCCAGGATATCCTTAAGCTTTGGTCTCCTATCTCTACCTCTTGACTATCAGCATGCCTATGTTATGCAGTACTGGGGGTTGAACAAGGGCTTTAAGCATGCTAAGTAAGCAATGTACCAACTGAGCTAGCCTCAGCCCAGAGAGTAGCTTAACTAATTAAATACCCAGAACATTCAAAATGCTTGGTTTCATCACAGTCAAAGCCAGAGACTATGTCTAACTATTAACCACAGGCTGTGTTTGGCCATTGTATACTTCTTTTATAATTCACACTATAACCAAAGAATCTGTGATGTACTCACATTATAACATAATCACAGCATAAAATTCTGAACTTCACTCCAAAATACTACTGCTATATAAAGATTGTAGCTGTCTCTGAAGCTGAACATAGTCCTGTCGACTTAGGAGGCTGAGGCAGGAGAGCATGTCAACGCAGGTGACCCAGGCTACCTCAGCAACATAGCAAGACCATCTCTCTCTTGGAAAAAAGAAAAGATTACACCACACAAAAAACAAACAAACAAACAAAAAACAAAAATGTGTTAACAACAACAACAACAACCACCCTGCTGATGACTCAGCCTCCTTAGACAAGTATGTCTGAGACTCCAACTACAGTGACCTGCACACACACCAGGGAGATCAGTGCAACACTGTTTGAAACACTGAGTACCAGAAAGACCCGGCACTATAACTATAACTATCTAGGCTGTCAATCTCCTGTGGGAGAGTAAGTTACTACACAGCCACTGAAACCATGAGGTGGATCCACCTCCATTAACATCGAAAGACAGCAACACCACAGGAACTTTTCACAACACTAAGAGGTGGGCACGATGACGAACGCCCTGAATCCCAGTGCTCAGGAGGCAGAAGCATCTCAGTGAACCTGCTTCATCTACATATCAAGCTCCAGGCCAGCCAGGGCTAAGTGTGACACTGTATCTAAAAACAAAAACAAACATTTTAACACATGCTAAAACAGGGTGGAGGTTCATTCTTGTAATCCTAGTATACGGGAGGCTGAGACAGGAGGATTACAAATTTGAGGCTAGCCTGGGCAAGATAGCTCTGTCTGGCCTAAAACTCCTATGTAGACAAGACTGGCTTCAAACTCAGCGATTCCACTACCTCTATCTCCTAAACACTTAAAGGTATAAGCCATCATACCTGGCAAAATGTTTTTTCTCTAGAAGAAAAATCTAAAACAATTACTAGAAAGTGAAAATGTTATTTAATTTTGCTTTTCTTTTCAACAGAAGTGAAGCAGTATAGATTCTGGCTAATTCACACTAAGAGCCTAGGTTCACTACCACTTGGCAATTATATTACCTTGGAGATGATGTTTAAACTATGTCTTGCGCTCCCAAATTGCCATGGACTACAGTGAAGACTAAGCGATCATTCCCAAAGCACACAGCAGAAGCCCCTCCTACTCGCTAAGTGTTCAATCAAAATGTCACCACAACTTTAACTTGTCCAGTAGTGGAGATGGCGGGTGCCCGCCTTTAATCCCAGCATTCACAGGCAGAGACAGGCAGATCTCTGAGTTTGAGGCCAGCCTGGTCCACACAGGGAGATCCAGGACAGCCAGGTCTACACAGAAGTACTTGTCTTGAAAACAAAACAAAACATTAAAAAAAAAAGAAAGAAAGAAAGAAAGAAAGATTTTAACTAGCAAAACTGCTTTTAATACCAGCACTTGGAAGGTAAAGGCAGGAGGAGCTCTGTGAGTTCGAGGCCAACCAAACAGCCAAGGATATACAGAGAAAGCCTGCCTCAAAGACTGGCACTATTAAGAGTGCTAGAGAGTTGGTCTTGGTGGTACATGTGGAGTTTTTTTTGTTGTTTTGTTTAAGATTTATATATTTCATGTATGTGAGTACACTGTAGCTGTCTCCAGACACACCAGAAGAGGGCATCAGACCCCATTATAGATGGTTGTGAGCCACCATGTGGTTGCTGGGAATTGAACTCAGGACCTCTGGAAGAGCAGTCAGTGCTCTTAACCACTGAGCCATCTCTCCAGCCCTGGTATATATGTTTAATACTAGCACTTGGAAGGTAAGGGCAGGAGGAGCTCTGTGAGTTCGAGGCCAACCAAACATCCAAGGATATATAGAGAAAGCCTGTCTCAAACAAAGAGGCTGGAGAGATGACTCTGCAGTTACAGAGTGTTGACTGTTCTTCCAGCAGACTTGGATTTGGTTCCCAGAACCCACATGACTGATCACAATTGTCTGTAACTCCAATTCCAGGAAGCCTGATGCCCTCTTCTGGCCTTTGTGGGCACTGCATACATGTAGTGCACTTACATACATGCAGGCAAAACATTCATACACATAAAATAAAAAAAAAAAATTAAAAATTTAAAAGGATTGGTACTAATGAAAAGAAACTTTAGTCAACATGAAAAACAATCTGTGCTACTGTTCATTCAGATATATCCCCTAGATAGTAAATAAAATGAGTGAGCTTAAAACAAAAAAATTCGTCAAGCAGTGGTGGTACATGCCTTTAATCCCAGGACTCAGGACACAGAAGCAGGTGGATCTAGGTGAGTCCAAGACCAGCCTACAGAGCAAGATCCAAGATAGACAAGGCTACACAGAGAAACTCTGTCTTAAAAAACAAAGTCACACCAACAACTAATAATAATAAAAGACTAAAACTTCAACCTCTATATAAAAAGCCATCTTATCTGCTTCTCGCCCATACTCAGACGGACACTCCATCACAGTGACACAGCACACTTACGGTTTTTGTGGCCTAGAGTCATGATTCGATCCATGTCGTCAGCGTTGTTGACTACATACGCTGATAAATCTTTGATATATACTCCCACATCAGGCCTTTCTTTAACCTAAAATACAAAAGTCATGTCTAAGACTTTAGTTTATAACAGTAAGCATTTGAGTTACTCAGAGTATCCACTGCTGCACACGGGAAGGTACTAGGCAGGGTATAGTCAGGGACCCGCCTGCACTCACGGAGGTGATAAAGCATAAGGATATACAAGGGAATCCAAGTTATTTGTGATAGGGCCATAAAGAAAATACAGGACAGTCTCAGAAAGTAGTTCATGGTTCTCTCCTTCTAACATGTGGTCTCAGGGATCAAACTCAGGTACTCAGGCTCAGTGACAAGCCCCTTTACCTGAGCACTTGGAATGCATCAGGGACAAGATAGTGAAAGGAACAGAGTATCTATCAAAGCTCCTGCCTGACGCAGCAGCCACACTTCAGTGACTTAGGCTCAAACTGGTGTGCACTTGTAAGACGTGACATATGAAGGTGGTTTTTAAAAGTACCTTTTGTAGAAGAACCTTAATCTGGCAGGCAGTCTAGTCTCATTTTTATTTTAACTCTAATTCCATCCTTACCTCCAACCTCTGTGTCTGATCTTTACCCAAAAGGTCTCGAACTTCCTCATTATATATCTCCAAGTATGACACTCGAACCAAAAACCTGTAAGGATCATGGTGGAACAGTCAGTGTCTGAAAGGTGGTTATAATTTCCATGCCTCTAGGTCTTTCTCGTCAGAGCCTCTCATTAGGAAACGGAAGCAATCTCACCTTGTGTCGCCCTCTGCCTTTGCGATGTGACCAAATATGTGAGCAAATGAGTTGGGGATAACCCCTCTGAGCCCTGGCACTGCGCGGACACCTTCCATGGTGAAAGTCTTGCCTGTCCCAGTCTGTCCATATGCAAAGATGGTACCTGAGAATAGTGCAGACCCTCTGTTACTTCCAGAGTCTGGTGAATCCTTAAACTAAGCCTTTTGATGCTGTTATGTAACATATTTCCTGAATTAAAACTTCATTCTACACCTGGGCACAATGGTACACAACTATAATGCCAGCAGTAGAAAAGAAGAGGTGGAGGTCACTGCATGTTTGAGGGTAGCCTGGGCTATATGGGACATTCCAGGGCAGCCGGGGCTTCACAGTAAGACTCTGGGCTACATAGTAAGACTTTACCTTAAAAAAATTAAACAAAAACATATTCTAGTATATGTCTGACCGTCAGTATCACCATGTACAATAGGTGTTATGCCAAATAAGCAAAGCATTGTTAAAGCACCATGATCAACAAAACACTCCTAATAATCTTTAAAAAGTACCCTAAACCCTAAATGCAAAACTCTTACACTGGTTGGGCCTGGTGATACATGCTTTTAATCCCAACACTGAGATTTTAAAACAGGCAAATGGATTTCTGGGATTTTTGAGGCCAGAATGGTCTACATAGTGAGTTACAGGACAGCCAGGGTTCCACAGTGAAATCCTGTCTCAAAAGAAAAGAAAAGAAAAAAATAAAGTAAAATTCACACTGCAGTTAGTTCTAAGATATTAAGTTGGGAGGGGTCATTAAACGGAGGCAGTAAAACACAGCAAAAGTCTGCAGCACAGACGTTAGAGCAGGAGCACCTGTCTGAGTCCGTCATACCTGGAACTCCTTAACCATCTGACCTTAGATTAACTTCCTAGAGATAAAATAATAGTGAGATGACTTGCTCCACATATCAACAGTAAGAATCAAATAAAGCTATTGACTGACATCAAGTAATCAACACACGCCTGGCTGAGAATATCGGTAAAATGGTATTTTCTTCTTTTGAATTCTAAAATAATTCACTATTTTAAAAGAAACTGTATAAAGTAACAGTTGTGAAATACTATTAACTAGAAAAGTGATAATTATTATAGGTGACCGGTTATGACTTACACTTTTTTTTTTAAGATTTATTTATTATATGTGAGTACACTGTCACTCTCTTCAGACACACCAGAAGAGGACATCAGATCCCATTATAGATGGTTGTGAGTCACCATGTGGTTGCTGGGAATTGAACTCAGAACCTCTGGAAGAGCAGTCGGTGCTCTTAACCGCTGAGCCATCTCTCCAGCCCCGACTTACACTTCATAATGTACCTACCCATTTAACAAGTATTCTCCACACTAAGCATGATATGGACTAGGCACCAAGGACAAAGCGACGAATAGGGCAAATACAAACTCTGGTCTTATGGTGGAGAAACAAATCTAGACAGAAGTACAGACACAATCCGGGCAGGGGTGGCTGGGAAGGAAGAAGACAGAGGTCAGGAAATTTTCTTCACAGGAGGTGAGCTTACACTAAGATTCAAAAAGTGCAAGAACCAGAAGGTGGCGAGGAGAGCGGAGACTCCTAGGAACTGGAGCAGCCAGGATGGGAGAAAGAGATGAGAATGGAGGATGGACCCACAGAGAGCAGAGACTCACAGGACTCTGATCACACCAGCTCACAGTGAAGCAGCGTGACCGTCCTGTCAGAGCTGCAGCCTCCAGATCACTGTGGAGACACAGCGAGTTAAGAGAGCTGGAGCAGCTGGCCAGGACTCTGCAGACTGAACCTGAATGTGGATGACAGGTTCTGGGAGGTGACAGTATGGCCATGCCAGCACACTGGCTTCAGTGCATTTGGCTCTGCCAGGGACAGCCACACTGAAGAGACTCTGCACACACAGCACTGGGGTCCATCAGAGTTGTCTATACTTAGCTGTTGATTTTGCTGTGAACCTAAAACTGCTCTAAGAATACAGTTTATTATTATTTCTTGATGTTGGGTCTTGCTATGTTTCCCAGGCTAATCTTGAACTCTTGGCTTAGGTGATCCTCCTACCTTGGCCTTCCAAGTAGCTGGTATAGGCATGCATGACTGAACCTAGCTAACACTATTTTAAAACAGGTAAAGATTAGTAACTACCCTTGAGAATCCTAAACATTACACCAAAATTACTTTTTAGTAATGGAGAATGAATTGCACTGTGTTACATCATTCATAAGTATTATCTCTTCCAAATTGTCCTACATAGTGAAACACTAGCTAAAAAGAGGCGGGGGGTGGGGGGCTGGAGACATGGCTCAGCGGTTGTGAGCACTGGCTGCTCTTCCAGAGGTCCTGAGTTCAATTCCCAGCAACTACATGGTGGCTCATGACCATCTGAAATAGGATCTGATGCCCTCTTCTGGTACATACATAAATTTAAAAAAAATTTTTTTTAAAAGGCAAATTGAGAAAATGTACTCAGAGATTTCTCAATAATTGATAGAAGAGTTGAACATCCCAGCAAACCAACTGACTAAAAGATATTAACACCTCTGTCTCAACAGCAGAACACACAACCTTCTCACATATACACAAAGCATTTAATAATAAATTACATTCCAGGAAAGAAAACAAGCCTCCATAAACCTCATTAGACTCTAATCACATGAAGTATGTTTGCTAGCTAAAATGAAAATTGGACAAGAATTTAAAGAAGACCACTGGAGGCCGGGCGGTGGTGGCGCACGCCTTTAATCCCAGCACTTGGGAGGCAGAGGCAGGACTGGGGTTCGAGGCCAGCCTGGTGTACAGAGTGAGTTCCAGGACAGCCCAGGCTACAAAGAGAAACCCTGTCTCGAAAAAACAAAAAAAAAAAAAAAAAAAAAAAAAAAAAAGAAGACCGCTGGAAAATCCTCAGAACATCTAAATAACACATCTAGGTCGAGTATCAAAGAAGCGATCAAGGGGCTGGGATGGATGGTTCAACTGGTAAAGTGCGTGGCGCACAGGCACACGAACCTGAGTTCAATCACAACATACAAGTCAGAGGTGGGGCATGTGCGTGGACTCAAGTGTTGGGCGGGTGTGGACAGAGGACCCCAGGCTCACTAGATAGCCTGCCCAGTTCTCAGTCTCAGAAACCAAGAGAGACCCTCCTGAAGAACAGCACTCAAGGTTGACCTCTGGTCTTCAAACACGTGTGCATAATACACACGCATGCACATTGGCACACACATGAGGACAAATACATAAATGTGTGCTCCCCCACACACAAAGTAAAATAGAAAACACTCTGAAATGGGTGTTAAGTGAAAACATGGTCTGTATGTCCAAGTCTTTTAGATGACACTGAAGCAGTGAGTAGGTGGGAAGGGTACATCACTGAAATCCTCTATCAGAAGGATGAAAAGTCTCCAAACACTGACCCCAGTTTCCACCTTAAGAAAACAGAGGCTAGGCATAGTAGTGACACATGCCTTTAATCCTAGCACTTGGAAGGCAGAAGAATCTCTGAGTTCTAGGCCAGGTTGGTCTACATTGCAAGTTTTTAGACAGCCTGGGCTACATAGAGTCCATTTCAAATAAACAAACAGAAAATAAAACAGAAAGAGCAAATCCAAACTCAGAAAAAAGAAGCAACTAAAATCAGAACAACAACAAAAAACAGGACAGAAAATATGAGACAACACAGGAAAAGTGAAAAATACCCAAAGTATAAACCTCCAGTCAACATAGCCAGGGAAAGGAGGACTCGGATCACCATGAAGGGATGAAAAAGGCTACTGGAGCCTGGAGACCAGAGAAACACTTTCATTAAAATGACAACTGTTGCCTTTAACTCAAGCATGCAGGGGCAAGGCAGGTGGATCTCTGTGAGGTCAAGGTCAGCTTGGTCTATAGAGCAAGTTCCAGGACAGCCAGGAAACAGAGGTAGAGTCCCTGTTTCAAACAGACAAACAGAAAATAAAATAGACAGAGCAAAAGAGAAGTGACACAGAGAAACCCTGTCTCAAAAAACCAAAAGAGAAAGAAAGAAAACAAACTAGCATTATCCTAATACTCAAACTAGAAAAAAACATTTCCAGAAAACTGCGTTTTAAATCTCTCATAAACACAAAAATTTTAAATAAAAATTTGGCAAATCAAATGTAACAATATTTGAAAAGAACAATAATTCATGACTAAGTGACAAAGCTGGCTTCACTTATAAAAACCTAGTGACAAACTTCAAAAGAACAAAACTACATTTGAGAATATGTAATATTACATTCCTGCAAGAAAGAAAAGACAGACAGTCAGGCAGGCAGGACAAATTCCTGCGAGCACAGTGAACTAGGAGAGGCTCCCTCACTCAGTGTGGCGGGGAACACATGGGAGAAGGTGTGGGAAACCTGCAGCTAACATGAGGTTCACCAATCAGCTCAGGAGCAAGACAACCATGTCTGCTCTTCCAATTGTGCTCTACATTTATTGAATTTTCTGGCCAGGGTTTCAGGCAACAAAAGTAAATTAAAGGCAAAAGACTACAAAGAAAAGTAAAAACTGTCTTTACTGACAGACAATATAATTATGCATGTAGAAAATCCTAGAGAATTTTTTTAAAAGCATAAAGGTCTAGATTTTGAACTCCAGCCCCTAACCCAGGGGCAAACCTAAAATGTGACAAGAATTATTAAGTTTAGCAAGGTTGCAGAGTATGAGGTCGATATGAGACAGCACTTTGTGCCACTAGAATGACACTACCAAAATGACGATCACAGATGCTGGCAAGGACACTGGGAAACTGGAACCCTCACATTGCTGGGAGGGATGTAAATGGCGATGTCACTATGAAATACACTTTGGTAGGTCTTCAAAAGGTCAAAGAAACCAACCCATGACTCAGCAACTCCACTCCTAGGTGTGTATGTTCAGAAAGTTAAAAGCTTGTATAAGAATATGCTAAGCAGCACTACTCCTAATAGTTAGCTAGAAAGTAACAATAGCCCAAATGTTCAACAGATGAATGTACAAACAAAAAGTACCTATACAAGGGAATACTATTTGGCGATGACACGAATGAATGAATACTGATACACTCTACAATAAGAATGAACACAGAAAACACTGTGCTTAATCAAAGAAGCCAGATAAAAGACTCTGCAGAATGTGGGCCTCCTTTATGAAATGCCAGGCAGGAAACTCCAACAGAGGAGAGTCGTTGAGCAGACTGAAGTGGCTGAAGCCTGGACCCAGATCCCTCTTGGGTTGCTGGAAACGTCTGACAGCAGGGAGTGGTGACAGTTCACACCCCATGATCCACTGAAAACATATTAATCCTATACTGTGAATGAGGAGTGGATTTATGTCACTTAAATTTTAACTTAATAAAAACTACTTAAAATTAAACGTATTTCTGTATATTAATAACAATACTTAATTCCAATATGAAATTATACAAAAAAATTCTATTCACAACAAAATGCCAATTAGTTGGCAAGAGAGATGGCTGAGTAGGTAAGACACTTGCCACCACTCCTGACACCTGAGTTTGATTCCAGGAACCTCCATGGTAGAAGGCAAGAATGACTCCCTGATGTCTTCTGATTGCTATATAAATGCCTTGGCATACATGTCCTCACATATAAAAAACTATTAAAAGAAGTGAAAGGGTTTAAGTGAGCAAGACATAGTCATGTTAATGAAACATAAGATGCAAGACTGTCAATAGAGGATTTAAACACAAAAGGAAGAGGGGGAGCTAGAGAGGGCAGAGATGTAGGAGGATGAAGAGCCACGCAGGTATGGAGAGCAGTCGCGGGTAACAACTTATATTTAGGTTAGCTAACTGGGAAACACCTCTAATTGTATGGGCATATTGTTATTAAATATTACCAAATATATAAAGCCTTTGATTAATATTTAAGCACTAGTGTCTCATTTTGCTACCGGACCCACGTGGATGGCAGGATGGTCTGGGCAATGCCCAGCCTTGCAGAGACAGCATGGAAGACTGGCAGAGCCATCTCCCACGCTGGCATCTTGTGGGTGGCAGGGCTGGTGTTTCTGGCTGGCCGTTTATAGCGGTGCGCACATGGCCTCTGGCCACGGAACATGGCGCCTGAGCTAGGCAGAGCTGCCACAGCTTAGATAGTGGGCTTGACTAGTGGCCGTTTTAAATAATTACTTCAACAGGCTAGAGAGATGGCTCTGCAATTAAAAGCCCTTTAAGCTCTTCCAGAAGACCTAGATACAATTACTAGAATGAACCCGCATGGTGGCTCACAAATCCAAAGTCTTCTTGCGGCCTCCGAGGGCACCAAGCATGCCCATGGTCCACATACTTAACAGGCAAACACTCACTCATACACATAAATAAAAATAAATACATCTTTTTTTCTTAAGTCACAAAGTTATTGATTATCTATAAAGACAGGTAAAAATTCAAAACACTACACAAAAAGAAAGAAAATAACTTTTTAAAAGGTAGCATTTTATGAGCTGGAAAGGTAGCTCAGGAGTTAAGAGCACTGGCTGCTCTCCTGAGGTCCCAGGTTGAATTCTCAGCACCTACATGGTACCTCAAAACCCTGGAAGTCCAGGCCCAGGATTGCCCGCCCTCTTTTGACTTCCTTGAGCACTGTAAGTAGGTGGAGCAAGCACAAATGTACATGAAGGCAATATATTCCTACACAGAAGATAAATATAAATCTTTGAAAATAACAAGATAACATTTTATGATGTCATCTAAATGAATTTTCAAAAGGACAAAACTACTGTGACGTGATGGCAGGTCAATGGCTGCAGATGGGGGCTGCAAAGGGGAGGGAAGGAGTGCTGGAGATGACACTGGTGTCCTATATAGGACCTGGGGGAGGCCTCACAACCGTCAGTTACCATGACTCATCAAGCTGTAGTTGTGATACGTAAACTGCCTATTTTACCGGGTATTATTATACAACAATAAAACTCTGTGTGTGTGTGTGTGTGTGTGTGTGTGTGTGTGTGTGTGTTTTTCAAGCAAGCTGCATAGTCACTCACCATTGTAGCCTTCCAGAACAGAATCAATAATTGGTCTTGCAGTTAAGTTATATACATCAAGTTGTTTACTTTCTGGTCCAAAAACAGTATCGAAAGTAAATGTCTTTGGAGGTTCGTTGGAGGAGTCGGTCTTATGGACGGTGATAGTCCCCCTCATTTCATCCACGCTCACGGCCTGTCTGTAGCACATGGCTTTCTCTCTCTCATTGAGAGGCCGGCACCTAACAACCACCTTCACGTTATCGCAGCTTTCTGGCTTCTCCGATTTATTGATCTGGTGGAGACAGTGTTTACAAGGAATGAAAAGAACATTCATTTTGCCCAAAATATAGTTGGAAAAGACTTTTCCATCTCAGCACCCTGAATGTGCTAAGATGTCACAAGTCTCTGTTAAATACAATTAAAGACCTCTACATATACAGAAAGAGTTTATCAGGATACAAAGGGAGAATGTTTCTTTTGCAGTACAAAAGAGGGAAGAGAAAACTCTAATTTACATCTGTAGCAAATGCTTTGAATGCAGATAATGAGCTAGTATACACAACATTAGCTCAACAGGACACAACATCCTCTCAAGTTCCTGCCTGCAAAAAACCACGGGTGAACATGGCTGACAAGCTTTATTCAGAATGTATGAGGTCAAGCCGGGTGCTGTGATAAACACCTTTGACCCCAGAACTCCAAGAGGCAGAGGCAGGTGGATCTCTGTAAGTTCACAACCAGCCTATATCATATAGTGAGACCCTGTCTCAAAACAAACCAATAAGGTTTGAGGTCCTTTGCTCTCTGATGACATCCAGTTTCATTTTCTAGAATGCATTTGTAAAATTTTTACCATGTGATACCTCCATACATGGCTTACCTCTCTACACAAGACAAGTTAAGGACAGAGAAGGCCAATGACATACAGAGAAAAATATCTTATGTTTATATTAAGTTTCGATTTTCAAAATTTTACATGAAAAATAAACTAAGTCCAATCCTATTACTATCAATATGCTTCTCTCCAGTTTAGCCTTCATCGTCCCTAGGCTATGGTAACCATCTCCCGGGCCCTGCATTAGTATCTTAATTATGTACGCTCCTGAATCTAAGTAAACTGCCCCTCCGTCTGTTCTCTTACACGATGGTGTAAACACAAACCAAATCACATTATTCTCCAATGTAAAAATTTCCCCAGATGACAAGCCAAAAAATGTTAAGGTGGTTCAGAAAAGCCTCTAGGCTTCACTAATACTCATCCTCCTCTCAGCAGAGTTTCCTGATCTTTTTCTTCACTGTGGGCTTTCCTGGAGTCCTTCTGCCTAGAACATTCCTCATGTCCTTCTTCACTTAAATAACATCTATTTATCCTTCAGTTTTCAGCTCAGCAGCCACTTCCTATGGGAACATTTCTCTGACTAGGTCAAATGCTTTTTTTATTTAATAGACTCAGAGAGAGCGCGCACTTAGGGCTTTTAAAGGATACAATTTTACTCTGATTTACTCCTTGATGGATGTCTATCATTGTATATTCATCTGAGATCCAAACAAGGAATCAAGGGTCTGAATTCAGTCCATAAAATTATTTTAGTTGACTCAAAGTATTTTGTTTTGTTTTGATACCGGGTCTCATGAAGCACAGGACAACCTAAACTCATTATGAAACCAAGGATAGCTTTGAACTTGAGACAGGATTTCTGTGTACCTTTGGCTCTCCTGGAACTCACAGAGATCTGTCAGCCTCTGCCTCCCCAGTGCTGGGTTTAAAGGTGTCACGACTGCCCAGCCAGTCTTAAACTCTAAATCCTCCTCCCTCAACCTTTCAAAATGTTGGCCAGCTGACTCAAAGCATTTTTAAGTATTTTAATCAGCTGCTAAAATTGAGAAATTTCACAAATACAGCAATTTAAGTCTTTTGAAAACAAAGTAGATCTGATACCTGTAGGCCAGCATTCTTTTATAGAAACATTTTCCAATTAACCAGGTTCTATTTCTGCCATATGCCAATTACCCACTTCATTTATTAAGGCTGTCTTTTTTCTGTTAATGTATATGGTTTTCACTCCTGCCTCAAAAGGCAAGCGTCTCTTCTCCAAAGTCAAAATCTTGGTACGTGAGGCTGGAGAGATGGGTCAGTGGTTAAGGGCACTTACTACTCTTGCAGAGGACCTAGGCTGGGTTTCCAGCACCCACATGGCAGCTTAGCACTGCTGGTAACTCCAGTTCCAAATAGTCCCATGCCCTCTTCTTCCTTCCCCTAGCACGTGGTGCACAATACATGCATGCAAACACTCATACACATAAAATAAAATTTAAATTAAAAATACCTGGCAAGTTTTGCTCAACCAACCTTACCACCCACATAGGTAACATATATTCGGTTAGTGCCCAATATTATTACTGAATGAATACCCTGAAAGCAATAAATATAAGCAAACATTGAGCATTCTGTGCTAAATGTCAAGCCCCGTCCTTCAAGTGTCCTGTGCGTTAATTTATTTCGCCTTTATAAAAACCCCAAGAAAGAAAGTTTAATTGTGTAGAAACTAAGGGCCTAGACAATGTAAATAATCGTCGCAGGCCCCGTAACCGATAAATAACCTACCATGGCTCAAGTCTTCCCCAATGAGACTTACAACCACCCCCTTATTATGGCACGATAACAATCTGAAATCCTAGGAGGTAACCAAATCGCCACTGCGTACTCGCACAAAGACACCTACGGGTTACATTCTGCACCATAAGCTAAGGTGCCCGCTCGGAATGACAGCTTATACCCAGGGAAGTAGGGGGCCAAAGACTGGTCTCTGGGGTCGCGAGCATCTGCAAGACCATGATGGCCACGCGCAGCCACCAAGCCCCAGCTGCCCGCGCGGTGCTTTTCGGTCTGGCAGCGCGTTCCGGGGCGACAGGGCGGGTCCTGGGCGGCTCCCACTGGGCCCTGGACCCCAGCCCCGCCGCTCCACTGCCCTTCCCCTCCGCGGCCTCGCGGCCCGGCCGCCCTGCCCCGCCCGCCGCGCGCTTCTATGGCAACGGCCGCGCCCCCGAACAGGGCCGCCACCAAGAGCCGAAACCCCCGTGGCCAACTGGCCATCCTCACCGGCATGGTGGCCGCGTCCGGTGCTCCGCCAACGTCCCCGCTCCGGATGCAGCCCAACAACACCAGGTTTGGGGACGAGGTTGGCCACAGGCGACCGAAACACCTTAGCGCTCCAGAGACTGCGGATCACACAGCCGAAGAGCGCAGTGCGCAGGCGCTCTCTGAGCTCGCCCCGCCCAATCTCGGGTCCCCCCGGCTCTTGAAGTACGCATGCGCAAAGGCTTTCCGCGTCCATCTCCATGGACGCCAGACTGGGGCAACGCCTGCAGATTGCTGCCATTCCTCTGCTCTGTAAAGCTGGTTCATGTTGAGGCCACCGGGACATCTGACCGGCTCAGATTGCCAGGAGCTTCTGGCGCTGGAAGTGTCCTAAATATTAAAAACAACAGTGGACAGTAGTGCATCAGATTCTGATGAATCCTTATTTTATGAGGAATACCAGAGGTTAGGTTCTGTTTATCTCTACCATCTGCCTGCACCAACGGTTTGAGACTTTGAATAAAAAGTTGTAATACATGAACTTTGTCTGTTTGTGTGTACGCTTCTGTGCATTCCTCAACCATTAAATTGAGTGCTCGATTAGACAGGAGAGGCTTTTGTTTGGGGGATTGTGCCTGGATTGTACCTCAGGCCTCAGGCATGCTACACAATAATCATGTTCTTGTTTAAAACTGAGCTCTTTGAAGGACATAGATTTATTTCTGTCCTGAGATATCTGAATAAAAAGAAGAAGAAAAAGAAAAGGAGAGAAGAGAGAGAGAGAGAGAGAGAGAGAGAGAGAGAGAGGATTGCTCCTAAGTATGGTAGAGAAGGTTTATTGAACATAAAAGAGAGAGCATAGCTAGAAGCAGAGACAAAGGTATCTAGGAAGTCCAAAGTGAACAGGACCCTGAACCAGTCATAAGAGGAGAGTGTTGAGGGAAAGAAGAGAGCAAGGAGACCAACAGGCCAGGAAGGTAAAGGGTAAAAAAAAAAAAAAGTAAAAAGGACAAGCATAGTCAAAATGGTTGGATTATATAGGGAAGAGCTCCAGAAGGGCAGCCCAGCACCTGGGCTGGTGGGGGTGGAGTATGCTAGCCAAACCTTGTAACAGGTAGGGAATGAGGGATGCTGGGAGAACATGGCAGCCAGCTCTGCTTTAATATGTAAAAAAGGCACCTCAGCCATTTTTTGGGAGTTTGAGACCCAACAGCGTCCAGCCCAGAAACTAGTTCAAAAAGTGGAAGCTCCTTCTAGATAGCCATTTGCTCAACAGAGCTGGTTTGGATTTCTCAGTTATGGGAGAGTTGGTTTTGGTTTTGGTTTGTCTTGGGGTGAGGGGTGGTCTCACTGGATAGAACAGGCTGACCTTGAACTCACAGAGATCTTTGACTCACCAGTGCTGGCATCAAAGGCATCTTCATCACACCCAGAAGTTATAGGGGAGTTTAAGTTGCAAATAATTATAAAGTGTATTTTGTGTTAATATTCAAAATGTTAGTCTTGAGGTTGAAGAAATGGCTCAGCAGTTAAGAGTATATACTGCTCTTGCAGAGGGCTGGTCCCAGCACCCAGGTCAGACATTCACAACTCCAGCTCTAGGGGAATCCCACACCCTCTTCTGATCTCTATGGGAACTGTACTCACATGCATATATCCACTCACAGGGACACACAAATACTTAATTTTTTAAAAAGTCTTCCTTTAAAAGTTCCTCTTCTACACATCACCCAGTTGGTCTTGAATATTAGTAAAATGTTCTGTACTACTTCTCAAAGATGCCGAGTAGGAAAAGGTAAAATACCCATTAAAATTGTATACTTATTTATGTAAGTGTATGCTCCAATACTCATATGCCACGGCTCATATGTATGGAGGTCAGAGTTGGTCTCTTCTTTCCCCATGTGGATCTCACTGATGGAACTAAGGTAGTCAGGCTTAGTGCAAGCACCTCTACCCACTGAACAGTCTTGCTGGCCACTAAAGTTTTTTTTTAGATTTATTTATTTATTTTATGTATACGAGTACACTGTAGCTGTCTTCAGACACCTCAGGAGAGGTTGAACCCTTATTAAAAGTAGGTTGCAAAAAAAATTATGCCTATAGAATCTAGGTTCCTAGCTATCCCTATTTTACTTTGTATAATCCTGCATTTGAATGCATGTTAAGTTACATCATACTATGCTACACGGAGATAGATAGGCCACCACAAGTCTCTTGAGGCTAGACACTTTAGATGTCTTATGTTACATCTCTGAAATAGCATTTAAATGTTTGCTGAAAGAATGAAATTAATCCATTTTGAATGTATTGCTTTACATTCAAATACCTTCTAGTAATCTAAATGTTTTTAGTTGTGTAAAAATCAAATTATTAATACTATACGAACGTAAAAATTTAAAAAAAAAAATGGTCATCGCACATTGTGTCTCACATGGGGAGCAGAAGACCTTTCAGAATGACCGTGTTGTTAGTTTATTTCCTGCACCACCAGTAGAAAGAGAGCTTCTCTGGAGTAAGCCCAGAGTCTCATCTGTCTCACCACAGCCTAGCACAGAACCTGACCCAGGAGAACCAATGATCCACCCTCCTCCACCCAACCTCTCCCCTGAGCATCAGTCCACTTGGATGCGTAACAGATATTTTAAGTTTATTGTGTCAAAGTTTAAATCCTGTTCCCTAGTCCTCTTTGCCTCCCTCCCTCCACACTATCCCTGTCACATAAACACAGAAAAGTTCCATCCAGGCTTCCTCATCCCAACAAATAGAAGCAGAGTTCTCACAACTGCTCTGCTCACACCCCAGTCTCTTTCTTCTACACCATATTCAACCCTTCAACACAGGCCATTTAAGGATCTGCCTTAGAATAAAACTCTCTAGTGCATTGCCATTCTCAGAGACGGTTTCCATAACAACATCCTTGAGGGGCAACAGCTGTGCCTTGGTTGAGTCCTTGCCTAGTAAGCCTGAATCCCGGGTTCCTAGAGTCTAAGCACCACATAAAGCTGGAACTAATGGGCAGAGGCAGGAGAATCAGAAACTCAAGGTCATCCTCAGCCACATGCTATGTCTGAGACAACCTGAGATCCAGGTGACAAAGGTGGTCAGGTGTGGTAAACCTAGCACTCAGGAGAGGTAGAGACAGGTAGATACCTGTGAGTTCCAGCCTGGTGTGTGTAGTGAGTTCCAGGTCAGAGCTGCACAGTGAGACCAGTCTCAAACAAAACAAAAAGCAAAACAAACAAAAAATAATGAGGGGCTGGAGAGAGAACTCAGTGGGTAAGATCACTGACTGCTCTCTCAGAGTTCCTAGCTTCAGTCATCATCCCCACATGGTGACTCACACTGTTTGTAACTCCAGTTCCAAGGCATCCTACACTCTCTTCTAGCTTCCATGGGCACCAGGCCTGCACATGATGTACATGCAGACAAAACATTTATACATGTAAAATAATAATAATAATAATAATAAATAAAGGAGAAAGCAGGAGAAAAAGTGGAGCAGGGGATGAAGTGGAAATTTCTGGTTTCTTTAGAGACTAAGTTGTGTCATGCAATGTTTTTCTGGAAACTGTCTTATGAGAGGGTGTTTTGCTGAATCGGACACATGAGAGGGTGTTTTGCTGAGAACAAACACATGGTGTTTTTCTGGAAGCTGCCTGGTGAAAGGGCATGTGATATTTTGCTGGAGCAGACACTTGAGAAGACACGTGATGTTTGGAAAGGGTATAAATATAACCCAACAGACAGTGGGCAATGCTCTGGTATTGGTTTGCCTTGCCACTCTTTGCTGGTCTTCGTTGGGCTTTGCTGATGCTGGTCTTCACTGAAGACACTGTGACATTGGTTTGCCTGGCCTTCTTTACTGATCATTGCTTGTCCTGACTTCATAGAAAGAAACGCACCAAAGAACTTCTTGTAATATCTGGCGGCTTCTTGCTGCTTTTGCAGACTCAGGCCGATTGGCAGAGAGCCTTACCGTCCTCTTCTGGCTCAAACTGCCGTTGCTGATTCATGTGAACTGAGCTGCTGACATGCTCACAACGAAGATTGGAATCACCCCCAAAGAACAATTTCTAAACAGGTTCACATCCCCCTTTGTCCTGTTATCCTTTCCTTTCCACTACCTCTGGTGGGTGGTGGGCTGGAAGGGAAGCCAAAGCATTTAAAGAACCCTTATTAAAGTAGATTTTGAAAAAACTCAGCCTACGAGAAGAGAGACGCAGCAGGCACATATTTGGGCCTGGGAGGACCCTGGATCCAGTCTTCCACACACATGGAGAAAGGACTGTATTTTCAGCACAGGACTTTTGAAGATGGTGTTAAAACATGAAGCAGATCTTTTTCCTGCCCTAACCCTCCTTTGATTTTCCACCTCGCAGAGTAAAAGCCACAGTCATCCCTCTGCCTCTCCATTCTCCCTTTGGGCTTGTCTGAGTCAGCCCCAGTTGGCCTCCCCATTTCTTTCAACATCCCAGATATGATTTCATCTTAGCAGGCAAGACTTACGTGCTTGTAGATAGGAACTTACGAACACAACTACAAAGAACTTTAGTTGGATGTGACGGCTCATACATGCAATCCCAGTATTCAGGAGACTGAAGCAGGAGGATCGTTTGTGAGTTCAAGAATGAGCCTGGATTCCAGAAGGAGATTCAGGACAGCAAGGGCTAGAGAGGGAAACCCTGTCTCAAGAAAACCAACAGAATTTTCCTTGCTTTATTGTGCTGACTTTTTTTTCCCTTTTAATTATGAAAGTAGGTTTTTCAACATGTTTTTTCATGTGTATGAGTGTTTTTTCTGTGTATGTATATGAACAGCATGTGCCTTTGGAGGTCAGAAGAAGGCCTCAAATCCCCTGGAACTGATAGTTGTCAGCTACACTGTGGGTGCTGGAAACCAAAGTCTTTTGGAAGAACAGCCAGTGCTCTTAACCACTAAGCCATCTCTCTAACCTTTTCTTCCTTTCTTTTCAAAGATTTATTTATTTTATGTATATAATTACATTGTTGCTGTCTTCAGACACACCAGAAGAAGGTATCAGGTCCCATTACAGATGGTTGTGAGCCACCATGTGGTTGCTGGGAATTGAACTCAGAACTTCTAGAAGAACAGTCGGTGCTCTTAGCCTCTGACTCATTTCTCCAGCCCCTTACTTTCTTTCAAAAATCATTTGATGTAGGTGGACAAGATGAGTTAACACATAAAGACACTTGGTGCCAAGTCTGACAATCTGAGTTTGATCCCTGGGACCCATACAGTGGAGAGAACTGACTCCTAAAAGTTGTCCTTTGACTTCCAGATGCACATGGTGGCCCATGCTCGCACTCATGGGTCACATACACACATTCACAAGTAAGTGAGGAAATGTAATAAAAATACATTTTAAAATATCCTAGGGGCAGGGCTGGAGAGATGGCTCAGCGGTTAAGAGCACCAACTGCTCTCACAGAAGTCCTGAGTTCAGTTTCCAGCAACACATGGTGGCTAACAACCATACTGTAATCTGATGCCCTCTTCTGGTGTGTCTGAAGAAATCGACCGTGTACTCACATACATACAATAAATAAATCTTTAAAAAAATATATCATCTGGGATCTGGGCAAGGTGGTGCAAGACTTTAATCCTGTCACTGGGGAGGCAGAGGAAGACATGTTTTTGTGAGTCTGAGGCCAGCCTGGTCTACATAGTGAGTTCTAGGACAGCCAGAGGTATATAAGAAGATCATGTCTCAAAAAAATTCAAAAGATCATTTGATTCACACATTAACCTTTTGAAATAGGTAGTAATCTAATCAATGCTCTTATTTTACAAATAAAGAAAATGAGGAATGAGGCCGTTAGTTGTATAATTCTTTTGAAGTCATGTACACAGACGATAAAGCCCAGATACAAACCCAGGCTCACCAACAAACTCTTCCCTGCGATGTTCACCTGCCTACCCCCTCCACTTCTTTAGAGTCTTTGTTCAGAAAGCATCTCAGTGAGCCCTAACATCATCCTAATTGAAAGTTCCCCAGTCCCAGCTCTTCGTATTTCTTCTCCCTACCTTATATATATATCCCTGTAGTTCATCTGGTGGTACATATATAGACTTTAAAACTGCATTCACTTATTAATTTTGGGGGGAGCACTGCAGCCCACATGCAGGTTAGAG
Source organism: Mastomys natalensis (assembly GCA_021653895.1). Classification (NCBI taxonomy): domain Eukaryota; kingdom Metazoa; phylum Chordata; class Mammalia; order Rodentia; family Muridae; genus Mastomys; species Mastomys natalensis. Next base: position 1,100,633 of record JAJTUV010000625.1, on the reverse strand, counting down.
GACCACTCGGGGACGTCAGTTCTCTTCTCCTGCCACATTGAGCCTGAAAATCAAATTCAGGTCATCAAGCAAGGCAGATTATCCTTTACCCGCTGAGCCATCTTGCTGATCCTACATACAAACTTTATTAAGATGTAACTAATATCCCACACCATACGGTTCATCAATTTAAGCTGCAAAGTTCATTGGGTTTTGCTAACATGGGTGGAACTGCATGACTGTAACCACAATCCGCTCATAATATTTCCTTCACCCTAAAAAGACATTCTGTGCTTATAGAATCGACAGAGCCCTAGATTTAGTAGGCCCTCGGACCTCAGCATAACTGACTCCCATGATGGAAGTATCATTCAGGCTGTAAAACTCAGCTCACAGACACAGCATCCCCTGCCAAAAAGGAAAACAAAACCCTCTAGTTCTGGGAAAGTCTCTAAATGCACTAACCTTGCTTTTGGCTTCTATAGCTCTGCTTCTGGCTAACTGTTCTTGTTAATTGAAGTGTATCAACCCAGGACATAGTTTTTGTGTATAAAAGCTTACCCTGAGAAAGGCTCAGGGCTACACTGAAATCCCAAGCACCCAGTGTAGTCATTGGCCAGCTAATAAAGACTTTCTATTGGCTTAAACCATGTCCGAGGAGTCTCTCTGGTAAATACCCAAAAACATTTCATTCGTTTCCTTCATGACACATATTCTCCCAATGCCTTGAGTCCTAGACAGTCATTTTCAGTCTCTGTGTCTTTGCCTATTCTGGACATTTCTGCAAATGGAATTACATCATAGGTGACTTCTGTGAACCAATTCTTTCATATTTTTAGCATGATTGATGTTATACATTTTTTGTTTGCTTGTATGCCTATATGAGCACCATATGAGTGTCTGGTAGTCATAAAGGACCTGAACGGGAGGAACACACACACACACACACACACACACACACCACAGCATTGCCAACCCCAAGATGAGGATATAGTTCAGCTGGGAGAGAGCTCTCCAGCATGCATAAGGCCCTGAGTGCATCCCTAGCGCCATCTCCTGGTAACGTCCCTAATCCCAGCACTTGGGAAGTAGAGGAGATCAGAACATTCAAAACATTCCCAGCTCCCTACAAATACCCCTGTCCAGTATTATTCAACTTCCCAAGGCTATGGTGGGTTTGAATAAGAATGGCTCCCATAGGCTCATAGATTTGAATGGTTGGTCACCAGGGAGTGGCATATTAGGAAGAAGTGTGTCACTGGGGCTGAGCTTTAAGGTTCCAAATGTTCAAGCCAGACCCAGTGTCTCTCTCTTCCTGCTGCTTGTTGATCTGGATGTAGAATTCTCAACTGTTTCTCCAGCACCATCTCTGTCTGTGTATCTCCATGTTTCCCACCATGATATTGTGTACTAAACCTCAGAAACGGTAAGCCAGCCTCAATTAAATGTTGCCGTGGTCATGGTGTCCCTTCATAGAAATAAACATTGACTAAGACAGCTACTATGTAAGTGGATAAATGCAGAAACCACTGAACTACCCTTAGAAGGAGGGATTATCACTTTTTCTTTGAAACAGGGTCTTGTGTAGCCCAGACTGCCCTTAAACCCACTATTTAGCCGAGGATGACCTTGAACTTCTGATCCTCCTGCCTCCACATCTCAAACTGGAATTACAGTCATCACTACCACACTGGGTTTATTTAATTCTGGGAATCAAATCCAGGGTGTTTTGCATTGTGGGTAAGCACTCTATCAACTGAACTACATCCACAGCTGAGATTATCACCCTTTTAGATAAGCAGAAACCCAGATCCTGATGTCAATGCCCAATAGAAGTGCAGACAGTAGGTAAGGAGCCATCTCAAGACTGGAGGAGCGCTTTCTTGATGCTCCTCCAGTTGGTCTCATGTCCCACATCAGTACAATGAGGTAAGATGCAGGGTATATGTCCAGACACTCCAGACATCCCACAGAGACTTGGGGATTCTGTTTGCGGCACGGCCCTATTTAGGGAAGAGGTGTGAAGTCATGGGTATAAGGGAGGAAGAGGGAGAGGCTCTCGCTCACTAGTGGGTTCAAAACTTTCACAATCCTAGTGCCTACCGCCCAGCATCACAGCGAAGGCTCAGATGCAGCCGCCCAGCAGCGGGGCAAGTAAGCCCACCCAAACCCACTTCTTCCTCGTAGGTGGCCCAATTGTAGGGTCACAACACGCAGCTGTGAGAAGCCAGCCCGGACTTGGGCTCCACTGTGCTCGTGCCTAGGGTGAGATGTGAGCCATCTCTGAGTCTTGAATAGGGTTTGCTCTCCTGGAGGACCTCTGGTGGCCTTTCGACGAACAGCACCGTTCTGAAAGTTTAGGCTGGGCTCCAACCGCCTATGGCCTATGCTGGGTCTCCACTGGCTGCTTCCATAGTTAGTGCCTGTAGCTCGCCCTCTTGATGCGAATCCTGTGCAGAGACTGCGCCTGTGGCTTGGCAACGATCCATCACCTCCTCCGCGGGACTCAGACCCGGGTGTGGTTTCCCTCACATAGCTAGCAGGTGTTTCTGCCTTAGAATAGGCCACCAAGGGCCGCTTAATTACATCCGGGTTTAAGATCTTAAAGCCCCTTTGGTCACCTTAATCAGGAGGTCCCTGCCACTGCTGGACCAAAATTACCTCCAAACTTGGTTTGATTCTTTTCCCAACAAGTCGAGATGTGCCACACCGTGCAGGAAATCCTTCCAGGTTCCTAAAGCTAAGAACAGCTTCCATTTTTCTTTAGGGCCCACTTTAAATGTATGTGTGTGTGTGTTTTAAATAATGTGGATGTGTGTCTGAGTGTGAGTTTGTGCATATTTAAGTGCAGGTGCCTGTAAAGGCCAGAAATGTTGGATCCCCTAGGAGCTTAGAGTTCAAGGCCACCCCTATGAGCACCAGCAACTAAACTCTGGTGCTCTGAAAGAGCAATGTGCACTCTTTACAACTGAAGCATCTCTCCAGGCATTCCTTGCTGGCCACATTCAACCTGGCTATCTTCCTTTTCACTGTCTTCCTACAGTTTTAGTAAAGGTAAGGAGGCCTCTGTGGGATGGTGACAGTCACTGAGACAAGTGGCTTCAAGTCTCCTCCCAGAAACATGACTTGGTTGTGCCCATGAACTTGCTACTTAGTGACTCTGAGACCCTTCTCTGAGGGTAGCAGGAGACCTGAGAAGAGCAGAAGCGCGATGGGAGTTAGTGTGGCCATCCGAGTTTTACTGTGGCTTTCTGTCAGGAGATGGTTTCCTAGTCAGCTTCCCAGATCTTTACCCTGTCCTCTGACCCCTTCCACTTTGAGGGTAGGGACACTACGACCATCTGTCCAATGCCTTCCTAAGGCACTGGACAAGGAAGTCTCCAAGGAAGACAAATATGGCTTGTGTGTCCAGTTCCAAACCTTCAATACAAATGTTTATTACAATATAATTTGTGGGCTGGAGAGACGACTCAGTGGTTAAGAACACATTCTGTTCCTACAGAGGACCTGGGTTTCCTTCCCAGAGCACACATGGAAGCTCACAAAAAAAAATCTAACTCCAGCTGAAAGGGATCTGTCGCCCTCCTCTGGCTTCCTGGGGTACCTGCACTCATGTGCACCTCCACACACACACACACACTATTTTTAAAAATCCTTTTTAGAGATACACTTTGTGCCCTCTGAAATTTCTTTTTGCCAAACAAAACCTCAAGTGAATAAGCTTTAAAATAAGTACCTTTGGAGGTTATAGTAATATTTGTTTCTCTAAAAATGTAGGACTAAATCATTAATGCCCTTGGCATTTGAACGTTTGCAAAGGCTTCTGAGAATAAAGCAGTGTTGTTTTGCTTTTGGTTTGGTTTTGGTTTTGACTTTCAGAGACAGAACCTTGTATAACCAGTCTAGACTCAAATTCACTAGAGAGTCAAAGTTGACCTTGAACTCCTGATCCTCCTTCCCAGTGTTGGGAATCAATCGCCATACCTGACAGAAGCATAGTTTTCTCAGAGCTGAACTGTCTTCAATAAAGGCTGAAGGAAGTGGGTAGGGCTAAGGATCAGTGGTAAGGAAGTGGGTGGGGCTAAGGATCGGTTGGTAAAGTGTTTGCTGTGATCTGAGGACCCGAGGTGGATGACCCAGACCCATGTTTTAAAAGAAAGCTGGGCGTGCTGAAATCACGAGGGACTGCTGGCCAGCTAGCCTCACTACTTGGCAAGTTCCAGGCCAGGAAGAGATGAAAGATCCTGTCTTAAAAAACAAAAGGTGGTAGATGCCTAAAGAATGACATCCAAGGTATCCTCTGGCTTCCACATGCATGTACACACATGCACATTCACACACATACACACATACACACATACATACGCACACATCTGCACATATACACACATACACACATAGACATACACACAGTCATACACACACATGCACAGCACACACACACATACACACTACATACATACATACATACATACACAAACACACATACATACACATACATCACACATACCTATACACACATACACACACAGACATACACACATACATACATATAAACACACACATACACTCATACATACACACACACCAAAGGGAAAATTAGGTTGAGGGAAGATATGAAGCTGGAGGGCTGTGAAGGCCATGGGCAGTTTGTCGAATGCATGCCCAGGAAGCTGGAAGGCATCTCTACTCTTTCTCCAAGTAGCCATGCTGGGATTGGGAGGAGGAGTGAGCAAAACCCACAGCTCTGAGGAACCTTGAGGTGAGCTCTTGCAGCTGAACATACATGCCCCAGACGAACCCCTGGAGCACCTTTGAGTCTGAGCTGCCAGGCAGTGGGGTCTCGAGACCTTTTACAAAGGGGGTCCATGTGATATACATCACAGCATCACCAGTTCCTAGTGACTTGCCAAACAGGCAAGGTGTGGCTTGGGTTTTCTTCCAGAAGTCTTTTCAGTGGCAGGCCGCTAGAAGACAAATCTGCTGTTTGTGGATGCCCCAGTCCCCACAGCTAAGAAAACAAAAGCTACTGTGACATGATGTAAGGCTTTGGCCTCTTTATTTATTTTTTTACAGTCAATTCCACGTGTAAAAGACTTCATAAAGCGTTGTGGCTCTAGCTGTACCCCAAATGAGCTGCTGAGGATGGGGTTGGCTATTCTGAACAGACTCCATTAGGACCTCCACGTGGGAATGTGACTGGGTTTCTTGATTATAATGAGCATGAGTTTATAGAGTCTCCCTGAGACTCGTCTGTGCCTTTGGAACAGCTGTTTACAACACGGAACAGGCAAGGCACAGGCGTGCAACACGTCCTTGCACATGCACCATGGCGAGGTGATCCACAAAGGCTCACAACATACGGAAGAGTGGAAGAAAAATGTTATCTTTATACCCACACCATTCCACCAGACTCTCACGTCTAAAGGACACAGAGTTCACTTGACAAAGACATTTGAACGGCACTATTATGGTCGGTTTCTCTCTTAGTACACACTGCAAAAATATTTAACTTTCCATTCTATGAATATTGTATATAAATATCTGTCTGCCTTTACTACACTTTACACACATTCACTTAGCTGTCTTGATTCACCTATACACAATCCTTACTGAGGCGGTAACCGCCCTGATCTGGCACTTAAAAAATATCAGGTATCGGTTCGTGTTGGTTTTAGTTGGGGGGATGGGGGGGGCGTCTTTCAGGATGTGCTTGTTAGTAAGGCAAAATTATGCAAATGAGGAAATGTCATGGCGTTTTGGTCTGTTATGAAGCATGAAGGTTAAATCACTACGGGCAGTTTCATTTTGGAAAACTGGTGCTGTTGACAAAGCTCCTGGTTTCTTCTCAGGTCAAGCGGTCACAGGTAACTTCCCCGCTCCCTTTAATAGTAGACTTGCATTTCTCAGATTCCAAACATGGCCGTCTATATGCTTTAGCCTCAGAGTACCATGTCACAAATCAGACATATCTGGGAATGAAAAGGGTTGGGCCACACTGGATGCTCCCTGATGGGAATTGGAAACTGTTTGCACTTTTGGTCGTTGATATGTGAAAACAAGGGGGGAGGGGCCTCTGTCCTAACATTAAAAACCATGGTCTCCAGTTCCACGCCCTGATGGTCCGGAGCTGGCCCCGTGTGGCGGAACTGTGGTCTCAGAGGAATCCTTCCCTCCACGTCGCGTCCCTGACCAGGCAGCTGCAGCACTGGATGGCAGGCCACCAGCTGCTGCAGTTCAAGGGTTCCACATTTGCTTTGGTCATCATCACCTTAGAGTTGGAGAGGCTCATGCCCGACTGCTGTGCTCCTATATCTGATCTGCTAAAGAAAGGACAGGTAGACATCAACTTGGCCCTTCTGGCTGACATGTTCTGTGCTGCAAGGGGTACCCAGGACCCTTCTTGTTCCTTTATGAGCTCCAGAAGATGTCTAGAGCATGACGGTTATGTCAAGAGTCTGACTGCAGGCCATGCTTTCTGTATGTGGTCATGCTCTGTGTTTCCCGGGGTGGCAGACCTTGAACTCATGGAGGATTTTGGGCGGTGAAGAACAAGAATACAGACAATCCGTTAGCCAAGACGATCGGGAATGGGCAGAGGACTAGGAAACTTAATGTTGAGGATTACAATGAATTATGTAATAATAAATGAAAGATGATAGACTTTCCTTCTACATGAGGGTGTGGTAACAGGCAGAGGGTGGAGGATGTCGTGTCAGCAGCCCTCAGGACAGATTAGGATGAAATGGTAGAGTAATGCTAGTTATTGAGGTTGGAAGAGTTAATGGTATGAAGTAGGTAGTTGTACCGTGCCCATAATGTCTGGTGTTATCATGCTGGCTCTTAGCTGCCCGTTCCTGTGTCTGAGATGATTCTGTTTCAAGGTTATCACTCTGTGTTGGCACATATCAATGCTGAGCAAGAAGGTGGCTGAGTGGCACTTGTAAAGCCACAGCTGAGAAATTTGTGGTTACCTTCCTGCACCAGCTTCTGTTTCACCAGCCAGCCAGCCTTCTTGCCACCATCTCAAGGCCCCCAGGACCTGTGGGAACCCACCACTGCTTGGATGCTGATACATTCTTTGGACTTTGAGTCTCATAATGAGACGGGAGAAGGCTCCACTGCAGTGGTCCTCAACCTTCCTAACGCTGTGACCCTTTAAAATAGTTCCTCATGGTGTGGTGACACTTCCCCTGCCCCCCCCCCCTTAACCATAACATTTTTTTGTTGCTACTTCATAACTGCAATTCTACTACTGTTATGAATCTAATATAAATTCTGGTATGCAGGATATCAGATATGCAATCCCTGTGACAGGGTCTGTTGTTCCCCCCCAAAAGGGTTGTGACCCACAAGTTGAGAGCCACTGCTCTAGAAGAGCCTCTGGTGAAGTTCTTCAGTCCTCAGAAGAAAGTTAGGAGAGATCAGGACCACAAAGGTAAGAGTGGCCTGAAACTGTGACCCTGCCTTTCGTCCCTGTCCCTGGAGACCAGGAAGCCATGTAAAAGGCTATATTCTTACTCTTTCCTTCCTCAGCAAGGGCTGTTTCTGTCCCCTTGGAGCTGGATTAAAGATTTGTGCCACCACTCCTGGCTCCCTCACAGATCAATTCTTGCTGTTCTACCTGCCAGGCCTGGCCAAGTCTTTCAGATTCTTGGACTTGTTCCAAACATAGGAGCAGCAATTCTGTCCCAGCTACCCTGCTCCCTCTAAAGGATGGAGTTTCTCCAGACCCAAGGGTCCCAGTGTGGTGGTCCTGATCAGAGAATAACGCATTTCCCCTGTGGACTCTGAAGCCCCACAGTTCCCTCATCCAGAGGACTTTATGCTAAGAGTGCTCCAGTGACATGTATGGAGGGGATTTGAAGGCTGGGTGGCTGAATACGTTGAGGCCAGCTTGCCTGATTGTCATGCTGCCAGGAGGAGGAGACTTGCAGGATGCCAGGGAAGAAGCCAGCTGCCTCTCTGAAGTTATGCTACTGTCATTCTCAATGCTGTGGAGCCCAGCTGTTCAAGATGCAGCTGGAGCGGTGTCAGTCTCCAAGTTAGGGACTTGAATGACTAGGCCATAAATCTAGAGGTGGTCTGTGAAGCTTTGTCACTGTGAACGGTTCTTTTATGAATGTGCTAAGCCATGGGGGTAGGGTTGGGGGTTGGGTATAGTCTGTTGCCAGATGCCCACTGTGGTTGGGGACCAGAAAGGCCACATTGTGAAGCCAGGGACCATCTTATATTTTCTTTGATTTTTCTTATGGGAGCTCCCCTCCCCATTTATTTGTTTGTATGTATATATGTGGAGGTCAGAGGGCAGTTTGTGGGAGTTAGTTCTCTCCTTCCACAACATGGGTCTCAGGGATCAAACTCAGGTTGGCAAGCTCCCTTTACCTAATGAGTTATTTCACCAGCCCTTATTTTTTATTATTACTATTATTGTTGTTATTATTATTATTTCCGAGCACAAGTATCATTGCAGCCCAGGCTGACCTCAAACCTAAAATCCTCCTGCTTCCGCCTTTGGAATACTGGGGTTGAGGGCAAATGTCAGTCCACTGGCTATTGGGGGTTTCTGTAAAAATGCTTTGGATGCTTTTAAGTGCTGTTGGAGACCTAATTCCCACGAATCCAACTCTGCATGTCTCACTAGAGTCATATATACCTGGAACCCTAGCCCTTGGATCTTGTCAATAACCATCTACCAGGTAGGCCCTAGGGGACGAGATTAGGGAGCTGGAAAGGTAGACTTGCTGTCTGGTGTCCTGCTGTTCCATCCAGAGGACAACATATGGGAGTAGACACTGTGTAGCTGGGATTACACCAGCGTGGGCACCCTGTGGCATTGGGTGTCTGCTACATAGCACGTCAACCTGTGAGCTAGGGGATTCTAGCTATAACCTGTCCCCATGCTGATCTTATTTTCAAGCAGAGGGCAGTCCTGAGAGCCCCATACCAGAGTACATGGCCTGCTGCTCTATATGTCTACAAACAAAAAAAAACTCTCTGCTTTATTTTGTTTTTTTTTTTTTCGAGACAGGCTTTCTTTAGGTAGTGCTGGCTGTCCTGGAACTAGCTCTGTAGACCATGCTGATCTCACACTCAAAGAGATCCCCCTGTCTCTGCCTACCGAGTGCTGGAATTAAAGGCATGTGCCACTACCACCTGGCTACCAATGAAATGATTCTTCTTGAGCAGCTAACACTTCCAAAGCCAACATACCACTGTGCATTGTTAGAAGACCAAGACTGTATCAGGGGCTGGGGTCTGTCCTCCTTGCCTCTTAGTTTTTGATGACTAACTCATTTCACTCCAACATACAAATAGAATGCCTATAGTTGGTTAATATAAACACAATCCTCTTTCCTTCTGTCTCCACCTGGAAGGCCCAGGGGTTAGTGAAGGCCTGGGGCCACAGGAAATGGAGACGTGAGACAGCCCAGAGGTAGCATGATCTTTCCAACACCAGTCTTGTCTCCCAGGCTTCCCACCCCCCACCCCCCAAACCATCGCAGGCCCTCGGCCCACACCATCACATTGCATTTTAACAATGACCACATTGCCGCTCTTCTCCCTCAGTCCTGCCGGGATGCCAAGCTTTAGCTCAGGAATTAAGATAATCAATATTGAGGTCCCAAGCTCTTCCCATTGCTTCCAGTGTTGCCTTAGGTAATCAGGAAACCTCTCTGGAGCTTCCCCTATAGAATGGGGCAGCAATAGTATCTAACCACAGGATGACGGGGCTTATAGATGTTAGAGCACATCATGACAGAGCTGAGAACACAGAGTGAGCTATCTCAAGCCAAGCTTCCTTAAAGCTGTAAACTCCTCGGGGGCAGTGTACTCCTCCTCCCAGTCTTGGACCTTCTAACTCAAGAGCCACAGACTGCAGTTTTTCTCTCCTGTGACTGCTCCAGCCCACAAGCATTCACAGGTCCCTGCAACAGGATTCACTAGGAAATGGAATTCTTGCAGGTCTGCCTCCACAAAGGTCACAGCGGAAGTAGGCCGCATACTGCCACAGCCACAGGATATTAATAGGCTCAAGAAACTTGAAGCAGAAAAGCTACTGCCCAAAAATGACACCATAAAAAACTCAAAATAAATGTAAAATTTAATGAAAACAAATGAGTACAAAGTGGATGGAAAGGAACAAAAATGAGTCCGTGAATGGAGTAAACGGAGTAACAGCTGGAGTGGTTTTAGAAATGCATGGTAACGTACACAGACAAGCAAGCTGGCTGTCCTGGGCCTCTTACCCAGTATGAGCCCCAAACAAGGGGAGTCCACACAAACACACAGGAACATATGTGGGGTCAGGCTGCACAGTCGCAGGATGCCAGAATTCATGCCACCCAGCACAAGGGAGAACACACATCCTGGTTGGCCTGGGATATATCTGCTTGATGGCTGTTGACTTGGTTTTCTTTTCTTAGTGCTAGGGAGAGAACTTGGTCCCCAGTCTGCTAGATACAGATACATTCTCTAGCCATGAGTCATGTCCAGTATATATAGCATATATATATATATATATATATATATTATATATATATATATATACATATATATATACACATATATACACACACACACACATGGGGTCTTCCTAAGTTGGCTCACTATGGCCTTGAATTTTTGATTCTCCTACCTCAGCCTCCTAAGTGCCTAAGGAGCTGACAGGATTATCAACAGCATCTTCCCTCTCTCGAAAGTACAGGTTTAGACCATAACTTACACGGTGATTCTACCACAAAACAAAACGTCTGAAGACATAACAGTAAATGTCAGTGGGATCCTATGGCAGTCCTCCTGAAGCCAATAGATGATGGGAAAAACAGGCGTAAATCCCAGCTGTACATGGGTCACATCCTTCAAGGGCAAGCTTCATGTTTTTCTTGCAAAGATTAATTTAATCTCAGCTAAATAAAGATGACAAAATTCCACACAGGGGAAGAGCTTGCCATGGGTAATGGATCCATGGGGGTAGGGACTTAGATCCTAGAAAATGCTCATCAGGTTTCCCCAGGGATTGCTGGCAAGCTTTAGGCCAAAGGCAGGCACTGAGCATAACAGCTTTACATGTTATGCCTGTTTGGTGAGCTGCAGGGGGCATGTTGGTATAATTTGCTGGCTTCAGAGTCTGTGAGCCTACAATCCTGACTTTTATACAGCCAGTGGACCCTCTGGGTTATCCTAGTCTCTGGAATATATTGGCTAGGAGAGGTTGCTCTGAAGGTCAGGCTTTGACCTAAGTGAATATGTATACAACTTCCCTAAGAGGAGCCACTGGCCTGCAGTTCACCTCTGCCTCAGATACCAAAGTCCAGCATCAGTTCCGCCAAGACCAGAGGCGGACTAGCTGTGACGCTCAAGAAACTTCCAGGGCCCTGAACCTAATTTTATATTCTTAAAACTGTCTTTGTAAATAGTTCAAGTGTCCAGCCTTGCAGCCAGAATCCACCCTGGTCATGGGGGATTTTTCCTCAGAGCATCAACAAATCTTATTCTCCTCCTGTGAACTTCTCACAGGTACCATTGGCCTCTGGGGAGTTGTGCCTCAGAGAACTCACAGCCACCCCTCCAGCTCATTCTGAATGAGCCACCGTATCAGAAGGAGCCAGACTGGTCCTGGGAGAGGTAAAGCAGGCCTAGCAGAAAGGAAGGGGACATGGTGGTGGGGACAAACCAGTGTGGCCCCCCTCTGGGTCCCAGTGGGCCCCTCACTGGGATCAACTCTTCAGAATGTAGGGTATCTTTTGGGGGGTGAGGGGTCAGATCTCAGGCTGGTGCTGCCCCAAGACTAAGAAAGACATTAATCTTCACCCCCATTCTCAACCCCGAGGTTTGCAAACCACCAGGAGCAGAGCAAAATGGCTGTTAGCACTTATCTTGTTTTCATTTTGTTTTTGAGACAGGGTCTCAAATAGTCCAAGCAGGCCTCTACCTCGATGTGTAGGCCGGCCTCTGGTTTCCTACCTCCCAAGTGCTGCCACTATAGGACTGTACCATCATATCCGGTGGCCACTTTCTTAAAAGTGAGCACCTGGGAGGTACAGCTGGAGGGGACGGTCTTACTCTCTAGTGTTTTGTTTTTCTTCTCTCTCCTTCCCTCTCCAATTGTCATAATACTTCAGACACCTTTATTTCCCTGCCCTGTGATTCAGCCAGGAAAGAAGCAACAATGACCTGGACGTGACAGCCTTCTCCCCTGAGCACACTGGTTGGAAGTAGGCGGCTGTTTGGAGTCAAACACTGAACACACATGCACTTGGTCCCTGTCACAGGTAGCACCTCTAGGGCAGAGACAAGGGTCTGGGGCTGCTGTTCCATTTACATTCACAGTAAAAACGCCGGGCGTGGTCTCGTTCGGGGTCCACTTCTGTCCATAAAGAAGTCCCAAACACTGGCAGAACAGGAATTTTATTTCCCACCTTTCCCTGTATATTATAGGGGTGCTTTCTATGTAAGAAGGTTTAGAGATCTTTTTAGTTTAAAAAAAAAAAAATCAGGGAATCTGTGTTACTTATGAAAATAATGGGAGAGAGATAATATTTCTTTTTATACTGGTGCCAAAAGAAAATTTAGAATTGTTGAAAAAGTTATTGAAATTAAGCTCTAGGTTAGAAAAATTAAAATAAAGAGGAACCAGGCAAATTCTGCAGCATGTATCTACCAGACCGCAGGCCACGCCTAGGGCAGGCACCATATGAGTCGCCGGCTTGACGATGAACAATTAGGCCTAGCATCACAGGCTGGGGCCATCACCAGAGCGGCACATAACTGCCCCGTCAAGGAATAGTGACACTGTAAATGGAAGACCAGCCACTGGCTCTGGAAAAAATAAACCTTGTCAGTTTTGGATTCCAGCATTCATGGCTTTGACACATTTGCATAGAGAAGGGTAGCTGGCCAGGCCCAGGCAGCCTGAGGCCAGCAGGTGGGGACAAGGCAAGGCTGTAAACACTGGAGTCTGTACCGGCTCCCAGTCCATCCTCACACCATGTTATGAGAGAAGGGTCACAAGGTGTAACTCAAGCAGTTTAACACATGAAAGCCTAAAGTCCGCTCTTGACATGTAAATCTGTGCGTGCTTTAACTGAAAAATAAAAATAAAACAAACAAAACAAAACAGACACATTAAAAGATACGCAGACCAAATCAAACAGAAGCAAAAGACAGCACTGGGCACTGGGAAAGAGCAGTCAGTTTGGCATTTGTGATGAGCAAAGCAGGGAACTCGCTTCAGTTTGTGGCGTCCCGGGCTGAGGGTCAAAATCTGATTGGGAAGTAATTTCGCAAAAATTGATTAAAATTTAATGAATGAGTACAAACCAACCAAAGCCATTTACCTAAACGGCCATGAAAAGCATCCACTCCCCAAATGCATGCCTGGCCCACCCTATCCCAGTGGACCAGTGCAAGAGGGAGTCCTAAACCCTAAACCCCAACGCTAGCGAACAGGCATGTGCTAGCACATCTACCTTGCCCTGGGGCTTCTCCCAGCTTCTTATTTGGGGACACTGACTGCCAACCTCTCCTTTCACAAGATAGCCTGAACCAAGCCGGCAGGGAACAGGACAAAGTCATTTGAGTGTACAGACTGTGTCCTCTGTTCCCCCAAGAAAGAGGGGCATCTCTGAGCTGCCAGCTGGAAGCCCACAGTGGTTGTACCTCAACCTCCACACTCAGCAAACCAAGTGCTGGGCATGGGACCAGGGCTGAGAGCAACTGTAAAATTCTCCTGGCTGAGGGGAGCTGGGCCTAGGGTCCTTCCTGGGGACAGGTGGGCTGCCAGGCATCCAGATGGGCAAGACTACAAAAGGGGGAACACTTGTCCCAAAGCAGATAGCAAACCTTAGGAACCCCCATGTACAGTACATCTAGTCCTGAGTGCTTTGTCTGCCCCAGTGAAAAGCACTCTAAGTTTGAGGCAGGAGAGGTGAGAGAAAGAGAGAGAGAGGAGAAGAGAGGTGAAGAGGAGCAGAGAGAAAGAAAAAGAGAGAGAGAGAGAGAGAGAGAGAGAGAGAGAGAGAGAGAGAGAGAGAAGATGCTTGTGCATCAGGGAATTACACCTAGGAGTGAGGTAGGGCATGGAAGAGTTCATGCACGAAGATGTATCCCAGGATCCCAGGGCCACAGCTAACGAGCCACTGTGTGGCCCTGACCACTAGAGTCCACTGCCCCCAAGAATGGAAGGCCTGGGTGCATGCATCCTTAAACAATACAGGGGAAAACAGCAGCCCAGGAATGAAGGTGAGGATGGATGGACCTGCTTGCTTATTTTACGGGTTGGCAAGAAAACAATGAGACCAAAACAGGCCAAGGTCCTGGGAAACTATGGTGGATTGGAACAACATGGTATGATGTGGCCTGAGTCTCCAAATGAAGGAGACTCGAAGACTGAGAGCCACTGGAGACAGGTACCAGACTCCAGATAAATACACGGGGAAAGTGCTATGCAGAAAGCCAACATGGCTGCTGGTGTAGGTCAGCAGTAGAGAACTTAGCTGGCATGTTCGAGGCCCTGGGTTCAAGCCCCAGAACCACAAAAACAAACAATAAATAGCTTTTAAAAAAAAAGGCAAAAAAAAAAAAAAAAAAAAAAAAAAGAAAAGAAAAGAAAAAGGTAGCAGGGGCAAGTCTGGGCAAGCAAAGAAAACGCTAAGGGAGCATTACTAGGAGTCTTTCTGTCCTTCTGTCTGGTAAGCTGACATACTCGGGAAGAGCTTCCTTCCTTACCATCTGCCACTCTCTACAAGAATTGCTCCAGCCCCTACAAGAGGGGCAGCCCTGCTCCCTGGCATAGCCCTGGAGCTCTGCCAGGAGCCGCCATGTTTTGAGCCCTGCAGGCCTTCCATGTCTCTGTGTAGAGATGACAGTGACTGGGACAGAGCCGACTGGCCCACTCTTATGAGTCACCTCCTGTTATGAGTCCCTGTTGTTATGGGTCACCATCTACCAGCCAACGAGTTTCACAAGCCCAACCTCAGAGGCCGAGGGGCATGTGCCACAGCCATTCAAGCAGAAGCACAGGGTCTGTTGGAATCTGGCAGGAAATGAGGACAGCCCCACATTTGTCCCTCTCCTGGCCTGACAGATTTGTCCCAGTCCCCCGTAGCTACACTGGCTTGACTTCACGGCTAGTCACTGCCCATGTGACCCAGCCTCCTTCACTACTAACTATAGCATGTGAAGAGGCCCCAGATGCTGAGGATGCTATGGGAGAATGAGGGAGGAGGAGAAGGAGAACAAAGAGAGGGTGAGCATAGGGCACAGGGCTGGATGGAGAATAGATAGCTGTGAGACAGAGATTCAGGGGGAGACACACGGAGGGAGACACTAGTGCAAGAGCAAGATGGAGGTGCCAGGAACAGATAAAGAGCAAG
Source organism: Mastomys natalensis (assembly GCA_021653895.1). Taxonomy (NCBI): domain Eukaryota; kingdom Metazoa; phylum Chordata; class Mammalia; order Rodentia; family Muridae; genus Mastomys; species Mastomys natalensis. The sequence continues at coordinate 1,085,277 of JAJTUV010000625.1, read as the reverse complement.
TGAGGAAGGGAGGGCAAACTGCAGTGAGTGTGAGGCTGGGGTGAGCAGTGAGTGTTAGGTTGGGAGCAGTGAGTGTGAGGCTGGGGTGAGCAGTGAGTGTGAGGCTGGGGTGAGCAGTGAACAGTGAGCGAGAGGGACAGAGGAGTCGAGAGAAGTCTGACTGAGCCCAGGGGTAAGGAGCAGCCCAGGGAGGGAGAGGCCACTTACTTCTTCTTGTCCTTGTCTTTCCTCAGAGGCTGCTGTGAAGTGGCATGCAAGGCCTGTGACTGCAGGGCCTCCATGGCTGCCTTCCGGCAGTTGAAGGCATTGGTCTCCTCCTCCAGCTCCCTGCGCTTCTCCTCCACCTTGCGCTTCTCCTCCTGGTGGATTCGCTTCAGGTGCTCAAACTTTTCATGGAGCTGGGGAGAAGGGAGGCATCTGGGTATGGGCAGAATAGGTCCCCCCAACCTCTACCCCAGCCAGCCTGCCCTCCGACACTCCCCCCCCGACCCCCAGCCCTGCTCCAGGCTGGCACACAAGTCCCCCCACTCCCACACCAGCCTCCCCTCCGACACTCCCCACCTCAGCACTGCTCCAGGCTGGCACACAGGTCCCCCCACCCCCACCTCCGCCAGCCTCCCCTCCGACACTCCCCCCCCAGCCCTGCTCCAGGCTGGCACACAGGTTCCCCCACCCCAGCCAGCCTGCCCTCCGACACTCCCCCCCTCAGCACTGCTCCAGGCTGGCACACACCTCCCGTTCCTTCTCCTTCAGCTCAAGCTCTGTCTCCTTCACTTTGTTGACAAACATCTGTCTCATCTCTTCCTCCTTCCTCTGCAGCTCGCTCAGGAACTCCTTCCTCTTTGCCTCGTAGGTCTCTTGGAGGCTGTGGAGACCCAAAGGAGAGACCGGAGGTAGAACTAAGGCAGTCGAGCAGTCAGGTAGATGCTGGGGCAGGAGGACTCAGGGCTCCCACCAGCCTCTGCCTGCAGGCTCACAGGCCTGAGACAGCAAGTGCTGGTGTGACAAGAGTGGCTGAGACAGCACAGGCTATCACCTGAAGGGCTGGCTGTCACCATCACTGTCCTGGAAGCCCATCTCCTCCAACTTGCAGCGCCGATAGAGCTCATAGTGCCGACTGTGGGTCTGCTCGCGCAGGTCCTCCATGTTCACCCGGATCAGCATCTCCCGCAGCTTCACGAAGTCACAGTGATTCTCATTCTCCACTAGAAGCAGGGGCGTGAGGGACACGAGACAGGCATGAGACAGGCATGCACACAGGTGGGGAGGGGGCAGCAGGGCAGTAGTCGGGTGCCTCCAAAGCATCAGGAGGCAGGTGTGCACATGGGCATGGGATGGTAAAACGGGGGCCTTGGTGGTTCCACAGAACAGAGCAAACATGCAGATGGCTGGGGGGTACAGCAGACAATGGTTCGGTGCCTCGTGGCTGCACAGCATGAGGTAGGCATGGAGACAGGCAGAGGAACAGCACGAGTGGCCAGGTGCCTCAGGGAGCTCCAGGGCAGAGGGTTAGCAGGACAGTGGTTAGTGGCCTCAGCTTGTAGGACAAGAGACTGAGCTAAGGCCGCAGTTGGGATGCACTTGCCCGACACTCACCCTGCACCACACCCCAGGGGTACTGCCGTGCTCGAACCAGCTTGTTCCCCACCTTCACCTCCTCTGTGCTGCCCACCACGGCAAAAGGCAGGTGTGCCTGAAAAGGGGTGCAGTTATGTATGAGCACTGCGCTGGAGCCATGGACAGACTCTCTTACTACCCCCGCACTCTAGGGAGGGCCTACCAGCCTTTATCAAGGCTCTGGGGTCAGAGGCTGACTTCCCGTATCTTTCAGAGAATTGTTGAGTATGCCTGTGTGTGGGGTCCTCTTCTCAGGAAGACAGGAGCTCTCTGACAAAGACTGTAAGCCTGGTTCCTTCCAGATTCCCAACCCCTGGCCATGCATCTCCTCACTCCTTCATGCAATACATTCCCACCCAGAGTAGGACTTGAGACACTCAGATCTAGGGGACCCTTAGTGCAAACCCAATTAACAAGTCCTCTAATCCCATTCCCACACGATCCCTGGGAGGGATGTGACCCCCACCTCTCTGGGCTGGAGATCCTAAGGATACCATTTCGAAAAGTAGGGTTTCCAGGGACCGTGTTTCATTCAGATTGGTGTCTCTAAGCCCTCTGGCTCTGGAGCCCAGAGACCCTTCCCCCCCACCCCACCCACCCGACTCACATTCATGACTGCATTAATCTCGGCAACAGCCTCATCATCGGTGGGAAACTGGTAGATCTGGACTCCATTGCTGACCAGCTCACCCATGATCTTGATCTTGAACTTGTGGAGCTCGCTCTTGGAGATGGTGTCAGCCTTGGCGATGATGGGAATGATGTTCACCTGTGAAGGTCAGGGGACGGGGCAGCAGGTTGGTTGGTTATTTTAAGCGATGGTCACTGAGTGTGGACAAGCACTAGGAGCAGGAAACCAGGAAGATGGAGGCTCCCCACGAGCCACAGCCACCCGTGGCCATGGTGATGGCTGGAACTGTAAGAACTGTCATGTTTCTAAAGGGCCCGTGGCTTGGTCACCCTGGGCATACTCAACTTGGACCTGGGATGCTCTGAAGGTCTTAAGTGGCCTGGGGCCTGACAGAAACAGTAGTGGTGACTAAGCCACCTACTAAGCAGGTAAGGTGACACAGGAGTAGCAGCTATGGGAAGGGCTTAAACTCTCTCAGGCCAAAGTTACCCCATTTTTCATGGTGATAATTAACCCTTGGGATGGAAAGGTAGTCACAAGGGCTGAGAGATCACTAGGAGGGGGACTTGTCCTCCAGGACCCCAACCTCCCTTGACTTCCCATGAAACTGCCCTCTGCCTCTGCCCTCTGCCCTCTGCCCTCTGCCTCATTGGAATCTAATTCTGAGCCGTCATTCTCCTCTCCTTGTGAGCTCAGAAGGGAGCCAAGGGAAAGCCATGTCAGAAAAGGGCTGAGATGGAAGGGGACACTGAGCAGAGGGTCTGCAGGAGGAGGAGCCATTTCACAAGGAACAAGGAGCAAGGCTCCAAATGAGAAGGGCTTAGGGCCAGCCTGGAACAAGGTGAAAAGTTCAATGAGGGCCACGGAGAAGCCAAGACTCCAGAGAGGACCAAGCCAACCACAGCATAGCCAAATGGAGCCACCATACCGGCTTCCAGAGGAAGGCGGCAGAGGTCAGGTGACAAGGAAGGGCATATACCTTGCTATCTAGTTTCTTCATGGTCACCAGATCCAGGGACTTCAGGGAGTGCCCAGTGGGTGTGATAAAGTAGAGGCAAACGTGGATCCTCGTGTCATGGTAGTCAAAGAGGGATCTGCGGATCTTCAACTCCTCCTGTAGATAGTTTTCAAACTGCGCATCGATGTAATCAACTATGGGCCTGTAACTACAAACAGCTTCATCACCTGGGAGGCAGACACTGGCTGCAGCAAGGGCAGCGCAGAGCCTGAGCTAGGCTGTTCCCACTCTCCTCCCTGAGAACAGCTTGCTCTATCAGGTATAGAAGGATGGTTGACCCTTCTCCTATAGCCTTCCAGAGGAAGAACAGGTAGGTCTGCTAAGGGCCCAAGACCTCAGCCCTTCCCCAGCAGCCTTCCCAGGTCACCTTGGGGCTACATATGGAGCAGTTTGAAGCACGAAGTGCTTGAGCAGGGTTAGGACAGGGGTCAGCCAACACTGAGGAGGCTAGGTGGGGCCCGCCCTTCCCGCCTCTTGCCTGTCATCCTTATTGATCTGATCCCCGAAGCCCACAGCATCCACGATGGTCAGTTTGAGATGAACATTACTCTCTTGGAGGTCATAGGTCTGAGGCCGCAGGCGTACACACTCCTCATGGTGACTAGCTTCTTCAGTCTCAAAGGTCGTGTTGAAGAGTGTGTTCATGAGCGTAGACTTGCCAATCCCAGTTTCCCCTAGTGCAGGGGAACAGTAGGGAGAGACACAAGTACTAAGGTAGAACAGGGCTGTCTCTAGCTGGCAACTAGGTGAGGTGGGCTCTAAGACCCTTAGCTCCTGAATGAGAGAAGGGAAGCCTCCTACTCCATTCCTCATTGCCCATCCTTGGTGGTCTCTACCAGTTGCTCAGTTGTAGAATACTTTTTTTGGTTTTTCGAGACAGGGTTTCTCTGTGTAGCCCTGGCTGTCCTGGAACTCACTCTGTAGACTAGGCTGGCCCTGAACTCAGAAATCCACCTGCCTCTGCCTCCCAGTGCTGGGATTAAAGGTGTGTGCCACCACTGCCTGGCTAGTTGTAGAGTACTTGCCTGGCACGTATAAGGCCTTGGGGTTCCAACCCAGCACACACACACCACACCACACACACACACACACCACAAACTCACAAAACCAGGTCTGTGAGATGGCTCAAAGGGTAAAGACACTTGCTGCCAGGCCTGGTAACCCAAGTTTGTTCCAGGGGATGCACATGGTAGGAGGAGAGAAGTGACTGCTCAACTTGCCCTGTCATGTGGCTCCTCAAATAAAATGAACAAATGTATTAAAAAATAGAAGAGGGAGAAGGAAGGAAAATAGAAGGGAAAGAAAAAACCAATATTCAGAAGGAAGAGTCATAAAGGAAGCCTTTGATGTAAGACATACTGTGCAAGGCATGTGGCATTTCCCCAAGAGGTGGGGAAAGGCAGCATCAGGCTATGGAGATTCCACCGTATGCTGGCTTCGAAGTGACCTAGTCACAAAACATATAGTCTGTTCTGGGCATCATCCTTCTTAGGCCAAGGCAGTCACAGGTCCACAGGAACAGGACCTGAAACCATCAGTTGTTGGTCCCTGTAGCATGGCAGCCTCAGGTCCACGTGGTCTCCTTCCCAAGGGATACCTTCAGAGGCCATGCAGAGTCTTTGTGTCTTGGACACATGGAACCCCACTCCCACCTCCATCTGGATGTGTTTGCTCCAAAGTGTATTAGAGAGGTACTCTGTGGTCTGATGTCAGGGCAGGGCTGGCTCAGCACTGCATCTTTGCCACATGGTAGAAGGAGAAATTCTTTAAAGATTTGTTTTTATTTATGTGAGCATGTGCAGTTATCTATGGAAGCCAGAAGGAGCTGTCAGGTTCCTTGGAACGTGAGCTATAAGCTGACCTTGGTGCTAGGAACAGATATCCAGTCCTCTGGAAAAGCAGCAAATGTTCGTACCCACTGGGTCATCTCTGTAGCTTTGTGAATTTTTTTAAATTTGTTGATTTTTTTTTAAATTTAGATTTATTTTATGTGTATGGGTATTTGCCTACATGCACAGATATGTGCACCACATGCATGCCTGCTATGATGGATCCCTGGAACTGAAGGTAAGACAGGTATGAGATGCCATATAGGTGCAGGGGATTGAACCCGGGTCCTCTAGACAAGCAGCTAGTGCTCTTAACCACGGAGCCATCTCTCCAGCCCTGAATTTTTTTTTTTTATTTTTTTTCGAACAGGGTTTCTCTGTGTAGCCGGGTGCTGAACACTGTAGACCAGGGGCTCGAACTCGAAACGCCTGCCTCTGCTCAAGTGCTGATAAGGCTGTGCGCCACCCCGGTAAATTTTATTTATTAAGAAATGATGAACAATACTGATCCTATGTAACCCCCTTTAGTGTTTAGACAGCACTTTCATGGGCTCACTTCTGTTTCCTCTTTGTGGCAACTCTGAGTCAGATCCTGGATCTAATCCCATTCTTGACCCTGGCAGAGGCAAAACCAAAGCCTGGACCCATGATCTCCCTCTGCTTGGGAACCCCAGCCCCAGCCCCGGCCCCGGCCCCAGGCCCACCAGCCCCAGCTTGATAGCAGAGCACTGGCTCCAAGAAGTCTCATCCACCTTCTGCCGTTGGCCAGACCACTTACCCACACAGAGAATGTTGAAGCTGAAGCCCTGAGTGACTGACTTGCTGACCAGCTGGTCAGGGAGGCTGTCGAATCCCACATGGCCACCCAGGGACAGGCTCCGGGGCTCAGGCTCTGCATTCTGCCAAGAAAAGCACACAAGACAGTGAGCCCCTGGGAAAAGATGTGCCCCTGTGAGACTAGCCTTGACTCTGCTGCCTGTGTTCTCGGCACAGCCCAGGACACACTTCAAAGTGTCCAGGATTCCAACACCATGCCACATTCCCACAGAGGGGCCCCTGAGTTCCCCCACACTTTGGAGACAGGCTGGCCTTGAACTTGCTATCCCATTGTCTGGTTTCCAAAAAGTGTCCAGATGATGAGCGTGTGCCATCCCACCCAGCTCCCTGGTCTTTTTCGTTAAAAGGAACTCGTGTAGTCCAAAATAGCCTTGAATTTGCTACATAGCCAAGAATGGCATTCAGCTTTCAATCTCTGCTTCCACCACCTGCATGCTGACATCACAGGCATGCAGCTCATGCCTGGTTGATGTGTTACTGGGGACCCCAGGGCTTTAGGCATGTTAGGTAAGCACTCTTCCAGTTGAGCTAGATCCCCAGCCCTCCTCTGGATCTTAAATAGTCCAAGAGGCCCAGGTTGGAGAGTGTATATTCCATCAGGTAGTTCTGAGGAGGGTGGGAATGTTGCCACTCCCTCATAGGCCTTTCTTTCCCAGCCCCTCCTGATTGAGTGCATCAGAGGCTCTCCTGTCAGGCTGGGCTGGTGATCCTCTGCGGCTGCTTTCCACTGCTCAAGGATCCAACACAGAGTTCTTGCAGAACCAAGATTCCTAAGGATGGAGCCAAAAACTGGGGCTCAAGCAGGCTGCTGCTTCCTTCTCAGTGGTGGTCTCAGGAGACCTCAGGCTCTGGGGCCTCCAGCCTTACCAAAGCCGTGATGTGAAAGGGATTCTAGGAGAGAATATGGAGGCCTGACCTCAGCAGAGATGAGGGCTCAGGCCCTAAGCGTGTGGGAGCCACTGGATTTGGTCTGCACCACTAAGAGAAATGAAAAAGCCCAAAGACAGAGTCACGGCTGGACTCACCTATGTGGACACTTGTTCTGGCTTCCCTGGCAGTGGTAGTGGATGTCACCTTGAGAACAGGTTCCCAGGCCCACATGGCTCCATGTTGGGCAGAACCATGCTTCTTTCTTTCTCAGTGCCTATGCCCTACCCACTACCAGGGACAGGAAGATGCACAGGGCTTTAGTCTCCCATGTCCACAGCCCTGAAGTGGAGCTCTCAGCGGTGTCATGGCAACCCTTTTGTAAATGTGGATACAACACAGTGAGTAAAGGAGTCAGGGGCAGATAGGAGGACCTGTGGCTTCTGCTACCAAAGAGCCTCCTCAGCACCTGGACACCTGCCCTCTGCAGCCACACCCTGCTGCCTTTGGCCTGTACCTCTCTAGTCAGTCTGGCCTCTGGCACAAAAACCCAACCTGCCTTAGGATATTTACACCTGTACCAATCATGCCTAACTATGTCTACAAGCATCCTAGATTTTATGTGACCTTTCTACCCATTTCAAATAAGCCAGGTTTGCCCTAAACCTGTTTTCTCCAAAGACTCTTGTTGGAACCTACTTTTCATAATGACCCTTCCTCCTTACTGCCATCCCCAGGGCATCATGTTCCAATCTACCCACTCAGGACAAGTCCCCTTAGAACTGCATAAGTAACCTGACAAAGGGCCACCAGGCAGCTCTCTTCTTCGTGCCCACATCAGAAACAACACAGATACACCGGCCCTCCCCCACACCCTTTTGCCTGGCATAAGATCTTCCCACCAGGCTCAATTCCAGCCCCACTGGTTACTTCTAAATTCCAGTGTGTGTGTGTGTGTGTGTGTGTGTGTGTGTGTTGTGGGTGGTGGGAGGAGGATGTTCAGTTTTGCTTTGAGACAGGCTCAAGCTGGTTTTGAACTTGCTGTACCAAGAATGACTTTGAACTTCTCTCTTGCGTCCATCTCCCAGTGCTGGAATCCCAGGCACTTGCTGCTCTACCTAGTTTTCTGTGGTGCTGGAGATCAAACCAAAGGCTTTGTGTATGCTAGGTGAGCATACTGCCAACTGAGGTGTTTCGTTCCGGTGTTCCCCCTTCTTTTACATTCATTTCATTCATTCATTTATCTACTTACTTATTAATTAATTAATTAATTTATTGGGTGTGGGGCTCGCACATGCAACAAAGCTCCTGTAGGAGTTGGGTTACAGGACAGCTTGTCAGTTTTTCCCTTCCACCTTGTGGATTCCAGGGACTGAATTTAGGTCAGCAGCCTTGACAGCAAGTGCCTCTACCCACTAAGCCATCTCTCAGCCTCAAAGTCCACCTTTTAAGCTCAGCAGCTTCCCTGAAAGCCTGGGCTCTGGGGGTGTCTCCATCTCTGTCTTCTTGCTGGTCCCTGTTCCTAGCTGGCCCCCACACTGCACAGCAGGCCGTCTCAGACAGTGGTCCTGTTTCCTGGCACTAATCCTTAACATTTTATGCATCCTGGTTGGCCACCTCTTCTCCTCACTTCAGAAAGATTGCCATAGGCTGGGGAAGCCATGGTACCCTATGCTTCCCCTGCTTGCTGGCCATGACACCACTGCTCATTTTTAAGTTCATGAGCATCATCTTCAACTACTGCCAGACGAAAGGTGTCGCCTGCCCACCTCACACAGGACTTCATCATTCAGTCTTCCTTCCTGCTTGTAGCAGCCTGCAGATCAAATGCAGGACAGAACAATCTGAAGCTTATTTTTAGGTGAGAATGAAAATCTCTAAAATTGAAGGCGTGCTGTGCTTGCCGAGAAGGCTGCATATTTATTCATGTTCTCGGTCCAAGGGTGACACAATCAGGATGCAATCCAACATCCTGTAGTCTGCCGCCAAAACTGACCAAGTTAGCTGTGTCTGGAAAAACACACACACACACACACATACACACCTCAGCAGAGGACTTGAAAGAGAAAGAAGGAGGAAGTGGAGGGAGAGAGAGAAAGAGAGCATGGAGAGAGTAAAAGAGAACAAGAGAGAGAAAGAGAGAGCAAGAGAGCAAGACAGCGAGAGGGGTGGGGAGAGAGGGAGAGCAGGCCAGCCTATGTCTCACTTCCCCAGCTTTCTTACAATTCTGGGCTCCAGAGGCTAAAAGCAGCACCGAGGATCACAGAAGCCTACCCACCAAGGCTTTAGCAGTCTAGCCTGACCTTCCCTCAGACAACATGGCTCTCTCATGGTTTAGAGGACAAGGAGATCATCACCTCCCAAGTTATTGCTGAAGCTGCACTGTGTTCTCCCAGGTCCACCAAGGACCAGAGTGGGTGTCATCTCTGGTGCCCCTATGTAGAGAGAGACATGGCTACTGCCTTTACAGGGACAGTGTCCTTCTCTGTTCTTAGGAGATTGATATGACCTTCTGGCTTTACTGAAGGATGACTTTCACTACTGCCAGCTTTCCTGATCACACATTTGGCATCACTAACTCGTGACCCAAAATGTCCTACTTACGGCAAAGTGTCCGCTAGCCTGAGCAGTCATAGCACAGGAAGAACTAGAAACAACCAAGGTGTCCCCTACATGATGTGTGGCCAGGACTCAGATAGAATGTCAGGTCTCCTGCTGGGGAACAGCCCTGCCATTCGGTGGTAGCCAATCAGCATGATGCCAAAGAAAGTGGCTCAGGGAGGTCTTTATGAACATCTGGGGAGCTAGCCTAAGACTAAAGCCACCTCACGAAAGGCAGCCAGGTCAAGAATGCTCCAGAGCAGTCATGGAGCTCCCGTGTGCCCCACCTCTCTACGTGTCTGGCCCATACCCTAGCAGAGTAGAACACTGCAGTTGAAGCCTTGACTGCTAGTCTCCATGGAACAATGCATGCACAGAAACAGGAGAGAGGGGGGAGACTCCGGAAACTTTAAGAAGAACAAAGAAGGCCAGGCATTGAGTTTACAGGCTCAATGAAGAATGGAGGTCACCAGTCACTGTTAAGAACAACTGTGCATGAACTAAACCCCCAAAGTGCTAGTCTCTCACTTAGTATTTCCCACCATGTGCACCACCAACCAGCCTAGCAGGGATGGAGAGCAGAACAAGCCCTTAGCCAATGCACTCTGCTTCCGCTGCACTTGGAAGGCTCCCAATCCATCTCAGTCCGTCACCAGTGGACACATCTGCTGTGTGGCAGGCACTGGGGCAGTGAGAAGGTGAGAGCACTATGTCCTTGACCCCAGGCTTGTTCTAAACTCAAGTGCCATAGAGGCCAGGGAAGCATCATAATTGCCAAAGAGGATCGATACAGCAATGCTGATGACCACCACAGTTACAGCTAATACTTACAAGTTCTGAAATATACAGCTTCCATCTCACTGACTCCACCCAGCAGCTCCATGAGGTTGGCTGCAGTATGGTCTCCACTGTACAGATGAGACCACTGGGGCACTGTGAGACAGTCACACACAGGAGGCCACATTGCTCTGGACCTGACCAGAGACAACATGATCCAGAAACTCACTTTAGGCCACATTACTCCGGTTGAAAGACTGTAACTTCCAGAAAGAGGTGGAAATGGCAGAGCCAATGTTCAGACATGGCCTAGGGTTGCCACCAGACTGGGATTGCAGTCAGCTGTGAGAATACAACAGCAGGAAGGCCATGGCAACACATACATGCAACCCCAATGTCAGGGAGGCTAAGGCAGAAGGATCAGGAGTTCAAAGTTAGCTGAACTACCTAGAGAGACCCTGTCTCAAAACACAAACAAGCCAGGTCCTGGTGGTTCACGCCTTTAATCCTAGCATTCAGAAGGCAGAGGCAGTTGGATCTTGGTAAGTTGAGAACAGCATGGTCTACAAAGTGAGTTCCAGGACAGCCAGGGCTACACAGAGAAACAACAACAACAACAAACCCACAAACAAGTCAGCTTTGGTGTCACATGCCAGTAGCAAATGCTGAAGAGGCTATGGCAGAAGGATCATAGTTTCAGGGCTAGCCTGGATTACCAAGGGCTATGTATGTAGTTTAGTAGTAGAACATTTCCTAACCATTGGTAAGGTCCCAATTTCTATCCTTAGTGGCTCCCTCAAACTAAACCAAGTGAAAAGAAAAGAACGATGTGAACATTAAGTATGAAGTAGGGAGGGTGGTACACTCCTGTAATCTCAGCACTGAGATGCACAGGAGAATCAGGAATTCAAAGCTATCCTTAGGTACTTAGCAAGCTTAAGGGCAGCCAGCACTACGTGAGATCCTGCCTCAAAAAGGAAGATGTGAAAAGGAAAAAGGAAATAAAACCAAAAGGAAAAAGAGAATACCAGGCCCAATAGAGGGGTTTGGCATTTTGGAGAACGCATCTGGACCAAAGACATCACTGTCTGGCAGTCTAGTCTGCTAGAGAGATCTGGGGAAATGATATATCCACTCCATTCTGGGGGCATGGAGGCATGACTGACTTTTCCATGAGAACAAGCCTTTAGGCTGGCAGGCCCTAGACAGGAGTAGATCTTGCTGACTCTGGCCCCTTTCATATCTAGCAACTAGGGTGCTACTAGGGGCTCTAAACATCTTTGACCCCCCCCCCCGACAGAAACATTGGCACTTGGAGATCTACACACAATAAAATCTGCACAGGGCCAAGATCCCCTCTTTAATCACTAATGAGCTCTTGGATCCTGAGCAAAGCCAAGGGTTTCTACATCGTCCTTTCCTTGGCACATCAGAGAAAGCAACCAAACTAAGAAAGTGCAGATCTTTCATGCCTGGCCATCTAGAACGCAGCAAAGGACCTTGCTTATTATACAGCCCAGTGGGTAACTGGACATCCCTGTCCTGGTCTGGAATTGCTCTTTCTGAACCCTTGGGATCAGCCCTAATTGACAGACATCGAGGAACTGCTTGTTTTACCAAGAATCGAGGTGCCTCAAGGGAGAAATCGGGACTCACAGCTTACCCCCACACAAAAACAGACTATCTTCAGAGACTGGAACTCTGCTGAAGTACACACACCAACAAGACAGGCAAAGCTGCACATGAATAAAGAACCTCAAACTCTGCTAGTGGTGGGAGGAAATCAAAGCAGACACCCAATCTAAGAATGTGGTTCCTGATTCCTGGAAGCTGAGCAGGTCCCTAACGCTAGGTCTTCCAAACGCTACTCTAGCTCCGTGGTCTCTGAACACATCTGTCTCCTGGCTCCTGTGCCTAGCATCGGCTGGCCCCCTAGACTATCTTAGGGTTTAAAATTCAGAACGATTTTCCTCTTGTTATCTCAAGGCATCTCGGATGCAGCCTGCCAGTTAATAGAAAGCCACTCCTCACAAATCATGTACCACTGGGATCTTTCTCTACCATGTTCTGGCACCAAGTGGCTTCAGCTACTACTCCCAAGCAGTCTAGCCTTAAAAATAGCCAAGCAGAGGCCTCAGGCCAGAACTGTGGTGTTAAACACAACTGTCCTTGAGCCCAAGAGGAATCCTAGGAATGTTCCCAGGAAAGGCTTAGGCTCTGCTCCCAGGATTCCAAGCAAGCCTCTAAACCCAGGTCAAAGGTCACGGGAAATAACTAAAAGGTTGTATGGGAGAGAGCAAAGCCAGAGAAGCTGTCATCTGGGCCTGAAGAGAACAGAAGCAGGGAATACCTGTCCTCAATCCAGTGGACACTTGGGCCCAGCGTCCTCCTACAGAAGCAGCAACAGAACACCTGGGACGAAGACTCAGACCCAGATCAACCTTCATAGTGCCACCATGGTGCCAAATGGTTAACAACAGGGAGGGCTGCTGGACCTGGCTGGTCATTACCCACTCTTTTGTAGGAAGACCGGGTTCTCCCTGGTCCAGTACTTGGTCCTGTGCTTCTCTGTCCAGGACACTTTCTCATTTTTCTACAGCCAGGCGGTAGCACATCAACTAGGGATGGTTTGATTGACACATCTACCAAAATCGGTTTCCCAGAAACAAAAGAGCGGAGTTCCTGAGCCCTGCCTGAGCCCTGCCTGTCTCCGCCACCTGCCACGGAGGCCTGGGACACAGACACATTCTCAGGCTTTGAAGTGCTGCCGAAGAGGAAATGTCCCATCCAGCCACTGCACACATGGGGCACTCTGCTGCAGAAGGCACGGCAGCTCCAGTTTTCCTTGGCTAGGGACTGACTCTAGGGGCAGCCACCGCTGTCTGCCAATGGGCATAGCGACAAGTGGTCCAACCATTCAAAGAAGGAGGCAGCATTACCTTGTGAATGAAACACCAGCCATAGAAGGGGGAATGTGGGTTCCCAAATCTCCCTGCCTTGTTTACCACCACAGGCTGGACGATGGTGCTGGTGGGTTCCAGAGGAGTGCCCTTGCACCAACATGGCCAGAGGCAGCTATGGAGGCTCAGCTATGCATCATCTCTGCTATCCATTCACCCCAACAGCAGACAAAGGGTCTTCTTTGTCCCTGAGGAGAATTCTGGGTCTGTCCCACACTTCCCCCAAAGCCCAGGTTCCCAGTGGCCCACACCAGAAGGCCCTCCAAGAACAGCCAGAGAACATGATAAGGGATGGACACTTACTTCCTCTGATTCTGTCCCCCTAACTTAGCTCATAAAGCCTACTATGTACCTGGAAGTTTCTCTCCTAAGAAGACCAAATTGAAGGCAAACAAGGCAACTGTAGTTATTGCAAGAAGCTCCCTGCCCTGTCCCAAGGAGGCTTCCTCACATGTGTCCTGAGGATGCACACAACTCCTATAGAAGCTAATAGAGAGCATCCCAGCTCCCAGTAGAGCATTCTGACTCTTGGAGACATCCCATTCTTCAAGCAGATGTGTTCTCCACCCCACCCCCTAGCTAGCTCCACATCTGGTTATCCACAAAGCTAGTGGCTGTAAGATGTGGCTGGGGGGTCCCAAAACCCTAAAGGCAGCAGGAAGCAGGAAGCTGAGGAGGCCCTGAGAGACACCTGGAGGCCAGCTGGTCTTTGCTTCTTTGCTCTGGGGCATAGCCCCAAGGAAGATGGGCTTCAGTCATAAAGACATCTGGGAGTTACTGTCTCAAACATAGACCACTCCCTAGTTCTTCCTAGGGCTCAGAAGTCAATCACCTCAAGGGGCCCTCAGGTGGAAGGGTATTTATATATTTGGGTATTGGGCCCATCTTTGAATGGCCTGCAACCAAAATCTGCTTCCTCACCCAATCTCGGCCTGCTTACATAAAAACCAATGAGCACAAAACATCCATTGACCATCCAAGGCTTTTGGACAAGCCCTGAGTTCTCCTTGGCTCTGTGGTCAGTCCTCTTGCCATGTCTTTCTTCCTGTCCAAACAGTCCACGGTCGGATGCTCCCTTGGGTCATCAACCCCTCACCAGACTCAAAGCTCTGGCCTATCCCATAAGGTCCCAGTAAGGTTGGTTCCTAGCGTGTTAGGTAGGGAAGGGAGGAAGGAAAAGGCAACCCTACCTCCTAGAGAAAGGAGTGGAGCTGTAGCTCTGGCTGTGACATTCACATGTGACTCCTCGATGCACTGGGAGCTACACAGACACCTTTTTCTCAGCTATCATTTCTGCCCAGAAAGACTCCCAAGGTCATTTTCGCAGGATAGGGAGATCCCAGGGGACAGGACCCTTGTGCCACACTGGGGTGAGAAGGCTACTTCCCACATCAAGCTTCAGGACAAAATAGGCACTCCTTGCTAGCGTGCTTTTGGGGGAAGTGTCAAGATTACAGGGTGACAACGGATGTAACAGATGGTGCTGAGGATAAAGCGGAGATGGGGGGTGAGCGACTGGCTAGGAGGACTGCCAAGTATGAGGCGTTTCACGTTTCTCTCCTCTTCCCCCGCACGTCCTCACTTTGCTGGGGACCTAAAGGGTCCCGACACCTAGCAGTCTGAACCTCGTTCCATTAGATGCAGACAGGAGTCACAGGAGCTGGTCAGGGTTGGAGAGGGTGAGTCTCAGAGTCAGAATCTAAGAAGAGAGGGACCCCAAAAGTGTGCCAGGAGTCTGATGGCCCAAGGAAGACAAGAGATGACAGAACCTGCTGAGGGCTGATCCCACATAAATATACACAGCCATCAACCTAAGCCTCTGAGCTGACCTAAGGCTGAGCAGGACCCAGTCAGAAGTCAGAGATGTGGGGCCATGAGACGGTACCTGCTGTCAAACCTGACAGCCAAAATTCCATTTCCCGGATCCATATGATGAAAGACTTGAAAGTTGTACTCCAACCTCAGCATGCACACCATCATACAAGCATATCCACACACATACATACATACATACATACATACATACATACATACATACTCAGATACACACAACAAACAAATAAATAAAATATAGGCCTATGGTGTATACATCATGCTGGTAAGGGTAAGTCAAAATACCAACACACTGTCAGGCGTGGTGGTGCACGCCTTTAGTCCCAGCACTTGGGAGACAGAGGCTGGTAGATCTCTGAGTTCAGGGCCAGCCTTGTCTACATAGTGGGACAGAAAGGCTATGTAGAGAGACCCCAACTCAAAAACAAAAAAGATACCAACACACCTTCATCTCAAAGCACATTGCTGTGTGAGTTCATTTTAAAATCTAGGCAGCACAGGTGGTTGAACCCAGGACTTTCTACACAAGTTAAGTAAGCTTTCCACCCTAAGCTACAGCCCAAAGTCTTCTGTGAGATCTTGTAGACGCCAGACTAAGACAGTCTGCAGATCATCAGAGTTCCGTCTGATCACCTTTGCACAAGCCAGAGGCACAGTGGGTACCTGCCAAATGTACCACCAAACCTTGCAGCTGGAAAGATATCCAGCATCTCTCCAAAAGCTAAAAACTACAGTTAACATTCAAAAACCTCTTTAAGGAATCAGTATCCTTATGGTTTTGCACATGATAAGGGAGGAAATTACCTTTCCAGGATGATAAGGAAGGGAAGAAAGAGACCAGACCTTAAATTCCAGCCAAACTCCACCCAACATCTCCACCCAAATTCAATTCCATCCAAGTCCTCCCAGGAGGCTGATGGCCCAGAGCGCAGAGGGCGGGGAAGGCGTCCAACCCTCTGACATAACCATCATACTGAGCAAGGCCCCAAGATTCCAGCATTAGCTGGA
The DNA here is from genome assembly GCA_021653895.1 of Mastomys natalensis. NCBI lineage: Eukaryota > Metazoa > Chordata > Mammalia > Rodentia > Muridae > Mastomys > Mastomys natalensis. The sequence continues at coordinate 1,069,299 of JAJTUV010000625.1, read as the reverse complement.
CTTGAGTCCCCGCTCTGTGCTTTGGTTCACTATGGGGATAATATGAAGACTTCCCACAGAGATGATCCCAAAGCAAACAGAAGCAAGATCTTCCCAAGTGGCAGCTGTACAATGTAGACACTCAGCCGGCCCTCTGAGGATATCCCTGGCCGTCGTGCAACCACGGCAAAGACATTTTCTGCAGCCATCTCACACAAGGCTGGGTATTTACTGAGTCCTTATCATGTACTGACACTATCCACACAACTCTATGAGGGACATATGCTTTTCTCTTACTGTGTAAATGAGAACATGGAGGGTTAAACAGCTTGCCAGAGGTCCCATGACCAACAAGTGGTATCTCTAGGAATCCTCTCAGGCCACTGATGCTAGCTAGCTGCTCTACACATACTCTCATCTCGGACAAGATCAACTGTTAGACAAACCTCTGACCTCAATACAAAACAGACTTAACCTTCTGGTCAGCTAAGCACAGAAAACCCAGCGCTCAACAGACAGACAGATAGACACACACACACACACACACACATCTCTTTTGGTCTCCATCCACTGGGCAGGTTTATAAGGGCTCGGCTGTTTTCCTGCAGTACATAAATTCATTTTACAACCATGGGAGTGAAGTGGACCTTGGTTTGGCCCAGCCTCTGCATCTGTTCCCCACGTAGTCAAACTTACTTAACAGACACACAGCCCCTCCCCAGGGGTCACAGAACACACCAGTCTACACATTACGAAATCTAGAGCACCGGCTTTGTTATGCATATTCACAAAGACCAACAAATGTATTTTCAGATTAAAGAAGAAATTTGCATGTATAAATTCAGATGACAGTATTTATAGCAAAATTACATAAGTCCTAGCTCCCTTATTTAGCCCCAGAACCAATTCGTTATCGGTCACACATTCAGAATTCTCCCTCCTTCCAACAGCCCTGGGCCCTCCTCCACCTCCTCCCTCCCTTCCCCTCTTCCCCTTCCAGTCGACCAGGGCCTCACATGCTGGCAAGAGGACACGGCTTCCTTCACCGTCACAGCCTAGCCTCCCAGACACACCCAAATCCAGCCTTAGACACCAAGAGAGTGCAGACAACCCCCCGCCCCAAAGGCCTCCCTCCGCATGCTATGGCCTGGCTCAAGTTCACAGACACCTCTCTTAGGACCACCAAGGGACGTCAGCCCAGAGAGAGGCAGACCCAGACTGGGGCCCAAACAAACCCTCAATGGTTTGGATCTGGAATCACTTCAGCTCCTGGGAATGGCTGCCGCAGAGCCAGAGCCTACCACTGAGGCCCTGGACCTGTCTGGAGTCGCACCCAGGATCCAGGTTCCCGAGAGGGCAGTGGAGGAGATGAGCAGCGGGCCTGGGTTCTTCCGACTCAAAGTCTGCAACTCTCCAGAGCTCTTTCGGGAATGTGTGTTTGTGCTGGGGGAAGAAAAATCCCTGGATCCCTTGGGCTCCATCCTCACTCTCTGCACCCAGATAACAGCACCTGCGCGGCAAAGGCAAGTCCCCAGAGGTGCAGGAACACCCTGGGAGAGAAGAGTCGGGGGCGTCCGGGATCCTCCCCTCTGGACACGAGTCAGTTTTCACACCTGCCCTGATCAGCCCAGATCTTGGCTTCTTCCCGCGAAAGGAGTTTACATCGTGCGAAGCCCAACACTCCGAGACACCCTCCCGGGGTTGGCTCCCAGGTCCCGGGGTTCGAGACCCCGCTGCGCGGTGCTGACAGCCCGCCTCGCGCCCCCTTCCGTGCCCCTGCGCGCCGCAGGCCTCACCGAGACGCGTTCCAGGTCGGTGGCTGCCATGGCGAGCTGCGCACCGGGCGGGCGGGCTGCGGGGATCGCTGGGGCCGCGGCGGGGATGAGCCGGCTGCGGGACGCGCTCCGCCCGGGCGGCTGCGGCTGAATGGATCCAATATGGCCACTTCCTGGAAACTCCCCTTGGCGGCGGCGGCGGGAGAAGCCGCGGAGCCGGCCCCGCCCCCGCCCGCGGGACCGGCCTCCCTACCCGCTCGGCCCCAGCGCAGCACGCTCCCCGCGGCTGGGACCGACCGGGGGTCTCCGCGGCTTGGCGGGAGGTACTAGCTGCGGGTGCTGCTGGGACTTGTAGTCTGCGAGGTGGGGGGGGCCTGGACTGCCACGTCTGGGGGACCCGGGCCGCTCTCCGAGGCCTGCTGCATGTCCCTGGGAAGCTGGATTAGTGCATAGCACAGAGGGGTGCTACGTGTGCCCTGGGGGTTCTGCCTCCAAGCTGACTGTCCCTACTGGAACCTGAAAATGTATTGGGACCACCAATCGGAGGGGTCATGCGCTGCAGGTCCGAGAGAGATCCCTCAGCCTCTTCTGCCTATGCCATAGGTCCCACCTGATGCTCTAAGCTGGAGCTAGGGCGGGAGCCCTGGGCTGGACCGGTGCATCCAGACAGACAGCCTTTGGCTTCTTGCGCAATGATGAACCGGAGAAAGATGCACAGTTTGGGAAGCGGAACTCAACCATCTACGTAGCATATTGCTAGTGATCCTCACCCTGCTTGTCCCACGAGTTTGGAGTTATTTCATTATGCAGCGAGGACCTTGGTTCTCACTGCACGCACATCTTCTTCGCCAAACACACCACTCAAAAGACCTGCACAAATGTCTCAAGGGGCTCCGTAATCTTTTTCAGTGACTACAAGATCTAGCTCGTCTTCTTTTCCCTGCCTTTCTCTCTGGAGTCCCTGATAATAAAGCAAACTTTGTCTCTGTCCCTCCACTACCTACGAGCGTGTACCTCACCCCCAATATCTTTTTGAGAAACAATCCTGTCCTCCCACTCAGTGGAAACGTATGCCTGCTGGAGGTATCTGGAGACCACATCTGGACTTGGCACACCCCGTGCTGAGGAACACTGCCTGTCCCTTCCATAGCTTCGGTACCACTCACCCTCTCTCTCTGAAGGGGTTTTCCCCTTCTTTCTTTACAAACAGTGTCTTGTCTCCAAGGTACCTTGGAAGTACTTAGTGTTTTTATTTTGTTGGATGCTCCACCATGCTATTGGACCTTTCTCTCAAGAAATGCGGCCCCCCAACCCCCTGCGTTGCAGCTCAGTATGGTAGAGTGCTTGTTTGGTAGCATGTTGGAAGCCCTGAGTTCTGTCACCGGCACTGCATAAGCCAGATGTGAGGGGCACATTTATAATCCTAGTAGAAGTTAGAGGCAGAACAATTCAGAGTTTAAGGTCATCCTCCACTATAAAACAAACTTGAGGCCAGCCTAGGATAGAAGAGAGAGTGTCTCAAAAAACGAAAAACAAACAAAAAAGAAACAAAACAGCCCCCCAACCAACAAACAAACAAACAAACAAAAACCTAGGGGTCACAGTACAGTGGTTAGAGTAGAGATGTGGATCAACGGCCCACACCCAGCTCTTAACCTTATTTACTCTTCTGATTGTATGTATCCATGGCCAGCAACAGGGCTCAGTGGGTAAAGTTGCTTGCCACCAAATCTGTTGGCCTGAGTTCAATCCCTGGGATCTACGTAATGGAGAGAACTGAGTCCCTCAAGTTGTTCTCTGAAAATAAAGACAAATAAGCAAGGGGCTTTAGATTATGATTGAAATCCATTGTTCATTAGTGTCTCCCCTAGACCGCAATGTCTGACCTGGTGGAGTGCATTCCTAGTGGAGGATTTCATCATCTGAAACAGTTGCTACAAGGTAACATGCAAGAAGTTTCTCTCCGTTGCCTTTTCCTTTCTCGCTCCTCCTTGGCCTTAAACTACCTTTAAATGGCCTTGCATTTCTACTTGAGCATTATTTCAAAACATCCACTTAGTTTGGTGTAGTGGCATTCACCTTTAATCCCAGCCAGACAGATCCTGTCTCAAAACAAAAGGAGGAAGGGATGGAGAGATGGCTCAGCAGTCTTTTAGAAGACCCATGTTTGGTTTCCAACATCCAAATCATGAGACAGCTTATGACATCCTGTAACTCCAGATCTAGGAGTGTCTGATACCTCTGGCCTCCTTGGGCACACACACACACACACACACACACACACACCAGGGAGACAGGTGACTTCCCTCTCTTAAGATGTGTCCACTCCTCTAGGAAAACTTTCTCCTCATCTCCAAGTCTCTGATTTCTCATATTGTGGGTGTTACTTTGTTCATGCAGTTGTGGATTTGCTTCTGAAGGAGTAAGGATTGTCTGTGGGGACTGAAAGGTGAGTAGACTGATCTTTTCACATGTAGCAAAGGATTTTCTATAGCAGCATTCCATGTGGTCCTTATACACACCCAGGGATACAGCTAGGGCAAGCTGGTCCCAAAGTCACATGATCAAAGGCTAAGAAGTCCCGGCAGGAAGTCCTCAGAGCTTTTGGTTGCCTGAGGAGCATTGTCCCCAGAGAAAGCAAACTATACCACTCTCTACCCCACCCTGCCCTGACCCCAGTCCCTCCCCACCCCATATGCAAAGCCAGTGGGAATCTAAACAAGGCAGAGCTCACTGCAGGAAACAGGGCCTTCCTGGCCTCTTGCTTCTCTTGTGTCTGTTGATAGTTTGTCATTTCTTTTGTTGCATAGATGGTCCAGTTTTCATGGTTCTCCTGTTATTTTTGTTATGACTTTCGTTTTTATCCTTTAATAGAAAGCCTGGAATGCATCTCTGGAGGGGTTGCCTGATTCACAGGAACAAGGCCCCTGGGCTTACTCCCCAGCAGTGGTGGGGAAGGGTTGTAAAACAAGTTCTTGATCTTTATCTCAAGTTCTGAAAAATGTTCAAAGGGTGGGAGGCTGGGGTGGTGTCCGAGTGGTAGGGCACTTGGGTAGCAGGAGGAAGGCCCTGTGTTCCATCCCCCAGGACCAGGCCTGACCAGCAGTACTCTAGTAACTGCTGAGCCTACAGACCTCTTGTAGTGGATTTACTAACTTTGTTCTTTAAAGTTCTGTTTGTATTTTATTTTCTTTTGTTGTTTTAATTATATATTGGCGGGGGAGGTGAGACTGGGTCTTACCATGTTGTCCTGGCTTTTGTAGAATAAACTAGGCTTAAAGTTGGTAGTGATCCTCTTCCTCTGTCTCCTCTTAAGTGTTTAGATTTCAGGGGGAACCATGGCTGGCTTCAAACTCCCTCTGTGTGTGTGTGTGTGTGTGTGTGTGGTGATGTATATGCACATGTGTGTACAGGTAAGCTCTAGAGATTTGATCTCTTCCCCACTTTTTTTTTTTCCTTTGAGGCAAAGTCTCTCTCTTTTCCACTAGATCTGACCATCCAGTGAGCCTCTGGGATCCACTCGCCACACTAGGCTTTTCTTATAGGTGCTGGGGATCTGAACATAGGTCCTCATACTTGAACAGATGAGCTACCTCCTTGACCTTTTCGCTTTCCCAGGCTGGCCTCACACTTGTAGCCATCCTGTGCCTCAGCTTCTCGAGTGCTGGCTTACAAGCGTGATCTCCCCTAGCCCCTCCCTCATGCTGAACTTGATATTTTTCCTATGAAAGTATTTTTGTCAAAGTTAGGTGATGTGGCTAAGAGTAAGCCAAGCCAATCGCTTCATATACTGCGCTGACATACAATGTAAATGGAATTACAAACTACAGTTCTGTATGTGTGTAGGTCACGTGCCAGTTAGAATTAAATCAGTTACTTCAATGACATTAAAGTTTCTTCCTTCCCCCTCCCTTCTTTCCTATGTTGTCCAGGATAGTCTAGTGCTTAGCTGCCTCTTCCACATTGTTGCTGCTATCCATGGCTTTGCCCTCGTGGTCCAGTATGGTGGTGACACTGTGTAGCGAACCAGGTAGTGAAAAGGAATGAAGAAGGTACAGGGGAAATGAACAAATAGTCTCAAATGATTCCAGGGGCTGCCACAGAGGTATTTCAGTACTTCTGCTTACATTCCATTAGCCAGAGCTGGGAAATGAGGTCTTTATTCTCCCCGGCATGTATATAGCTAAAGAGTCCATGAAATACTAGAAAAAGAACTGGGAACAGGCCCAGTCTGCAAAGCGCCTGCCATGAAAACATAGGGGTCTGAGTTCAGATTCCCAGCACCCACGTAAAAAACCCAGTGTGGTAGCACATATCTGTAACTCAGTTCTGTGGGAGTCAACCTGCTAGACTGTATTAAAAAATGATATGTACACTTTAAATAATTTTGACCCCAATATCACCACTCAGAAATGACCAGCACAAGTGTCACTTTACATTATTCTAGAAAGCTCTATGGGACTGTTTACAGTCAGGAGAGAAGATAACAGATATTTTATAGAAGTGTCCCTAGTGGGCCAGCGAGTAGGCTTAGCAGGTAAAGGTGATAGCTCACAAGTCTGATGATTCCTGGAATTCCCATGGTAAAAGGCGAAATGTAAAAGGGGGAAATGATTTTGTTCTCTGATCTTCACAGCTCTGTGGTCTGAACAAACACACACACACATACAAGAAATAAAATAAACAAAGGTGAAACAGGTGTGGTGGTATACACTTCTAAGCCCAGCACTTGGGAAGCAGAAACTGGTGGATCTCTACGAGTTCAAGGCCAACCACCCTGGTCTACCCCAATGGGATCTTATCTCAAAAAGTAAACAAATAAATATTTGATCTGTAATTCGGATGCCACTAAAATGAAACATATTGCTTAATGTTTCTTAAATTTAATAGAAAAGAGGGCGGAGAGGAGTCATAAGAAAGTGAACCTCAAAGAATGTGTCCTGATTGCAGGGGACATTACTTCCTAAAGATACCTTTGAGGTTAAACACAAAGTTGCAACACCATTTAGAGACTTGTTTACGTTTCTATTGTACATGCGATCTTGGTTTCTCTCACCTTCGGCTTTGTTAATTGTTACTCTTACAGTGTCTGGACTAGGAACAATCACATTCTATTCTGGAAACAAAATTCAGCAATTACTCAGTATACGGTTTAATTAATTTGATGCTCATCAACTGTCCTTTCACAATATGTTTCCATTTGCAATTAAAAAAAAAAAATCTCAGTTCAGCTCTTAATGGGAGGAATCTATTTAGTTGTTTTTCCAAGAAGGGTTAGGATGCTTACAGATGTCAACCTTGCTGGGCATAGTGGCACTTGGGAAGCAAAGAGAGAATCAACTCCCACAAGTTATCCTCTGACCTCCACAGGTGTTCTTTCCCTCCCCTCAAACCTCCCCTCTCTCTCACACATACAGAGACATGAAAGTTTTCAGAAGTTGTTTTAAAGAATGTCAATTAGCCAGTAGGAGTGGGTGTGCCTTTATTCCCAGTACTCAAGAGGCAGAAACAGGAAGATCTTTGTGAGTTTGAGACCAGTCTGGTTTACATAGCGAGTTCCAGACCAACCAGAGATGCACAGGGTGACCATGTATCAGAAAGTAAAAACAAAACGAAACAAACTTGAGTGTCAATTGCCTGTACCTGGGACCCAGATGTGTGCAGGGTAAAACTTTATGTTACTGTTGCTATTTTGCTCTGCTGGGGATTGAACTAAGGGCCCCATGCACACTAGTCAAGTCCTCTACCTCTGAGCCTCATTCCCACCCCTTCCTATAATATTTAAGTTTGGCTCTTTTTTCTTCTAGGAAGACATCTGATACCAGCCTCAATTTTTTTCCCCTCAGGAGTGATGCTTTTCTCTTTGGAAGTCAAACAAACAACAAACAAACAAAAAACAAACAGTTTTTACCTTATTTATTGATTTATTTGTTCTTTGTTTCTTTGTTTAAACAGGTCTCTACATAGCCCTGGCTGTCCTGGAACTTACTATGTTACTATGTAGACCAGACTGGCACCAAATTTACAGAGATACACCTGTCCTTGCCTCTTGAGTACTGGGATTAATGGTGTGTACCACTATGCATGGTCCATTTAAAAAAATAATAATTATGAGATGTCTTAGTATTCACTCTTCCAAATTGCCATTTTGGAACATTGTATGCTCTGAGTCTGCAGGAGTAGGAGGTTTTTGCTTTGTCTCGGTTGTCTGCATTAGAGGAGTCCTGCCTTGGGCCTGGCTTTGGTTTCTCTTCTAGAACATCGGCCATGGCATCTCTATTATCCTTCATTACTCTAGAACTGCTTTTCATCTCTTCACCTTTAAAATAAATGCTTTGGCTTTTTGTCCTCAGTGGGCACCACCCTTTTGCTTTTAGTTCTAGTTGATCTATCTGTCTTGTAATAATTTTTGTCTTCAGCTTGATTCCTTTCCTTCTCATTTTCTGGTTTCATTTTCCCCTCTTTGAGCATTCTATTTATTAAATTAATTGATGTATTCACTTTTAAAGTGTTTTTATTATTAATGTGCATGCATGCATATGCACAGCATGTGTGTGTATGGAGGTCAGAGGACAACTGTCAGGAGTCAGTTCTCTTCCTTCCACCGTGGGTCCTGGGGATCGAACTCAGATCTTCAGGCTTGGAAGCAAGCATTTTTACCTGATGAGCCATCTTGCCAACCAGTATGTTCTTACTAACTGACTTTATAGTGTGAGACCATTATAAGGATCTCCTTCTATTAGGATCTTTTAGGAAGGCAGGGGGAACCTCTATCTTCTTTTCCCTATTATATTAATCATGAGTACTTTGCTAGGTTCCTGTCTACAAGCATAGCAGAGTATAATTAATAGTATCAGGGGTTGGCTCTCTCACATGGAATGGATCTCAAGTTCAAGCAGTCATTGGTTGGCCATTCCCTCAATCTGTGCTCCATCTTTATCCCTGTGAATCTTGTAGGCAAGACAAATTTTGAATTGAATGTGTGTGGGTGGGTTCCCCTTCCTCCCCTGGAAATTCTGCCTGGCTACAGGAGGTGGCCATTTCAGTCTTCATATCTCCCTGCTGGTAGGAATCTCAGCTAGGGTCACCCCTATAGACTCCCCAGAGCCTCCCCTGTCCTAGGTCTCCAGCTGCCCCCACCAATAAACCAAATAACCTAATTTTTTAAAATGGAGTAAAGAGCTAAACAGAGAATTCTCAACAGAGGAATTTTGAATGGCAGAGAAGCACTTAAAGAAATGTTCGCCGGGCGGTGGTGGCGCACGCCTTTAATCTCAGCACTTGGGAGGCAGAGGCAGGCAGATTTCTGAGTTCGAGGCCAGCCTGGTCTACAGAGTGAGTTCCAGGACAGCCAAGGCTATACAGAGAAACCCTGTCTCGAAAAACCAAAAAAAAAAGAAATGTTCAACATCTTTAGTCATCAGGGAAATGCAAATCAAAATGACTCTGAGATTCCATCTTATACCCACTGAAGTGCCTAACATCAAAATTCAAGTGACAGCTCATGCTGATGAGGATGTGGAGCAAGGGGACACTCCTCCATTGCTGGTGGGAGTGCAAACTTGTACAACCACTGTGGAAATCAATTTGGTGTTTTCTCAGAAAATTGGGAATAGTTCTAACCCAAGATCCAGCTATACCACTCCTGGGCATATACCCAAAAGATGCCCCACTATACCACAGGGACACTTGCTCAACTATGTTCATAGCAACTTTATTCATAATAGCCAGAAACTGGAAACAACCTAGCTGTCCCTCAACTGAAGAATGGATAAAGGAAATGTGGTACATCTACACAATGGAATACTATTCGTTTATAAAAACAAGGACATCATGAAATTTGCAGGCAATTTCATCCTGACAATATCATCCTGAGTGAGGTAACCCAGACCCAGAAAGACATGTATGGTATGTCACTTATAAGTGGACATTAGTTATAAAGTACAGGATAACCATGCTACAATCCACAGACCCCAAGAAGCTAAATAACAAGGCTGGCTTTAGGGAGATTGCTTGAATCTCACTTAGAAGGGGAAACACAATAGTCATAGGAGGTGGATGGAGGAAGGGAACTAGGTAGGAGACTGGGTGAGGAGGGGAATGGCGTTGGGGATCAGCTGTAGGGAGTTGGGGGAGGAAAGGGTTGGGTGTGAGAATAAATTGTTTTTCTTTGGGGGAAAAATGTGACCTTCAAAGAGCGTAATAGAACAAACGTTCATGCTGGCTGTCACATCAAAGAACGCACTTAAGAGAGGACAGGTACATTTGTGAGACCAGATTCAAAATGGGAAGGCTATGCAGAGCCATACAACAAAGAGAAAGGGCCCAGCAGGTGGAGCCCTCCCCCTCCCCAAATAACTCCACCATCTGTTTTATACATCAAGTTCTCACTTCAACAAAGGCTTCTTCTACAGCTAAAAATAAGTCAGAAACCATGTCTCCTGGGGAATGTATTCAGAGACAACGTGAGTCCGGAAAAGGCTGCTGTAGGGAGGAACCTGGGGGAACCTCTAAGGCGGAGTTAGGAGAGCAGACTGGAAGAGTCTCACCTGACACCAACAGGTTGGCCAGGAAGATGGGTGGTGGGGTGGGGGGGCATGGGGGGTGGGGGGGTGGGGGAGTTCTATGGAGAGCTGTCAGGGGTTACCCTAAGTGGGAGAGGAAATAAGAATAAATGAGCAACAGAGAGAAGACACATCCCTGGAGAGAGCAGAGGACCAGACTGATGGACAGAACCCACCTAGACAGCCTGAGGAGTAGGGAGGGGGCTAAGGCCCTGTAGTTCATCTGTACTTGTTCATAGTACTGATTTGCAAGTGTTCTGGAGGCAGAGGTAGGTGGGTCTCTGTGAATTCCACGCCAGCCTGGTCCACATAGTAAGTTCCAGGCTAGCCTGGTCAACATAACAAGTTCCAGGCCAGCCTGATCTACATAGCAAGTTTCAGGCCAGCTAGGGCTACATAGTGAGACTACTGTGTCTCAAAAAACCTGAAACTATAAAACTAAACTTTCTTCTCTCTCTCTCTCTCTCTCTCTCTCTCTCTCTCTCTCTCTCAATCTCTCTCTCTTTCTCTCTCTCTCTCTCTCTCTCTCTCTCTCTCTTTCTCTCTCTCTCTCTCTCTCTCACACACACACACACACCACACACACACGTGCATGTGAGTAATGTAGGTAGGAGTAGATCAAGCATGAATGCAGAAGACAGCACCAACCTTGTTCCTTGCTGTCCACCTTGTTTGAGACAGGATCTCTTGTTGCTTACCCATGAAGTACGGCAGGCCTCCTTGCCTCCTTGCCTCCTTGCCTGTGAACTTTCAGGGATCCTCCCCCTCCTGTTTTATCAAGGAGTGCTAGGATCACAGATGTGAACTACCATGCCTGGGTAGACTTGGGTTCTAGCGATCCAACCTCACGTCTGGATGTTGCTGAAGACATAGACAGAGAGAGGCCAGGGTTGTCTTGTGCGTATGTGCATGCATTCGTGTATATGTGTGCAGGTGTACATGCCCACAAGGAGTCCAGAGGGACTCAGGTGTCATTCTATGAGCACTGTCTATTTAGATCACAAAACAACAAAAACAGAGTCTCTGGTTGGCCTGGAACTCACCCAGTAGGTTAGGTTGGCAGGCCAGGAGCCCCAATGATTCACCTTCCCAGTACTGCGATTATAAGCATTTATTATCATATCTGGTATTTCTTACATGGGTTCTGAGTATTGAACACTGAGCATTGTACCAATTGAGCTAACTCCCCAGGCCCTGCCCTCCCTTTCATTGAGGAAAATAGTTTTCCCAGATAGCTCCTGGGGAGTTTTGAATGTAAAATTTGTCCGACGGGCTCATGTATTTCTCTACTTGGTCCCAGCTGGGGACACTGTTTTGGGAGTTGTGGAGCTGGGAGGATGATGACCTCGCTGGCTGGGGCAGGTCACGGGAGTGTCCCAGTTCAGCTTGTTCTGCTAGCTGAACTGGCCACAGCAGGAGCTCTGCCACACACTGCCACTACCACTGCCACTGCCTCCAAGCCCGCCCCCTGCATCATGCCGTCCATACCTAAACTGTCTGAACCCTCTGAAACTCAGAACCAAAGTGAACCACTCTCCAGAGTTAGTCTGACACAAGCTTTAAAAAGTCATCTGGAGAGAGGGAAGCTTAATTGAGAAAATGCCTCCAAAAGACAACAACCTGTAGGCATGTCCTTAGGGCATTATCTTGATTAGTGATTGGTGCGGAAGAGCTCAAGCCAGTGGGAGTGGTGACTCCCTTGGTCCTGAGAAAGCAGGCTGAGCAAGCCTTGGGGAGCAAGGCAGTAAGCATCGACCCTCCACCGGCCTCTGCTTCAGTGCCAGTCCTGACTTTCCTCAGTGATAGTGTGACCTGGGAATTGTAAACTGAAATAAACCCTTTCCTCTCCAAGTTGTTTTTGCTCATGACGTTTATCAGGAAAATAGGCAGCAAACCAGGACAGTGGTGTATGCCAAGTCCTTTGTCACAACAACAGGACAGGTCCCATGGGGCCTCCCAGACCAGAACTGAGTCATGTGACTACAATAGGTCCCAGAATTGCAAAAGGCAGGCCCAGGCTGATGCAATGCTTGTCAGCTGTGTGGAGAATATTTAAGTCTGAGGGAGAAGACAAGAAAAATAAACTAAGAAACAAACAAGAAGGAGCAGGCCAGGTTGCCAGGGCATGCTCGGCATAGACAGCAAGTTGGCAACTAGTGGGGCACACTAGATGCCGAATAAATGAAACCCAGGTGTGAACAGGTAAGAATCAGGCACAGAGGAAGGTTACTTGTAGATAGAAAGGCATTGGGGCTAGAAAGATGACTCAGTGGCTATGAGCACTGACTGCTCTTCCAGAGGACCCAGGTTCAATTTTCAGCACACACATGGGAGCTTGCAATTATCTGTAACCCCAACTCCAATTCCAGGGGCTCTGACACCCGGACACACAGTACATAGTATAGCACACACTGACATGCAAGGAAAACAACTGTATGCATTAGATAGACTTTGAAAAGGCATTGAAACTCTAACCGGGAGGTAAAACTCTGCCAACCCTGCCTGATCGGCAGTTGTCATCCTTACATCTGACCTCGAAGAGACTCCAGGATGATGCTACTAGCTCCTCCCTAGCTGCCTGGTAGGTTTCTGTACTCATTAGCTCTAACTAGGTATACTTGGACCAGTGTCTGCAACACAGCCAGTCCAAGACACTTGTCAAGGATGACCTTGAACCTCTGATTCCCTGCCTCCACCTCCCAGGCTCTGGGATTCCAGGCATGTACTACACCAGGATTTTACACTGTGCTGGGAACTGAATGGCTCCATGTATGCTGGGCAAGCATTCTGCCAACTGAGCCACGTCTGTAGTCCACATCTGTAGTCCCTCACTGTGAATTTGAAGAGGAATCAACAAACATGTAATTTTCAAGCATCTTAAATTCGTCAGTGAGTCACGACCTCTGGACTACTTGCCTAAGAAAGGACTCAATGGCTATTCCTACACCCAGATAATTCCACTGGTGATAAACAATAATGACTTGTCCCTTAGGGCTGGAAACACAGCTATGTAAGCAAAACCAGACCTCTGTTAGTCAGGCAAAGGGGAGGGTGGCTGTTGGCCAGAAGCCTGAAGGCATCAGAGCTCCAAATCAGACACCCTGAGCTTATTTTGGACAAATGGAAGAACTCTTTTCTCTGATAAATTACAGAACTGACCCTTCAGAATTTGCTCATCAGTGAAGCTCCTGTTGAGGTGACAGGCGGGCTTCTCCTATCCTTCTGACCATGGTAGTTTCTGAATTGTGTTAGTTTTCCTTAACTTGACCACACACCTGAGATGACTGGTTGACAGGAAAGACTTATTTGGGCTTATGGTTCCAGTCTGCAGTCATGTGGTCTTGTTTGGGGCTCATGATGCCATCATACATTATGGTGGGGAGCATGTAAAAGAGATGGCTTGCTCACCTCACGATAGCAGCAGTGGGGGATGGGATGGGAGAGGTACTGGGGTCCTAATATTCCCTTCATGGGCATATACCCAATGACCCAATTTCTTTTCACCAGGCCCTACCTTCTGAAAGTTCTACTACCTTTCAAAAGTACCACAGGCTAGTCCCAAACTTTAAATACATGGCCTAAGGCAGACAATGTAGCTCCAAACTGCAGCCTGAACACTTAGTCATTACACATCAACAATCTTCTTATAAGCCAGAAGTGATGGCTCACAGTTTGTGACCCTAGCATTCAAGAGGTTGGGGCAAGAGGGTTGCTGTGGGTTGTCCAGCCTGGGCTACAGTGCAAGAGCCTATCTGAAAAAAAAAAGGGGGGGGTAATAAATAGATTTATTGAACACTTACTGTCTGCTGTGGGCAAAATAACGGCTAAGACGCAGATACTGGCTGTCAGAATTTAGACTTCAACGTGAGAACATATAGCACAATTTAATTCTAGCATTCAAGTAGCGGATGCGAACAGATCTCTGTGGGTTTCAGACTAGCCTGGTCTACATATCGAATTCCAGGATAGCCAGAACTACAAAGAGATACTCTGGCCCAGTTCTTTAAGAGTTTTCTTTTGGGTTCATGAGATGGCTCAGTGGGTACAGTAGATTGCTGCAGAGCCTGACAACCTAAGATTAATCCCTCGAGACCTACATGGTAGAAGGAGAGAACCAACTCCACAACCCGTCTTCTGTAGCACACACACCTAAATAAATACTTTTTTTTTTTCAATTTTAAAAAGTTATCTTAGGGTTTCCATTGCTATGAAGAGACATCATGACCAAGGCAACTCCTATAAAGGACGGTATTTAACTGGGGCTAGCTTACACATTCAGAGGTTCAGACCACTATGATCATGGCGGGAAGCATGGCATTGTGCAGGCAGACATGGTGCTGGAGGAGCCAAGAGCTCTACATCTTCATCAAAAGGAAGCCAAGAGCAGACTGTCTCATGGGCAGCTAGGAGGAAGGTCTCAGAGCCCACTTCCGCAGTGACACACTCCAACAAAGCCACATCCTACTCCTACAAGGCCATATCTCCTAATACTGCCACTCACTCCTGGGCCAAGCATATGCAAACCACCACAAGAGTCGTGTGTGTGTGCGTGTGTGTGTGTGTGTGTGTGTGTGTGTGTGTGTGTGTGTGTGTTTAGATCATAGACACTATGTATCAGCATTATGAAGTCCAGATCCTTAGGCACTTGGTGCTAACAGCCCACTTACGTCTCTCATTACCAACCTTTACCTGTCCTTTTATCTGTCTCGTCCACCTAACCAGCCTGAGTGGACATGTGCAGAACCCTGTGCCCTGGTGAGCACCCATCTCCCTGTTCCTATTGTCTGGACCGTGTTTACTGGAAACATCTGAGGAGTCCATCTTGCAAAGACTGTGCCCTGTGCCTAGATGGCCTGGGGATACAGGGACAGACACAAATCAGGAAGTGCCTTGGCTTGGTATCCCCTGCTGGTACCCAGAGGTACCAACACAAGGCGGGATGGGGAGTCTGAAGGCTCCCTTGCCCATGACATTTGGGCTGAGGCTTCAACGCTAATTTGCTGTGGTCAGCAGCAGTTTCCGATAGAAAAAAAATGAGCACACCCAGGGCAAAAACAGTCTCCAGGAATGTAGCCAGGGCCTCGGGGAGCTACATGACTCTTCCAGGTCCCCACTGAGAGTGTGACAGCAGGTCAAATCACAGTACAAAAAACCCATCTGCTTTCTCGGCATGCTCCAAGCTGCTCAGAACTGCATGAAGAGAGAAAGGACCATGGCCCGCTGCCTGACTATGTTACATGCCCAGGAGGCCTCCCACAAGGCAATCCTGCCCGGGCACCTCCCTGTCCCACCCCCTGACACAGCTGTCCCAAGGATTAATGCCACCCCCACCCCTGTTGCCCGCCATCTCTTCAAACTTGGCCTAGGCCTTGAAATCTAGTCAACAAACATGATCGAAGGGCCTACTCAGCCCTGGAGCTGTGGGATGAATCAGGCCTTGTTCCTGTCCTCACAGGGTCCAGCTGGCCATCCTAGGCTAGCCTCCCTTCAGCCCACCCAGCACGGAGCACCCATCCCTGGACAGTTCCATGACATCTGTGCCCTAACTGCTCCTCAGAGGATTTATTTATTTCTTTTTCCATTTTCATATGTGTGAGTGATGTGCATACATTTACACACAGGTTTTCTCTTTTACCTTAGTCATTGAGGTACAGTCTGTCAATCAAACCCAGACCTGCCAAGATGGCTTATCTTGCTAGGCAGCAATGGGGTCAGGGGACAGGGGATGATGACCCATCTCCACCTTCTGAGGATGAAATTACAGGTGGGCCAAACACCAAGCAATATTTATGAACTTACTTGGGTTTGTGGAATCTGAACTCTGGCCCTTACTTTGTAAGGCACGCACTTTTACCACTGAACCACCCCCACCCCCAGCTCTTCTCTGGTTATTTATTCTTCTCTGCAACCTCTTTTTCCCACAGCCGAGCTCTCTCCCCTCCTTCATCTACCCTCTTACAAGGTACACACCCTCCAAGACTCTACCAGCTAAAAAGTCTTGGATGGATCCCATTTTCTTTGGGCCCTTCTCATCGTCCCTTGCCTTATCCTGTCCAATTTCCTGAAGAAATAATCTATTCAACAGCATCCTACCATATAGCCCTGGCTGCCCTCAAATTCAGGACAATGCTGCCTCAGGGCCTCTTGCTCTTCAGCTCACTTGTGTCCTGGGTCTTCTGTATTTTGTCACACACCATAAAGGAAGTTGTGCGTGCGTGTGCGTGTGTGCGTGGGGCGTGTGCGTGTGGGGTGTGTGTGTGTGTGTGTGTGTCCCCTTTCAGAGCTGGGAACACAGGATCTGGAGCACGTAAAGCAAGGTCTTTATCACTGATCTAAGCCAGGGCCCTTGAAGAAACTGTGTAGCATCCATCAATGACCCCTCAATGACTAAGCCCAGTGGCTTCCTGAAGTGTCTGAGACAACTCACAGGGTACACCCCTTGTCACCTTCTCAGTAATATCCAATATACTTCCTGAAAAAAAGAGTCAGATATATCGGAGACACTACAGAGGAAAAAGAGGGTCCTTGTCACCCAACTCTCCTTTCTGGGTTGACACATCTTTGTTTTCCTTTGTTTTTTTTTGTTTTTTTTTTTTATTCATTGTGTGTGTGCACATGCACACATACACACACACACACACACACACACACACGCATGTGTCCCAGCACTCAACAGAGATCAGAGGACAACTTGCAGAAGTGAAATCTGGTCTCCATAAACACTGCACAAATGCACGTAGGCAAATAAAATAAAGGTTAATAAGGAGAAAAAATAAATGTTTTCAAATCTTTAAGGAAAAGGGGGCTAGAAAGGTGACTCAATGAACAGAGTTTTGCTCTGTAAGCATGAGGGCCTGAGTTCAAATCCCAGCAACCATGCGGCAACCATGTGCGTGGTAAAAACTTCTGCAACTTCAGTGCTGTGGATGAAGAGAAGCAAACCTGCAGAGCATGCTGCTCATCAGTTAGATAAATCAGTGAGCTGACCCTTCAGATGGAGCAAGACCCCATCTCAAAGTAAATAAGTAAGTAAATAAATAAATAGGCAGACAAGTGGGAGAGATGGCTCATCAATTAAGAACACTTACTGCTCTTGAAGACTATCCAAGTTGTGTGGTTCACAACCACCTATAATCCCAGCTATGTGGCATCTAATGCCTTCATCTGGCCTCTGAAAGCAGGAGTATGCATGCATGTGCGTGCAGGCCTGAACACACACACACACGCACACACACACACACACACCACTCTAAAAATACATCTTTGGGGAAAAAAAAAGATTAGGTTTAGATATGAACCAGACAGGCACACAGTACATACCCCACGGCCATCCCCACACAGCCACCCCCCACATACATCAAAATGTAGAATGTAGACCACATAACAAGAAAAGCAAAACCCAGAATGGTTTAAAATTTCTCATTAGGAGCATTGATTGCTTAGAAGAAAATTCGTCAGAGTTCTCAGGGAAAAGTATTTTCAACCCCGAATTCTATAAAAAGCCACAGCATCAATTCACCACAGGAGAGGGGTGTGGGAGCTGGAGAGATGGCTCAGCAGTTAAGAGCATTTGCTCAGCACCTGCACTGGATGACTCTAATTGCATATAACTGTTCCAGAGAATCCAACGCCCTCTTCTGGCCTCGGAGCTACACAGATGTGGTACACAAATAGACATGCACACATGAATGAATACACACGCAAAACACACACACACACACACACACACACACACACGAACCTGTGCATGCACGCACATAAATCTTGTCTTTAAAAGGGGACAGGAAGCTCATGGAAATAAATGAAATGAACAATAATATAATTAAAAATTTAAAATGAAAACAAAAAGGTTGTCCCACATTAGTGTGAAAGGTGAAATAAGATCTAAGAAATTAAATAAAAACTTGGTTTTTGTTGTTTTCTTTTACTTTTTTATATTTTTAAGAACTACACACATCAGACAGTGGTGGTACATGCCTTTAATCCAAGCACTTGGGAGGCAGAAGGCAGGCAGGATCTCTGAGTTCTAGGCCAGCCTGGTCTGCAGAGTGAGTTCTAGGACAGCCAGGGCTATACAGAGAAACCTGTCAAAAGAAAAGAAATGCACCAAGTAGGTGGTGGAGGAGAATTAGACAAGTTATATAATCAACTCAGACAAAGTTATCCTCTGATTTCCACATACTCTGTGGCATGTGTGTATGGGCATACCCATATCCTGAATAAATGTATTTAAAATTTCTGAAGTGGAAACATCATCCCTGTGATACATTTTTTTTCCAGTTTTTTGAATAAGGTTTTCCCCGTGTAGCCCTTGCTGTCCAGGGTCTGTAGACCAGGCTGTCCTGGAACACAGAGATCTGCCTGCCTCTGCTTACTGAGTGCAGAGATTAAAGGTATGTTCATCAACCCCACTCCCCCTGGCTCAATTGTCATATTTTCATCATTTTCATCCATGGTTCCAGAACATAACTTCTGCTCCAGTCAGGTCATAGAGACTGGATTATAAAACCTGCAGTCCCCAGATTTCTCCCTCTCAGCCTTGATCCTGGCTTGGAGCTGGCCATAAAGAAATCCTTCCCCACATCTCTGTGTGATAATAGATATTAAGACTCTCGTTTCCCAAACGGTGCTGCCCACTACCTGCAAGGACAAACGCTACCATTTTTGCAACACCAGGCTTTTGAATCCAGAGCTTCACATTAGATAAGCAGTCTTCCACTGAGTGACAGTGGACTCAACCCCAAATACTAAAGCATCTGAACAGACCGGCCTTGCTGGGTGTCTCTGCCCACTCTATTTGCATAATAGGACAGCCTCCTTGCCCAATCACCTTTGTGCGTAGTTGTCCACACTCACCTCATGCCTGTGGAATGCATTCTTCAGAAAAACCCAACAGGCAGGATTCAGAGCTTTTGGACAGCTGGCAGCAGGAGTTTCTGCAAGACAGAATACTCAGTGAGAATGAGGAGACTTTGTACCCCTCTCCTGAGCATCAACCCTCTCATCTCTTTGCGTTTTCAATATCCTTCATAATAAACAAGTGAGTTTGTTTCCCAGGACTCTATTAGCCAGTCACTGGCACCCTGTTTTACAGCTGGTCAGAAGCAAAGATTTAAAAGGGGATGGGGGTGGATCTGGAGAGACGGCTTGGTGGTTAAGAGAACACTTACTATTCGTTCAGAAGACCCAGGTTCGATTCCCAGCACCCACATGACAGCTCACAAGCATCTGCAGTTGCAGTTCCAGGGGATCCAGTGCTCTCTTCTGGCCTGATTGGGAACCAGGCATGCATGTAGTACACAGCCATACATGCAGGCAAAGCACCCAAACACATAAAATAAAAAAAATAAAATAAAATAAAATAAAATAAAATAAAATAAAAAAAAAGGAACTGTCCTAGGACTGTACCCTTGATATCTGGTATATGACGATCTCTCTAGGTAGACCAGTTGTATCAGAACTGAACTGTACTAAAGACACTTGGCCAGGGCCCACTACAGAACGGCTCTCTCCTAATTTGCCTCTAGGTTGCTGTGATGATTTGTATGTGCTTGGCCCAGGGAGTGGCACTATTAGGGGTGTTGGAGTAAATGTGTCACTGAGGGTGTGGGCTTTAAACCCTCACCTTAGCTGCCTGGAAGTCAGTATTCTGCTAGCAGCCTTTAGATGAAGATGTAGAACTCTCAGCTCCTCCTGCACCATGCCTGCCTGGACACTGCCATGATCCCATCTTGATGATAATAGACTAAACCTCTGAACTTGTAAGCCAGCACCCATTAAATGATGTCCTTATAAGAGTTGCCTTGGTCATGGTGTCTGTTCACAGCAGTAAAACCCGAACTAAGACAGTTGCTATGATAAAACATTGACCAAAAGCAACCAAGAAAGAAAGTTAATTTTCCTTTGGCTTCCAGATCACAGCCAATCACTGAGTGAAGCAGGTAGGAACTTGGAGGCATGAACTAAAGCAGAGAACAGGGTATATGGCATGATTCTATGTTCTTCTTGCCACACCTCCTGAAACCACCCAGCTGCGCTGTTCCAGTGCCAGGCAGTTACTGCTTCCCTGTACATCCACCCTGGCCCTTCCTTTCCTTCCCAGGTGGAGTGAGGAATAAGGAACACTGCTTACTGGCTTGCTCCTCACGGCTTGCTCAGCTTGCTTTCTTATATCACAAAGGACTCGACTAAGAGGCACACCACCCACAGTGGTCTGGGTCCTTCTACATCAATCATTAGGAAAATGCTCCACGGTGGGGGTGGGGAGGTGTTAGGGAGTGGCACACACCTTTAATCCTAGG
Organism: Mastomys natalensis; assembly: GCA_021653895.1. Lineage (NCBI taxonomy): Eukaryota > Metazoa > Chordata > Mammalia > Rodentia > Muridae > Mastomys > Mastomys natalensis. Next base: position 1,048,680 of record JAJTUV010000625.1, on the reverse strand, counting down.
ATTTGGGCAAAAGCAGGTGGGATCTCTGAGTTTGAGGTCAGCCTGGTCTATACTTCTGAGTTCCGGATGGCCAGGGCTACACAGAGAAACCCTGTCTCAAAAAACAAAAAACAAAAAAAACCCCAAAAAACAAAAACAAAAAACAAACAAACACTGGCCAGCCGTGGCGCACCGCTGCAGTCGCCTCGCTGTGGAGTCCAAGGTGGCCATCTGTCTCTCTTACCGAGTTTGAATCCCGGCTGTGCTTGCTCACAGGAAAGAAAGAAAAAAAAAACACAAAAAGAAAGAAAGAAAAGAAAGCGCCAGGCAGTGGTGGCGCATGTCTTTAATCCCAGCACTTGGGAGGCAGAGGCAGGCCGATTTCTGAGTTCGAGGCCAGCCTGGTCTACAGAGTGAGTTCCAGGACAGCCCGGGCTATAAAGAGAAATCCTGTCTCGAAAAAAAAAAAAAAAAAAAAAAAAAAAAAAAAAGAAAGAAAGAAAGAAAGAAGAAAGAAAAGAAAGCAAGGAAGAAAAGAAAGAAAGAACAGACAGACAGATGGAAGGAAGGAAGGACCGGACTTGCCTACAGGCCAATCTTATGGAGGCATTTTCTCAATTGAGGGTCTCTCTTATTAGATGAGCCTGGCTTGTAGTAAGTTATCAAAACACTAATCAGCCCAGTCTGCTTGTTGGTGGAAAGCAACACAAACCATTCGTAGTCACAAAGTCTTCTGTGTTCTTTGTTGAAGTCAGAGACCAGAGGAGATTAACCAAAAGACACCCTTAGCAACTTCCCTCTCCCTCATGCTCTTCCACATAGTGAATTTAAGGACATGAAAACTTGTCTCAAAAAAAAAAAAAAAAAAAAAAAAAGCCAATATATTGTCTTAGTTAGGGTTTCCATTGCTGTAAAGAGACACCATGACCAAGGTAACTCTTATAAAGGACAGCACTTAACTGGCTTTCTGGTTCTGAATTCAGTCCATTATCATCATGACAGGAAGCACGCAGTGTCCAAGCATGCTGGAGGAGCTGAGAGTTCTACATCTTGTTCTGAAGACAAACAGAAGACTAGATTCCAGGAAGCTAGTAGGTCTCAAAGCCCACCCCCACAGTGACATACTTCCTCCAACAAGGCCACACCTCCTGATCGTGCCACTCTCTGGACCAAGCATATTCACACTCGTGAGTCTATGGGGGGCCAAACCCATTCAAACCACTACATATATTATCTGGGACCATGGCGATGAATAGCAGTGAAGCTGGCTATACAGATTCTTCAACGAGACCGGTGTCCTGAATCCCCAGGGAAGGCCACACCAGAACGTCTCATCTTCTGTCATGAGCTCCTCCCTACTTGTAGCATTTCCATCAAAAGCTGCATCCCCAGGGCCTCTGAGCCCTTTTGGTTTAGAGTGTTTTACACAGAAACTGGATCAGATGGTTTCTAAGTAGAGTCCTCTGGTATCAGGTACTGGCCAGGGCAGTGAGGAGACTGACTGAAGGGCAAGGGCAGGTTTGGGGGACAAAGGAAAGGAGGGGCCAGGGTGGATGCGCAGGGACGAAGTGACTGCCTGGCACAGGAACAGGGCAGCTGGGTGGTTTCAGGAGGTGTGGCAAAAAGAAGATACAGTCATGCCATATACCCTGGTCTTCAGGACTGGATAAGTGACGGTGACACCTCCCATGAGCTGGGGAATCCCAGGGGAGGGGCAAAGAGAAGATGCCCAGTTCATTTGGACATGTTAGAGTCAGGAGGGTGTGTACTGCTCTGAGCATCTGGCACTATGATCCCCTCCAACCTATTTCTGTGCTCAACTGCTCGTCTGGCCCTGTACTGTCAACCTGAGCCTTCAAACCACCAATACCCACAGTTCTTTGCCCACAATACACGCTTCTCCCTTCTCAAGCTCAGAGGGGTCCCAGTCACAAGCCTCTGACAAGGCTTTTTCCTCCTTTCAGAGCCAGCTGGCTCACGGCTTGCCAACCTGTCTTGAACACACTCTCCCACATATTTGCTTCTATGGCTGCTGCAAAGACAGAAGACAGAAATGTGAATTGCTCTGTATATGCTTTCTTGTAAAGGAGAAGGACAAGGTACCACACTGTACTCTGAATATTCACACTTCCTGGATGCTATTTTGTTGACCGTTCCAGGGGGATGCAGGCAATGTAAGAAGTGGTTAAAACTAGGAAACTAAGGGTGCCACAAGAATGCAGGGACCAGTTCAGCCAACTGTTCAAAGCCTCTTCTGGCCTAAAGGGTCAGCACAAAGATAACCCTTACAGAGAGAAACTTTCTTTGCAATCGGATACCTTAATACTGTGGGATATTTTATTTTTGAGATAGGGTCTGTCTCGTATAACCCAGGCTAACCTCCAACTTAGGATGTAGCTGAAGCTGGCTTTGAACTCCTAACCTTCCTATCTCTACTTCCCAAGGGTTGGGGTGAGGTGTGCACCACCTCACCCCAACACTGGGTATCTTAAAACAACTGAAATTTATTTTCCACAATTTTTTCCTGTCCCCTACATGAAAATCCTTCATCACCCCTTCCAGCCTTTGGAAGCCCCAGGCAGCCCCTGGCAGGGTCACTCCTCTCTCAGCCTCTTCCATTGTTTCTTCTGCTGCATCTCCTCTTCTGTCCTTTGTCTCTGTACATGCCTCCAGGCTTACTGTCTTATCCAGGAACACTTAACGGATTCAGGATCTACTCAAATAACCTCACAAGAAAGATGGTCTTGTTTTGAAATCCTCTATCGAATTATATCTGCAAAGATTTAGTTTTCAAGTAATGTCACCCTCATGAGTCTTGTGACATATACCTTTTAGGAGGTCAGCCGTTGACCTGCTATAACTTCTGAATGCAAAATGGACATACGATATATTTGAGATACAAACAATTTATCTTTTAAAATGTTAGTTCTACTCATTATCAGTGTGCATACATATGCCGCAGCATGCGTGTGGAGGGTCAGAGGATAACTGTTAGGATATGTTTTCTCCATCCACTGTGGTTCTGGGGCCTGAACTCCAGGCCACAAGCTTGCATGGCAAATGCCTTTGCTGGATCCACTGAGCCATCTCTCCAGACCAATAAACAATTTCTATTAATGGGAAACATAAACAATATTGGTAAAAAATTTAGATGGAACACTGGAGTGGAAAAATAACCACCAAGAAGCATCTGTTTAAAAAAAAAGAAAGGAAGAAAGAAAGAGAGAAAGAAAGCGGGGGAAAGGGCCAGTTCTAGCAAACATTAATCTGATTGTTTCTATCCCAGCTGTCAGTGCCACACAGAAGGCTCTGTACAGACTGTGGTCTTATTGTCTGTCCCCTGAGAGCTTCTGAGGCCCAGTGATGTTGAGTTCTCTGGACACGAGAACATTGTGACATTTTGCCAAAATTTTCCAGTCTAAAAAAAAAAGAAAGAAAGAAAGAAAGAAAAGATTCTTTTGCCGGAGAAATTCTATGATCACTGCTAATGAAGGGAAAGATTGGACCAGGAAGAAGAAAACACAGTGCCATACATAAATAACTAAGCACAACCCCGCCCCTCTCAGGGGCACATTCAGGGGACGAAACAGGAGAGGCTTTGCTCTTTCCAAGCACCTCAACACTATTTTCTTTTTTTGTTTCTTGCTCTGGCTTCTGCCGTTCTGTCTAGAATTGGTGCCCTGAGAGGCTATTGGGGTGTTTTTGGTTCTGTTTGTTTTGTTTTGTTTGAAGAGGGAGAGATGTTGGGACCAAGTTTCTTTCTGTAGCCCAGAAAGGTCTCCATCCTGTGGAGATCTTCCAGTCGCAGTTTCCTGGACACTAGACTATGCTCAATTGACATCTGAAATTTACCTTCAGAAAAAAACTGGGAAGTTGAAGCAAAAGGGTTGGGCGTTCCAAGCCATTCTTAGAGCAAAGCATGGTAGAGCTGACTTGTCATTCCAGCATTTAGGCTAAGGCAGGAGAATCAAGAGCTAGAAGCCTTGTTTGTTTGTTTGTTTGTTTTTTGTTGTTTTGGCTACAGTGATTTCAAGACCAGCCTAGGATACATGAGACCCAGTCTCAAAGAAAACAAAAAGCATTTTCCTCTTTTGCAACATATCCCAGACTGACTCAGCCAAAGATGCCTTTCCCTGACCTCATTTGGAAATGAAAAGCCAAAATGACAGCGTTTCCTATCATACGTCAAATTGTTACCATTGTATTACTGGAGGTTGTTGTTAGACACTTTATGCCTTAGTTTCTGCTGCTATTACAAAGTGCCTGAGCCTAGCTATTCACTTTCTAAAGAGCTTTATTTGGCTCCCTATTCTGGTAGCTGGAGAGTCCAAACAGCATAGAGCCAGAGTCTTGGTGAGGACCCTCCTACAACAACATAATTACAACATAGTAACAACATAGCAACAACATAGCAAAAGCAGAAGAGGGAGGCAATGTCCTCACTTTCTACGACCCCACTCTTGTACTGGTAACTAGTTGGGAAAGTCCAAACTTACACCTTTGAAGAAGAGTATAAATTCCTTCCAGAATTTATGGAAGAATTTAAAACCTTTAAATTCCATTAAACTATGATTTAAAACCCCTCTCGCTAGGCCCACAAGTTCTACTAGCTCTTTCTCTGAGTAACTGTATTAGTTAGGATTTCTTTTTGTTTTTTTTAAAGATTCATTTATTTAATTCATGTATATAAGTACTACATTGTAACTGTCTTCAGACACACCAGAAGAGGGCATCGATCCCATTACAGATGGTTGTGAGCCACCATGTGGTTGGTGGGAATTGAACTCAGGACCTCTGGAAGAGGAGTCAGTGCTCTTAACCGTTGAGCCATCTCTCTAGCCCTCAGCTAGGATTTCTATCACTTGTGAAGAGACACCATGACCACAGCAACTCTTATAAAGGAAAGCATTTACCTGGGACTGGCTTATAGTACCAGAGGTATACTCCATTATGGTCCTGATGGGAAACATGGCAGCATGAAGGCAGACATGATGCTGGAGGAGCCTAGAGTTCTACATTAGGATTCCCAGGCAGGAAGACACATTGAGCCATTAGGCCTGGCTTGAGCTTCTGAAACGTCAAAGCCCACTCCTCAGTGACACACTTCTTCCAACAAGGCCACACCCCCAATAATGCCATCCCTTATGAGTCTATGGGGGCCATTTTCATTTAGACCACCACATCGGTGCCTCATATAGCCAAGACTAGCCTTAATTTTCGGCTCCTCCTGCCTCCACCACCATCCAGAAGGCTGAGATTGCATTGCAAGCCTTCAACAGCACACGTGGTTTACCCAGTGTTGGGGCTGGAAACTAGGACTTCATGCACACTAGGCAAAAGTTATACCAAATGAGCTATATCTCTAGCCTGCACCCTCATATTAACCTCACACTGATAGGATTTCCTAGGTATGTGAAGGCAATGTTACTAAGATTTCATCTGCAGACTGCATGGCCTCGGGATGGGTGGGCAGGGAAGAGAAGGGGATGGGGGATGGGAATGCGGGTGAAGTCCATCTTCCTATTTCTTGCCCATTGTTCAATGTCACAGATGATTGCTCTGAAGGCTGCTAATAAATCTGTTCCATATTTACTTAGCTGACGGCCTCAAAGAGGCAAGGACCTAGAACTAAGAAGCTCCTGCTGCCAGCCTAACCTCCACTTTGACTCGAACCCACGACCTCAGCCTGACCCCTCTCTCAAACACACTATTCCTAGACAGTCTCAATCAACACCTGACACCGGGATCTTCCTACCACTCCCTTCACATGATTGATGGGGGCCCCTCTGTTAACGAGCACTTAGAATTACAGACAAGGAAGCAAGACAAGCTGATGTCTTTCATCTAAGCAGAAGGCAAGTTAATTATGGTTATGAAAGAGGTTAGGGACAAATTGAACTGTGTCTCCCAGACTGTCTTTAAAACCAGGACAACTCTCTCTGCCCCAAGGGCAAATGCCCACTGGTGGGCCTCACCTCTCTAAACACTGGTACTATAATTTCAGATCCTGGCTGAACTGGTACTCATCTGTCACAGCAAGAAGTCTGGTCTCTGAATCATGCAGCCTGACCAGCAGGGTCACTACTTCACAGTCAAAGGTCATTAAATAGCATTCTGCAAGTCTCTTAGATTAGGCCCATCCTAATTCAGACAGCCTAGTGAGAAAAACAAAAAACAAAAAAACCCTAAAAAACAAAAAGACCTAAGCCTCCAAATTCCCTCAGAGGGGAGGGAATATGGGTAAAAGAATCTTCCGTTAAACCTCCTACCGTATGTGGGGCTGGGGAGATGGCTCAGCCTTTAAGGGCACTTACTGCTCTTGCAGGACAGCAGAGTTCAGTTCCCAGCACCCACACTGGGTTGCTCACCACAACTTAGCCTGCTCCAGCTCCAGGGCATCTGATGCCCTCTGCTGGCTTCTTTGGGCACTTGAACACAAGTGTATGTATGTGTGCGTGAGCATATGCATGCATGTACACACACACTAGCTCATACAGGCACATGGTGTACATACACGTAAGTAAAAACAAAACTTATACATTAAGGGTGAGGATGTAGCTCATTGGGTCCAGTACCTTCCTAGCAAGTAAAACAAACAACAAACAACAAACAAACAAAAACCCTGGGTCAATATTCAGCACCCCATAAAACAGACATAATGGTGCATAACTATAACCCCAGCCCTGGAGAGGAGGAAGGTAGGAAGATCAGAAATTCAAGGCCATCCTTAGGTACATCACAAGTTTGAGGCTAACCTGAGCTGTATGAGAGCCCGTCTTAAAACGATAACAACAACAAAATATCTCACGCAGTAAAATTAAGCAGGCAGAAAAGAAATGGGACCGCTTGAGGAGAGTCACGTCATGGGTACCCAACTTTTCCAAGTCTCCGGACCCGGCTTGCTGCTTTCCCTACTAGCAACCAAGCAACCAGTCTGAGCAATCAGAGAAACGGCTTGGACAAAAAAAAAAAAAAAAAAAGAATCGCAGATGCAAAAACTGAGTTTTCAACTTGGGCTTGTGACCTGATGCTAGGATTTATAGCTATGACCTCGTGAAGATCAAGCAACAGGCTGCAAGCCTGAGAAAGGAGGAGAGAGAGAGGCCATCTCGCTTCCCCGGGCTAGTAAGCAAGAACAAAACATGATTTGTTCCGGAAGGAAGTCGTGACTAAAAAAACAGCTTGCTATCTGGGCAAAGTCCCTTTGCAGCCTCTGCTGGCCACCCATCCCCCTCAGATCCCTTTTAGCTGGAGACTCCCCTGCTGATGGCACTTGGTGAGACACAAGAGGCCAGAAGGGGCCCATAGTGAGAGGCCACACACAACAAGAGATTCCCACTGCCATAACAAGGATCAGAATGGTCAAAACCATAAAGCGCCCACGACAGCTCGGCGGGCGTAGGCGTGGAATTCAGCGGCCAGTGTGGGTTGAAAGTCATAACAGAGGCAAATGTTATATAATGTATTTGAATTATGAAGACTTTTTAAATTGGATTTATTTATTTATTTTGTATTCGTGTGTAACAGCGTGACTCTGGAGGTCAGAGAACAACTGTGGGGATCAGTTCTCTCCTTCCACAATGTGGGTCCTGGGAATTGAACTCAGGTAATTAGGCTTGGTAGCAAGTACCTTTACCCACTGATCTATCTTACCTGAAGCCTGAAGAGGCTTGAAAAAAAAAGTTTATTTTATTTTTAATTATGCGTATGTGTGTGAGTATGTGCACATGAGTGTTAGTATCCCCAGAGAGCAGATGAAGGTGCTGGATCCCTGCAGCTGGAGTTGTTTGTGGTTGCTGTGAATGGAACCTATGGAAGAGCAGTATTGACTCCTAACCACTGAGCCATCTTTCCAGCCCAAGGGTTTTTGGTGGCGTTGTTTTTTTCATTCTTTTTCATTTTTTCCTGGGAGCTCACTATATAGACCAGGCTGGCCTTGAATTCACAGAGATCCACTGACCTCTGCCTCCCAAGCCCTGGATTAAAGGTGGGTGCCATAGCATCCTGCTTAACCTGGACTTTTTTTTTAGATTTATTTATATGAGTATAATGTAGCTGTCTTCAGATATACACCAGAAGAGGGCATCATCAGATTCTATTACAGATGGTTGTGAACCACCGTGTGGTTGCTGGGTATTGAACTCAGGACCTCTGAAAGAGCAGTCAATGCTCTTAACCTCTGAGCCATCTCTCCAGCCCTAGACTGAGCTTTTAAACTTTACATTTATTTAACTAAGTAGCTTTAACAGCCTCAGAGAGCTTGCCACCCTTGCTTCTGGAGTTCTTAGGGTACAAGCCTAGGCCCTGGCAGCCCCCAGCAGGTCCTCATTTTACCAATTAAAGAGACAAGAAATATCAAAGTATAGGAAAGGAGGTTTATTCCAGGTGATCATATTGGGAAAGGAACAAATAAAGAGTTTCAGATCCCACCCACCCAGCCAGTTCACCTTTCTGGCACTGACGTTTTAAATGGAAGGCAAGAGATATATGCATACATAATTAAACAGCTCTAACTGGGTGTGTTCCCTCTCATCACTGACCGACCCATTATTGTCTGGCTCCCGTGTGTCTCCAAGGTGGTCTGTCAAGCTGTCAGAAGCTCCTCCTAGAAGACAAGTTCCTTCTCCGATGGCCTCAGGCCTCAGCGTGGGATTCCAGGGATATTTTAATTCTTTGGAGCTCTTTGTATCACTAGTCTGATAGCCAAAGCGGGAGGCATAACTGTCTCTTTAGAGTGAGGGTTCTTAACCTGTGGGTGGAACAATCCTTTCACAGGGGTTCCGTAAGACCCTTGGAAAACACAGGTGAGAGTCACAACAGTAGCAAAATTGCAGTTATGAAGCAGCAAGGAAATCATCTTACGGCTGGGGTCACCACAACATAAGGGACAGCATTAAAGGGTTGCAGCATTAGGAAGGTTGAGAGCCATTGATGTGGAGTATCTCCCCTCTGACAGCAGTTACAGCCTCCCTGTCTCCACGCTTAAGTCACTAAGTTAAAGACAACACTTTTCGTAGTGTCTCCACCGTGTTCAAGGAACGTGTGGAATTTTACTCTTGCCATAAATACACATTTTATATCTGATTTTCCTAATGCCTGTGGGCAAATTGCTGAATCACTGGACAAATTGATTCAGTGGCCTCATTGGCAGTGGGGCACCAAAATTAAAAAAGGAGCCAGGGGAACATGATGCCAGCAGCCTCCTCACCCTGATATTTACTCGAATTAGAAACAAATCACTTAAAATATTGATACTGAGTATATGCAGATGCTGGAGAAGGGAGAGGCTAATTCTTAGGAGTTTTCCTTAAGTTTACTTACTGAACATTCAGAAGGGTGATTTTTTAAACCTTGGTGATCTAACTTTGCCTGGTAATTCAGCACAGGCAGTCCCTAGTTTGAGGTCAAGCTTGGCCAATCCTGATCTGTGACCTTGGGCAAGCTTCTTTGTGTAGCTCAAAGCCTGGCGTCTGCTGAGTTCTGTCAATTCACTTTGCCTGTAGCAGCAATTCCTGTTCAATCAGTTTTTAATCTCCTGTCTCCTCTCAGTGGACACTGTCAAAATGAGTTCAAAACTCATCAATGCTGACAGGCCGGTGCACTGGCCCTCCCTGCTCTCCTCCAGCCTTTGAGGACAGAGGACTGTAACAAATATCCAAGGTTTTGTGTTGTTGTTGTTTTTTCAACAGGGTTTCAAGCAGCCTAGGTTTGATTTGAGCTAGTTTTAGATTTAGATTTGAAACTTCAGATTTAGTTCCCAGCACCCACATGGTGGCTAATAGTTCCAGGATATCTAATTCGCCTTCTGGTCTCCCCTGGTATTGTGCACATGTGGTACACATACATACATAAATGCAGGCAAAACACTCATGCATATAAAATAAAAATAAATATTTCTTTAAAAATAAAGATGGCCGGGCAGTGGTGGCGCACGCCTTTAATCCCAGCACTTGGGAGCAGAGGCAGGCAGATTTCTGAGTTCGAGGCCAGTCTGGTCTACAGAGTGAGTTCCAGGACAGCCAGGGCTACACAGAGAAACCCTGTCTCGAAACACCCCCCCCGCAAAAAAAAAAAAAAAAAGATGGTCAGACATGGTGGTATGTATCTGAGTTCTAGGCCAGCTTGATTTCTATAGCAATTTCCAGACAGCCAGGGCTATATAGAGAGATCCTGTTTGTTTGTTTGTTTTGTTTTTTAAACCCCCCTGGCAATGGGCAAAGAGACACCTTGTTGGTGTGGCTGTTCTTATATCAGTCAAGGGCAGAGCAGATGACAGTTCTTTGTTCATCCTAGCTTGATGCCTGTCTTGGTAGCCAAAGCTGTCTATACCTAGGACTCATAAAAATCAAATCAAATCAAGTCAAATCCAGGCAGCACAGTGCAGCAGGAGGAAGACAGAAACCTGCAGACCCCCGTGCCAGCCACAGACCTACCATTCAGTTCACAGCACAGGCGAGCCATAGACAACCCACTTGCCACCACTCTACACAGCATGGATGGAGTGTTGGCATTTTGTCTATGCTCTGCCCCACAGTTACCTGGCAACATCCAGGTGTGCCTGACTCACTATAAAAGGGACTGCTCGACCCCCTCCTCACTCTCTTGTTCTCTTCTCTTCTTGCTCTTGCCCCTTACCCTCTTACCCCCGTCTCTCCCCACTCCTCTCTCCCCTCTCTCTCATGGCCAGCCTCTACTTCTCTCTCTCTCTCTCTTCTCTCTCTCTCTCTCTCTGCCTCTCTCTGTCTCTACTCCCTCAATCCCCTCTCCATTCCCTAAATAAACTCTATTCTAGGCTGGTACCTCAGAGGGAAGGGATGCCCCAGCATGGGCCTGCAGAGCACCGCACCCCCTTTCCCCACACCATACCGAGCCTCCACCAAACATATCCCTGACTTCTTATTTACTTTTTTTTTGTTTGTTTTTTTGTTTTGTTTTTCGAGACAGGGTTTCTCTGTGTAGCCCGGGCTGTCCTGGAACTCACTCTGTAGACCAGGCTGGCCTCGAAATCAGAAATCCCCTGTCTCTGCCTCCCAAGTGCTGGGATTAAAGGCGTGCGCCACCACCGCCCGGCTTCTTATTTACTTTTTATTTATTTATTTTTATAAAACACAACATGGAGGATATCTTCAAGGGGCCCACCAGTCTCATGGTCAGCCTGTAGTGATAGCCAGCACAACAATGTGAGTATGTGGTGGTCAGATGGCACCTTGTGTGGTCTAGCCAGAGCAGTGCTAGAGAACATGCCTTGGTGGTGCAGACAAGGGAGAGCCAACAGGCTGATCAGCTCAGCTACCATCCTGGCCCAGATCAGGGGTCTGAATTACAAAAATCTATGTAATCTGCGAATGGTTAAGATGCATGAAAGGGCAGTCCTGCTGATCCAAAGCTGCAGGATCTCCGTGACACAAGGCAGTGGGATAACCAGAAGTCCTGATGAGGATCCAATATTGATGATGTCACAGAAGCCAGAGATCTCAAACCAGACCAATGACTCACTGCATGAACATTTGCAAATGAAGTTGTGTGAACAGGGGCATACATTATGGTAGGACACACTGTGACACACTACAGAATCTGCGATGAGATGTTTTCTATGCTTTTTTGTTTGCTTGTTTGTGTACTTTCAGGGTGTGTGTTTTATTTTGGGAAGGAGGCTGCAAGGGCAAAGGGCAGATTTGAGGAGACAGGGACATGAGTGGGACTGGAGCGCATGATGTGAAACTCATAAAGATTCGATAAAATTTTAAAATAAATAAATGAATAAATAAAAATATGAGCTGGAGAGATGGCTCGGCGGATAAGAACACTGCTCTTCCAGAGGTCCTGAGTTCAATCCTCAGTAACCACATGTGGCTCACAGCCATCTGTAATGAGATCTGATGCCCTCTTCTGGCTGTGGGGTTTCGATTCCCTATCTGCATAGGATTTCTAACTGAGGTATGGCTCAGCAGCAGAACATTTGCTTTGAGTGTGCATAGCCTTGACCTTGAGCCCTAGTATCACCAAAAAAAGATGAATAAATGAGTGAATGAATGCATGAATGAATGAATATATAAGTAGGGGCCTGGCACAGTGGTGAATGTAACCATAACACTTGGGAGATTGAAGGAGGGAGATCAGGAGACTGGGAGTTTCAGGTCATTATTGGCATGTGGTGTGTGTGTGTGTCGTGGTGTGTTGGGATGTGGGCTGAGACTGTCTCCCCAAGGAGTCCTAGCTGTCTTCATTGGTTATCAAGTTCGAGGCTAAGATGGGTTATATGAGACACAGTCCCCCAAAACACAAATAAATAAATCTCACTGGAATGCAGTATGAAAATACTGAGTGGCTCTCTAACAAATCACAGTTCTTTTTGTATTTTGGAAACTCTTACAAATTGGGAAACTGTAAATACTGATTTTCTGATCAGAAAATAAATAAGCTGGTATGGTGACTCACACTTGAAGCTATTTGAGGATCTTCATGAGTTCAAGGACACCCTGGGTTATGGAGTAAATTTTAGATCAGTCTGGGCAACAGTGAGGCCCTGACTCAAAAATAATAAACAAAGAAACAACCAAACAGGTCTTGCAACAATGTGCAAGAGGTAAAGGCTCTCGCTGTCAAGACTGGAACCTACATGGTGGAAGGAAAGAACTGGCCATTGCAGATTATCTTCTGACCTTTGCTCACATCTCATGGCTTTACACACACACACACACACACACACATACACACACACACACCACAGAGAGAGTAAATAAATGTGATTAAAGCAAATGTGCACGCTTAATCCAGCACTGAGCAAGGAGGATTTCTAGTCGAGCAGCTGGTCTACAGAGTGAGTTCAGACACCAGCTACAAGAGAACCGTCTCGAAAAACCAAAAAAAAAATAAAAAAAAAAGCAAAAAACACAGAGAAACCTGTCTCGAAAAACAAAAACAAAAAAAAAAAAAGCAACATAACAAATAAAATATAAATTTTCACTTTTTTATTAATTTTTTTTGTTTTGTTTGTTTCGAGACAAGATTTCTCTGTATAGCCCTGGCTGTCCTGGAACTCACTCTGTAGACCAGGCTGGCCTCCAACTCAGAAATCTGCCTGCCTCTGCCTCCTAAGTGCTGGGATTAAAGGCGTGCACCACCACTGCCGGCTATTTCACTTTTTAAAAATATTTTTATTTAAAGAGTGTTTATTTTAGCTGGGTGGTAGTGGTGCATGCTTTTGATCTCAGTACTTGGGAGGCAGAGGCAGGAGGATGAATGTGATTTGAGGCCAGCCTGGTCTATAGAGTAAGTTCTAGGACAGCTAGGGCTACACAGAGAAACACTGTCTCGAAAAACCAATTTATTTTATATTGGGTATGAGCATTTTGCCTATATGAATGTATATGCACTGTATGTGTATCTGGTGGTCATGAAGCAGAGGGCTAGCATCAGATCCCTTGGAGCTGGAGTTATGAGTAGATGTGAGCTGCCATGTGGGTGCTGGAAACCTCTGAGCTCTCTTCAGCCCCTTATTTTAATTAAAATAAGATTATTTATTTATTATGTACACAGTATCCCGTCTGCATATATTCCTGCATACCAGAAGAGGTTATCAGATTCCATTACAGATGGTTGTGAGCCACCATGTGGTTACTGGAATTGAACTCCGGACCTCTGGAAGATCAGTCAGTGCTTTCAACCTCTGAGCCATCTCTCCAGTCCCCTTCTTTTAATTTTTAATTATATGTATATGTATGTGGGTGCATGAAAATGTGTGCTGTGCTTGTGGAGGCCAGAGGTGTCAGGTCCCCTGGAACAGGAATTACAGGTAATTGTCAGCTGCCTTATATAGTTGCTGGGAGCCAAACTCAGGTCCCCCGTGAGAGCAGTGTGCACTCCTAATCTCTGAGCCATCTTTCCAACCCAGTAAACTAAGAGAAAGAAAGTTCTCTGTGGAATTCTACTACAGACAGGATAAAGTCCATATACTAGCACCCAAGGCCTCTCCCCAACGGCAGGAGTGCTAACATGGTGTTATCTTCTAGACTTGTGGGACAGACACACCCTACACTGCAAACAACCTTGGCATACCTTGCCCTGAACTTAGCTTCCTGTCTTCCTCCCAAGCCTTCAGCTGGCCACGAGGACCTTCCATCTTCCCCACCTGCTGCCCTTGAACCACTCTTCTGGCAAGCACCTGGAGAGTCCATTTTCTGTGCCAGGTAGCAAAACTGCTTGGCAGATTTTCTTTGACACATTGAGTGCTGAGCTCCTCAAAGGCTGGTTCTATCTTCTTCACAGGGGCCCTGGCTCACTGCTTACATCCCAAATAGGCAATGGATGCTTCTGGAGTCAGAAAAGCAGTGTCATAGACTTGGGAAAGGTGAGGCAGGTTTTATAAGGGTGTGACTTGGGGTAGATTTTAAGAAAAAGTAATATGGACCAGGCTAACAAGATGGTTCAGTGGATAAAGGTGCTCGTCAAGAAGCCCACAAAGATAAGAAGGTGGCATCGGATTCCCTGGACCTGGAGTTACAGATGGTTCTGAGTTACCTTTGTGGGTATTAGAAATCAAACATGGGTCCTTGGAAAAAGCAGCCAGTAGCTTCTGAGACTTCAGTGCCCAGGACCCACACAGTGGCAGAAGAAACTGGTTTCTGAGAATTTCACCCTAAGAGGACTCTTGTCTCCTGAGACTTGTCCCCTGACTTCTGCACACACGCAGAGGCATGAAGGTGCCTGCACTCACACATGTACACACAAAATAGATAAAATAAATTAATATGTTAAAACACAAAATTTTCTCTCAAGTATGTTGGTGTCACTCTTTATGCTGATTGATGATACAGGAGACATTGGTCCTAAATGTTCTTTTACCTGGTAGAGATACTTTCTTTTTATAAATTAATTTCTTTTTTTTTAAGGTTTATTTATTATGTATACATGTATGCCTGCACACCAAAAGGGGGCACAAGATCTCATTATAGATGTTTGTAAGCCACCATGTGGTTGCTGGGAATTTGAACTCGGGATCTCTGGAAGAACAGCCAGTATTCTTAACTGCTGACCTATTTCTTCAGCACAGAGATACCAATTCTTGTTTTACATTTATAACTTTCAGTGAAGAAGATGCAATAATTACAAAGAAAACCAGTTGTTTAAAATGAGTGTCATCAGAAAACAAAATTAAAAGACAAATGACAACTGGAAAAATATTAATAACATAGAATAAGGAGATAATGGGGCTAGGAAGAAGTTTCAGTGGCTAAGAACATTTGCTGACCTTCCTGAGGACCTGAGTTCAGTTCCTTGCTACCATGTGGCAGCTCATAACCTTTTATAACTCCAGCTCCTGGGGATCTGATGCCTTCTTCTGGCCTCTGTTGGCATGAGGTGTGCATGTAGTGCATAGGCAAAACACATAAAATTAAATGAAAAATTTAAAAATTAAAAAGAAAAGATACTAACCACACATGATGGTGCTTGCCTTTAATCCCAGCACTTGGGACACAGAGGCAGGCAGATATCTCTGTTCCAGTCTATCCTGGTCTATAAAGTGAGTTTCAGGACAACCAGGGCTATTCAGAGAAACCCTGTCCAAACAACAACAACAAACCCCACTCAAAAGCCCAGCATAGCTAGCCAGGTCTGATGGCATATATCTTTAATCTCAGCACTAAAGTATTGGCAGAGGCAGGTGGATCTCTATAAATTTAGGCTAGCCTTGTCTACATAGTTTTAGGCCAGTTAGGGTTACATAGTGAGACCTAGTCTCAAGAAGAAACAAACATGCCGGGCAGTGGTGGCGCACGCCTTTAATCCCAGCACTTGGGAGGCAGAGGCAGGCAGATTTCTGAGTTGGAGGCCAGCCTGGTCTACAGAGTGAGTTCCAGGACAGCCAGGACTACACAGAGAAACCCTGTCTCGAAAACCCAAAAAAAAAAAAAAAAAAAGAAGAAGAAGAAGAAGAAGAAGAAGAAGAAGAAGAAGAAGAAACAAACAATAGACAAAAAACAAAACAACAACAACAACAAAAAGTTCAGTGTGATAGTACACACCTGTCATCCTAACACTCAAAAGAGTAAGGCAGGAGAACTGTGAGTTCCAGGCTAGCCTGGGAATATATGTATTCTAGTTGGATCAAAAAACACATACACACACACACACACACACACACACACACACACACACACACACTCAGTGTCAAAAGCCTGTAATCTCAGCATTTAGGAGGTGAGGACAGGATGATCGGAAGTTTAAGGACAGCAACTGCAGGAGTTTGAGGTCATCATGGTTCATACGAGAGACTTTCTCAGAAAGAAAACAACCCCCCAAGGTGGCTGAGCTGTGTTAAATCCACTCAGAATCTGCTTGGTGAAAGGGGAGAACTCCTGGATGAAGTCTCTAAGTCTCTAATCTCCATTCCTGCACCAGGGCATGCCTGCCTGTGCCCACCACATAACCACACATAAATAAAAGTTGGAAACAACAAACAACAGAAATGAAGAGAGCAACCCACTTCCACCCTCAGGGCTGGCTTCCTCTTTGGAAGAAGCTCTTCCTCGTCTGCATAACTCTCTTCCCCCAGGCATTGGTTCCCCATTACTTCACAATGGATCCTGCCCTGTACCTCTACCCAGCTGAAACTCCCAACCTGGCCCTGTTGAGCTTCTCCATGCTCTGTTTTCTATAGTATTTGTAATGTATGCCCATACATCACATACATCACACAGCATACTACAGAGCTTTCTGACTTCTGTTTCCTCCTGATAAATGAACTCTGTGAGGTCAAAGCGTTTATCTCTGCTAACATGTATCACAGCCTGAAAGGCCCTGCCTATGTTCTCAATAAATATTTGTGAAATAACCGAAGTTTTAGAAACAGCATGGGCTGGAGGTCTGGTGCTGTAGCCTGACACTTGTAAAGCCCTGGGCTCCAAACTCAATACCTCAATAGTGTTCCTATTTTGCTTTTTTTTTTTTTAAAACATATATGGATACATATACAACAGACATATGGATACATAGTAGAAGAAAGTATGTCAAAATGTTAATGGTCATCTCTGCTGATATTTTTTCCTTCTTTGTTTTTTCCTGTGTGTTTATTCCTGAAATCCTATATGAAATGGGTTATTTTTGGCAAGCCTGGTGGTACACACCTATAATCCTAGCACTCAGGACCGAGGCAGTGACTGGCATTGCAAGTTCCAGACCGACTTGAACTTCATATAGAGACAAAAATAAAGGGGGTATTTTTGGAATGGTTCAGTGAGTAAAGGTGCCTGCCACCAAACCAGATGATGTGAATTTGCACTCCAGAGCCCATGTGATGATGGAAAACAGAACCAATGTCTCAAGTTATCTTCTGACCTACAACACACACACACACACACACACAACACACAGAGGAGAGAGGAGACACAGACAGACAGACAGACACAGAGAGAAAGTCAACGAATAATTTAAAAATGTAGATCGCAAAGCTCCACATTTTAAAAAGTATTATCTTATCATGAGAAAACTGCTTCCTAAACCTCTTCTAAAAATCTCTAGTACCCTGGACTCAATGCCACACAGCAAACTGTTCTTGCTGTGAATTTTGTGAATCCACTTTTTTTCTGTATGAAAAGCATCAGAAATTGGAGAGGTAATAATGCAATACATGTAGTGCAAGGACACACATATATAAAATATTGCTTTTATTTTGTGCTAAATAATGTGATAAACAGAAGGTAATAAATATCTACGCCTCGCACATCCACTGCAACATCCCCAGGGAACACACCCACCTAGCAACCGGGAGTGGAGCTGAAGAGCAACGCTGTGTCTTTAATTCCGGGGCTAAGGTGGGGGCAGTGCAGAGAGGTTCCGCTTTCCCATTCCCTCAGCACCTCCAGTGGCAGCTGTCACCTGTAAGCCGAGCACCGCGCAGGGGAATGGAGCCCGGCGCCCATTGGACAGGACCTTTCGGCAGCCACCTACCCCCCAGTTTGGGGGCCAGGCCCGGCGCAGGCGGAGGATAGGAGTCCCAGGTGCCCTTCGCCCGCAGACTTCCCAGCACGGCGGCAAGGGCGTGACTGTAGTCCAGTTTCAGGGATCAGAGCCCCAGGTGAACCGGGCTGGGCGACTGGGGCGACCCGGGAGTCGCAGGGACCAAGTATGGCGCTGGCAGCCGCTGCCGCTGCTGCCGCCGCCGCCGCAGGGGTGAGCCAGGCGGCGGTGCTGGGCTTCTGCGGGAGCACGGCGGGCAGGTGCGCAACTCGGAGCTGCTGAGCCGCTTCAAGCCACTGCTGGACGCTGGGGACCCACGGGGCCGCGCGGCCCGTAGGGACCGCTTCAAGCAGTTCGTCAACAACGTGGCCGTGGTGAAGGAGCTGGACGGGGTCAAGTTCGTGGTGCTGAGAAAGAAGCCGCGGCCGCCGGAAGGACCCGAGGCCCCACTCTCCTCCAGCCCTGGGGTGCCAGCCGCGCTAGCCGAGTGCTCTGCTGTCCCAGTGGAGGACAACTGTGCCCCCGGGGCTCCCCACTCCCCACAACCGCCAGGAGAACCGTCGGAGGATCTCCGCAGCATCCGAGCTACAGCACACCTTTGAGACCCCACCCTCAGGGGTCACCCAGGTTGAGGCTCCATCAGGCTCAGCGCCACAGCCCGGGGGACCCGAGGATCTGGAGCTACCTCGGTCCTCGGAGCTAGCCCGACCGGCCAGCGTGCCGTCGGGGCTGGCCCTGACGATCACAGAGTCGCCAGGCCCGGAGCCTGCACCTCCCACCGGCGCAAGTGCCACCGCAGAAGCCTTGCATGCTGCCCGTGCGCTGCGTCGTCCCTGGCCCCGCGGCGCTGCGGATCCGAGCGGAAGAGCAGGGCCTGCGCCGGCAGCGGTCGGAGGAGCCGAGCCCGCGGGGCTCCCCGATGCTCCTGCGGCGGCTCTCGGTAGAGGAGTCCGGGCTTCACCTGGGACCTGGCCGCTCCCCGCATCTCAGGCGCCTGTCGCGCGCCGGCCCGCGCCTGCTGAGCCCGGACACGGAGGAGGTACCCGTCGCGCCGCCGCCGCCACCCGCGGTGCCCCTGGAGCCCACGGAGCACGAGTGGCTAGTGCGCACGGCCAGCGGTCGTTGGAGCCACCAGCTGCACGGGCTGCTCTTGCGAGACCGCGGCTGGCTGCCAAGCGCGACTTCATGTCCGGCTTCACCGCCCTACACTGGGCGGCCAAGAGTGGCGACCGGGAGATGGCTCTACAGCTGGTGGAGGTGGCGCGGCGTGGGGGGCTCCGTGGACGTGAACGCGCGCTCACACGGTGGCTACACGCCGCTGCACCTGGCGGCTCTGCACGGCCACGAGGATGCCGCGGTGCTGCTGGTGGTGCGCTTGGGCGCACAAGTGCACGTCCGCGACTACAGCGGCCGGCGTGCCTACCAGTACCTGCGGCCTGGCTCCTCCTACGCGCTGCGGCGGTTACTGGGTGACCCTGGCCTGCGATCTACCACGGAGCCTGATGCGGCCGGTGGTGGCAGTGGGAGCCTTGTGTCTCGGCACCCCGTGCAGGTGGCCGCCACCATCCTCAGCTCCACCACTAGCGCGTTTCTGGGCGTCCTGGCCGACGACTTGATGCTCCAGGACCTGGCCCGTGGCTTGAAGAAGTCAAGCTCCTTCAGCAAGTTCTTGGGTGCCTCGCCCATGGCTCCCCGAAAAAAGACCAAGATCCGTGGTGGCTTGCCATCTTTCACCGAAATCTCTCGTCGACCCACTCCAGGACCTTTAGCTGGTTTAGTGCCCAGTCTGCCCCCTCCAACCTGAATGGCCTTGGAGCTACCAAGGCCTTGGTTGACCTGTCAGGGCCTGTGGCACATCGTCTAAGCCTGTCCAAGACAGGCCCAACACCTGCAGCCTGTCTCACTTCCAATATTATCTGTTGCAGCCTGCTGTACCCAGATGGGCCTCCACCTTCTGTTTGAAATTTGATGTGCCTACAGAGATGGGATTCTTGTTCCCTGGAAGAGGAACCAAGCAGCCATGCTTGATCTTGGGAGGAGACTTGAAGTTAAGGGTCAAAGGTTAAGGGGCAGCAGCTGGTCTGGCCCCTGGAGGTGTTACCCAGAGGCTTCTTGGTGGACACATTCCCAAATCAGAAGTAGAGAGTGGCTCTCTAGATGTTCAAAGATGGCGACTTTAAGATCTGTAGTGGCTTTGTAATTTGATGCTTTTACTCTGTTTTTAAATTAAAATGAGGTACAGCAACTTTGATAATACCTTTTGAAATTCTATTTTTTTCCATTTTTAGGCAAAGTAGTAAGACATTTTCTTTTCAGTTTTTTTTGCTAAGTATTTTGGAAATCTATTTCTTTTAATAAACAGGAAGATGGTATGAGTCTAAAGTTAATCCTAAGCCAACAACACTCAAGCTTACCTACCTCATCGTAGGCGGTATGGATTCCGGAATCTTGAACATGGAGTAATTACTGTGAGCCTAATGAATGTAACTAATTCCAATTATACTGTGAATATTGAGAAACAAGGGTATGATTGGGCTTGGGGCCCACACCTTTAATCCTAGCACTTGAGAGGCAGAAGTAGGCAGATCTCCGTGAGTTCAAGACCAACCTGGCCTATGAGCAAGTTTCAGGCCAGCCAGGGCTACACAGAGAAACTCTGTCTCAAAACAAAACACACACACACACACACACACACACACACACACACCACCAGGAAAAAAACAAAAACTCAAAATGAGCAAAAATCGAACAAACAAAAAGAAGCCCATCTTGAGAGAAAGAGACATTTTGGTAAATCATTTAAAACTACTCCAGGACTATTTGTGTTCAGCCCTAACTGGTGACTACTTTGATTAGGCATGACATTTTAATTTTTTTTAAATTGTGATTTTATTGTGAATTTTGAATCCGTAGTTTTCAGTGCAATGGGTGACTAGTCAAACAAACAAACAAAAAATTATTATACCAGAAAAAAAAAAAGAACTGATTAATAGAAGCTAAATTATTGCTGTTTTTTTATATGAAAGTTCTGAACAAATAAGTATGAGGTATTTGTTTTTCAAAAACCATTTGAAATAGCAAATGTAGAGCAGCGACCTAGAATGATCAGTTTAACTTCTGCACCTTTGTTCCTTCCTATGGATGGCGCAGGCTTATGGCCAAGAGGTTCAGGTGGGCATAGTACAATTGTAAAAGTACCCCTTTCTTTTTAAGGTATGAAATCTATTGCTCAGTCAACTTTTTGTATCAAATCATGATATTACTGTCTTTGAAAGTTACGTTTGCATGCCATCAGTCATACAGAATGGTTCTTGTGGCACACAGTATGGCTTCCTTCCCAATATATGTCGGTGAGACTTTGAAATCATTAAAGACATCTCAACAGCCAATTATGGAATGGATTTAAGCAATGAAATAAACAGTTTCTGTTTTTATTTCTGCTTGTGTGTGGTGCCCTTCTCTGGTTTTCCTTATTTAATGGATGTTATTATTGGGGCTGGAGAGATGACTTGGCGGTTAAAAGCATAGAATGTTAAAGGCTCTTACAATAGACCCCAGTATGGTTCCCAGGACTCACATCAGTCAGTTCACAGTCTCCTGTAACTCTGGACTCCGTACCTCTACGTACACACACACCCATATATATAACAATAACATCTTGTTCTGTGTGAGAAGGAGGGAGTGTGGGTCTGCATGTGCCACAGAGCATATGTTGAGGTCAGGAGACAAATTTCAGGAGTCGGTTCTCTCCTTCACTGTGAGATCCAACATTGAACATAGGTTGTCAGGCTGCTAGGCAAGTGCTGTACCTGCTGGACCACCATGCTACCTCCCTCCCTCCTTACCTCCCTCCCTTCTCCTTCCCCCCCCCCACCCCTAGGGCTAGAGAGTGAATCCTGGGTGTCTTCCATAGTGGACAAAATCACCCACTCGCTACATCCCACTCCTGTTCTATCTATGCAATGTCCTCTGTATATTTCCACCGCCCCCTTTCAAGCATTCTATATTCAAAGAGTTTCGAATTTCTTTGCAAAGGAAAGAATCAGTCACACAGGCATTTAGCCGTGAACCACGGATAAATGCAAGCCCTGATCCCACTCTCTCTCTGCCTCTCCTGCCGGGAACTCTAGCTAGTCTGCATATATTATTTTAAAATGCAAATTAAATCTTCTGCCTCTGCAGATAAAATGTGGAGAGGCAATAATCACAGCAATTTGGTGCAGCTCAAGCTCCAGGAGACAGAATGAAACATTAGAGGTTTTCTGTGGTGAAGGAAAAGCTTGACTGAGAAGGGGTGACAAAGGTCCCAGGGGCAGACATGTCTGTCTGCTTTGAGAGACAAGATCCCAGCTAAGGAGCAGTAAAGAGAACCAGTGATCACAGAGCGCTTACCTCCCAGGAGAGGAATCTTCATATTTCCCCAGCACCCTGAAAACCTCCAAGTGGTATGAATCATTTGCTAAAGCTAGAATCAATAACCCCACAGCCTGGGTGTTAGGAACCACTGCTGTTCCCTCGAAGGTCAAGACTGTTCTGGAACTGTGCAGGAGATCAGCAGAATGACAGTGTTGGTGTCAGGATCGGGGAAGAGCCGTGTATTTATTTTCTTAAAAGAAAATCATTAGTTGGTAGCCAGAGAGCAAGGAGCGAGAGCAAGAGAGAAGAGAGAGGGAGGGAGAGAGAGAGAGAGAGAGAGAGAGAGAGAGAGAGAGAGAGAGAGAGAGA
Source organism: Mastomys natalensis (assembly GCA_021653895.1). NCBI lineage: Eukaryota > Metazoa > Chordata > Mammalia > Rodentia > Muridae > Mastomys > Mastomys natalensis. The sequence continues at coordinate 1,026,018 of JAJTUV010000625.1, read as the reverse complement.
GAGAGAGGTGAGTTGGTAAAGTGCTTGCTTCATAAACTCATGAACCTAAATAAGAACCTAAAATTCCACATTAAAAAAAAAAAAAATCCAGGTGGCCAAGTGTAGTGGCACCTGCCTTTAATCCTGGCACTAGGGAGGCAGAAACAAGTAGATTGCTCTGAATTCAAAGCTAGCTGGTCTACACAGTGAATTCCAGGACAGCCAACACTACATAGAGAGACCATGTCTCAAAAAACAAAACAACAAAAAAACCCCAAAATAACAAAAACAAAATGAAAAAACCAAACAGGGGTTGGAGGGATGGCTCAGTGGTTAAAGAGCACTGACTGCTCATTCAGAGGACCTGGGTTCAATTCCCAGCACCCACATGGCATCTCACAACTGTCTGTAACCCTAAGCTCTGACACCCTCACACAGACATGCATGCAGGTGAAACTCCAATGCACATAAAATAAAGATAAACAAAATTATTAAAAAAAAAAAAAAACCAACCAAACAAACAAAAAAGCATGGTGTGGGATCGGAGAAGTAGGTTAAGGGCACTGGCTGTCTTCCAGAGGACTGGCTTTTGCTTCTCAGCCTGGTGGAGCATGGTGGCTCCCAACCTCTGAACTTCAGTTCAGGAGGTCAGACATTCTTTCTGAGTTCCCTGGGCACCAGCCACTCAAGTGGTATACAGCAAAACACGCATGCACATAAATAATTGATGATGATGATGATATAAAACCAAGGTGTGATGGCTGTTCTTGTATTCTCTGTGCTGGGAAAGTAGAGTCAGAGGATTCCTTGGAGCCAGCCAGCCTAGCCTACTTAGTGAGATCCAGGCTACTGAGCAGTCCTGCTCAAAACAAAACAGCAAAGCAGAAATCCACAGAAGAAACAAATTAAAAATCCAAGTGGACAACATCTGAGGAAAGGCACCTGAGGTTGTCCTCTAGAGACCATACATGTGGGCATGCACGTGCCCCCACACATTTGCACCTGCACACAAGTAAACACACACACACACACACCCCATGAAATACACCCAGACACATGTAAAATAAATAAGTGTAATAGAAAAATGAACTGTTCAGGCAGTTAAGGTGGTAAAGGTTGGCCCAGGAGGAGACTTTTAATGGAAGACAAGTTCATTGTTGATGTAGATGTGTGTGAGTCCCAGCCACAGCACACTCGAGAGTGTTTTACATCACCTTTGGTGGAGGTGGGGTTATTCTAGAACAAGCCTCTCTTGCCTAATGAAGACTCAGGGCATGGGTAACAAATCTGTAAGCTGTGTTTGTTAAGTGTGTTCCAGGCACAGTTTCAATATGCCGAAGTTATTAACAAGCCTTGTGTATGGCAGAGACTCAGTATCTGAGCGCTTCCCTCACCCACCCCATTTGTGCGTGTGTTTGCACATGTGCATGTACATAGGCACATATTGGGTGGTACATGTCAGTGGGTGGGTGGGTGCAAATGCATATGGAGGCTTAAGGTTGATGGCCAAAATAATTCCCAATCCTTCTTCCACCTTTTGCAGTGAGGCAGGGTCTCTCAGTCAACCTAGAATTCATGGATATAGCTAGTCTCCCTAGCCAGTTTGTTCTAAGAATCCCCGAGGTGGGCCACCATGCCCATCTGGCATTAATATTGTTTTGGGGGACTGAACTCTGATTTTCGAGCTTGCTCACCAAGCTCTTAAGTACTGAGCCATGTCCCTGGCCCATTCATGTCTAGATTTTTAAGTCAGGAAGCTGAGGAGGCTGCAAAGGTCGGAAGAAACATGTTCAGGTTCATTTCTAGTAAGTGGCAGAAAGGCATGGCATCATCCCTAAACCCATTTATTGACTGTGAGGGTTAGTGTTGGCAAGCGGAATCTGAAACCATCCAGAGAGACGGGCCTCTGGGGATTCCCTTGATTATATTACTTGATCTTGGGTGGGACCACACCCTGGGCAGGGAATCCTGGACTGTGTAGAACAGAGAAAGGAAGCTGAGCAGCAGCAGCATGGTTGCATTAATCTCCCTCTGCTTCCTGTTTGGACACAGTGTGATCGGCTGCTCCAACCTCCAGTGGCCTGGAATTCTCTGCCCAGATGGACCGTGCTCTGGAACTGCCAGTCTGATTAAAGCCTCACTCCTTTATTTTGCTTTTATCATATGGACAGAAACTAAAACAGTGACTTGGGGCTATTCTCCTACACTCCATCTCCTTCCTCTGTGCAAGACTGGCAGTTCCCATCCTGCAGACTGGGGGAGGAGGAGCTACTCCAAGTGAATAGTTAGCCTTTGAGATCTGCAACCTGAGTGGTATGGCGGGTGGGGGCACTGAGTTGCTTCTAGGATTTGCTTTACATCCTTCTTCTTTCTTCTTCTTCTTCTTCTCTTCTTTCTTCTTCTTTTCTTCTTCTTCTTCTTCTTCTTCTTCTCTTCTCCTTCTCCTTCTTCTCCTTCTCCTTCTCCTTCTCCTTCTCCTTCTCCTTCTCCTTCTCTTCTCCTTCTCCTTCTTCTTTCTCCTTCTCCTTCTCTTCCTCCTCTTCCTCCTCCTCCTTCTATAACCATATTTGTGTTTGCAAACAAACACACTTCCTTCTATTAGGAAAAATGATTTCCCAGTAAAGGGAAATTAACTCACCTTTGTATGGTAGTAGTTCAGATAGGATCAAGAGAGCCGGAGTAGGTAAGAACACTGACTGCTTCTTTAGATGACCTGGTTCTATTCCCAGCGCTGATACGGTAGCTTCTGGTTCCAGTTCCAGGGGTCCAGCAGCCTCTTCTGGATTCTGCAGGCACCAGGTACCAGGCACATACATGCAGGCAAAACACTCATATACATAAAATAATATTTTTTTATTCTTTTGAGACAGGGTCTCATTGTCAGGTCCAAATTCTGTCAATCAAACAAAAGCCAGCATTCCTCAGAAACTACCCAAGGAGCCAGTCCCTTTATCACTGGTAGAAAGAACAAATGGCTATCTGTGGTGTCTATTGTCATACTAACATATATGATGGCCTCCAGGCTCCCTCAGTATTGCAAGAACCTGTTACAGAGTCAGTGCTGGCATCCTGGACCTTCTCACCCTGCCTCTTACCCTAAACTTCTCTACCTCATGAGCTTCCCTTCTCTCCTTCCTCTAACTTTGCTATGTCAGCTATGTGCTCCCCTGGTCTCCTTTTCTGACTTCTCTCTCTCTCTCTCTCTCTCTCTCTCTCTCTCTCTCTCTCTCTCTCTCTGTGTGTGTGTGTGTGTGTGTGTATGTATTTAGATATTAAATATTTAAATATACATATACATATATACACATTTAAATCTAAGGCAGACATGATGGTACCTGCCTTCAATCCCAACACTCAGAAAGTAGAGGCAGGAGTACTTCTTGTGAGTTCCAGGTCAGTCTGATCTACATTGATAAGTTCCAGGTCAGCCATGGGTACATAGTGAGACCTTATCTCCAAAATAAAAAAAAAAATAAAATAAAATTAGAATCATTAGAAGGAGGGTATGGGGGTACATCTTATAACCCCATAAGGTGAAGGCAGAAAACCAGGGACTCAATGACATCCTGAGTATGGGTATACAGAGTTCAAGGCTAGCCTGGGGTACTTGAGGCCTTGTCTCAAAATAATAACCATCATCTTCAGAACCAACAATATCACTCTTTCAATATTTTATTAATTTTTTTATATTATGTGCATATGTGTGTGTGTGTCAGAGAGAGAGAGACAGAGAGAGAGAGAGAGAGAGAGAGAGAGAGAGAGAGAGAGAGGCATGTGTGTGGAGGCCGGAGAATGACTTTCAGGAGTCAGCTCTATCCTTCTGCTGTGCAGGTCCCAGAGATGAAACTGGGTTGTCAGGATTGCATCTGGTACCCTCAATCACTGAGCTATCTCTCTTTATTCCTTCCTTTTTGTGGGGTGTTGGGATGGGGTGGTGGTTCAAGACAGGGTTTGCCTATGTAGCCCTAGCTGTCCTGGAACTCACTCTGTAGACCAGGCTGGCCTCGAACTCACAAATATCCTCCTGATTCTGCCTCCCAAGTGAACACTGCCTTTCTTAGCTCACATTCCTCTACTACTCTTACCATCCCACCGAAACTGCCACCAAGTGAGCTGAAAGCACCTGTCAATCTTTATAAAGATGCTTTCAGGGGCTGGAGAGGTGGATCAGTGGTTAAGAGCACTGCTTGCTCTTGCAGAGGACCTGGGTTCAGTTCCCAGCATGCACATGGCCCTTCACAACCATCTGTAACTCCAGATCCAGGGAATCCAGCTCTTCTTTCTTTTGATCTCCAAAGGCACCACCAAGCATGCATGCAGCACACATACAGGCATACATGCAGGCAAAATAGCAAACATAAATAAATGTAAAAGAAGAGGAGGGAGAGGAGAAGGAGGAGGAAGGAGAGGAGGAGAGGGAGAGGAGGAGAATGTAGTGGCAAATTTTCCCTGCAAGGTGGGAGGAGCTAAAGTGGGAGGAGCGAAGGTGGGAGGAGTAAGGAAAGGAAGAGAAGGAAGAGGAGGAGCTTGGAAGGAGGCAGAGATGTAGAAACGATGGAGAACCATGCATATATGGGAAGCAGCCCTGGTAACAACTTATGTCTAGGTTAGTTAATTGATTAACACTTCTAATTGTGTGGGCATCTTGTTATTTGAGCATTACCAAATATATAAAGCTATTGGATAATCTTTAAACATTAGAGTCTCATTTTCTACTGGGTACCACGTGGATGGAGGAATGGTCTGGGCTCAGCCCAGCCTTGAGACAACGTGGGAGATTGACAGAACCATCACCCACGCTGGCATCTCGTGTGTGGCAGGGCCTGTGTCTCTGGCCGCCTGAGTGGCAGCCTGAGCCGCTACTCGTCACCTCAGGTCTAGCCTAGTCGGGAACATGGTGGCCAGATCGGGTGCTGCCATTTTAAACAATTACTTCAACAGGAGGAGGGGGAAGGGAGGGGAGAAGAAGAAGAAGAAGAAGAAGGAGAAGGAAGGAGAAGGAGAAGGAGAAGGAGAAGGAGAAGGAGAAGGAGAAGGAGAAGGAGAAGGAGAAGGAGAAGGAGAAGGAGAAGGAGAAGAGAAGAGAAGGAAGGAAGAAGAAGAAGAAGAAGAAGAAGAAGAAGAAGAAGAAGAAGAAGAAGAAGAAATGGTTTCATAAGTAGATTTGTTTTTCCTCTCCAGGCAGCCTTTTGTCTTTGGAACTGGTCTCGCTATAGGGAACTGCTACACTCTGGAGATTTCCTTTAAATCTCTAAAGGAAAGAAAGAGTATCCAGGAAGGAGGGGAAGTAGAAGGGGAAGATGGAGGAAAAGAAGAGAAAGCATAGAGCAGGGGATGGAGGGTGGGGAGAGAAAGAAGATATCTTAATTCATCTCTCTCCCGCGGAGGGGGAAAACAAATTCCCTTGATGGGAAATGCCGAATGATTTAAATACCCCTAAGTGGTGGTCCGGCTGTGACAGTGACACTAGGATGAGAGGATTTCTTCACAGCACGTGTACTCCTCATCCCACCACTCACCTCTTCTGGGTACAGTGCATTGGCCCTAACTTTCCCTGAGAGCCTCTGCCATCTGAATGGCCAGCGCCTCCATCAGTATCAGTGAGGACACAGGGTTTCTGCTAGTTACTGACTGAGGTACCTTTTGTAACGAGCAGAATGTTCTCGACAGCTTGGGTGCCGAAGAACATAGCTTCCCCGTTCCATTTCCAATTTACAGTATTAAAGTAAAAAGTACACCAATTAAATTCTTAGGAGGAGGAGAACAGCGGGGGCGAGATGAGCGGGAGGCCGGTGGTGATGCCTGTTGCCCAGCAACAACAGCCCGAGCCAAACATCCAGCAAGGCCCAGGGCGCCGCCTCCAGCAACCGAGGGCGTGAGCGACACCGAATCACTGCTCAAGCTGTGGAGGCGGTGGACAGATACATTTCTGGATGAATGCTCTGGGTCCACATACCCAGGTTCCCTCCTCCGCACATCTCATTTGGTCAACAGTTTTCCAACGTAGTCCTGGTGGCAGTGAAAGGCAAGCTAGCCTTTTCCTTCTTAGCTAGCCAGAATTTCTTTCCGACAGAAGCAAAAGGTCAATTCCAGCTTTCAAGCCCAAAAGGGACATTGCCCATCAGAGCCGGCCAAATCCTGGTGGCTAGCCTGAAGCTTGTGCGAGTTCTCCAGGCTGCGGGTGGCCACTGTGTGGGTGGAAGCTTCCATGGTAAGGAAACAGTGCCATCTGCTGGCAGTGTACCGCAGGGCCAACGCATCAGGTTTCAGGTATCCCCAAAATCTTGAAGTCTGGGATGCTCTGTTGTGAATTCCTGAGTGCCCTCAAAAGAAACCACCGATTAGACAGGATAAAAACTGAGGCAAGAAGGAGACAAGATCAGGCTGGACACAAGGACCAGCCCTAGAACTGTGGCTTTCAAAAACTGTCAGGGTTGAGGACGGAAATCTCGTTATTCCCCCTTCGAAAAACCCAGCGCAGAACCAAGATTTATTCTAGCCCGAAGATGGCGGCCGTCCCTATCCTCACCCATAAGCTAGAAGTGCTTTGAAATACACACTTTCCATTGGCCAAGTGGACAATGTTAGATGTGTTTCTAAGAATATCATAATAGAAGCATGCAATGGGAATTGCATGGGCAACAGGCAGAGATTAGTAGCTTCCATGCAGAAGGCTCCTTCAAGAGACCCTGCCCACAGGGTTCAAAGCAACAAAAGGAAAGCATAACGTTAGAATCCGCAATGGCCTCCGCAGCAGCCCCATATGCTTTTTATAAAATCTCACAATGAGAACATTGTTCTGTGCTCAATAGCCCGACTGTTGCAACTGATGCTTTTAGTATGAATATGGCCATTTACAATTCTCAGTCATTTGCATTTACTGACAATACATATCAGAAAACAAGCCCAGAAGTAGCAATTTCTCCCTTTGAGGTCTGTTGGCTTTAAATACACATACACGCTCACTTTAATGTGCCCAACTTCCAAAAATACCTGAGTTTTAAGAGAAATATTCTCAGCCCTGGTGTTTGCAGCTGAGAGACTGAAGCCAATCTCATGTTAATTTCACAAAGTTTGTTGTCTGTGCGTGGGCCTGCTGTACAAATGGAGATAGGTTTCTCCTGTGTTTTGGACCATCACATACCACCTCTCAGTCAGCCTTTTCCAAACATAGTAACAAGCACTAGTTGCCTTTCTGGGAATTTAGGCCTCATCTTCAACTCCCTCCTTCTGTCCCCTTCTTGTCTGGTTGATTCAGAGCTGGTCTCCAACCAACAGCTGGATAAGATATATTTGTGTTTTGAGGTGTGTATGTAGGGAGAGAGGTCTCAATAAGTTGCTAGGTTGGTCTGTAACTCATGGTTCTCAAGAAAAACCTCCCACCTCTTTCTGCCTGGCAAGTGCTATGATGACAGACTCTAAGTTCAGTGGACTTTATTTATTTATTTTGGAGGTGGCATAGTTGGTTGGTGATAGTTAGATAAAGCCACGTGTTTGCATATGGGTATGTCAATGCCACAGCATTCATGTTAGGCCAAAAGACAACTTCCGGGGCTTGAGAGATGACTCAGTGGTTGAGTACTGACTGCTCTTCCAAAGGTCCCGAGTTCAATTCCCAGCAACCACAAGGTGGCTCACAACCATCTGTAATCTGTAATGGGATTTGATACCCTTTTCGGGTGTGTCTGAGGACAGCAGCAGTGTGTGTACTCATATATAAAAGAATAAATAAATTAAAAAAAAAAAAAACAACTTCTGGGAGTTGGTTCTTTTCTGTGGAATCTGGGGTTTGAACTCAGGTTATCAGACTTGTACAGTGAGTTCTTTTGCCAGCTGAGACATCTTACTGGCTCAAGACCTAAGCTTTTGTGCTGGTGATCTAGTTACCAGGGCAGTTAGCAATTGCCTGGGTGGGGTGGAGGGGCAGTGGAGTGCTCCTCAGCCCCCTCCCCCTGCTTTCAAACCTGATTCTCCAGTCTCCCTAGACATTTCTGGGCCAAACTGGCACTCAAGTCCTTCTTCCATTCTGGTCAGCCTGGACTGCTGCTGGAGTTTTGTCAATGAGACACACACACACACACACACATACACACACACTTTGCCTTGTCATATGCAGGCAACGCATGCTCCTCTTAGAGAATTTATTAGAAAAGAAAATGCAATGCTCATTTACACCTTAAGCTGCAGTGTTCTCTCTAGACCCTTCTGTCTCCCACCAGCTCTGCCAGAGGGACTTGCCATCACACGGGGAGCGTGCAGTGGTTATGATCCTTGGTCGTGCTTTGTTTTTGTGGATGCTCTACGAGGGATTGAACCCAGGGTCTCACACATGACGAGCAAACACTCTAAAACCCATCTCTATCTGCAGCCTTCTCTTTAAGTTATTTTTATATTGTTTATTCGGGGGTGTTTTGCATGCATGTATGTATGTGCCCCACCCGTGTGCAATCCAGAGAGTGTCAGATACCCCAGGACTGAAGTTGCAGAAGGGTGTGAGCCATGCAGCATGGATGCCGAAATGGAACCCAGATCCTCTGGAAGAACCTCTTTTTACGTCTTATTTTGAGGCAGTCTCCTAAGTTGTCCAGCCTGGCTTTGAGTTCCCTCTGTAGCCCAGATAGGCCTTGAAGTTGAAATTTTCCCATTCAGCCTCCCATATAGGCGGGATTACAGCTACACCATCAAGCCAGGCTTTGAATACTGCAGTTTTTAAGACCCACAAATTAACTCCCAAATAATTACAAACTTGAATAAGGTCTCAGGAGAACACTGCGGGAAGATGTGTCCTGGGAAGGCCTGGTCTGACTCCTCCCTACTCTTTCAAGGGAAAGCTCTCTATAAAGCATGGCCCCAGTTGTGGGTGAGTCTGGGACAATGTTCCCACCTCCGCCACCTGTAACTAGATAAGGGTAGCAAGAAAAGGTTGTTTATCTAGAGGACGGATTCCTGGGGCCCAGGACAGTCTGGGAGAAAGGGGATGATGCTGAGGTCGCTCCAGATAGTGTCCAGCTGTTCCTTAAGGAACCGGATTCGATCGTCTAGGCTGCGCTGCTGTGACAGGATCCTGGCCTTGGCGGTTAGCAGCACACAGTAGGAGCGCAGATGCTCTGCGGCAGCTCCCGTTCCAACACCTGACGCAGGGTTTGCTCCCGCCGAGCCACATGCTCCTTCAGTTCCTTAGCGTCCTCTTGCTGTCGCTGTAGAATCAGGAGTCTCTGCAGCAGAGAGGCCTGGAACCACCGGGAGAGGGCGCAATGAACACCGCTGCTACCGGGATGATCCCGCGGTAGACAAGATCCCCTCCAAACCCTGCTCTTCCCCCAATCTCAACCCCTTTTAACCCTCTCCTCAGGGTCGCTGTCTGAGCCAGCCCTAGCCAAGGCGAGGTTTACACGGGCCAGGCGACTGCCTAGCAGAAGCAGAAGACCAAGTACGCGCTCTAGATCAGTCATGAACCGGCGGAACCGTTCCAGCTCCCGGGGTGTACAGGCCTGGCTCACTGCAGCCTCCAGAACTCCATTGCGTTGGGTCCAGTCTGCGGCGGTACCCCGCAGTCGCTCCTGCTCGGCGTGAAGATCCTGCAGCATCTTTTGGAGGAGGCGGGCTAGTTCCACCTGCCGGGGGGGGCCTAGGTATTCAAAAACTGGGCCAAGCCCGAATTTCTCCCACGAGTTACTAAGCCGCAGCCCCACCCAGCTTCCATCCCTCTACCCACCCTACCCGACTCACTTTCTTAGCCTGAGTGCTGTTTCCTTCTGGGAATCCCTGGCCACTTGATTGGTCAGGCACAGGGTCGGGGGTAGAGTTTTCAGACCTTGATGCCTCCTGGGATGTCGGCAGGTCCTGGGTGAAGTGGCATCCGCAGGACCTGAGGACAAAGCCAGAGTTCTCTGAATTTTTCTGCCTTAGACGGCAGATACGCAGAATCAGGAGTCCTTAGTGTCTGTCGCTCACCCTTCCTCGATGCACCAGCCTTCTCTCCAGCCTCCCCACAGGCTGGCCTCATCGCACTCTGGATCTCTTCGGCAGGAAAAAGCCATCCAGCAGGCCCAAAGGTGGCTCTGGACGGGCTGGGCGGCAAGAGTATGGCTCAAAGAGGGATCTAGTCTGGCCAGCTCCTGAACCAGCTCCTCAAAATGCCGACTAGGCCAAGTAGGCTTGGAACAAGCTGGCCCAAGTCAGGGAAGTGTGGTGAGGGGACCCTGAAGTCTCAGAGTCTGAAGATCTCAAGACATCGATCGAGGGAGGCTTGAGGGGGGTTTTCTCTGTAGCTGCAGAAGGGTCAGTGGGCCCATTAGTGTCAAAGGTTGGGATGTCATCATTTGTAGTCTCAGGAGTGCTTGTAGGTCTGGAGATATCCGCAGAGCCATTCACCTCTTGCCAATAGTTGTCGGCTCCGTGGTCCCTGGAACCTCACAGAGGGGGCTCTCTGCTGAGACAGCAGTCTGAGCAGCTTTTTGCTTAAGCCATTTTCATACTGCTGGTAGGAGGTGCTGGAAGTGGAAGGGATACTGAATCAGAGAAAAGGCTGGTAGCCGGGCGGTGTTGGCGCACGCCTTTAATCCAGCACTGGGAGGCAGAGGCAGAGGCAGAGGCAGAGGCAAAGAGGCAGAGGGCAGAGGCAGAGGCAGAGGCAGAGGCGAGGCAGAGGCGGCAGAGGCAGAGGCAGAGGCAGAGGCAGAGGCAGAGGCAGAGGCAGAGGCAGAGGCAGAGGCAGAGGCAGAGGCAGGACTGGGGTTCAAGGCCAGCCTGGTCTACAGAGTGAGTTCCAGGACAGCCAGGGCTACACAGAGAAACCCTGTCTCGAAAAACCAAAAAGAAAAAAGAAAAAGGCTGGTACAGACAAGAGCTCACTTTTCAAGAGCTAGCTGCTTGCCACCATCCCACCACCTGGGCATTACAAGCGAGAGTTCTCAGCCCTCTGGCATTTTCTAGATGTATATGTGTGTGGAGAGTGTCTCTCTGTGCTTGGACACAAGAGGGGATTCACCTGGTTGGGAGCCCTTGGGGGGCATGGGAATCTTGAGGTGATGCTGTTTTGGCTTCTTTCAGGAACACTTCATCATCAGGGAGGGTGGGGCCCGGAGTAGACACTGTGGTCTCAGAGATTCTCCGACCACAGCCAGCTGGTTTGGTCTGGAGGGCCTCTCCAGGACACACCACTGCAGCCTCCTTCTGGGTCCAGAACCTAGAGGCAGGGAGTCTACAGTGACCAGGAAAGAGGCCCTTCCTACTGCACCTACTGCAGAGCACGCAGTTTGCAAACGACAGTCAGAAGTCTCAGACAGAGACAGGTAGACTGTCCTGTAATGATTAGACCGTTGTCAACTTTACTGGATTTGGAATTACCTAGGAGACACACCTCCGACTGACTGAGGGGGTTTCCAGAGAGGTGTCACTGAGGAGAGAAGATGTATATATGTGAGGACAGTGTCAGAGACTGTAATCTGACTGAATGTGGGCAGTGACATCCCATGGACTGGGGTTCAAGGACTGAGCAGAAGTGGACAAAGAGAGAAGGAGCGCTGAGCACCGGCAGGAGTCTGTTTCCCCGATAGAGGGTAACCAGAAGCGCCTCACACTGCCTGACTCCATGCCTTCCTGCCGTGGTGGACTCCACTCTCTTTAACCACGAACTGAAATAAGTATTTCTTCTTTAAGTCCTCTTTCTTAGGAATTTGGTCTCAACAATAGGAAAAGTAATGGATACAGGACCCGTGATTCCTTTCTAAAGCAAGACACATGAAAGTTGACTCCAGACAACTTTGTCCCCAGAGTGTCCCATGTCTCTCACCTGGAAAGCTTGGTCTGAAGCAGTGGTCTGGGGGTTTCTGCTCTTTGAGGAACAGCCTAGAACAGGGAAACAGCGACTTGAAACAATCTCCTACATGCCGCCCCTCCCCCCACCAGTCGACGTCCTTTATCTTCCATACCTGGACAGTCCTTTCTGAACCCTTGCGGGGTCCCATGACCTCGCCTGAAACACTCTGACTCCGACCCGCCGGCCTATGGACACTGCCAAGATCCGCGGACCCGGAGTTCAGCTCCATTGAGCTTAGGGACTGAGTCTCCTGCAGCTCTTTGGAGTTAGCCTGCATCCCACGCTGCAACTCCTGCGTGGAATAAGCCTCTCTCAAGCCCTCGTCCGTGGGCCCACCGCTCCAACCCACGCGATGTAGTTTGCCTGGCTCCGAGAAGCAGCACAACCTCTGCTGGCTCGCGAGGCGCCCCCGGCTAGCTGCACCCAGCGCTGGGGCCGCGGTGCGCGCCGGCTTCGCTTCTCCTAGCTCCTGGCTGCTGGAGGCTGAGCGCACGTGCGCCGTGGGAGGTCGCGCGGGGAGTGCGGGGCGCAGGCGGCCGGGCAGGCTCATGCGGAGCTCCTTTCGCTGGAAGGACGTCTCTCGCAGCACTCGCCGCTGTGCGCCCTGTAGCCGCTGGCGGTAGGCGGCCCGCGAGGCTGGCGGGCTGGGCGGCTCTGCGGTGCGTGCCGTAGCTTCAGCCTCGGCGGCCAGCGCGTACAGCAGCGGGGTGTCTTGTCTGCTTAGTGGTCCCGGGTTTTCCTGGGCCTCTGGGGACTGTGGGTCACTGTGCCCAGCGACGTCCTGCCCAGGTTGCTGGGTCTCTGAAAGGACAGCGTCCTTCGAGGTAGGGGATCGGCTGCCCCAAACCACTCTCAGGTAGTCCCAGTCTAGGTAAGGGAGGTGCTCGGTGCCAGAGGATGGCGTGTGCGTCTCGGGACCACCAGACGCCGTAGAGAAAGAGCTGTATGCCGAGTCGGCACGCGTGGACAGACGTCGCAAGTCCAGGCTTTCAGGGGCTGAGGCCTGGGAGGTGCGATCTCTCCCAGTACCCAGGGCCTCCATGGTTGTACAGTTGGGAACTGGAGTTGGCTGACCTGGTGGGGGCCGAAAAGAAAAAAACAAACAAACAGACAAAAAAATCACCAAAACACAGATGGGCTGGTGGGTGAAGAGTTCAGGCAAGGGGTAGGACAACCTGCTGGCTCCTTTACCACGGAGAACTGGGGGGCTTACACGTCCCCTCCCTGGTCACATGGTCCCTAGCTCTGGCATCTTCTTTCTCCTCAGTATGGTAGAGAAACTTTTGAGATTGACACGGCATGGGCAATAGGACGCGCGCTAGTCTGGGCATTGGGAACCTTAGTTCTGACGCAGTCGTCCACTCCCTTGCCAGGGCTCCCCTAGTGGCACCTCTGCTCTGACACCTCCCGCAGTGCTGAGAACAGGGGCATACTCAAACCCCAGTCCCACCCAGGCTGCTTCCTGTCCATTCTGTTAGCGTCTCTGTTTGATCTCTCCCTGATAAACAATGATCAAGAACACTGAGGTCACAGAGGAGCCCAGAAAAGAGAGACAAGAGGCAAGGCAGGAGCAGAGGCAGCTTCACAATCTGTCCTCCCCATTCTGTGCCCTTTATGGTTCAAGCGTGTAGTATAAATCCTCATCTTAGTCCTCATCTCCCTGTGTGCTGTTTTACAGATGAGAACCCCACGGTTCTGAGGAGACACACACACAGGTCATAAGCAGCAGAGCCCTGGCTGGGATCTAGGCATGCCTCCAAGTTCACTGTAGCCAAAATCAATTTCCTAGAGGCAAACCCTGGCCAAAGCCCTTGCCATAGTCTCTCTTTCTCCAAGAAAACCCAAAGTCCGAGTGGGACATAAGTCAACTTTAAGTGCCATAAATTCCAGAATAATACACTGGGTGGGCCTGCAGCTCTGTCTTCTGTCTAGGAATCTTCAGCAGACACCCACCTCTCTTATGCTTCATCCATAGGACTCAGCTTGGAGGTCTTGAGATTCTTTGCAGGAGTCACCCATCACCCCTACTCTGCAATTGTTTGCTATTTCCTCCTCCCATTCCCACCCCTGAGTTTCCTGGGGACAGGTTCTGCCCTTATTTGTCACCCAGTACCTGGCACCAGTGCTGGCATGTAGTCAATGTTAAATAAATAGTTGCTGAATGGCAAGGGAATGGACAGAGGCATGGGGAGTTGGTAGAGGGGTGTCCTTGGTAGAAAAGAAGATGTTTCCTGTCTTCGGGGCCCCTCCCCCTCTCAAACACCCCCCCCCCCCCATTAGTCTTTTCTGGGGAAGGCAACAGAATGGGTGAGGAGGCCCTAGCCACCATGGGTATAACCAGGTTACTCATGCATTATCAGGAAGAAACAGAGCCTGCAGGCAAGCAGGACTGGCTGGAAATTGATCTCTCCCCAGTGCCAGGAGGCAGAGCAAGGGGGAAGGCCTGTGTGGCTGCGCTGGGATTGGCTGAGAGCAGCTCTGAAGCTTGAGAATCTGTGACTCCCAGTGACCTATGTTGGAAGTTTGTCTTCCTTGACCTGCTTGGTTAGGGTACAGAGATTAGGGTGTGGTCATCCGAGGGTGTGGCCACTCCGGGGTGTGGTCCAAAAGCAGGCTCATTTGAGCTTCCCAGACACTTTGGTATTCAGGTGGGCATCTCTCTGAGATGCAGGAGACTAGACATTGCTGGGAGTGGGTCCAGGAGCAAAAAGCCTTTCTAAAATGGAGAGGCAGGTGAACCTTCCCTAGACCTAGGACTGGACATCTTGATATGACCATGCTTGGTGACTCTTCATGCACAGCAAGGCCCAGCCCTGTCTTTACACTCAGGGTTGGGGATCTTTTTGCAAAGACTTTCTACTCTCTAGACCTCAGGAGGGCAAGAAGCTACTGAGTGACAGCACCTAAGAGAATAGTCAACAGTCAACTCTTTTAAAAGGTCTACCCTGGCTGTTCAGACTCTCTCTCTCTCTCTCTCTCTCTCTCTCTCTCTCTCTCTCTCTTTTTCTTTTCTCTCTCCCTCCTCCCCTCCTAAATTTTCTTTTCTTTAAAAAAGATTTTTTAGCTAGACAGTGGTGGTGGCACACACCTTTAATCCCAGCATTTGGGAGGCAGAGGTAGGCAGATCTTTATAAGTTCCAGGCCAGCCTGGTCTACAGATCGAGTTCCAGGACAGCCAGAGCTAAACAGAGAAACCTTGTCTCAAAAAACAAATAAGATAGATAGATAGATAGATAGATGTAGATAGATAGATAGATAGATAGATATAAAGTATTTTTGGGGTGTGTGATATATGTGCAGATGTGTGCATTGGAAGCCAGAGGTGGATGTCTAATGTCTTCCTCTATCTCTTTTCACTGCCCCTCCCCCTTTGAGACAGGGTCTTGTAATTATGTAGTCTTGGCTGTCCTGAAACTTCCTATGTAAACCAGGATGGGCTTGAACACTCAGAGAACCACTTTCCTCTACCTCCCAAGTGCCAAGATTAAAGGCATACACCACCAAGCTTGGCTTCACCCTACTTTTTGAGTCAGGCTCTTTTGTTTTGCTTTGTCTTTTCTTTAAAGATTTATTTATTTTATATATGTGAGTACACTGTCACTGTCTTCAGACACATCAGAAGAGGGCATCAGATCCCATTACAGATGGTTGTGAGCCACCATGTGGTTGCTGGGAATTGAACTCAGGACCTCTGGAAGAGCAGTCAGTGCTCTTAACCAGTGAGCCATCTCTCCAGCCCTTCTTTATTTTTTCTTTTCTTCTTTCGTTTTCTTTTTCCTTTTCCTTTTTTTTTTTGTTTGTTTGTTTGTTTTTTTGAGACAGGGTTTCTCTGTGTAGCCCTGGCTGTCCTGGAACTCACTCTGTAGACCAGGCTGGCCTCGAACTCAGAAATCTGCTTGCCTCTGCCTCCCAAGTGCTGGGATTAAAGGCGTGCACCACCACTGCCTGGCTCCTTTCCTTTTCTTTTCTTTCTCTAGACAGGGTTTCTCTGTGTAGCCCTGGCTGTCCTGGAACTCGATCTGTAGACCAGGCTGGCCTCATTAAAGGTGTGTGCCACCGCTGCCTGGCTGAGACAGGCTGTTTTACTGAACATCATCTGGCTAGGCTAACTGGCCCATGAGTTCCAGGAACCCCCAGTGTCTGCTCCTCCCTCCACACCCAGCAACAGCACCCTACTCTTTACTTGGGTGCTGGGGATTCAAGGTCAGAGCCACACGCTCATACGGTAGGTGCTTCACTGACTAAGCCAGCTCTACAACTCCTCTCTCCTTAATCTTTCTAAACCCAGATCATGGGCTGGCATACATCATTCATGCCTGGCCATGTTGGCATGCCAAAAAAGTAGAGGTGATGAAATGCAAAGAT
Organism: Mastomys natalensis; assembly: GCA_021653895.1. Lineage (NCBI taxonomy): Eukaryota > Metazoa > Chordata > Mammalia > Rodentia > Muridae > Mastomys > Mastomys natalensis. Next base: position 1,009,853 of record JAJTUV010000625.1, on the reverse strand, counting down.
ATTTCCTCAAAGGGGGCTTTGAGGCTGGAGACATGACTCAGTGGCTAAAATGGCTGCCAAGACTCAACTTGAGTCTGATCCTGGAGACCCATACAAGAGAAAAAAAACAATCCAACATGCTCATTGGCATTGAGTCATGGGTGTCTGCTCTCTCTCTCTCTCTCTCTCTCCCCTACACACGCAAATAAATAAGAAAAAATATTAAAAAAAAATAAACCATGAAAATTTATATTAGCGAGTTTCTGAGTCAGCAAAGGATTTTCTTATCACCAGATAAAAACTGCTTAAGATGTCTGGAGAGATGTGCTAAAAGCACTTGTTACGATGGCTGTGGTGGTTCACACTTTTAGTCCCAGCACTTGGGGAGCAGGGGCAGCAGGATCTCTCTGAATATGAGGTCAGCTTGGTCCACGTAGCAAGTTCCAGCCAAAGCCTGTCTCAAAAAAATCCAACAAGCAAACAAACAAAACCAGAATTTGTTTCTTTTACATAGGACCCATATTTGGCTCCTCAGCATCCGCATCTAACAATCCCAGCTGACAAATATCTGTAATTTGAGTTCTAGGGGATCCCATGCCTTCTTCTATCCTCCAAGGGCATGTGGTACACACGCATACATGAAGGCAAAACACACCCATACACACAAAAAATAAAAAAAACATAAAAACAAAACAAAAACAGCTTAAGAAGCAGAAAGGTGACTCATGGGGCAGGACTGTCCACTGTGCAGTCCTGACAACTTGAGTTTGGTCTCCAGGATCCATCTAAAAAGTCAGATTCAGGGTCTGGACAGATGATGGCCCAGCAGTTAAGAGCACTGACTGCTCTTACTGTGAACCTAGCTTTGGTTCCCAGCACCCACACAGCTCACAACCAACTGTGACTCCAGTTCCAGATGATCCAACACCCTCTGAAGGCCATTGTATGTGCTTGGTCACATATACATAAAATAGAGTAAATGCTTTTTTCACATATACATAAAATAGAGTAAATGCTTTTTTCACATATACATAAAATAGAGTAAATGCTTTTTAAAAGTCAGATGCTGTAGTGCACAACAGTAACTTCAGCCTACCTACAGTGAGATGGGAGGTAGAAACAAGAGAGTCAGCAGGAAGCTTGAGGACCAGCTACCCTCAAATACACTATGTAGCAGCAGAAACAAGAGAGACCTTGTCTCATTGTGATGGTTTGTATATGCTTGGCCCAGGGAGTGGCACTATTAGAAGAGTAGATGTGGCCCTGTTGGAGTAGGTGTGTCACTGTGGGTGTGGCCTATAAGACCCTCATCCTAGCTGCCTGGTAGCCAGTATTCTGCTAACAGCCTTCAGATGTAGAACTTTCAGCTCCTCCTACACCATGCCTGCCTGGATGCTGCCATGTTCCTGCCTTGGTGATAATGGACTGAACCTCAGAACCTGTAAGACAGCCCCAATTAAATGTTGTTCTTATAAGAGTTGCCTTGGTCATGGTGTCTGTTCACAGCAGTAAAACCCTAAATAAGACACTTACCCAGATGGAAGGTGACAATGGACTCCTGAAAGTTCCCCCTCTGATGTCCATAACACACTGTGACACTCATGCCCATACTAACACAAACACACACACACACATTAAATACAGTCATTAATGAAAACACCAATTTATAATGAGCCATTAAATGTGTACAGGTATCTGTTTTCTTATTGTCCCTAGCTTATCTAAGGGATGCTATTGCATCTGATTTTTGTCCATGCAGAATTTCCATATTGTGCCCTTCGTAGAACTTGCTGTGCTATCAGGGCCTTGGAGTCTCAGCACAAACAACACAGAATTTTCACATTTGTCCCCAGAGCAGGGACTATAGCATAGAGTCTGCTAGAAAAATAGACTTGGGGATCCTGGGGATGGAGGAAGGTACTTGTTACCTGAATAAAGGAATAAGGGGGCTCAGGCCTCAAAACTAGGGCTCTTGAGAGTGGGAACACCAGACCTGGGGGATGAAGCTGGCATTGGAGGCTGGACCTAGAGTGAAGGTGGACCCAGGCAAGCAACCAGACCTGGGACTTCAGTCAATGTTTGTTGGGAACTTTGATGAAGACAGTTTTCAGTGGACAAAACCATACCAAGGCAATGCATGTAAGTCTGGGTCAAGGGACAGGAAAGGTACAGGAGAAAAGACAAGCTCAAAGCTAGTCTGGAATGAAACTGTCCTCTCAAGGGCCACCTCCCATCTGTCTTCCTGTGAGGACCTGTGCAGGCCTCTCCTTGCCTCCAGCCTTCCCTCAGTACCTGGAGGGCTGTAACTGTACTCCCTGACTCTTCTAGAGTCAGAGGTTCAGGGTTCAATGTTCAGGTCTTAAACCCTAGCATTCCAGGCTAGGTCTGATGGGTGAGCTTTCTGGCAAACTCCCATTCTCCAAAGCTATTAGAAGGTGTGGCCCTGTGGAAAATCTGTTCTATAACGTAGTGGCTGGTTATACAGTCTCTCCTGGCCTTGGGCAGACTCTGGTGAGACCCTACTTCCAGGAGGTGTAGAAAAAGCAGAGTATATAGATGGTCACTGTCATGGGCAGAGCACATACCCGGTGCTTCCAATTCTAAGCGAAGGGCAAAAGAGGATTGAAGCTAAGCCCTGGGGACCACAAGGGGCAGCAGAACCACACAGAGAGGTGAGGAAAGGGGCGCTTGGGACACTAGGAGAGCGGGTGGCCTCTGATCAGCGCATTTTTAGGCCTTTTCTGTGGGGCTCATGGTCCGGGAAGATCGGGGTTGGGAGGGACCCGGATTCTTCAGCAGTCGAAGCTCAAGAACAGAGGATCTTGAGGCGGACGCCACTGTGTACATTGCGTCCCTGCAACAGCTGGGCCACCTAGACAACTCTGTTCCCTGCCAGGCCTGGTCGAGAGTAAAGGTGCGCAGGGGCCGGATTCCACTGACGCAGCCAGTCTGGACTCCCAGTCTGACTGGGAAAGTCTAGACAGAAGGACGGTCAGGCTGCTTCGCGGCCACCGCTGTCGCCGCCCCGACCCTCCCGTCCGTGCCTCCCTCCTGGGAAGCGGATCTGTGGACCACGCGCTGTGTGTCCCCTCACCCGGTCCCGCTGCGTACCTGTGGTTCCAGCCCGAGACGCACTCTAGGGCGCTGGCGATCCCTCAGTGACATCCGAGCCCTGGGCTCCAGCTCCCGACGCCACCTCCAGTCTCCGGCCGCCGCAGGGGAGGCGCCACCGCGGCCGAGGAGGGGGCGAGAGTCTCGAGTGGCGGCGGGGCTCCGGGAGCCGCGCCCCTTCCTCTTATGATCCTGTACCTGGCCCCAGTCCCGGGTCCCGGACCTCTAACCACTGCAAAGAACTAGCCGTAGGGCGATCGCACTCGCTCCAAGCACTGCCGGATCCGCAGGCAAGACTTAGGACCAACAGGCTCCTCGGAGCGGAGGTCAAACCCGCCCCGGAGCAACGGAGGCTCACCTTCCTTTTTTTTTTTTTTTTAACTTTTAAAAATTACATCTATTTATTTACGTACTTATTTGGTAAATAACTAATGGGGGAAGCTCCCTTCTGGAGGAGTCGGTTCTTTTCTTCCACCCTGTGGAGTACCGGGATCCAACTCAGGACATCTGGTTTGGTGACATTAACCTTTTTATCCACTGGACCATCTCTCCTGGCCGGTTCTCTTAAGCTCCACGGAGAAAACAGATGTGCCTGGCGTGCCTGTCTCATGCTCTCCCTCTGAGTGTGCTTTAGAGGGCTGGCTACTTGGTCAACTAGCTCTTCAGACCCACATTTCCAAAACCATGCCACCTACTGGACTCCTTTCCCGGCTCTCCTCTCCTGTCTTTGTCTTCTCGCTTCCCATAGCTGCATCCAGCAGACCCAGACCAAGCGGAGCCCTGAACATATGTGCTTGCATCTGCTACTGGGGGTGGGGTCTTCATCTTTTGGGACAACTCCATCTGCAAAGAATGCTCTGTTGGGGCTAGAGCGGTTGGGTAGAGATGGCCCGGTGGTTTAGATCGCATGTTGCTTTTGCAGAGGACCTATGTAGGTCTCCCATCACCAATGTGGTGGCTTACAATCATTTATAACTCCAGTCCTAGGGGATCCAACACCCTCTTCCGACCTCTGAGGACAGCAGGTATGCACATGGTGCACAGACACACATAACATTCATACACATAAAACAAATAAAAAAAATCAATAATATAAAAGAATATTCTGTCGCTGGGCAGTGGTGGCACATACCTTTAATCCCAACACTCTGAGGTTGAGGGGGCCGGGTCTATGTGAGTTTGAGGCCAGCCTGGTCTACAAAGTGAGTTTCAGGACAGCCAGGGGTACACACAGAAACCTTGTCTCAGGGGAAGAAAAAGTGTTCTGTCTTTACCTGCCACTGTCCTGTCGTTGTCCAACTTCCCAAAGTCTGTGAGTACTCACTCATAGGAACTGAGATCCAGCCCTCCAAACAGGAGTCAGAGCTGGCAGGTCTGGGGCCTGGAGAGCCTGAGATCTCTATTTTCCTGGGTCTTCTAGGAATAGAGGAAACAGCCAAGGAGCCTGAGTCCTGAGACACCCCCCTCCAAACACACACCACACACACACACCACACACTGTTCCACTTTTCTTTTGTGAAGAGGAAAAGCTGACTCCAAGATCTAGAAGCTGGTCTGCCAATGCCAGTTAGCTGTTGGTGCTAGCAGGAGCTGAACTAACATTCACAGGAGGCCTCGGCTTCCTGCTGAACACAAACCACTGCACAAGGCACACACGGATCATTCTGTACCGGTGATGATCGGGGCACAACCAGGTCTGTAATCAGATCGGACACAGACACATGAACACACTCTACACTTCCAGAGTGAGCAAACAAGTCCATCTGGGATAGTGAATGATTTTTCTCAAGTCACTGCTTTTGCAACTAGTTTCTCTCTCTCTCTCTCTCTCTCTCTCTCTCTCTCTCTCTCTCTCTCTCTCTCCCTCCCTCCCTCTCTGTCTCTTTGCATATTGTAGACTGGAGAGATGACCGAGTGGTTAGAAACACTCACTCCCCAATAGAGGGCCTAGGTTTGGTTCCCAGCTTCCACATGACAGCTCACTACTGTCTGTAACTCTAGATCCAGGCCAGCCTGGGCTATGTAAGGAGACTTTGTCTCATAAAAATGAGAATCTAGATGTCTCTCCTCTTCTGTGGCTCTGTGCTTTCTGAAATTTGGGATAGTTCTTCTCAGAGTCCCCTCTATGGACAGACTTACACAGGGTTGGAGTCACAGCCCTTGCTGACCGTGAGGCTGATAGTGGGTGATGGAGCAATGGGTCATTGGGTGAAGTACTTGCCACTCAAGCATGAGGAGCTGAGCTTGGGTCTGCAGCAGCTAAGTAAAAAGCTAGGTGCCACAGTTCACGTTTGTTACCCAGTGCAGGGGACATGTGGTGTGTGTGTGTGTGCGTGTGTGTACTCTTGGAGTTGGCTGGCCAGCCAGTCTAGCCAAATTGACCTTCATGTGAGACCTTGTCTCAAAAAATAAGGTATAGAAATGATAGAAGAAAATACCCAGTGGTGATCTCTGGCCTTCACACACACACACACACACACACACACACACACACACACACACACATACACACACACACCACACACACACACACCGGGGAGGGGGCGGAGAGAAGAACACATGCATACACCACACAGAGAGAGTGAGGAGCAGGTGGCACTTGTCATCTGAGCTGAAAAAAGAAAGACCTTTACGACAGGCATGGAGGTGCACATCAGTGACTCCAGTACTCAGGAGACACAGGCAGGAGTTTAGGAGTTCAAGGCCAGTCTCTGCTACATAGTGAATTTGAGGCCAACCTGGCTTGCATGAAACCTTGCCTCAAAAAACAAACAACAAAAAAGCAATTCAGAAATTGTTTAACAAAGCCATGTTGTCTGTCTATGCTTTTTATTTTTTTAATTGTGTGTCTATGCGTGTGTCTGGTGTAGGTTTATACACTCAAATGCAAGTACAAGTGCCCGCAGAGGCCAGAAGACGGCATCAGATCTGGAGCTAGGCTTTCCAGCAGCTGTAAAATGCCAGATGTGGCTGCTGGAAACAACTGGGGTCCTCTGGACCGGCAGTACAAATCCTAACTTCTGAGCCATCTCTCCAGTCAAACGTCCATTTTTGAAATTCCAACAAAACATGAATCATTGCTTATATGCAATATCTGCTTAAACTGTAGCTACCCCTTCAGGGCAAATTTTTTAACTTTCTGTTTCCTTCGAGAGACAGTCTGGGGACCAGGCTGGACTTGATTTCACAATTCTCATGCCTCAGCTTCCTAAGTGCTAAGCCACAGATGTGAGGACAATTGGCTGTGTCACCCCATTGATGACCAGAGTTGACTCAGCTGACCTAGCCGGCCAGGTCGGTGTCCTATTCTCCATGTATATCCCTTTCCCACACAGATGGGGACCGGTATCTGATCAAGGGTATGAGCAGCTGCACTTACCTGCTAGAACCTCCAGATAAACTTCCAAGTGCTGAGTCACCACCCAGCTGTTTGGCATACATACACACATGCATGCATACGTATGAAAACAAATACACACATGCACGCATACATACATATACACGTACATACATACATACACACATACATGCATACATACACACACATACATACATGCATACATAGACACATACATGCATACATACACATACATACATGCATACATAGACACATACATGCATACACACACATACATACAAACATACAGCTGTTGGTTGGTTGGTTTTCAAGACAGGGTTTCTTTGTGTAGCCCTGGCTGTCCTGGAACTTACTATGTAGACCAGGGTGGCCTTGAATTCACAGAGATTCCCAAGTGCTTGGATCAAAGGTATATGGCACCACATCTGGCTCTGCTCTTTATAAACTATTATATATTTTTAAATGTATTTGGGTGTATGCATGTGGAGGTCAGAGGTCAATCTTGGATGTTGTCCCTCAATAGACACTTTACTTTCTGAGACAAGATCTCGGAGTCCTGGGGCTCAATGAGCAGGCCAGGCTGGCTGGCTAGCAAATCTCAAGAATCTACTGATCCTGCATCTCCTCTGCTGGGATTACCAGTGTGAGCCACCCTGCCAAGCTTCATACATGGATGCTGAGCATCTAGCCCAGGCCTTCATTATTGCATGGCAAACACTTTACCCAGTACACTATCTGTTTGCTTTTGAATTACACTGAACTTGTCCAAAGATAGGGCTCTGGCCACAAGAAGGAGCAGATTGGAGCTTGCCATCCCCTATGGGGTTCCCAGAAGCCAAGATCTAAGTGAGGTTTGGTGAAGGTTGGCAGTGGTGGGGTGCAAATAGCGCTTCCTTTCAGACCTAACTTTTTCAAAGAAGGAATGCTGAGGGGTGGCATTCCTCCTGCATACATGGATATCTTTCCCCATAGATGCTGCTTGCTTTGATTAAAATAGCCAACTTTTCTTTTCCATCCAGGCTTACAGTGTCAAGCCTGGGATCTTTCTGCTCTATCCTCATTTATGCAGTTACCCACAGGTCTTTGCATGAAAGAAGATACACAAGGTAAGTGGACACAGAACTCTGTCTTTGGCTAGCTCCAGTGTGTCTCATTTTGTTTCTCCAGTCTACTGACATTAAGATGAAATTCACTCCCTCTACAGTTCATTTTGGTTCTCAAAATTAGGAACTAACTCAGCGGCTGGGGAATGTAGTTCAGTTGATAGAGTGCTTGCCTAGCATGCATGAGGCTCTGGTTTGATTCCCAACATTACATCAAATTGGGCATAGTGGTGCACACCTGTAACCCTAGCCTTCTGGAGGTGGAGGCAGGAGGACCAGAAGTTCATAGTCATTCTTAGAACATTCGAGGCCAGCCTAAGATACATGAGACTCTGCTTCAAAACAAGAAACAAAGCCAGGCAGTGGTTGTACCTCTAATCCTAGCACTCAGGAGGCAGAAGCAGGAGGATCTCTGTGAGTTCAAGGTCACCCTGGTCTACAGAGGGAGTTCCAGGCCAGTCAAGTTATCTAATGTGAGACCTAGTCTCAATGCCACTCCCTTCCCCCAAAAGAAAAGAAACTAGGTCAAATTTGAATTGGTCTGCAGCTATATCCTGGGATTTCAGCCTCCCAACCTCCAATGGTCAAACTGTTCATAGACTTTACAGAGATGCGGTCATGTCCTCAAAGCCTCTCGGTTAAAAACGGTCTTCTGTTCCAGATAAATCTCCCAGACCTCTACCTGCTGAAGACTCAGCTGACCTGGAGTTTAAAGGGAGAAACAATCCAGTTCTGGAGCCCTGGCTCAAAGCTGCGCATGAGAACTGCATGCTAGAGTTGGCATAGAACTGAGTGACAGCATGCCCTGTGCACGTGGCATGAACTGTGATTGTTGGCTCTGGAAACAGAATAAAGGCTCTTGGGTTCACCAAGAAAACCTTTCTGCTTCTAACAGAGGGTCTGTAGTTAGTCAGACTTTGCAGTGAAACATAGGTGTGAATACATTGATTTCCAAACATCATGGTCCATGTGGATTTTTTTTTTTTTTTGATAGGGTCTCTAACATTAGCTTGCCTTGAACTTTCTTTGTTTCCTCTTTCTTTTCTTTTCTTTCTTTCCTTTCTTTCTTTCTCTTTCTTTCTTTCTTCTTTCTTTCTTTCTTTCTTTCTTTCGCTTGTGTGTTTGATTTTTGCTTTTTCAAGACAGGATTTCTCTATGTAGCTTTGGCTGTTCTGGAACTTGTTCTGTAGACCAGGCTGGCCTCACAATTCACAGAGATCTGTTTGCCTCTGTCTCTTCAGTGCTGAGATTAAAGTCATGAGCCAACAGTGCCTGGTTGGCCATACATCCTTTCTTCATAGTCAAGGATAACTCTGAACTTCTGATCCTTCTGCCTCTACCTCCCAAGTGCCAGAACTATGGGGGTGAGATATCATGCCCAGTTTACCTTATGTTAGAAATCAAATCTAGGGCTTCATGCATACTAGGTAAGAATTCTACAACAGACCTGCATCCCAGGGACTATATTTAAGATTCTGCTACCCCAGGGGTGGTTGTGAACACACACACAATCAGAAAGAGAAAGAATGTAGTGCCTTTTGGACTTCAAGAAAAGAAAAGAAAAGAAAAGAAAAGAAAAGAAAAGAAAAAAGAAAAAAAAGACACATACTTTTAATCCCAGAGATTGGGAGGCAGAGGCAGGCAGATCTCTATGAGTTTGAGGCCAGCCTAGTCTACATAGTATGTTCCAGGACAACCAGAGCTATGGAGAGAGATTCAGTCTCAAAAGTCTCAAAAAAAAAAGCAAAAGATAAAACAAGGCCACAAGTCACTGTTGACTGTCCTGGCAGATCACCTAGCAAGACAAAAGGGGAATGTGTCTATGAACCAGGAAACACTGAAGGAATTCTGGTGCAAAGAACAATTGACTCCAGCTCCCCAGACACAGCAGCGGTGGAGCCCCAGAAAAGTTCATTGCTCAGCTTTGATTTGTCATGATAGAGCAGGGCAAACAGGTGTTTTGTCTACAATTCAGTGTCCCAGAGCCAGGAAAGACAGAGCCACAGAAAAGCTCACACAAACTGAATGCCAGTAGCTGTTTGACCCAGAGCTCCCAGCATTCCTGAGCTCCACTTCCTCATTCATAAAACAGAGAGCCTGCTCCATACCTGCTGGGCAAAGATGGACTGGGATATGGGCCCAGGTCTCCATCTACATTTATAGTAACATCAGTTAATGCTGTGTTATTTTTACCCCTACACAGACTAACATCGGTCCCAGTGCAGTGTTCTGTCCAAGTATCTGTTCACACAAGGGGTCATCTGTGAATATTGAGCATACTTTTGGAGCTCTTTGCCCAGATTTACCCCCACCATAGTCCCCAACGGAGCTGGGCACCTCATTTTTAGGAGGATTGTACATTGTATAAGCATTGGGGAGAAAGAGCCTCTCCTCCCACACTGAGAGCCAGGTCTAGCCAATCCAATGTTCCTCCCAGAATCAGGATCTCTTGGGTAACATCTCCATGCAGGAACAGGCAAGACTCTCTCCTGACTGGGTCTTCTGCTGTTGCTGCTCAGTTGTCCTTGGTCATTGTCTGTTTTCGTGGTTTTGCTCTCCAGTCTTCTGGTTAATTCTGTGAGCCACTACATCTCCTGGAAACATATTCCTTCTGGAAATGAGGCTGGCAGAGCTGGTTGCTATGCTTCCAACTGTGACGGTACTTATGGGAAACTAAGATAACTTCTCATGCTGGGATGCCTGTGTTGGGAAGAAGAACGCGAGCCAAACCGTGATGCACAGAGCTATGAGGTCTCTAGGGGAGATCACCACCATGGAGAAGTCTGCCATAGATTCCCTGGGGTTCAAGGAGATTTCCCTGCCGTTTGATGTGGCAGAAAACCCTCTAACAAGTCTTACACAACCTCAAACCAAGCCACTCAGGAAACAGGATAAAGCAGGAGGCCAGGAGGGCAAGTTCCTGGTTCGAAGTCATAAACATACACTATAAAATTGAAAACAAGATTTTCCCTTGATAAACACAATATCAAAGGCAAGAAAATGTAGACAGTGCTTGCTTTTTCCTACCCCTGCACCGAGGAAGGTTAACTTAGATTCTGCCTTTTCTTCTTACACTAACAGGAGCCAAGAGAATAGGCTGAGGTGGGTTAGGTAGGAAGACCTGGATGACAAGCTTCCATCCCAGAGCTTCCTGGCATGGCTGTGGGCCAAATTTCCCTTTTCCTTCCCTCTTCCACTGGCAAACGATGCTGGTATTGACCAATCCTGATGCTGAGTCACACAATTCCCAGCCAAGCTCACCCAAGCTCCTCAGTGGGCTTTCAAGATCCCTAAGCAGGAGCCTTAGCTCTCTGGCCCACCGACACCTCTATGGTTTAAATGTTTCAGGCTCAGGAATTTAAACACTCGCTCCCCAGCTCGTAGCTGTGGAACCCTGAGGAATGGAACCAGCTTGCTGAAGGAAGTGGGTCATCAGGGCACCTCTGGAGATTTTACAGCCCAGTCCTATTTCCTGTTCTCTCTCTGACTCCTGGCTGGGAATGAATTGTGACCCACCACTACCTGCTCTGCTCCTGCTCCCGCTCCTGCTCCTGCCATCACGACTTCTGGCCAGCATGGGATATACCTCTGTGAACTGTGATGCAGAGTAAAGTCTTCCTCTCTGAAGTTACTTTTGGCAGGCATTTTAACACTGCAATAAGAAAGAAACAATGCAGCCATACTAGGGATCACAGGGCCACTCAGGTGTCTGTCCTGTTAGAAAACACTTTGAAGGACAACAAGACATTCCCAGCAGTACCAGGCTTAGAAACAGTAAGTACTAGTGCTTGTTGAATGAGTGTGTGGGAACATATTCCCGTGAGAAGGGCATCGTTCTCTGAGTTCACAGTTGGTAACAACATCGACTTGGCCTCGGAGATGCTATGATCAGCATATGTGCACCTGCAAGCATGTATCACAGGCAACGTGGGGGAAGAGCAGGCAGACCGAGTTTCAGGCACCAACGAGAAGTGAAGGAATTGAATAACTGAACTATTTAACCGGCAAGCAGCTATCAAGAGCCGTGCACGAGAGTGAATGGGAGGGGCAGAAGTCATAGGTCAGAACAGAAAATGTCAACAATAGCACTCTATCCACTGAAAACCATGACAAGCAAGCTCTCTGCCCTGGTGCCAGCCACTCTGAAGAGATTGGTGGCTTCACTCATCCCTCAGTGGGAAACATACTTTTTAGAAAAAAACTATATTTGCTGTTGTTGCTGCTGTCACTATGTAGCTGGCTTGGAGGAACTTAACATGTAAACCAGAATAGCTCTGAAGTCAGAGATTCGCCTGCTGCTCCCTCTCAAGTACTGGAATAGAAGGCATACATACATACCATCATGCCTAGCTGGGACCACATTTTTTTATTTTTTGTCATTATTATTATTTTTTTTTGAGACAGGGTCTCATTACAAAGGTCTGGCTGTCCTGGAATTCACTATGTAGATCAGGCTGCCTGGAACTGACGAGAGAGCCACTTGTGTCTGGCTCCCGTGCGCTGAGATTAAAGGTGTGCTCCAGCACACCCTGCTAGGACCACATTTTTTTTTTTTAATTATTGTATGTGTTTGAGTGTTTTGCCTCCATGAGTGTGTCACCCGTATGTGCCTGAAGGCCAGAAAAGGACATCAGATCCCCTGGAACTGGGTTACAGACGGTTTGTGAGGTACCCTGTGAGTGCTTGGCGTTGAGCCCAGGTCCTCTGGAAAAGCAGCCAGTGATCAGAATTGATGAGCCATCCTTCCAGCCCTTGGAACAAACTTTCAACACACCGTTTGACAATGGATTGACTATTTACTTCAGCTCTCCACAATTAGTTACTCACTTGGAGTTTTGTTCGGATTCTTTTTCTTGGAGCATGTGTATACAGTGTGCATGTGTGAGTGTGCACATGCATGTGTACATACATGTGCGGGCAGAGCCCAGAGGTCCTCAAGCATTCTCTACATTATTTTTTTTTAAGATGTATTTACTTCATCATATGTGTATGAGTCCTTTGCCTACATGAATGTATGTGTATGTAGCGCTAGTGCCTACCAAAGTCAGAAGAGAGAATTAGGCCCCCTAGAACTGGAGTTTCAGGTTGCCCAGAGCACCATGTGGGTGGTGGGAACCAGATCGAAAGCTCTGGAAGAGCAGCAGGTGCTCTAAGCACCGAGCATCTCCAGAGTCCACTTTACATTAACAGAATGAACCTGCAGCTACTGATCCCACTGCTGAGCTGGCTAGCAAGGTGACCCTCCTGTCACCACCTCTCCAGTGCTAGGATTATAAATTCTCAGCAAGGGCTGGGAAACCTATCTCAGGTCACTTTGCAGGCCACTGGTAGTTTTTTTTTTTTTTTTTCTTAATACTTTATTTATTTTTATTTTATGTATATTAGTGTTTTGCCAGCATATATATCTGTATGAGGGTGTTGGAGCTTCTGGAACTGGTGTTACAGACAGTAGTGAGCTGCCATGTGGCGGCTGGGAATTGAACCTGGGTCCTCCTGAAGAATAGCCGGTGCTCTTAACCACTGAGCCATCTCTCCAGCTCTGACTATTGTTTTTTGAGACAGGGCTTCACTATGTAGTACCAATTGGCCTGGAGCTCACAGAGATCTGCCTGGTTCCATATTTACTCAATAAAGAAAGCTACTACTCAGGGCTGGAGAATATCTCAGAGGTTAAGAGATTGCTCTTCCAGAGGTCCTGAGTTCAATTCCCAGCAATCACTTGGTGGCTCACAACCATCTATAATGGGATCTGATGCCCTCTTCTTGTCTGGAGACAGCTACAGTATTTATATACATAATTTTTTAAAAAATTAATCCTAAAGAAAAAAGAAATCTACTACTCAAGAGGAAGGGAGTATACTGAGATAAAGAGAAGGTATACATTTTAGAAGGTGCTGTCAGATCTATCATGGGGTCAGCAGGGTTGAGTTTAGAGTGAAGTCATATGAAAAAGGGATAGTGTGTAGTCTAATGAAATATAACAGAGCTATAAATGTATATTTAAATTAATAGGTAAATTTGAAAAAGTAAAGAGCCGGGCAGTGGTGGCGCACGCCTTTAATCCCAGCACTTGGGAGGCAGAGGCAGGCGGATTTCTGAGTTAGAGGCCAGCCTGGTCTACAGAGTGAGTTCCAGGACAGCCAGGGCTATACAGAGAAACCCTGTCTTGAAAAACCAGAGAGAGAAGAGAGAGAGAGAGAAGAGAGAGAGAGGAGAGAGAGAGAGAGAGAGAGGAGATATGGAGACAGGAGGATCTGAAGTTCAAGGCCGTCCTCAGCTGGATAAAGAGTTTGAGGCCATATATAAACTGTATCAACATGATGTTAGCTTATTCTCACTGTTGGGATCAAATCTATGACAGAGTGCTGGAGAGAAGACGGCTCGGCTGTTGGAAACAGTGCCTACTCTCCCAGAGGATCCAGAGCCATTTCCTAACATCCACACCAGTCAGCTCACTCACTCACTTCACTCACTACCTGTAATCCAGCTCCATCCGTTCCCACTCTGTCTCCCCACTTCTGTTTGGGAAAGCCTGTGCTTCGACTTTGCACACCAGGGCACGATTGCACAAACTGTCAACACTGCCCTGCACTGTGTTTGCTCTGTGTTCATGGCCCCTTGACCCAGAACCTGTGAAATATTTATAATGGCTGAAGCAAGGCTGAATACTTGCACGCACGTAGGACATATACAGACACGGAGTCATGGGCGCTTCAGGCCCAGGAAATGCTTGACGTGCATTCCGCCAAACCCTAAGACGCCGTCACCCACACGTTCACGTAAAGAAAAATAAATAATATTTTTAAGTGGATAGGACAAAGAGATAAGAAGGGAAAAGGAAAAAATAACTGTAAGACAAGGTCTTAATAAGTTGGCCAGAAGGACACCCTCCTGCTTCTGTCGCTGGGATTTACAGGCCTGACTGCTCCGAGTACTTTAAATGTAGAAGTTTGTCTAATCCTCATGCAACCCCATGACACGGATATTAGCATCATCCCATCTAAGGAAAGGTAAAAGAGTTCCAGAGAGGTTGACTCACTTGTCTCAAGTTACAGCCAGGATTCCCCAAAGCTGGTGTGTTTAGCTGGACTGCTCCCTGGGACATGTCTTACTGCTGAGCTCATCCTGTGACAGAGCAAGCCTCACTCTGCTGGAATCCTTTTTGCTGATAACACGGAGTCATGGGCGCTTCAGGCCTAGGAAATGCTTGACGTGCATTCCCGTCAAACCCTAAGACGCCGTCATCTCTGCCTCATCCAGCCCTTGACACATATTTCACAGGCACAGGTCAAGGGCAGGGACCCAGTGCAAACGGTGCTGATGGTTCGTGCAATCCTGCACAGACTTGCTGGAGTGGGGGTGGGGAGCTGGGTGGCATCCTCCCCTCTGACCAACAAGTTGTTACACCTGCTTCTAGTATTTTATGTCTCTTTTTGCCACTTTTCATTTGTGTGTGCATGTGTGCTTGCGTGAGTACATGTTTGTGTGTATGTATGTGTGTATGTTATGTATGAGTTTTTTTTTTACATATGTGTGGACACATGTGTCAAAGTGTATGGGTCTGGTGCATGTGCAGGCCTTAGGTTGATGTTAAGATCCACCTTAAGGCATTCATTAAGGCAGGGTCCGTCAATCAAAACCAGAGCTTAAGTGTTTGGCTAGTCTTACTCCCAGCTAGCTTGCTCTGGGATCCCCGTCTCTCTGCTTTCCAAAGCCGATGTTATAGGCGAGCTACTGCTCACTCAGGATTTCACATAGGTTTCTGGGAATCCAAGCTCTGGTCTTCAACCTTGTAGGGCAAGCACTTTGACTACGGAGTCATCTCTACAGCCTATTTTGTTTTATTTTTTTATATTATTGAGCAGAGTGTTTTTACTCAGCCCTGGATGTCCAGGTATATACTCTGTAGACCAGACTGGCCTTGAACACAGAGATCCCCCTGCCTCTGCTTCCCTAGTGCTGGGATTAATTCTGTGTGCCACCACACCAGCAAGAGGACAACATTTGGGAGTGAGCTCTCTTCTACCCTTCTGTGCTTTCTGGAAACCCAATGCAGGCAAACACTTTTACCCACTGAGCCATCTTGCTGGTCCACAAATAGAATTTCCCCTGTTCTCACAACATCTGCAAGAACATCGTCTCTCGGGTACTGTTCACACGTTCAAGTTGGTTTTGCTTTTTTCCCCCCAAGGTGGGGGTGTTTGTTTTGTTGTGGGTTTTTTTTTTTTTTTTTTCAAGCTAGCGTTTCTCAGTGTAGCCCTGGCTGTCCTGGAACTTGCCCTGTACACCAGGCTGGCCTCAAATTCAGAGCTCCATCTGCCCCTGCCTCTGGACTGCTGGGATTAAAGGCATGCACCACTATACCCAGCTCAACTTTTTATTTTTTTAAAATTGATTTTAATTCTAATGTGCTTGAAAATTATATCTATTCGTGGGTTACTATTTGGTTGTTTTTACATTTACTTATTTGTGTGTGTGTGTGTGTGTGTCGTGGCACATGTGTAGCTGTCATAGTACAACCAGAGGAAGTCGCTTCTGTCCTGCTGCATGGGTTGTAGAGATTGAACTAGAGTTGCTCACTACTGGTGACAGGCTCTTTGACTCACTGAGCTACTTCACGAGTCCTACTACGTGGTGTTTTGAGATGTTAATAAATTGAATAATGTTCAGATCAAGCTTATGTCATCTTTTTAAAAATTATCATCCCTTTTATGGTGAGGATATTAGAAAGATCAGATCAGAGATCAAAAGGCTCAAAGTTCAAAAGTAAAGTGGTGTATATAAGCAAAGATAGTAAACCATCTGGTAGATCCCTGCAAAGTGTATAAAACTCTGCTCATGTCAAGATCAACAGGTCCACGGAGGTGGGACTTTTTGCCTAGGCTAACAGGACTCGCTGGTAGCTAACAGTGAAAACACTAAGATGACACGCATGTGCTGTGGATGGAACCTGGTGCTTTATGCATGCTGGGAACACTCCACCTAGTACAGCACACCCCAGCCTACAAGTAGGTTCCAATCTGGAAAACCCCATTCCAGCAATGTCAGTCTCCTGGTGGCCCTGTGATGTTATAGCTGTGTGCACAAGACAACCTTGGCTGTCATTTCTTAGGTGCAACCCATCTTCTTTGGGTTTTTGTTGTTGGTGGTGTTTTTTTCCTTTTATTTTATTTTATTTTTTTTACGATTTATTTATTCTATGTATATGAATACACTGTAGCTGCCTTCAGACACACCAGAAGAGGGTGTCGGATCCCATTACAGATGGTTGTGAGCCACCATGTGGTTGCTGGGAATTGAACTCACGACCTCTGGAAAAACAGTCAGTGCTCTTGACCACTGAGCCTTCTCTCCAGCTCTTTTTTTTTTTTTTTTTTAGACGAGGCTGTCCTTGAACTCACAGAGGTCTGTCTACCTCTGCCTCCATAGTGCTGGGATCCAAGGCGTGCACTGTCATGCTTGACTCTGTATTATCTCTCGCAATTACCTGTAGACATGCATCATCTTAAAGTTTAGGTTTTGGACAGTCAAATCCAAAATGAGATCCTGAGATCCGCTAGTCTTCTTTCAGTCTGCTCATGTGGGATCATCTTGAAGTGCATCCCTCTGCGTAAGGGACTTGAGGTGACAGAGGAAGGTGACAGGGTTTTATTGGAGCTGAGGACATTGGACTCTGTTCCTTGTTGTGCATGGCCTGTAGTCAGTGTTCAATAAATATTTATTCGGTAAGCTCATTATTTTTGAGAGAGCTAAGATGCCAGGCAGGCACAGGCTGTAAAAGGTCTTGTAACACTTCCGGTCAGAGGGTTGGAAATGGAGACACCTCAGTACAAAGGGGATGTATAAGCAGCTAAGCGATTAACAAAGCCCTCATTCTTAAAGCAACAGAGCCTTAAACCACAAATTGACTCTGACTCTGTCTATTTTATTCAGTTCTTTTTACAAAGATTGCATAAAGTAGGACAAAAAAATACTATGCCAGACCATTCATAAAAATTTTGCTCTTTTAGGGGCTGGAGAGATGATTCAGTAGTTAAGAGTACTTACTACTCTTCCAGATGACCTGAGTTCAATTCCCAGTACCCACAAGGTGGCTGACCACCATTTGTATATAACTCTAGGTTCCTACACCCTCTTCTGACCTCTGCAGGCATTGGACACACGTGGTGCAAAGACATCCATGCAGGTCAAACTCCTGTACCACAGAAAATTTAAATCTTGCTCTTCTGATAGACACTGAAATAGTCCTGGTCTTAACAAGTCAAGGTTCTTGCCAAAAATTGATGAATGCAGTAAGCCCCTTTCCTTAAAAATATTTATTGTGCCGGGCGGTGGTGGCGCATGCCTTTAATCCCAGCACTTGGGAGGCAGAGGCAGGCGGATTTCTGAGTTCGAGGCCAGCCTGGTCTACAGAGTGAGTTCCAGGATAGCCAGGGCTACACAGAGAAACCCTGTCTCGAAAAAAACCAAAAAAAAAAAAAAAAAAAAAAAAACATTTATTGTTATTTATGCACATGTATGTATCTTTGTGTGGGAATGTCATGTATCTGTGGGTATCCTCAGAGGCCAGAAGGCGGCATTGGATCACCCCGGAGCTGGAGTAACAGGCAGTTGTAAGCCACTTAATATGGTGCTATGAACCAAATTTAAGTCCTCTGAAAGAGCAGTCGGTGCTCTTAACCACTAAGCCATCTCTCCAGCCCCTAAAAGAGCTCCCCTTTTTAAAATATCAGATCTCCTATATTCCCAGGCTGGCCCTAAAATCACCATGTAGTCAAAGATAACCATGTACTCCTGATCTTTTGCCTCCACCTCTCAGATGCTAAGACTACAGGTGTGGATCATCACATGTAGTTTATGTGATGCAGACAGCGGACCCCAAGGCCTTGCACATGCTGGGTCAGAACATTGTCATCCTCTGTATCTACAGTTTAGCTTTCTTCAGTTTCAATAACCTCTAGTCAGTAAGGTAGCGAAGTTGGCATCAATTAAGGGTTGGGAACACAATTGCAATCCCAGGCGGGGCAGAGGCAAGAGACCACCGAAAGTTAGAGGCCAGCCTGAGCTACATAGTAAGTTCCAGGCTAGGCTGAACTTTAGAGTAAGACTGATCTCAAAAAAAAAAAAAGGGGGGGGGGAGTTGGGAAGGTGTTCCAGTCAGTTCAGAAGCTGATTTGTAAGCTTGAGGACCTTAGCCACCCCCAACAGCTATAGAGAGCCAGGCATGGTGACTCACACCTGTGATCCCAGAGCTGGAGCAAGGGTGAAAGCAGGGGATCTCTGGAGCTCCCGGGCAGCCAATCCAGCTGAATTGGAAGCTCCAGGCTCAGTGGGAGACCTTGTTCCTGCTTCGGAAGGACTGAAGACACCCAGCATAGGCCTCTGGCCTCCACACCTGCACATGCAAAACCCCCAAACAGAAAACTAGTGTGAGCTTTTCCCTCTTTACAATTTCATAGGTGGAAGAATTGCTTTCACCACGGGTCTTAGCAACCTTAGTGTGCGATTCTTTTCCTTTCTTCCATCAAGAGCATCCCCCTCTTATTCGGCAGCTCTGCTAGGACCTGCTTGCACTCCCAGCCTCTCCTGCCCTTTGGAACTGTGACTGAATAAGCATTCCCTAAGTACAAGCACAGTGGGACAGCCACAGTTAACTGAGCTGGCACCCAAGACAGATGGACAGACAGAGGGATTCACATAGCTATTACAGAATATAGTTATAATTCTATTTTTTTAAAGTCTTTTGAGATTTATTTATATTTTATGTATATGGGTGTTCCGCCTGCATGTATATTTAAGTACCACATGTCCAGAATAGGGTACTGGATCCCCTGGAACTGGAATTTCAAATGGTTTGAGATTCCATGTGGGTACTGGGAATAGAACGTGGGTTCTCTGAAGAACAGTCAGTGCTCTTATCTGACGAGCCATCTCTCTAGCCCAGTAATCATCCTATTTTCCTATAAATTGCTGCTCATCTCTTACCACGCCACTGTGTCTCATTTGCTTTTGTTTGTTTATTGTTCTGAGATAGAGTTTCTCTGTGTAGCATTGGCTGTCCTAGAACTCACTCTGTAGACCAGACTGGTCTCAAACTCACACATATCTTCCTGCTTCTTCCTGAGAGTGCTGGGATTAAAGGCATGTGCCACCAGCTCCCAGCTATCATGCCTCATTTAAATTCAGTGTTAACTGTCCAGAGAGATGGCTCAGCCATTAAGGGTGCACACTACTCCAGGAGACCCAACAACCTATGGCCTCTCTTGGCAACTGCACTCATGTACACATGGGCACACACATACACATAAAAATAAGATTTTTAAAACACATTGACATCACTGAACCAGTGAGAAGGCTGAGGAGATGAAGGTGCTTGTTACCATATCTGATGGCTTTTGTTCAGTCTACAGAGCCCCCAAGGTGAAAGGAGAGAACAGACTCCAGGAAGTCCAGCAAGTTTCCTCTAAGGCCTACATGTGCACATGTAAGGCCTCCACATGGAGGAGGCGTATCCCTGCTCCACAAATAAATGTTAAGATAACTAGAACAAACAAACAACCCTGAAGAGCATGGACAGGGGGAAACCACTGGTCACACCGGGTTCAGTGCTACATGTGGTTTGGGCCTCCATTGTGGGGCTTGAGGCACACTTCCCAGGGCTGAGGGACACGATCAAACCTTCAGCTGAGGAGGCTCACACCTGTGTGAAGAGAACCTGCTTGACCCTTCCACTCTGGTGAAGGGTGAGGCATCTATAGTCCTTGACTTCTTTCCCTTTAGCAAAAAATCAGTTCATAGGTAAGGCAGAGTGACTTGCTAGGGACTCCATTCAACCAGTTTATATACCTAAGACAGAGCGGAGATACCTTCTAAATCAACAGTTAACGCTGAATTTAAAACACAGATTACATATCTGAAATCCTAGCATTTGGATTGGAAGGTGGAGGCAGGGGGATTAGAATTAAAGGCCATTTTTGGCTATACAGTGACGTCTGGGCTACATGAATCCCTGTCTTAAAAAAAAAAAAAAAAAAAAAAAAAACCCAAGTAAATAAAAATACATTCATTTCACTTTGTTGTTGTTGTTTTTTTTTTTTTTTGGTTTTTCGAGACAGGGTTTCTCTGTGTAGCCCTGGCTGTCCTGGAACTCACTCTGTAGACCAGGCTGGCCTCGAACTCAGAAATCCGCCTGCCTCTGCCTCCAAGTGCTGGTATTAAAGGCGTGCACCACCACCGCCAGGCTTCATTTCACTTTGTAATTTTATATATGACTTTGCCCTCAAAGTTAAAATGAAAGTTGCCCACTGAAACATTTTTAGAAGCTAAGTCACTTTTCCAAGCTGGCTCCCTGCTTCAATTTGTGTAACTAAATACGTTCTCCTTTCCCCACAAAGAGCAGCTTTGCTTTCTCCACAGGCTGTCTGCACCAAGCCCTAAACTAAGAGAGGCTGCTGGCCTTCCAGCTGACACAAAACATCCATGCACCATGCACAGATAAGAGCAGGAAACCCAAGGTAACAGCAGCTCAGTTCCCAAGCATTGTTCCTCTGCCTTCCGAGGCCCTCGGCACATCGTGGTGACCGCCTATCTCATCTGGACTAAATACCAGCGCTCAGGGCATCTATTTAAGGCAGTGGAGGCTTCCTCCTTGAATTTCAGATTTAAATCTCTACTGTCCATTCTCATCTGCTTTCTAAAGCCGTGGCTTTTAGTGGAGTAACTGAGGTAGGTTTAGTACAGAGGAGGGAGGTGGGGCTGCTGTGCTCTCCTTGAATGTATGAGAGACTTCGAAGTTTAAAGTTAGGAGCTGTAACAGCCCCAAAGAATCACACTGCCCTAGGATATGAACAAAGCTACATTTACAAATGAATTCTAACTTGGTTGTTTTGAGGCAGGGTCTTCATGCAGACCAGGTTGCCCTTAAACTCACTAAGCCATCTAGGATAACTTTGACCTAGGTTGAGGCAGGAAGATTGTAAGGGCTTACGAGGGCAGGCTAGCCCTTCACGAGTGACATTTGGGGACCCAAAAGATGGAAGGAGAGAATCAATTCCTGAAAATTACAGTCTGACCTTCACACACACTGTAGCATGAACACACAATAAATGTATATATATTTTTGAAACAGGATCTCATATATGTCTGACTGGAACTCACTGTGGAGACCAAACACAGAGATCTGCCAACCAAGTGCTAGATTAGTGACTAGGGAGGGAATTTAGAGCACTAGTTGCTCTTCTAGAGGACCTGGGTTCAATTCCCAGCTTCCAAGTGGTGGTAACTCTAACCCCAGGAAATCCAGCGCCCTCTGCTGGTCTCTTTGCTCTTTTGCTCAAGCACTCAGGGTACACAGACATACACACAGGAAAACACCCTTAGCAATAAAAGTAAATCAATTAAAATGTACCTTAAAGTGAAAAGACAACCCATAGAGAGTGAGGGGGGGTGTGTTGGAACCCATACTTTGAATATATAAAGAATTCTTCAACTCATAAGACACAAATGATCCAATTAGAAAGTGGGTAAAGGACCTGAACAGACATTTAAGATTTTACTTTTAACCAGAGGTGTCTGTTGGATTCCCAGGACTTACAGGTGGCTGACTGTGAGCCATCCAACATGGTTGCTGGGAGTTAAACCCAGGTCCTCTAGAGGAGTAACAAGAACTCTCAGTGACTGAATAGTCTCTCAGCCCCAGAGAATAGATACAAATAGCTAATAAGGGCAGAGACACCCAAACATTGTCTTTACAAGGGTGCTAACCCATATCACACAGATACTGTCTCACTTGTGGGAGGATGCAGGGACAGTAGGACCTCCCTATACTGTTGAGGCTGCTTGGGGGAAACGGTGCAGCAGGTCCTCAAATGGCCAAAGAGACACTGTAGCGCTGCGTGGCAGCTTGTTCACATAATCCTAGCACAGGGAATCTGAAGCAGGAAGGTTATGAGTTTGAGGCCAGAGTGGTTTACCTAAGGTTTGGTGGCACACACCTTTAATCCCAGTACTGGGGAGGCAGAGGCAGGGGGTATCTCTGAGTATAAGGCCAGCCTGGGCTACATGAGACCCTGTCTTCTCAAGAACAAAGAGGAGGGAGATGGAAGACATAAGCCAGCGCTTCTCCTAGGGATAGATACAAGAAAAATGAAGCACAGACTTCATTTGATTATTCACTGTGGCCAAAATGGGGCTTGAACACAATGGCCAAAGGTTAAGGGCACTGGCTCTCTTCCGAAGGGCTTTGGTTCGATTCCCAGCACCCACATGGTGGATCATAATCTTCCGTAACTCCAGTTTGACGAAGTCCATTGCCCTCAGTGGGCATCAGGCACACACATGGTGCACAGACATGCATTCAGACAAAGCACCCACACACATAAAGCAAAAATAGCTAAAGAATAAAAAAAGAACCCAGGTCTGGAGAGAAAGCTCAGAGGTGAAGAGCACTTGTTGCTCTTGCAGATGTTCCCAGCTTCCACATGGTGGCTCACAACCAAGTACATCTAGTTCTATGAGACTCAACTTCTGAACTCCACATGCACTAGGTATGCATGCAGTGCATATACATACATGCAGGCAAAGCACTCAGATAAAAAATTTTTTTTTACATTTTATTTATGTAAGAAATCAGTACCTCTAAGTCTTTTTTTTTTTTTTTTTTTTTTTGGTTTTTCGAGACTGGGTTTCTCTGTGTAGCCCAGGCTGTCCTGGAACTCACTCTGTAGACCAGGTTGGCCTCGAACTCAGAAATCCGCCTGCCTCTGCCTCCCAAGTGCTGGGACTAAAGGTGTGCACCACCACCGCCTGGCTTTCTAAGTCTCTTTCCTAATGAAAACCCTATAAAAGTTACTGGGTCCAAATCAGAGCTGTCACCACCAGCTTCCCTTAGCAGAGCAGGGCTGAGCCCACCTGGAAAGAGGTCTGGCATGGGACTGGGGAAAGCGGCAAGATGCAAACCATCAGACAAAAATAAACCACAAAAACAGTAACTCAAAATGTCCTTGCTTTCTTTCTATCAGGCTACAAGTTTTAAAGAGATACAGACGAAAATGCTTTTACAATTGTCAGTCCAGGCCAGGTGAGAGGTTCAGAGGGCAAAGCCCTTGTTGTGTAAGTGGAAGAACCAAGTTCAAGCTCCCGGACCCACATGAGGGTGGAAAGCAAAAACCGAGTCTAAAGATTGCCCTCTGATCTCCACGTGCACACAGTGCAGGCGTTCACCCTTCACACATACACAATAAATACATTACAAGAAATCTTTAATATACATGCCTGTAATCTCAACACTTGAGAGACAGAGGCAGAAGGATCAGGAGTTTAAGGCAACCTAGGGCTACATAGGGAGTTTGAGGCTAGCCTAAACTACATGAGACCCTACCTCAAACAAACAACCAAACAACAAACAAAACCCTACCCAAAGTAAAACCAAAGCTTAGGGCAATAAACGTATGCATTATACCTGTGTAAAAAGTTCTGAAAGAACAAAACTAAAAACATTGAAGTTTAGAGAGATAGCTCAGGGGTTAAGAGCACTGACTGCTCCTTCAGAGGACTGAGGTCCAATTCCCAGTATCCACGTGCCTATAACTCCAGTTCCAGGGGAGTTACAGGCACATTCAGGCAAAACACCAATGCACATTTTAAAAACTGAACATTAAATCAGGTGTGGTAGTATACCCCATCGTTCTCAGCACTTGAGAGGCAGAGGCAGGCACATTTCTGTGAGTTTGAGACCAGCCTGGTCTACACAGTGAGTTCCAAGATAGCCAGAGCTACATTGTGAGACCCTCTCAAAATTTAACAAAAATCTTTGAGCATAGGTTTTCATGGAAAAACCAGAAAGCCAATTTCCCTTAATGCATGGGACACACGTTTATGTGACTTAACCGATTGCTGTAAGCTAGCTGCGGGCAGAATTAACACTGTGGGCATCCAATCACACTTAGTGGACACTGCCCATCCATCCTAACTATAGTCCCACTGACTCTCTTCTCAGCATTCAGCAGCCAAGTTCACCTCCCTTTTGCTAAAGGCAAGCCAAGGCTGACTATCAGGATGCCCCCATCCTTAAACCATCATATAGAAGTGGTCTTTCAACAGAACACACACAATTTATGCCATCAACAGTTTATTCTTCCATTATGTAAAACCACAGCACTCTGAAGTGTTCACAGCTCCATTTCCACTCAAGACTTATGCTAATAAATTTGTCCATTGAAAACCACACTCGTGGGAAGAAAAAGATCTCCAAATGAGCTACATTTCACTTGGTTTACAGAAACAGCGTGTCCTTTACACCTATGGATACTGTACATTACATGCTCATACACACATGCACACACTGCCCCCCCCCATTGTGCACCGAGTGGCATGGAGAGATTGATCACATGAAGCTCTCTGCCCAGGCACTCTAAGGCCCACAGTATTGTTCTGCCAGACTGGCTCATAGCAGACCCCATGCTAACGACAGGTACACCTCGTGGCTATCATATCTTCGTACTCTTTGTAAGCAATGGAGCCATCAGGTTCAATGGTCAACACGCTCAAAGGGCTGTATTTGCCGGGCACACATGAAGGCCTTGGTACTGAGGAGTCCAGCTTCTCATAGATGATATTCTGGACCATGGTGTGCACAGGAGAGCCGTACCGATGCCTGACCGCCCTGGGACAGTCCCCTTTACAGTACCTAGGGTTGTATCTGTGTGGGGCCACGATCCAGTTGTCCCATTTGAGCTGACTAAAACTCAGTCTGAAGTCATGGAGTTCACACTCGTTTTGGGGAAAAGAAACTGTTTGAAGTACTCACTGAGGTTGAAGGACCCTGTAAGAAGTGGACCCTTTGCTTCTGAGATGATGGCTTTCTGCCCTCGACGGTGCCGGTGTCGGGGAGATCTTTCCACCTCAGAAGCCTCCTCTTTCACAGGACGGGCAGCCACACTGCCCTGGCCGAGATGCTGTGAAGGCCTCCAGGTGGACTGAAGGGACTGCCAAGAATGGTAGGCCTGGGTACTTGTGTCATTGAGATACAAGATGAGGGAGGGAGGCACTGAGAGAGGCATGTTAAACACTCCGTCCTCTGGGGCTTGGTCTTTTGTGCATGTAAAATTGGCAGACATGTGAATGCTCCTCTCGCTCGAGGCTACCAGGGGCTGAAGGAGGGAGGTCACATCAATCTCTATCCATCTGTGTTTCCTCAGGGTAAATGAGTACGGAGCTCTTGGGGGAGCCCTGCCGGAAGACATGGGCTCCTTTACCACAAGGTCACACACACAGGTCACAGTGGAGGAGGAAGCAGCTGAATTGTTCAGAGTGTAGAGCAAGACCGACTTGAGTAAGTGTTCCATGGTGGTCACCCGGTCCAGGTTAAACAGCAGGTCCACCATCTGCAGGGGTCCTGAGAAGAGAAACCACCAGTAAGTAAGGCTTGCAAGCAAACTGGAGGAAGCAGGAAGTGAGACGGGAGGAATTAGTACTGGAACACAGGCAGTTTCCCTTCTCCCCTAATTAAGCCTCAAAAACAAGGAAGAAGGGAGTTAACAGAGACAATCTGGAGGGTGTGGTGTGTACCTCAGTGGCAGAGCACTTACCTGTATGCCTGAAGCTCTGCTTTGGGTTGGGCAGGGGGGTCTGTTTTTGTAATACCATCCCTTTGGAGGCTAAGGCAAAAGGATTGCCACCAGCCTCTGCTACATAATGAGACTGCCTCAAACACACACACACACCGCTCCAAACACAGACCGCAGAGGAGAGTAACCCTACAGACACAGCCAGGAGACCACTGAAAGCAACATTTGCTAAGCCTGGAAGACTTCTAGGCCCGTATGAAACAAGTCAATTGAGAACATTTGCCTGCTGTGGAAATCACGTGTTCTGAGGTTGGAAACACATGGAGGCCATCAGGCTGCTGCAGTAAGAAGGACTGGGGGCGGGGAGGGTGGCTTTAACCAGCCACAGCTGCCCTGTACAGTTATGCTGGATTTCATGATCTGGTGGCGGTGGTGTGTGTGTGTGTGTGTGTGTGTGTGTGTTGTGTGTGTGTGTGTGTGTGTGTGTCAATGGGCACACTCTCTTTGTTGAGCACATATGGAGGTCAAAAGACAGCTTGTAGAAGCTGGGTCTTGTCAGGCTTGGTAGAAGAAGCCTTCATCTACCAAGCTTTCTCCAAAGCCCTGAGGGTTTTGTTTGCTCCTTTTGGTTTTTAAAGCACAACTCTCCCTTCTTACTAAACAGGTCCCCCATTGTTGACAAATGTTTGGAGGTTTGGGATTTTGTTTGCTTTTTCGTTGTTGAGACAGGGTCTCACTGTGTAGCCCTAGCTAACCTGGAACTCACTCTGTAGACCCAGTTGGCCCTGAATTCAGATTAGCCTGCTCCTGCCTCCTGAGGGTTGGAATTAAAGTCATGTGTCACCGAAACCCACGTGAGTTTTGTCTTGTTGGTACTGGAGGTCAAATTCCAGGCACCTGGTATATAGGACATAAATGGTACCACATCTCAACCATACTATTTTTTTTTTTTAATTAAAGATGTACTGTGCAGATGGAGACCAAAACTTACCTCTTCCAGGAAAACAAACAAGGGGAAATGTCCCACATTACCCACCACTGGATCAAAGGCAGGTTTTAGGCACCATGCTAGGCCAACAGCTTGGTAGAATAAAAGAGATGCTAGCTACTTCCAGAACTTTCTTTGACCTTTCAAGACATTAGTCTTTTTGAGCCGTAACATACTGAGCTGGTGTGTGTCTGTAATTTCAGCACTAGAGTGGCTGAAGCAGGAAAGTCACTGCCAGTTTGAGACAGTCTCAAAAAATAAAATTTAAAAAAGGAAACTCGAACAAGATAAATCTATCATATTAGCTTCTTAACTAAAGATGGTGTAGGAAACAAACAAAACAGTGTAATCAATGCTATTGGTTAGGGATGTAGTAGCAGAGGGTATAGCTAGCATATGCAAGCCCCCTCATCCCCAATTTAATCCTTAGAACCACAACACCAAAAAAAAAAAAAAAAAAAAAAAAAGAAGAAGAAAACAAAAAAAAAGTTTTCTAAAAAGCGTTAACTTTAAGAAAAAAGTTTGTTTCAGTTGGACACAGAATCATGCAAAATAAAATTCACATGATAATGAAAAGCTGTGTGATTCCAGTATTCAAGGAGCTGAGGCAGGAGGATACAGAATTTTGAGTATAGCCTGGGTAACAGGGTAAGATCTTGCCTCAAAACAAACCAACAAACCCAAATCAAGCATGGCTCCTTTTAGTAACAGAAACGCTAAAACCCCTGTCTTGTCGCCCGAGCTCAGTTGAACAATCTCCTTTTACCCACCTGTCGCCTGGTTGCCGGGAGCCTGTTCCTGTTTGGCACAGGGGCTGAAAAGCCGGACGGTATTGTAGAGGTGACTTCTGCTGGGTTTAGGAACCCCCTCTTTGGTAGCGTATGTCTTATAGAGCTTTTTCATGTAGTAGAGTGCTCTGGAATCAGGTTGCAGCTTAGGGGTCTCACCTCGCCTATCAGACAGAACCTTAAAGAGTGGGGGCAAGAGGCCAGACCTGTCATTCCCATCTACGGGCAGCAGCAAGGACCAGGGGTCCACCTCAGACTCCAAGTTTTCACTGGCTCCCGTCTGGGATTCTCCCATAGAAGCCTGTGAGCTAAGGTTAATAAGAAAACACAGCCAGACAGAGCAGCAAACCCCCAACAGGAATTTGCTGGGAAGTGCCATGGCTTGGGAGAACTAAGAAGGAACGCATCTCCCTAGGCCCCAGTCTTCTTTCTAAAGATCGGGAAGGCCCTGCTGTGGTCCTTAAATAAAATCTAGGTGTGGAAGACTAACTTCACTTCTGTAATCAGACCTCAAGGATGCTTAGCTGTACGTCAGTTTTTTATCAGCTCTACAGCGGTCAGCTGACAACACGGTTTCATCCAGTTTGTTCTCATTAGCTACAGATTTATCTATTTATTTAGCTTGCTTTCTCTGCTTCTCCTGACATTTACTTCAAATCCACCAAATATCATCACCCTAATGGACTACTAATATAGCTGAGAGTCCAGCAGAAACCCAAGGGATTAAAAACATAACCTTTTAGGGCTGGAGATGTAAGTGCAGAAATATTAGATTTTTCTCTTGATTCATCATCTATCTCCACAGCTCCCACGTCCAGGTACTTAGAATAACTGATTGCCTACTGCACAGTGAATCGGAGAGACAGAAAGTCACAAGGGGTTCCAAAATTCCAGGTAGCTTAGTATGGGGGCTATAAAGTTGGCACAAGACAACAGCTACTTGCAATGTGCTTTAAAGAAGGCCAGGTGTAGAGGCTCACACCTTTAATCCCAGCATTTAGGACACACAGGCAGGTGGATCTCTGTGGGTTCAAGGCTAGCCTGGTCTACATAGAGAGTTCTAGGACAGTCAGAGCTACATAATGTGGAGACCCCCCGTCTCAAAATAAAAAGAGGACATCACCTTTAACCCTGGCCAATTAAAAAATATAATATCTTGGGGCTGGAGAGATGATGGCTTGGCAGCTAAGCGCAGTGGTTGCTCTTCCTAGAACAAACCATTTGGCTCATGACCATTTGTAACTCCACTTCCGGGGGACCCAATGCCTTTCTCTGGCATCCTTAGGAATGCAAAACACCCATTATAAAATGAAAATTAAAAAAAAAAAAACCCACAGTATTTAACTGGAATGGCAACTTGCCACCAAGCCTAATGACCAAAAACTGCAGTCCTAAAGGCCTGAATTCAATCCCTGCGACCCATAAGGTAAAAGGAGAAAAGAGACTCCTACAGATTGTCTTCTGACCTACACCTCTACCCCTTGCATACCAAATACAGATTTTTTAAATGTAATGAAAGTATAATATCCTGATGCCCTTGTTTTGGTCTACAATTCACTTCACCATACTTTGGTTGAAAAGTTTTGAGATATCAGCAAGTGCTATTGAATAAATGTCTTATTTATTTTTTAACCAGATGGCAGCAATCACGACAGTGTTTTAGTCCTTGATGAAAGCATTTGTGTTCCTACCTTGGAGGTGAGGTCAAACTAGATAATGTTTAAGGAAAACCGGGAGGGGGCGCGGGAGGGGATGCAGGTGCACCATGAAAGGAGGGGCTATATAGCATCCCCCTTGGAAGGAGACTATCTCTTGGGAGAAAGTCAAAACACACTAATGACACAGGATAAAATATCAGTTTACCCAGCACCAGATTGATAAAGCTGAGGTACCCTTGCAAAACTGAAGCTCACTGTCAAACCGCCCGCGTTTAATTGCCAGATTATTTACGACCAGTCGTCCCATTTACAGCCATTAAGAGGAGGAGAAAGATCGGTGAGTCCCACAGGATAATATCAGGACAATGCACTTTAAGGAAAATACAACAGCTCCTTAGAGAGTCTGGGCTTGATGACACACCCAGCCCAAACCCACCACTTTCTCCTTGGCTCCCATCACCACTATCCGTGTCTGACAACTGCCAGACTCGTGACTCAACTGGGAGGAACGTTTATGTCACTTCTTGGACAAGTCTACAGCCTGCTAGTGGCTTGCTAGGCAGTGTGTACCGGAGCTCTAGATCCGTGTCCCTAATTTTTTACTGCGGTCATGAGGGCCTGATAACAGCCTAGCCCCCTTCTGATTCCAGGGACCACATATACCTGGCGGAGGTTAAGGGACAGCAGGAGAACAAGTCCTTTTTTTATTTTTGAGCAACTCCCCACACAGTTATTCAAAGGCCAGGGACTGAGCGGAAAGGACCGCCTCTCGGAACTCCCAAGTGCTCCTAAACCCCACCCATCACCGTAATCCACGCCCCATGCATCTATAAACCCCGCCCCATGCACACTCTAGACGCCTGAGATCCCTAGGGGGCTTCGAAGCCCCGCCCACTTGCTCCCAAAAGCCAGGCACACACCCACCAGGCCCCCAGTCCTCCTCAAGCCCCGCCCCTTAGCAGCATCCGCCTCTCCCGCGCGTCCCCTACGCTCCCATAAGCCCTTAAACCCCACCCACGTATCTCCTGAAGGGTCGGTTCTGCACCGGGCGCCTCTAAGTCCCGCCCCAGCCTTCTTGGTACTGGTCCTTTCCGTCTACCTAGACGGTCAGGCCACGCCCACCCAGGTCAACTGCCATTTCTTTTTGCGTCTCCCCCTCGAGATAGAAGGAAAATGGTAGTTCCCGGAGATGACCTCACGATCTCCAGGCTATCCGCTTTCCCGGAAGTGACGTGCAAAAGCCGGGCTCAACGCTGTGGAGGTAGAGGTGACCGGGTACAAAGAGTCGGTGTGGGGTGGTGGGAGTTTTTTTTGCAAGACTGAGCCACGCACCTATCTTCCGTCCTCAGGGGCGCCGCCACCATGGGCCGCGAGTTTGGGAACCTGACGCGGATACGGCACGTGATCTCCTACAGCTTGTCGCCCTTTGAGCAGCGCGCCTTCCCGAACTATTTCAGCAAAGGCATCCCCAACGTGCTGCGCCGCACTCGCGAGCGCATCCTGCGCGTGGCGCCGCGTGAGTGCGGGGCGGGCGGGGTACGGCCGCGCGCACCTTTCCTTCCAACATCCTGGACAGACATGGGGTTCTTATCGAAATGACTGGCCTAAGGTCACTTGGGTGACTCCAACGTCTCCCTCTGAGGTCATCGCAGTCCACTATCAGTGATGAAAGGCTGATGCAATCAATGTCTTGTGTTAGATATGCGGCCGGTTTTGCTGACGGTTTCATGGCATTGTGAATATGGCAAGAACCCATGGAAGATGCACTTAAGTTTGATGGAGAGGTTGAGGCCCGATCTTGCTGTAGAAGGCAAGCTGGCCTCAAACTCAAGATTTTATTTACTGCCTTGTCCTCAGGACTGTTGGCTGGGATTGAAGACATGCACCAGTACAACAGTACTTTTTAAAATGGTGAAGATTATGTTTGGTGAATTTCATGAAATTTTTTTATTTGGTGTTAAGTAGGAGAGAGACTAGGCAAGTGAGGGTCAAATCTTCCTGGGTTGATATCTTTGTTTTGGTTGCTTATAAAATGGTTGTGTAATGTAACCATTTTGAACCTCTTATTAAAAGTAGTTTCTGGTCATAATGGTGTCTGCATTTAATCCCAGTGATCCTGAGACAGAAGCAGGTGGATCTGTGTAGTTGGAGGGAGTTCCAGGCCAGCAAGGGCCTTATACTGAGAGCCTGTCTTAATACAGCAACAGAAACTTAGGGCTGGGGATGGCGCAATGCCTTTTCAGCTCTTTCAGAGGACCCGAAGAGGATCCGGATTCCGTTCTCAGCACCCATATGGTGGCTTACAACCATCTATGACTTCAGTCCTAAGGGATTTGACATTCTCTTACTACCTTAGTCACCTCAGTATGCCCTGAGTCATAGCACAGGGCATGCATGTAGTTGCACAAACATACATATAGGTGAAACACTCATAAAATATGAAACGCAAAGGCCAGGCATGCACGCCTTTAATCCCAATGCTCAGGAGGCAGAGGCAGACAGATCGCTGAGTTCAAGGACAGCCTGGTCTACATTCTCTGAGCTACATGGTCATAAAAAAGACACCAATCTCAGCACTTGGGAGGCAGTGACAGCCAGGGCTACAGAGAGAAACCCTTTCTTCAAAACCAAACAAAAAGTTGAGGCTAGGGCCAATAGAAGGACAGGCAGAATGGGGTGACAGTCAGAACTGAGGGT
Source organism: Mastomys natalensis (assembly GCA_021653895.1). Taxonomy (NCBI): domain Eukaryota; kingdom Metazoa; phylum Chordata; class Mammalia; order Rodentia; family Muridae; genus Mastomys; species Mastomys natalensis. Next base: position 977,605 of record JAJTUV010000625.1, on the reverse strand, counting down.
GTGGTACAGGACAGGTGGGTGGTCCTCTTGTTTGAGGGCAGTCTGTCTACATAATGAGACCGTATCAAAAAAGGACTGGGATCTGGAGCGCTGGCGCACTGGTTGTTCTGGTGCATGTACTTGTTCATGTAGATGAGCCAGGTGTGAGTCCCAGTACCCACCTGGTGGCTCACAACCATCTGTATAACTCCAGTTCCAGGGCATCCAAAATCCCCTGGCCCCCAGGGTGCTACATGCATATGTGGTGCACAAGGACACATGCACAAAAAACATCTCCCAACACACACACACACACACACACAACACACACACACAAATAATGAAATGGCAATTTTTTTAAAAAGTTGCTGAGAAAATGTCCTCACAGCTTGCTCTCTTGATTCCTACAGCATTTGTAATGGTCTACCTGATCTACACATGGGGCAACCAGGAGTTTGAGCAGTCCAAAAGGAAGAATCCAGCAAAGTATGAAAATGACAAGTGAGCAGCCGGCACCTGGATGACAGTCCCCTGCCTTTGAAAGACCCTTCTCTGGGAGAGGAATCTACACTGTAGTCCTGAAGACAATAAACTACTTAAGGACTTCCCTTTGTGACTTTGTGTGCTTATTTGAGACAAGGTCTCACTGTATGTTCCTGACTGGCCTGGATCTCCTAAGAAATCTGCCTCTGCCTCCCTAAGTCATGGTGTTCATAACTTTGTTTTACAAGCAGAGTCCTTAATGTGACTAGTAATATGCAAGTTCATGACAACCCCTTTCTCAGCACAAGTCCTGAAGGGGGTTGGGATAGCTGTGAGTTGCGTGGAACCTGGAGTGCAGGTTCCCAACCCTCTGCTCCCATCACAACTGGAAGGTCTAGGGATGACACTGTAATTAGGGTGTCAGATGTACTTTCTAGATACAAATGAACTTTTAACTCACGGCAGCCTTTGAAGTAAGTATTCTAATCCTTTGCTGATGAGGAATCATAGTTTAAGTACTTTGCCCAGAATCATATGACAGTGAGTGGGTAGAGCCAGGTACCAGTGTGTGATCTTAAAACCAAGCCATGCTGCTTTCCTTAGGCAGGGAAGGCCTTCCTTAGCCTAAGGGATTTCATCTTTGAAAGGACAATTTGAGGCAATCCCTTGATTGCTACAACCAAAGTCAGGGAACCATGGTTGGTTTTCTGTCATGGAGCCAGTCCAACAGTGGCTTTTAGTCCTATGTGGACCACAGAGTTGGAAAAGATGTACCCCTTTGTGGAGAAGATAATACCACCTGCTCTAGAGCCTCTGGATGTCTCTAATTTCTCCTCACCTGGAGATGATGGGTGGGGGTGGTTGGCAGGCCTGTGCTGGCCCTGTCACTTGGCAGACTGTAGCAACTCAGTCCAATGTCTTACTCTCAGACTTTTTTGCCTGATGATCACTAGCTAGTACCAAAAGTTCTCAGAAGAGAACAAATTACTTCCAACCACAGTTGCTTAGACTGTGAGGCAGGATGGGAAATGGTTGTTTCTTAAAACAGTGGTTCTCAACCTTGCTAATGCAAGCCTTTAATACAGTTCTTCATGTTGTGGTGACCCCAACCATAAAATTATTTTTGTTGCTACTTCATAACTAAAATTTTGCTACTGTTATAATGTAAATGTTTTCTGGCAGTCTTTGGTGACCCCTGTGAAAGGGTCATTCAATCCCCAAAGGGGTTGTGATCCACAGAGTAAGAACCACTGCCTTAAGCTGTCATTTCTGCAGCCTTAAGTGTTTTATTTATAAAACGTATCAACAGAAAGTGCTGGGGTTGTCTTGTATTGGAGATGGTGAAATTAGTGACCCCAGGGCTGGACACCATACCCAGTCCAGTTTCCCTGTTTGTCTGTATCCAGATTTATTCTGAATGGTGTTAAAACACGTGAATCATAGACTCTTAAGAATCTGAAATAGCTAGACTTGGTGTATGCCTTTAATCCCAGCACTCGGGAGGCAGGTAGGCAGGCCTCTGGCCTACAAAGAGAGCTCCAGGACAGCCATGGCTATTACACAGAGAAACCCTGTCTCAAGCCAAAAGAAAGAAAAAAAAAAGAACCTGAAATAAGCTGCAAGCCCCAAGGAGGTGGAGGTACAGCGGCATCCATCTTGACTTTGGACACAGCAGCTCAGAAAACTAACTTTTCTTAGCCCAGAGCAGATGAGTTTCTTGGTCTGACCTTGTAACGATATATATTATTGTATGTGTGTACACATGTGCCACAGTGTGCATGTGGAGGTCAGGGGGCAGCTCTGTGAAGTCAGTTCTCTCCGTCCACCTTTACCTGAATTCCAGGGATCAAACTTGAATGGCTGGGCTTGGATGGCGAGCACCTTTACTGCAGTGCTGTCCCTCTGACCGTTGTGAATCTAATGAGATGATCCTGATGTAAGGGCCCTGATGTTCAGAGGTTCTGCGCATGGCTGACATTGTTAAGGCTATTTTTGGCCTGTCCCTCACAGACTTTTCTCCTTTGAGCTTAGAGGCAGGGGTCTGAGGTGTGTGACAGGTGTCCAGTGACTCTGACTTTATGTGATAGACGACCTGGAGCTACTTTAGAGACTTGTTCTTTTTATTTAAAGGCTACATTAAAAAAAAAAAAAACTTCTTTATTATTTTGTGTCTATTGGTGTTTTCCATGCATGTATGTCTATATGAGGGTTTCAGAATCCCTGGAACTGGAGCTACAAACAGCTGTGAGCTGCCATGTGGGTGCTGGGAATTGAATATGGGTTCTCTGGAAGAGAAGCCACTGCTCTTAACCCCTGAGCCATCTTTCCAGCCCTAGGAACTTGTTCTGTTTATAGAGATTCACAAAGAACAATATAAATTAACCTCCCCCCCTTCACACACACACACACACACACACACACACACACACACACACACACGAATGAGAGCTAGGATTGCAGACATGCTGCCACTCCTGGCTTGTTACGTGGATGCTGGCATGGGTGTTGGTGATCTGAACTTAGGTCCTCCTGTTTGTGTGGCAAGTACTTTACCAACTAAGCCGTTTCCCTATCTCCTTGAGTCAAGCCTTTTAAGGAAGGAAAGACTGCTGCTATGGTCCCATGTCTCAGATACCAACAGCTTCCAGCCCTAAGATATGGATGGCTCTTTCATCTGCTGTGATGCAACCATTTGCTCCATTTAACTCTTTGGCATGTCCTATGCTCCTGTCCCCAGATGGCTCCCCTATGGGCTGCAGTCTGGGAAAGAGAGCTTGCTTCATTCTGCCAGTATTGTAGTCAGGACATAGGCAGACCTACATAGTACAGGCCCAGACACCTGCCAGTTCCAGCCAAAAAGCAAATACACTTTGACCCTTTGTTGAAATGTTACCTGGAAACGTTTTTCCATTTCAAAGTCTTCCACCTTTTATAGGCACCTCTTGCTCAGGGATGACACTAAAGTGTCCCACTACTGCCCAGACTTAATGATCTGGAAATGTGGAAGCTACATTTCCCGCCTGGAAGGCATTCAGACGGCTACTCAACATTTCCTCTTCTCCTTTTCTCCAGAGCTCTTCTCTCATGGTCCCTGGGATTGTGCCTGGGGTGAGCAAGCTGTTGCCAGCAAGCCCGTTAGTCTCTCTCTTCTTGTAAATTAACCATTTGAATCCCAATATGTGTCCATGAGGTCTGAGGCCTACCTACTCTCATTTCATGTCAAAGCAAAAGACTAAAGCTAAAGACAGGAAGGGCTGGCCTGTGGTCAGATGGTCAGGTATACTCTGCAGCACACAGCTTCTGCCTCCCAGTCAAGAGTTCTTGTGTTATGGCTGAAACTAGGGCAGCTGAGGCCTATGAGGAAGGAGCTCATAGCTCTTCATTTAGCAGCATCTCGCCAGGAGAGCACAGGTAAATTGTTTACATTTTGGGCAGAGCATAGCTTCCACATTTCCTTTAAATATAGGTTTTGTTGAGCCGTTGAATGACTTGCCCCTAACGCCTCATTCCTCGGGGAGGAGGGCTGGCCTGCAGATGGTTTGAATCTAGAGGCCTTGGACAGTGTTGCGCCCATGAGGATGAATGATCATTTTCCTGTGCAAAGGGTTTCAGGCTCTTTCCCTTGACTGGGCTATGATGAACTTAAGGCACGACAACAAAAGGCTACTTTGATTTTGCTTGGGGCTAAGGAAGGCAGCAATAGAAGAGTGGAGGGAGAACTTGTCTTTTGGATGAGTTGCATGTCTGAGCCCTAGTGAAGGAGAGAGGCTGGCACTGAGCCCACAGACCTCATTGGTTCTAGGACATCAAGTTGTTCGGTCTTGCTTACCTAATCACATCTGTGTTCTTTCTCAATGCTCACTGGGTCACCACATAGCCTCTCCCCAACTCTGCACAAGTTCCCATTAGTCTTCTAGTCCTGAACTGGTAGGACTTACTGGTATGTTTGGTAGTCGGGTCTACTCAGAGACTTTTTTTTTTTTAAGATAGGGTTTCTCTGTGTAGCCGTCAGGGAACTCACTATGTAGACCAGTCTGTCCTTGAACCTGGAGATCCACCTGCCTCTGCCTCCCCAGGGCTGGGATTAAAGGTGCATTGCCACTACAGCCTGGCTTTACTCAGTGACTCGTTATGCTGGGGGGGTTCCCCAGACCTTTGCAGTTAAATCCCACCCCAGCTCTGACGTCCACTACACTTCTCCCCTGGCATGAAGCAACATCAGCTTTGCTTAGATTGGTGACCAACTGCTACCTTCAGCACTTCGGCAGCTCCTCCATTTTTTGCCTGGAACAAAGAAACTAAAAACAGACTTTTGTCCAAATGCTCAATCATGAAGATAGAGAACAACCTTGGGAAGGGTTATGTGAGATATCGGACCAGTGAGAGAGAAACCTATTTGTAATGTTTTTGTTTGTTTGTGTGGTTTCTTATGGCCATATGGAGATCCAAGCTCCTATGCATATCCTGATTTCAAATTCAGCTTTCCCTCTCAAAAATTTTAAAACTCTCATGGCCAAGTGTGGTGGTCTACTTCCAAGACAGCAGTAGAACTATAAAATTGGGCCAGCCTGGGCTATGTGGTAAGATGTTCCCAAAATCAAAGGTCTTGACATTTAGTACCCATAACTATTCACATTCCATACAGTTAAGTGTTAATCTAGGAATATACAGGGATTCAGTCCTCCTGAAGCCAGTGTTTAGGCTTCAGACTCAGTCTACCATCTGCTGCCCTGAGGCTTTGGGAAGTGCTCTCCCAAAGCCCAAACTACAGGATTCATTTGGTGGTGTCAGGACCTAAACTGTAATGACACCAACTTAAGAGTTTATGCTACCCCCTCCCTCACATGTTTTTAAAAACAAAAACATAAAGAAGGGTACAGTTCTTCATAGCCAGGTCTTTATTAAGGTGATGGTGCAGACTAACAGGATGACAGCCTCTAATGAGTGGGGGAATTGGAACTGGAACACAGTCTGCTCAAGTCTCCTCCCAGAGAAGGCCATACCTAATTGCCTGTATACAACAGATCAGTGGTTTTCCCTAGAAAAGCTTAGAGGTCAACATTACTCCTGAAGACTTTATTAGAATCCTATTTTGATTACAACCATCTCACTGAGGTATTTTAGCAATTTTTTTTCTTGGTTCTGGGAATGGAACCCAGGACATCATACCTGCTCCCACTGTTACATTCCCAGCCTGCTGAGTTATCTGAAAACTGTGGCAGGATTCCTGGTCTCCCTCATAGATTCACGTGGCTTTCAGGGGCAAGGTGGGACAATGCTCATTTCTGATAAGATGGGTGTAAGGGTCCAGACCAGCAATGCCATCAAAGTCCATGAGGGAGCAGTAAGCACAATGTGCCTGGAGTGTAGTCCTTGAGAACATTCCTTGGGTACACATTAACTTATTACATCGATCCTGATTACAAACAAACTTTGCCCCATCTCAGCTGGCAACCATGAGAAAGGCAGATAGGTGTCAGTCTATAAAAGGAAACGGGAACTGCCCCCTGGCTTTCAGGCTCCAACATCTTCCTTTTGCCAAGATGCTACAGCTAAAACTCTTTGCAGTGCTCCTGACTTGCCTGCTGCTGCTGGGCCAGGTAAGAAGGGAAACATAGTTGGACATAGTAGTGACGTGGAATTCAAAGTCAGACTCACGTCTTTAGAAATGCAGTTTAATCTCCTGCAACCTGGAAAGAGCCCTTCTTCTAAGGGTGTGCAGCAGAGGGTGGGTGCTTCCTCAGCTAAAATGAACATGCCTTTGTTCTACAGGTCAATAGTTCCCCAGTACCAGAAATGAGTTCAGCAAAGAGATCTCGGAGAATGACCCCATTTTGGAGAGGGGTTTCCCTCAGGCCCATTGGTGCCTCGTGCCGGGATGATTCGGAGTGTATCACAAGACTATGCAGGTATTTGATAATCCTGGGTAAAGGGTGGACCAGAAAGCATTGGGAAGCTGGGAGAGATGAGATCAGAAAGCACAGAGACCCAAGGGTAAAGCTGAGATGAGTGGGGGGGTAGGGGGTGGGGGAGGGTATATGAAGCTGCAAGCTCCATGGAAGTAAGTTCCTTGACAGCCAGGAACCATAACCATAAGGACAGATGAAACAAGGAATGGTGGAGGAAACAGAGGTGTCCCGGGACTCCTTAGGTCTATATCAGTCTTAATCACGTCTTTTCTTTCCCCCACTAGAAAAAGGCGCTGTTCCCTAAGTGTGGCCCAGGAGTGATGTTCTTCCTGGGAAGAGTCACCTCCAACAGTGCTCCGTTCTACGGAATGTTGTTAACCACATTTTGGTTGGAGAGACTTAAGTGAAGCAATCTTGTGTTTTTAATATTTAAAGACAGATACTTGCTTTAAACTGGTCTCCATTTCTTATTAGAATGTTGATTTGTACATAGACGTAACTTTGTCAGAGTTTATTTTTCTATAAATATTATTAAATGTCTCTGTTCTAAGTTCTGGTAGTCTGGAAATGACACTTGACTGAGTAACTTCATACATGACAGGGAACAGTAGTCGCTCCCTAACTAGTTCCACCTGGGAGTGTGGTGGGTACCCATTCTTCAAAGACTCTCATGTGAGCAGGATAGAGGGGATGCAGAAGCTTAACAGTAGCCAGTCTTGGCAAAGCAGAAGTTGTGGCTCTTTACTCTGCAAAGAACTCTTTAGGCTGGTATGTGCCACCTGAGGATGTGTAAAAGTTTGTCTATAACTTTATGAACATAAAACAGAACCCCCCCACAAAGGTCTGACTTAATAAAATAAGCTAGGCATGGTGGCACATGCCTTTAATCCCAGTACCAGGGAGGTGGACACAGAGGCAGGGAGATCTATGTAGGTTCAAGGACAGCCAGGTATATACAGTGAATTGTAGGCTAGCCAGGGCTACATAAAGAAGCCCTGTCTCAGAAAAAAAAAAAACAAAAACAAAAACAACCAATAAATAAATAGTAAAAATAAATAATAGTTTATGTCTTAAGAGCATCAAGAAAGGTTTGAAGATGTCTGTTGGTGCAGGACAACTGAGATTCATGGACACAGACCCATGGCCATGCGCCCAAAATGTTTTTAAAAATTTATTTTATGTGCATGGGTGTTTTGCCTGTATTCATGTCTGTATAAAGGTGTTGGATCCCCGGGAACTGTAGTTACAGACAGCAGTGAGCTACCACGTGAATGCTGAGACTTGAACCTGGGTCCTCTGGAAGAGCAGGCAGTGCCTTTAACTTGTAAGCCATCTCTCCAGTCCTGAGTCCAAAGTTTCTGTAACCAAAAGCTGAGCCCTGTGCTGTGGGACCAGACCTTTGCAGAGTCAGACTGGACCCTAAGACACAAAGCAACTACACAAAAGATCACGGGAGGAGCTGAAGAAGCGAGAGCACAGTGCTTGTAAACGTTATACAGAAAAGCTAGCTGATATTTATTAAACTTAGTTTCTCCAGCTATGGTTTGGCATTATACAAAGCATCGTAATGACACAGTAGAGTTAAAAAGAGTTTTACAAATTGAAATGTGATACCCTTGTCTCCAAATATTTTAATTGCCATAAATTTGTTTAAAAATACACATTAAACGCATGTTTGACACTCTAAACTTTCTATACTCTCAATACCACAAAATACATATAATATACTATACAGATGTGGAAAATCTAGTTAGTATATAATACTTCGCTCACCATTAACAGCTTATCATGTGAAATGCACATACTGACTTAGAAATCCTAGCTTTTGAGCCCCAAAGTACCTCTGAAATTTAACATATTGCAACAAATAAAAATCACAGTATATAATTGAAATTTTGGTTGAAAGTGTCAGATGCCTAGATATTTTGGATAAAAGAAACATAAGACAAAGATTGGATCATGTACAAGATAAAGGCCTCTCTCCTATCAGCAACAGCTCCTTTCAGAAGAGTCACCAGGCCTGTACTTTATCAACCATGTTACTTCCTCTCAAAACCCTCCCCAAATATTAAACTGTTATTTACCAAATGATTTTAATTTCAAATAAAAAGATCTTCAATAAATATATAAGCATTTCCATCCTCCATATATAAAATTTCTCAGAATCATTCAAAACGGAGGCTAGGTAGAAATTTCCCTAACTGTGCTTACCAACCTAGTGTCTGGCCCTCAAGTGAGGCCTTTGCAGGCCCTGGCAATTGAGCCAGCGCTGTTGGCTAGCCCCACCCCTACCCTCACCCACGTACTGTCAAATGCTCATGTCAGTGATGTGCCAGGTGTGAGTATAATGGGGACACCTCTGAATCAGCAACAAGCTCAACTGTATGGACACTGTGGCACTGGTCTGAAAGGCAGCACTTCCAAATTGACATCTTCCAGAGAGGTACAGAACAGGCAGAAAACCCCAGTGGCTAAAAGCTGAGAAGAAACCTAACACAGAAGCAGCACAGTCAAACCAGGTATTATTAGGATTTCTGGGTGGGAGCTTGTCCATGCTCATCTGAGAGCTTTCTCCATGTTTAAGGATGATGACTTCTGCTGAGCTGATCAATGGCAGCAAGGAGAGAGGCGCATGCAGACATTCCTGAAAATCAACTTCTTAAATATTAGCAATTTAAGCTGCTGAAACCTCTAACTAGTTGAGACTTCACCTGAACACCTTGTTCTAAATGCCATTTACTAGAGAAGTGTAGCTTCTTTTCTATCCCTTGGCGCTGGAAACAGCAAGTTCTTTTTAATTAACCATGGGGTTCTTGTAAACAGGAGTTCTGCAGACCAGCATCCTCTTACTCCACTTTGCCTTCTCCCAGGGTCTCTGTGTAGTGCATGCTGGTCTCAGACTAGCTAGAATTAAAGCATGCACTACTACACTGGTTCACCAAGGAACTTTCAAATGTCTCTAATTTTTGGAGTGGGTCTCAGGATCTCGGGCTCTCTATCTAGCAAAGGATGACCTTTGCCTCAGGGCATGCACCAGCACTCCTGGCCTTCTCTAACCTTAAGAATTGTGTTACTTGCTGGCTTAGTTTTAGGGTCTGAAAAGTCGCAGCAGAATGCCTCCACTGGAAGGCATGGGAAAGGTACATTTACAAATGTGACAGCTGGCCGAGTCAGTGTATTTTCCCAGACCTTCATCAGTATTTTTCCTACTGGTTTTACTCATAGCAACACTAGGTGTACAATGTCACTGGAAAGGAAGCTTGCCTTTCTATTGAAATGTGAGGTTGGATGGGATTGTGTTCCACATCCTAGAGGAGCATGAGCTACAGGAGTCTGAATGTGAACAAGGAGCTCTGGCTTTCCAAGTCACTTAGGAAGAGTCTAAACACCATTCCACCCACCGAAAGCAGTCATCCTCAGTACATGTCCTTGGGACCCAGACACCTACAGACTCCTATAAATCAAAATATACAATGAAGCCATTTTGTTCAATTAGCTATTGGAAAATTAAAATCTTTCCCACCCTGTAAGAGCCCTATTATACTACAGAAGGGCTCAAATATATTTCAAAAGTTAATTTACTACAAATCATAGTAATTAAGCTTTAACAATCTAAAGGAATACACATTGCATCCTTGAATGTTAATATTCAAGGTGCCAAGAACAAAGTGTCTTAGATCAATTTAATAAATAATGTGGAAATAGTTGCACTAAGCTAAAATACTAAACACACACATTTTTGACAAACTAATTCCATGTTTTCATACATACATACATACATATATATAAAGTGTGTATGTGTACATAATTTTAAGATCCAAAGTCGCATACCCTCATACCTAGAAGAGTGTACAGCATCCCCCTGCTCAACTGAGCTAGGCATCACCCAATGGAGCTATTACTGGTTGCACTAAAAACTCCTCTGAGCACCAGCCCCAGGCAGTGCTTGTATTCCTGACAAGAGCCTTTGTAGGCCCTGGCTACACAATGCAAGCTCATTCATTAAACGTCAACGTACCAAAGTTTCAGCTGTTAAAGACAAAGGATGCTTTCTAATCTAGCTGATTAAACCTTTAATGAAAAGAAATGAAGAACAATTTTAAAATAAAAGAACAAGAGCTACTCTAAAGCCACAAGTGTGTCATTCAAAGTGCAGCCCAGATGCCTATAAATCTCTAGTGCAAGAGCTTCCCAGAAAGACAGCAACTGTGGACGCGTGCACACATTACTCTGAATTGCTTTTATATTAGAGAATTAAATCAGTAGAGGTCAATCTTCTCCCTTCAGCGGCTATATCTGTGACTTTATTTGAAGCACTTACTGATAATAAAGTGACTTCATAGCTTCTTGCCCAGAAAAAGGTGTCACTGAGCAAGGAAAGGGCTGGGTGCTCTCCAGCCAGAATGGGACATGGGCTAGGCTGTATAATCTTGAATGCCTGGAGAGGAGTGCTCCCCACAGCCCAGCCTCTCTCAGGCAGGACTACTGTGACAGCTGCATCACTGTGGTCGTGTGAGGTGCCTGTCCAGAGTCCAGTGGTGCATGCTGCTGCCTCCTGGCATAGAAATGTGATCTTAAGAGCAGTGAACTCAGCATTAACGGTAGTTGCTATTTCTATTACTAACTATACAGTGAATACAAGTTTCAGACTAAATGTGTAGCCACTTGTCAAATCAGCTTTAAATGGCTAAAAAACACTGAGGGCACCTACTGAGAAGAGAGGGATGGTCACTTGTAAAGGAGTCCAAAGTATGTGCTGGACATGACTGAGACAAAACATCTGAGAAGAGACACATGACATCAAAAATGCAATCGCTTAGGATCAGATTTTGATCCCTTGCCCATTTCTACATGGTGAGGAAAATCCTCCACAATGAAAGGTTTAACAGTTTCATTCTCCAAGAATTGACAGTTTTAAAGGAAAAACATCTTAAAGCAGCACCATAAACATGGAGGAAACTCTGCTTTAGCATGACGTCAGTCACTCTAGAGTGTGCTGCACACAGGCCAGAGCTGGAAAGCAGAGCCCCAACCCTGCAGCTGCTGAAGGCTGAAAGCATGGAAGGAGGGTGCTTGTTCTACTGCTAAGGTCTCCCTGAAGTGAAGGAGCCAGAGTGAGAGAGGAGCAAGGACAGGACACACAGACCACGGAGGTCACTAGCACAAGAGAGGAAACGATGGCCTCTGAAGAAGTATTCCTTAAGTACACTACAATTAAACTAGAAAGGTACAGAGGCAATTTCTCCAAGGGAAAAATGTTAAATTCAGCATAAGCTGTAGGTATCAACCCTCAACACTATGTAAAAATAATGAGACACAAAGCAGTTAAGCTCTGTAGATATGAGACTGCAGGACAAAGTTCACTATCTTCAGAAATAGATGGTGAAGGAGAGTCAGAGAGGATTCGCGACACCGCTGCAGTCAAGATCTCTGTCTTCCCCTGTCCATTCAAGTTTGAACAATCATCTGCTAATAATAGGGGATTTTTTTCTCCCTAATTGGATGGATTTTTGGAATGAGAAGGAAAAGTCATTTTTTGAAGCAGCATTATACCCAATTGATTACACTAAGTCAGGTACCAAAGTACTAGCTTTTCTGAAGGAATCTATCTTAATGTAACTCTAAAGGAAAATTTAAAATCAAAGAGAATTTGAAATTATTGTAGAGGACCAACCATGAATGGCTAATCTGGTCCCAGCATAAAACTTTATCTGTAAACAATCCATAGAGTTATCATTTAAAGTTAAGATTTAAGGCACACCAGACATGACGGGGTCACTAAAAAGTATAGAGGAAGAGAGATATTCCTCACCCTTCACTGCTATACGCACCTTGTCGGGAACAGTAGTTTGATAAGGAATTGTTACAGAGCTGGCTTCCTAAGCACTATCCCTATTATTTCCTCCTTTCCAAGAAAGCTCACATTGAGCCAAGTTAGGTACTTTTCTAGTATAAATTTTCTTTCTTTCTTTGATGTGACAAAGGATCATGTAGCTCAGGGTAGCCCCAAACTCACTGTCTAGCTTTATGTAGCTTGAGGATGATCCTGACCTCTTGACCCTCTTGTCATCACTCCCCAGTGCTGGGATTACAGATATATACAACCATGCCCAGCTGCTACTGTGAGTTTTCTGATCCTGTCAAAAGCATACATTATTGATGAGGATCTTTGGAAAGAGAAATTCATTATCTCCACATTAAGCATTGGGACACCTCCTTTCAAGCTCCAGTTACTGAACTGTCATATCTGAGCGTTACAATCTCTCCACCATAGGGGAAATCCACAGACTTTAACCTTCAAACATCATCAGTGAATACAGGCTGCAGCCTTCAGAAACTGGATCACTGTTTTCAGGAGTAACTTACTCTGTTTCAATCAAGTGTCAAATGAGCAAAACAAAAAAGAATATAAGGTTTTAATAAACTCATAGTTTAAGATTGTCCTTTATGAAGCCATTCAGTATCATGTGCTTCCCAGCAAATCTATCTGCCTTCTGTAATGCATTAGGTGCAGCGTAGTCACCTTGTGATTGCTAGTGTTACTAACAGACATTCACAGTTTTGAAATAATGCATACCAAACCAGACCCACTCCATTTCTGCACCCATGTAGAATGCCATCTTCTCATGTTTAAATGACTTTTCACATGTGGAAGAGCATCCTAAATACCAAGCATAATCCTACAATAATAAAACTGTAGTAAGACTTAAAAGAACATAGGTGAGTAGCTGTAGAAAGAACAAGTCCTGTCTTGGACAAGCCAACTCTTATCTTAGAAGACATTAAGTAACACAGCTCCCAAAATATATAAATAAAATGCCTACATTAAATTTATGCTAAATATTCAACAGAATAAATTTATAGGCAGAAATACTAAGCTTTAAACAAGCTCCAATCTGGGAACTTGAAAAAATGAAAATAAATAGAATTTTACTTGATTATTTATGAATTGCAACTGGAATTCCAATTACTAAAACCATCTTGCTGATGTACTGCAGGTTTAGAAGCATTTAAATACTTGTCACATTGGGAATATTGAAAGGGTCAATTGATATGATAGCTTTGGGTTATAGAAACAACAACATAAGCCAAAGAGGAGAAAACCATTCCTCATTCTTAGTGTCGACTAGGTGGTGTGTTATGGCAGTTTTCCTTTGTGATGTGACACAGTGTTGTGGAAAAAATCAGAGGCAACGAGAGTATGTTCAGTTCAAGGTATCAGCTTGGCATCCTGCCGAAGCCAATGTAGTCCCTGCCGGGTGTAACGAGCCAGATCTGTCATGATGCTTGCATTAAAGATGAGAGGGCCCATCACTCTGTCCAGTTCAGCAAAGAATTCTAGAAAATTAAAAACATTCATTAAGTATCACACATTCTTCACTTATTTACTATAAAACAGCAGTTCTCTCCCACCAAAGGTCTCTACAGAGTCTCAGGTTCAGAAGGTAGTACATTTTAAACACAACACATGGTAATGAATTCCAGGAGAATACCACTGATGAAAACTGCTACTACACCTTAAAAATGGAATCTCATTGGTACATGTGCAGCACCCCACTGGATTACTCAAAAACACTCTCTACATGCTATTTTTGTGCAAGAAGTAAGTAGTAAGGTTGGAGAGAAAGCTCAGGAGTTAAGAGCACTGGTTGCTCTTCCAGGGGACCTGGGTTCAATTTGCAGCACCCACATGGTAGCTTACAACTGTCTGTAACTAACTCCAATTCCAGGAGATACGACACCCTCAGACAAGACATGCAGGCAAAAACACAGATGCACATAAAATAAATAAATCACAGAATAAATAAATCATTTTTAAAAAGTAGTAAACAGGAAATAGTGTTTGTGTGTTCCCACACTAGACCCTGTGTAGCTCCATGAATGTCTGTAACAAACCCCTCTGCTCTTATCAATGCCCTGCACCACCAAGAAATCCCTTCTATTTAGCCAGAAGTTTAAAAACTGAAAGGACAGAAATAAAAAGATTCTTCCTCAGTGAGCAACAGAGGCATAAATGGGAAGAGTAAACAATGTCCTAAGATTCGATTCCAATGTTGTTTTGGGAGCAGACAGGAATGGAGTGCTTTGGATACTTTCTGAAAACAAAGGTTTTAGACATGCAGAGAAAAATGATTGTTAAAGACTATCCAATAATCAAATAAGCCAAGATATGATCAGGCACTTAAGGTGAAATGTCTGTACAGAAATTCCGACTAATAAATGCAAAAGAAATACCAGAACAGAATATTGTTGCTGGTTTTTCTTTGCTCACTCCCTCCCTGAATAGGGTTTTACATAGCTCAGGCTGCCCTGAACTCCCAATGATAACCTCACACTCTTGATCCTTACAACTTCTGCTCCTAATTCCTGGAATTACAGGCAGATGAAGTGGAAGTTTCTGGTTGTGTCATGTGATACAGACTCACATGATGGTTGGAGAGAACATTGTCAATAGACAATGATTGGGGAGCTTGCAGAGCTAGCTGTGCAACTCTTTGTTGGTCTTTCATCTTCGATGATCTTCACTTCATTGAGAGAGGCACAGCAGAGAACTCCTGGCATTCCGATAGGTCCTGGTCACTCCCACTGACTCGTGGTGATTTGGCAGAGGCCTGGCTGTTTCTGCTGGATCGTGCCAACACTGCTGTTTAGTGACACTTTTGAACTGGACTGTTGGTATCCCAACACTATGAACTGGGAAGCTGGTATCCCAACAACCGAGATGGAATCGCCCCAAAGAATCACTTCCAAACAGGTTCCCATCCCCTTGTCCTATTAACCATTTTTTCTCCCCTACCTTTTTGGACGGTGGGGCTAGAAGAGGGGTCAAAATGTTTGAGAACCCTTATTAAAGAAGGTTTTGAAAAATCTAAGCCTACAGACAGACACTACTATGCCTGGCACATAATGAATTTTTTTTCCTAATAATGGACCTAGGCAATAGTCATCATGGATGTCAAAGTGTAAGTTGAAGTTTAAAAGGAAATGTTATATCATGCTTATCAAAGTGACACCACATAATAACCTATTGATGTCAAAAATTAAAAAAAAAAATTTTTTTTAAAGACAGGGCAGTGTAGTTCAGACTGGTTTCCAACTTGCAATCCTTCAGAGACTATAGGCCTACTTCACCATGCTCAGTCTGATGATTATTTATTAACTCACTTACTTATTTGGTATTTTTGAGATAGGGTTTCTCTATGTAAGGGCCTTGGTTATCCTGGAATTTGCTCTTAGACCAGGCTGGCCTTGAACTCAGAGAACCTTGAACCTGCCTTTGGCCTCCCAAGTGCTGGTCTTGAACTCAAAGATTCACCTGCCTTTGGCTTCCCAAGTGCTGAGATTAAAGGCATGTGCCACCACCAACTGGCTTAGGTCTGATGAATCTTAATATCAGTACAGGGTAAATACCTGTGGTGGTTTGAAAACAATGGGTCCCATATGCCCATCGTGAATGAGTTAAGAGGTGTGCTCTTACTGGAGGAAGTCTATCTCTGTGCTCAGGCTTGGAGGTCTCGGAAGCCCAAGCCAGGCCTAGTGGCATCGCTGTTTCTTTCTGCTGCCTAAAAAGCCAGATGTAGAACTCTTAGCTACTTCTCCAACACCATGTCTGCCTATGTGCCACCATGCTTCCTGTCATAATTGACTGAACTTCTGAACTGTAAGCCAGTCCCAATCAAATGGTTTCATTAATAAGAGTTGCAGTAGTCATGGTGTCTGTTCACAGCAACAGAACACTAACTCAATACCTTAGGTAAGCAGGTATAGTCTTAAAAGATACACCACCTAGAGCATTATATCTAAATACTAAACTTGAATCTAATCAATAGAAAGGAACTAAGAAAGATAAAATGACAAACGTAATGGCAGCATGAGGAAGAAATGGTCATATGCAGAATGACATTGTCTATGATCCAGTTTCTCCTCAACACCAATGGCATGGCCAAATAAGGGGAAGAGCTACTCAAGACACTTACAAAATGCAGCATTTAGACCTTGCTTGGATACTATATAAAACAAATCCACTGCTATATTTTTAATGGTTCTCTCTCTTACATTTATCTGTCTGTGGATGTGTCCCCATACTTGTGTTGAGTCAGAAGAGAACTCTGTGGCGTCTCTTTTCACCTTTCACCAAGTAGGTCCTAGGGCTTGAACTCAGGCTTCATAGTAAGCACCTTTACTGAGCCATCCTGCAGGTGCCAACTGCTATACTGTTTAAGGTATACTTGAGACTACAGGGGAAAGTTGATGGCAGACAAGGTACTGCCTCCTGAGCTACATTCAACATGTCAGAATAGAGAGATATCTGTCTTACACCAAGAACTACTTCTAGTTTAGCTGGTGTCACTAGTACCACAAAAGCTGTTTGTCTTTGTCTGTTCCCCATCCTTCACTTTAGGGGCCAGACCCAGGGCCTTATGCATGCTGGACAAGGAATCTAACAAGGAGCCATACACAGCCCGAGGGTATTTTAACCATACCTAGTCACATGTAGTATGTGAAGCAAATATGTAGTATGTAAGCAAAGGAGGTTATTAGCAAATTGATTATGATTTATGTCTTTAAACCACAAAATAAAGTAAATGGTCTCCACATACTTAACTAAATCACAAATGTTTCTTTTAACTATTCTATCATCAAAGTTTATCAAGTGCTAACAAACCTTTCTGTTCTTTGGAAAGCTGTTCAGCTTGGTCCCAAATTTCTGTGGCATAGAGGAAATTGGATGTAACCTGGACGTAGCTTGCTGCCATCTGGTGGATTTTCTGTGGAATGGTCACCGAAGAACCACTTGCTGAACCACTACTTCCTCCAGAAGAGTAACTTCCAGAATTGCCTGGTGACAGCTTTGGAGAAACAGGGGAGGGCATCCCGACAGCTTTGCTACACACACACACACACAAACAAAAACAAAAACAGAAAAAGCAGGATGCTTACTCATATATACATAATGAATACTATGAAACCAACACACTATAGGATGATGAAAGTCACAGGGAGGGGCTGGGGAAGGCTGTCTCAAAGGACATAGCTCAGTGGGAGAGCACTTGTTAGCATGCAAAAGGCTCTGGGTTTTACATCAGCCCTGGGGATGGGTAGACAAGGGAAAATAAGATGGAATGTCAACTCACATTAACACAAAGACTCTATAGATAGACTTAGAAAATGAAAAAAAAAATGTAAAAGTTTGCAGGGTATTTGTTACCCTTTTGAGTGTAGGTGGAAGGGGTTAATGTGGAAATGGAAGATAAATCAAGACCAAGCCACTATACTCTAGCAATGCAAAGACCTGAGTGAAGTTAAAATCACTGTAGCAAATCTAAATAACTATGAAAATCAACCTGAGAAGACTAAACTTATCTGGGGGCTAGAGAAATGGCTCAGGGTAAGGGTGCTTGCCACCAAGCCTGACAACATAAGAACATCTATGAACCTATATGGTAGGAGGGGGAAACAAAACCAAACCAAAAAAAGCCAACTCACATGTCTGAGCTGTTGACATGTCTCATTCCTAACCTTTCTAAAATCTTTTATATTTAAATTAAGTTGGAAAGAATAATTTTAAAAATATTTTTCTGGAGACAAAATGCAGTAGAAAAGCATGCAAAAGACCCTGGGTTCAATTCCAAACATCAAAAAATAAAATTTAAAACACCTTACTAGAGACTGTAATACTTTAAAAGTCATAACCATTTTGCTGCCTATTTCTACTCTGATCCACAAATAAATTAATCAGAAATATTTCAGAGAACGAAATTGTACCTACCTCCCCAAGCCAGGTGAAGGTGCTTGAGAATTACTGTAAGAATTCTGCATGGAAAAAATAAAGTTATTTAACAGCAATATATATAACTTTTAAAGCGTTCAATATCTTCCAAAGTGGTGGGCTAGGGTTGATCTTGAGAACTTTACAAAACTGGCTCCATAGTGAGTTTAAGGTCAGCTCAGAATAGATGAGACACTATCACAGAAAAGTAACATGAGACTAGAAATGGCTCAGTGGTTAAGAGCAATGTTGCCCTTCCAGAGGACCCGGCTTTGGATCTCAGCACCCAAGCTGGGCAGCTGACTCTACTGCAAGTGATCTGGGTCTTCCCTCTGGCCTCTGAGAAAACACATACAGACACACAGACACACACACATCTTTAAATGTTTTAGAATTTTTTTTTTTTTTAATGTATAGGTGTTTTTGCCTACATGTATATCTGCATCACATGCAGTCCTGATGCCATCAGAGGGCAGAGGATGTCAGACCCTATGGAACACAGGGTGTTGTAAGTGGTCATGTGAATGCTGGGAATTGAATCTGGTTTTTTTGGAATAGCAGCCAGTACTCTTAAACCCAAAAAATCTTTAAAAACAATATAGAATGTGTGAATGCACAACAGAAAGAAGTTACTAAGTGAAAAGCTAGGTTGTTCTAGAAGACTTCAAAGATGATGCAAAGAAACTACGAGTAGGCGAGCTTGGTGGTGCATGCCTTTAATCACAGCACTAGGAAGACAGAGGCAGGTGGGTCTCTGTGAGCTCAAGGCTAGCCTGGTCTACAAAGGAAGTCCAGGACAGCCAGGACTATTACACAGAGAAACCCTGTCTTGAAAAACTGGGGGGTTGCCGGCGGTGGTGGCACACGCCTTTAATCCCAGCACTTGGGAGGCAGAGGCAGGCGGATTTCTGAGTTCGAGGCCAGCCTGGTCTACAGAGTGAGTTCCAGGACAGCCCGAGCTACACAGAGAAACCCTGTCTCAAAAAAGCCAAAAAAAAAAAAAAAAGAAAAACTGGGGGGTGGAGGAAGCTCATCAGCGGGGCCACGTGCTCGTCACTCTTTGGCCCCTGGGAAGGTCTGAGACTGGGGCCTCCCGAGGTCCTAACTGGGCTCTCCCTGAGTGGGGAAGTGAGTTCCCAGAGAGCAGGGGCTCCATGCGTGGGCAGACTGGGCAGGAAAAATGGGGGGAGGGGAGGTGGGGAGAAAGGGGGAGGAAAAACAATGAATCACAGAGATAAATGAAAGGAAGAGGAAAAAAAACACATGGAAACAAGTCATATTATATGCAAAACCAGGCAGAAAAGAGAACACCCATGACCCATCTAGGTTGTACACAGATGGGTTTAGACAAGGAATAAGAGAGATGCTTGAGGACCTTGTAGGCCAGACCTTGAGCCTATAGGCAACAGTGAATTATGGAGGAGTTTTAAAGTCCTAACTACAACAGGATTTGGGAGAATTTATATGGTACTAGCTTGAAATTTAAAAACAACAAAGGAAGATATTTAGGGTTCTACAATAACTTTGTCTGGGCTGGGTGTGTGGTTCATTGGTTGGGCACTTGCTTAGAATGTACAAGCACTGGGTTCAATCCCTAGTAGTGTAAGGAACAAAACAAAACCAGCTAACAGTTTGAAGAAAGGTGGTGGGGAACATTTTCCAGTATAGACATGTGGCTATTGTTTACAGCTATGAAAATTTTGTAATCCAATAGACACATTTGAAGGCTTTCCCAAGAAAGCACAAACATATCTGAGAATTCCAAGCAGTAGTTAATTTGTTCCTCTCTTGTTATGTTGTGCCTAAATGTGAGAGCATCTCTGGGACAGGGATGGGAAGGTTTGCACATTTTGTCAGATAGGCAATGGGCTGTGTTATACATACTTACCTTCAGGTGCTCAGTCAGCGTCTTGGAGTACTTCAGAGCGTTCTCCTTCTTCAGTTTGAACAGCCTCAGGTACAACAATGACTGGCATCTCAGGCTAGGCAGTGGGAAATGGCAGTGTATTTAGACATGCTACATCTACAAGCAGTCTTTCCATTGTGTAGGAATACAGAACTGGCTTTATGTGAGTAATCATGGCCCAGGGTCAATGTTACCTCTCAAATAAAACCAAGAGGTCAGCTTAATATGGAACACACCATAGGGAAAAGGAAAGTAGCTAAGAAACTCCTAACATCCCATTATTACTGACATTCAAAATTAAGACTACACCAACATACCATAATTCAAGTACCTTTTAAGAGTTAAAAAGTAAAAGTAGAAAACTAAACACTATGAGTGAGATGGAATACACTAACACTCAGGTCATACAGTTCAGCCCACACAATTATTGTTTCCGCTCACACACCCAGTAAAGGCCACTTTAGGCCACTTTCCCATTCACAGGTCTTTCAGTTCCTTCCAAGTTTTCCATTCTTCCCCACAATCCTGCCCCTGCCTATGCTGCCACCTCCAGAGCAAGTCTTCAGTTTCCCAAACATCTACTCTTATAGAGTAGAGATTCTTTACTTTTTGAGACAAGGTCTCTCTATTCTATCTTCCTAGAAATCCTGAAACTCTCCATATGTAAGCCAGGCTGACCCCAAAATCACAGAGATCCACTTGCTGAGTACTGGGATTAAAAGTATGGGCCACCATGCCTAGCCTGGGTATTCTCTTCTTTCAAGTAATTTGTTTACATATTCACATGATTGATTAGTTTCTGTCTCTTCTTACTGGAGTTTAGACTCCATAATGTACAGAGTAATGTCAAACAGTTCACAGGTACATTTCTAGTGTAAACACAGTGCCTGGTCAAGTATGCAACAAGTGAACAGGTATCTCTCTGAAAAAAAAAAACAAACGGGTGTGGTGGGTTGAATATGTTTGGCCCATGGGAAATGACACTATTAGGAGGTGTAGCCTTATTGGAGGAAGTGTGTCATGTTGGGGTGGGCTTTGAGGACCTATGCTCAAGCTCTGCCCAGTGTGGGAAGAGAGTCTCCTTCTGTATGCCTTCTGATCAAGAAGTAGATGTAGAACTCTCAGCTCCCTCTCTAGCACCATGCCTGCCTGGTTGCTGCCATGCTTCCTGCCATGATGATAATGGACTAAACCTCTGAAACTGTAAGCCAGCCCCAATTAAATGTCTTCCTTTATATGAGTTGTCTTGGTCATGGTGTTTCTTCAGAGCAATGAAAACCCTAACTAAGACAAGGGGCATGTATAGAAAGAACTTTAAAAAGCGGTCACTTATTCAATGCAGGGTTCTAGCATTGGTCCTACTCCTGCACTTTCATCAAGAGGGCAGTGGATTAGAGACAGGAGCTAAAACCTTTCAGTAGGGGTTTGAGCTCTTTCCTGTTTGTTAAGGCTTATGAAGGGGTTGTGGAAGACTGATTCAAGGATACTATTCATAAAAGCACACACAGCATAATTCATAATTCATCAAGGAACTGCCTGTCTCCCAGCAAAGGCTAGAAGACAAAACACTTACCAAAGTACTGTGAGTCTCTTGTCTGCAGCTGTAGCATCTGGTGCCAAATAATTCTTTAGTTTCATAGTGTATCTATGAGTTGAGATAAAAAAAAAATAAATCAAGTAGAACAGAATATTTCACCTTGATCTTAGAACTTCTTATGTTCTCAAAATATCAAAATCAACCCTAAATAAAACACCCACTAAAATCTTCCTAAGGAAAACAGAACACTAAGTATCTTCCTAGTTCACCATATTATGTTAATCAAATAACTAAGTAACAATAATAAATGATAAAGATATTCCAATGAAACGTCAAGTTCCCCACTTACTTAATGAGCTCCACCGTGTCTGAGTACATAGGGAATGGGGACTTGGATTCCTGAGCGTTCTTCTCTAATGCATTCCCACACTCAATGAAAGACACTACAGCATCAAGGTAGTACACAGCTTTCTCAAACCTATCAGACTAAAGGAAAATATCGCTGATTAATGACCCACTGCAAATACAGACAACTGAAGGAAACACAAGTCAAAACTTGAATATTAGCTTGATGAAGCACATCAGGAAGAATATTTACATACCAAAGCATCTGCATTGTGTTTGAGTTTTTTTGCTTCTTGTAAATAATGGTCTGCTGAATAATTTCTGCAAAATAGATTTTTTTATAAGTAAAAATGGTCAACATTTCCTAAGAAAATTACTAAGCTGTTTTAGTCTTTCCTATCTTACAGCTTTCACATTCTTGAGAAGTGAATGATTACTAAACATTTTATAACAATATAAACAATTAACAAACATTTCAATTTCCTGACAAAAGTATATAGATTAAGAACATAAATTACGGGCTACTATGGCAAATCTTCTACTCAAGTACACACACAGATCAAGTTCCCTAGTATTACACATTAGCTTACTCAAGGTTTTTTGGTATGTTTTATTTTGTTTTAACCAAGAGTAAAGAGGATACATACAGGAGTAGTACCTTCTGACAGAAGGCAAGAGAAAGTAACATTGCTTATCTGAGGTCAGTACCCTGTTATCAGCAGTGGTACTGACAGCAGGAACAGCTCTAGGAGGAACGTCCTTCCTGTCACTCTGAAGAGCCACTGGCTGTTAAAGGAGTAGCTGGACTAAAGATGCCTTTCCTTTCATGTTAAAACCTGAATATGCCGTAGGTCAGATACAAGTATTAATCATATACGACCTGACGTACTTAAGTGAGTTTATTATGTGCTGACTGGAATTTCTAAAATGCATCCATGAAAGTATATTTACCTCTTTACAGCTGGCATGGTGGTACATGCCTTTAATCCAAACACTCAGGAGGCTGAAGCAGGCCAATCTCTAAGAGTCTGAAGCCAGCCTGGTCACTGAGCTCCAGGCCAGCTCCAGAATTTTCTACATAGAAAATTCTGTCTCAAAAAAACAAAAAACAAAACCCACAAAACTGATCTCACCTGTCATCAAAGGCAAGCTTTGTTCTCCGAGGCTTCGAGGGATCAGGAGTTGGTGTGGACGGAGGACAATTAGAGGAGCTATTCGGAGCCTTCTCCTGATCAAAAGAATAGATACAACTAAGTTGAAAATTGTCAGGAGATTAAAAATGAAGCTGCCGGGCGGTGGTGGCGCACGCCTTTAATCCCAGCACTTGGAAGGCAGAGGCAGGCGGATTTCTGAGTTCGAGGCCAGCCTGGTCTACAAAGTGAGTTCCAGGACAGCCAGGGCTACACAGAGAAACCCTGTCTCGAAAAAAAGAAAAAGAAAAAAAAAAAAAAAATGAAGCTAATCTCACTTTTAGCCACTGCTAAGACAGAAACAAACTTCCATAGTCTTCAAATGTCTTTGTTTTACATTTTATACTGCTTCTATCCAACAGAAGACTGAGTTCATTTTATATAACCAAACAGACTGGGCCCATTTTATATAACCAGACAGACTGGGCCCATTTTATATAACCAAAATATTTATTTTTATACTTATTAAGAGTCGACTGTGTGTAAGGCATTTAGGGTAGGTACTTGTTAAAACATAAGGAAGATATGAACTGAGTATCAAAATGGCAGTACTGGTTGGGGAGATGGCTGAGTGAGTGTACTTTGAAGCAAGAGAACCTGAGTTCAAATCCCCAGTATCTGCATAAGAGCCGGACATGGCTGCATGCTCTGACAACACTAGGGTTGTGAGCATGAGACAGGCAGGGAGCACCAGTGCTGAAATAGTGAGCTTCAGGTCCAAAGAAAAACTGTCTCAATAAGAGAAAGGACTGGAGAGGGCTCAGCAGTTAAGAGCACTGGTTGCTGTTGCAGAGTACCTGAGTTTGGTCCTAAGCACCCACATCATGTCTCACAACCACCTGTAACTCTAGCTCAAGAGATCCAATACCCTTTTTTGACCTCTGGTACCAGGCACACAAGTGGTACATATCACACATACACACATGCAAAACATTTATACATAAAAAAACAAAAACAAAAAACTTAAAAACTAAAAGAAAAGTTCAATAGGAAACAATACCAAACGCTCGCCTTTGGCCTCTGCATACATGCATGGGCACACAACTGGGGGCGTGTGGAGTGGTGCTGCATCAGAAGTACCTGCACGCATGCACACGCACGCACAGAGAGAAGTATAGGCCAGTACCACAGTATCACTCACGAAAATAGATCCTGGGTGTGGTGGCACATGCCTTTAATTCTAACACTCAACTGAACTGTAAGTTCAAAAACAGCCTGGGCTATGCAGTAAGTTCTGGGCTACATAGTGAGATCCTGTCTCAAACAAACAAACAAACAAACAAACAAAAGAAAAACAAAAAGAGGTTCACCACTAAAGCCTAAGTTAACTATTTAGTATGATTGTTGGTTCTTCAACTACCTTTTGAATAAGTGTTAGAAATAAGTGTTCGATAGGTTTTGTTCTTGTTTTAAGGTAGTCGAAGGGGGTGGGAAGATGGTTCAGCGAATGAGAGCACTTCTTGCTCATCCAGGAGACTTGAGTTTGATCCAGTGGCTCATAACTGCTGTATAACTGCAGCTCCTGATGAGCATTTGAGCTCAGAAATTAACATGGAAGCCTCCAATTCTGTATCAAAAAGTTGTGAAACGGCAGAAGAGCCAGTAAGCATGTAAGAAGAGAAACAGTGAAGACGGGCAACTGAACACTGTCCCTGTGATGCTGGGTGAGCTCACCAAGTTCCCAAAGAAATAGGCTGCTTGTTTGGAGGGAAATCTATCCATACAACTCAGCCTGAAAAGCTTGTAATTTTACTTATTTAAACTTAAAATCTTTAACTACCACATTTAATAGGCTGTAACAGCATGTAGCAGTCTAGAATATTCATTTTCCAAACTTTTGTTTACTTAATAATCTTGTGAATTTTATAAACACATTATATTATATATACATATATATCATATACATATATATATCATATACATAAATATATTATATATATATATATATAGATATAGATATAGATATATAGATATAGATATAGATATATGACGTTATTTTAGACAGACTTTCTCTGTGTAGCCCTGACTGTTCTGGAACTCACTCTATAGACCAAGCTGCCCTTGAACTCAGAGATCCTCCTGACTCTGCCTCTCAAGGGCTGGGATTAAAGGTATATACCACCACCACCACCCTGGACTATATTCTTAAAAACTTAAATATATTCTTAATTGTTACTTAACTACTGTAATGTCATGGACTTGCTCTGACATGAACAGCTTAGAAAGCATATGAACAACCTAGTCACTTGGGAGGCTGGGTCAGGTGGGTCAGGTGGGTCAGGTTTTTATTCATGTGCAAGTTAGGCTTCATAGTGAGATCCTGTCTTAAGGAAAAAAAACAAAAAACAAACAATTGCCAAGCAGTGGTGGTGCATACCTTAAATCCCAGCACTCAGGAGGCAGAGAGAGATGGATCTCTGTGAGTTCAGGGCTGGACTGGTCTACAGAGAAGGTTCCAGGCCAGCCAAGGCTACACAGAGAAACTCTGTCTCAAAAAAACAAAAAAAAAAAAACCAAACAATAAAGCAGACCCTTTAAAAATCTTCTTAGACCCAAATTTCAGTCTAAAAACACCATTACTATTCAATTGTATCATTACTATGTTAAGGGCAACCATTTGAAAGCCGGGTTTGGTAGCACACACTTTTAGTCCAAACACTCAAGAGGCAAATGGATCTCTGTGAGTCCCAGGCCAGCCAAAACTACACAGTGAGACTCTACCCAAAAAAAAAAAACAAAGCCAGATGTGGTGGCACAATCTCCAGCCTCACCTCTCCTACAGAGGAAATCACCCAGCTAACCCAGGGTGTACAGCAGCAGCAGTAGTAGGAGATCCTACCCCAAGATGAAAGGTGAGAACTGACTCCTGAAAGTTGTCCTCTCAGACAGACAGAGTCTCAGTCCTGTCTCTCCCCCACCCCCATATTCATTTTAAAAACTGTACAGGCTTACAATCTTAATGAGCTGTTTACAAACAGCAATGTCACCTCAGGAAGACATGAGGGTGATTTTCAAAGGCTCAAGCCCCAGCGCCATACCTTGGCCTCTTTGGAGCTGCTGGAAACCTTCCCTTCAGTCTTCTTCTGCTTTGCCGTGGAGGAGCTGTTCTTGCTGCTGCCACTGTTCTCTTTGTTACTGGTACTGCTGGACTTTAAGGACGACGACTGACTCACAGTCCTTTTCCGAGAGCCATGCTCTGTTTTTGAATCTTTTGAAGGAACAGTCCCAGCAGGTGAAGATAGCAAGTCCTTTTCTTTTGTACTACTCTGCTTAGATGACCTGCCCCAAAAAAAAAAAAGAAATCCCAAGTGCTCTCATTTCTGCAGAGTGATACAGGTGTAAAGGATTTTTCCATCTCTTTTTACCTTCTTTTAGGACAAATTTGAAAAGACATTCTCCATATGCTGATTACAAAACAAAAAGATGAAATTCCATCAAGTAGGAATTTATCTGCATTCTCTTTTCCACAATCATGTTCAGTGCCTAAAACAATCTATCACAAAATTAACGCTTAATAAAATATTGGTTGAATCAATTGAGTAAATAGATAAATTGTGAAAATATTAATGCTTATAAGTTACTAGTCTCTTTCAAGTTGCAGATAAGCTACCCAGACAATGGTGAAGCTTTGCTGTAACTCTTTATCTCATATTCTGTGCTGGCTAGTTTTATAACAACTTGACATAGACTAGACTCATTTGAGAGATGGGAACCTCAAGTGAGTAAATGCTCCCATAAGACTGGGCTTGCAGGGAAGCCTGTAGAGCATTTTCTTAATTAGTGGTTGATATTGGAGAGGGCCCAGCCCATTGTGGGTGGTGCCATCCCTGGTCTGGTGGCCCTGGGTTCTATAAGAAATCAGTCTGAGCAAGCCAGTAGCCACCACTCCTCTGTGGCCTCTTCGTGAACTTCTACCTCCAGGTTCCTGCTTTGTTTGAGTCCCTATCCTGACTTCCTTCCATGATGAACAGTTGAAGTGATATGGAAGAATAAGCCACATAAACCCTTTCCTCCCAAGTTGCTTTTGGTCATGGTGTTTCATCACAGCCATAGAAATCCTAACTAGGAGATATTCTTATCTCCCTAAAAAAAGAAGAGTAATAGCTTCCCATCTCTATTAGCTAAATGCAAAGCTCTTACTACTATGTGTGCACATATATGTATGACATTCAGTCAACTAAAAAGAATACTTTGAAGCATTTCGAAAAGCACCAAACAACAAATGATAAACACAGGCAATATGGACATGCAAAATGATTTGGAAACATACTCTCTGTTGCTGGATGGCTTGTGGCCTGATGAGTTCTTGTCCTCCGTTTTGGGTTTTTTGCTCTCACTGGCTCGGTTATCATCATCATTCTGGACAAAAACAGAAACAATAGGTCGTAAGCTTGACAAGGGTGTCCTATGTTAGATTCGCAGAGTGAAATAATGTGGCTGTGAGCACTATTAATACTTTTGTGGGGATATATATTTCTATTTCTTTCTTGGCTATATTCCTAGGACTATAATTGGTGGATTATAAGGTAACTGTATATTCAGCTTTTTTGAGAAACTGCCAAACTGTAATCCAAAGCAACTGTATCTCACAGTTCTGCTAGCACTGCATAGAAGTTCCAACTCTGTAGTTTCATCAGCACTTGAACATACTGGTACTTGCTAACAGATAAGCCTCATTATCTCTGAAAATTTTCTTGGCTGAACTATAAGTGGCAAACCTATCTACTGTTGATGTTATTTCCATAGGTGAATCTAAGTTTTCCTACTGTTTCAAGTAATAAGCAATAAGAATACAAATATTCTACTTCTAATGTAACAGAAGAGTCTGTTTGCCGTCAAATGATTAAATTCAGATAAATGAAGACATGAGGGAAAGTCATCTACAGACTGCTACCTGTGACTAAGGGTCTCCTCCTAGTACTATCAGTGTAGTCTCCAGGAATTGGCCCTGATAATTCTAGAGGAGTGCTGGAAAGATGTCTTAGTGGTTAAAAGCCACTGGCTGCTCTTGTACAGAAAACTTCTAGGAGTTCTAAGCACTCACATGATGGCTCACAACCATCTGTAACTCAAACTCCAGGGCATCCAATACCTTTTTTTGATCTCTTGGCACAAGATGATGCACATACATAAAGCTCTTTATAAAGCTGATCTTATACAAAGCCATGTCTTTATCTTGGAAGTACTTAAGATGAGAGCAGGCTATGAACCCACAGACTTTTCCTTTCTGTTGGAACTGCATCCAGGGTTTTACACATGCTCAGCAAGAGTTCTACCATTAAGCTACACACTTAGCCCTGGGGAATGTTCTCAGTTGTGACCTGTGTTAATGGAAAAAAGTTAGGCACATAAATAAATATTGGATGGGCAAAATTATTATGGATGTATCTGTGAGTCAGTTGACCTGAGGCTAAGACAGAAAAGGATGCATTGGTTACATTCAAACTCCACTTTTAACCTGGCCACCATACACTCTGCTTGGAGATCCTATTTAAGAAGAAACTATCCTGCTTTATTTAAGGAGACAGAACACTAAGAGAAACTGTTCCATATGTAGTCTCAATGGGGCCTTGTGCTCAATCACTATTTTCCCTTACAGCTCATGACCCACAAACTATATTTCCATGGCATTCCAGATGCTGGTATCTAAAAATGAACAATAGGGACTGGCAAGATGTCTGAGTGGGTAAAGACTGGCAACCTGAGCTCAGTCCCTGGGATCTGCATGGCAGAAGGAAAGAATCGACTCCCACAAATTCTTCTCTAGTTTCCAGTTATGCACTATAGTGTAAATGTGTGCATACACACACAAATCAATAAAATATAATTCAAAAGCAACAGTGACTATGTAATATAAAGTCAAAATAGCAAGTACTCGGGGATAAGATGGCTCAGCAGTTATGGATACTTGCTACTCTTCAAGCAGGACCAAAGATACTAGTAACAATGTCAGGCAGCTCACAACTGGCTGTAACTGGCTCCAGGAATTTGACATCCTCCACTGGCCTCCACAGGAGCATACAACAGCCTGAGTGCATATACAGACATAGATACACACAGACACAGACAAGTAAACAGACAACAGACAGAGAGAAACAGACAGACACATAAAACTTACACTCATAGACACATAAATAAAATTATTTTTAAAATAGCTAGTATTTTAATATTAAGATACTTAAGGATATGGAAAGTAGGAACATATATATATATATTTTTTGTTTGTTTGTTTGTTTGTTTGTTTTGTTTTGTTTTTGTTTGTTTGGTTTTTTTGTGTTTTTTTTTTTTTTTTCGAGACAGGGTTTCTCTGTATAGCCCTGGCTGTCCTGGAACTCACTCTGTAGACCAGGCTGGCCTCAAACTCAGAAATCCGCCTGCCTCTGCCTCCTAAGTGCTAAGATTAAAGGCATGCGCCACCACCGCCCAGCGAAAAAATATTTCTAAAAAAGAAAAAGAACCATCAGCCTGTTACAGACCTTGTGTTTCCGCTTGCCTTTGTTGGAAGCTTTTTCTGAGGCTTGCTTCTGCACCTCTCTCGAGTGTTTTTCTGGAACATTTTTCTTTTCCCCTTGGGTGGCTCTGTTTCTTTGTAAGGCTTCCCGGGTATTCTAGTCAAAAGATTCAGGTCGATCTTCACAATAAGTGGATACCTGTCATCAGGTTCACTGAGTGGTGAAAGGAGCTCCTTCTCTTCCATAGGAGAGAACATGCGTTGCCGAAAAAAGCTATCTTCTTCCTCCACTGAGGAGGGTTTGACAGGAGTCCTATTGCTTTCAGGGTACTTAGGAGTCTGTGAGGAGGGAGGGAGGCTCTCACTCTCATCTGAATCTGAGGACGAGGTATCTGTTTCTATGATTTCCCGAGATTTCTGGGAGGATTTACTTGCTGACTTGTATTTCTTTTTCTCTGCTGTAGGTCGAGGGAAGATTTTGACTCCTTTTTGATGTTGGGCTTCCGTGAGCCCTTGGTGGCTGCTTTGTGCCTGCTGGAGGGCATGCTGGTAGCCATGTCCACAGGGGTCTCACTTTCTATCTTCAGGCCTCCACGGGGCTCTTCAGCAGCTGACTTCTCAGGTTTTTTGGGTTGTTTTTTGCCGACAGTTCTCCTCTGTGTGGTGCTGTCACTCTGTGCAGGAGACTTCTGCCTCCCACGGCCACTTTCTGATCCTTTTTGGATGGTTTTAGAGTCTCGTCCTGGGGTAGCAGAGCTTGTTTCTTTCGGGCCCCCTGGATCTGTGTAGTTACTGGTAGTGCCCTGTTCCCGGCCTTCTTTCTTATAGGCTTGAGATGATGGGATGTTGCTATCTACAGAGGAAGCTGGGGATACTTTATGTGGGTTCACTTTGTTCAACCAATTATCAAGTTGCCACTTGTTTGTTGGTGGTGGTTCAGGCTGAAAATGAAAAGAAAACAGATAAATATATAGATGTGGGGTTTTCTCAGTATTGAAGCTTTCCCCTCTTTATAAATTCAAGTAAGAGGAAAAAGAAAAATGCTTAAAGTGACAAGCATTTGTTTGTCATGTTTCTGCTAGGATTAAAACACAGGTAAAATATTATTAGCTCTAGTCACTTGACCTCCTGAGTGCTGGAGTATACAGGTGGAACCAACAAGAAGAGCTTATTACAAATGGCCTTTAAATAATCATTATTCCAGTTAGGAGTTCAACTTGAAAGGCAGTATTGCAAATGATTTAATTCTAGAAAGTAAACATATGATGTAGGTACTAGGAGAGACTTTCAGCTGTACTATATCAATCTATAGTACAATATAAGACTCATTTTAGTCATAGTGACTATATAACATAAATCTCCTGTTAAGAGGCAAATCCTAATTTTAAAAAACAAGTTTTTCAAAAATAAGCAAACCAAAAAAGTCTAAGTTTTCTATCAGACACACGGTTAGATTGATGACAATCTGCAGTCGCGGCTGGAGTGGCTGTCAGGAGAGCTTGAGTATGAGGTGGCCCTCCCTCCCTTCCTCTCACCTCAGGAGATGCGCTCTGGGACGGCTCATTCGCCTCACTGTCACTGGAGCTGCTTTCGCTCTCTGAGTCAGACCCAGAGCTGCTCTCAGATCCACTGTGACTGCTCGAGTCATCCCTGGAGTTATCTGCTCCCTCACTATTATGGTGTGAAGGTTCAGAGTTACTGAAGGAGATAAAAGAGAAATGACAATATTAACGATGTGACATAAAGAATCCAAGACTTCCTAACAAATGAAGTAAATCCCCCCAGTCTCTGGTGCACCACTCTGCTAATAATACTCACTTTTAACATTAAGATTCACCCAGTTTGAGTACATAATTTAATCAATTTTTGTTAATTTCCAGATTATACAACCACCACTACAATTGACATTATTTATAAGGCTGCTAATGATACACCACCACAATGATAAATCAATGACTAACCTCAGCTATCAAACAAACAACAAAAACACAAAATAAAAGGATCCCCACCTTCCTGGTGTACTCCTTGGCATTGTCTTATCACAATCCTAAAAATGAAGCATAAGAAATTGTAAGAGAATAATACTCTAAATAATAGAAATGTCTGAACCAAAAAATAAAACCAAAAGCTGGCTTCTTTAATATAAGAATTAATATTTACTTAATACAGTAATTTTTTAAAAAATAAAAAAATACAGTATACCATAGCACCCAGAAAGCAGAGGCAGCAGGATCATGACTCTGAGGCTAGCCTGGGCCCTGGTGAAACTGCCCCAAAACAAAACTAAAAACCAAAACGCTACAAACAGTAACAAGCCAGGACCCTGTTTTCACTTAAAGAAGTAGAGTTTGCTTAGCTCAATGCCCAATAGCACTACTAACAAAACAAACAAACAAACAAACAAACAAACAAACAAAGAGTCTCTAGGATAATTCTTAAAAAAAAAAAAAAAAAAAAATTGAGGTTGGAAAGATGACTTATCAGTTAAGAGCAGAGGCTGCTCTTAAAGAGGATCCAGGTTCAATTCTCAACACCCACATAGTGCTCACAACCATCTGTAATTCCAGTTCCAGGAGATCCACGCATATTAACAAATAACAACAACAACAACAAAAAAAAACTGGGGCTGGAGAGATGGCTCAGAGGTTAAGAGCACTGACTGCTCTTCCAGAGGTCCTGAGTTCAATTCCCAGCAACCACATGATGGCTCACAACCATCTGTAATGGGATCTGATGCCCTCTTCTGGTGTGTCTGAAGACAGCTACAGTGTACTCACAAATGATTGATAGATAGATAGATAGATAGATAGATAGATAGATAGATAGATAGATAGATAATTTCTTGTAAGTAATCATCTGCTTCAAAAATATGTTTTGATCCACAATAAGTGTTAATGAAACATGTCAATTTAGAAGGAGGAGGAGAAGCAGCTGCTGCTCAAACACATTACAGAAGGCTACAATCATTCAGTGTCAGAAAGCTTATAAAAGAAAAGGTACTGGATCCTAAACCAAGACATAATGAAACCATAAGGTAAAGGACTGACACACCTGCTCCCCATCGCTGTCCTCACTGCTGCTTAGTTTTAAGTCATCTTTTAACATACTAGAGGAAAAAGGCAGAAAGGAGCACTAATTAGTCACAACAGTCCTAAATATTTATCAATAACTCTAGGAATAATCATTGTGTTAGCCAAAAATTTAATTGAAACACACATACACACACTCTCTCCATTTGGAATTGTTCACATTATACTAAAACATTTTAAAAGAAATCAACCATTTTTATAAGCTTTATTAAACTTTCCATGCATTAAAACCAATTTTGGGGGGGGGTCAGCCTAGTCTATAGAACTAGTTCTAGGACAGCCAAGCCTTATACAAGGAAAGCCTGTTTTGGGGGGTAAAATTTTTATTTTTTTATTTTTTTTTTCAAGACAGGACTTCTCTGTGTAGGCCTGGCTGTCTTGTAACTCACTCTATAGACCAGGCTAGTCTCAGACTCAGAGATCTGCCTGCCTCTGCCTCCTAAATGCTAGGGTAAAAGGCATGCGCCACCACTGCCTAGCCAAAAATTACTTTTAAAGAAAACAGAATTTAGTGTTCTGCAATGCTAGCAGTAGGCATGGTAGGAACAGAAGGACTGCTGGTTCCACAGGTAAAACATTCGATTTTGTTTTCTAGTTAAACTCATAACCATTCCTGTTATAAAAATCTTGTCTCTAATTGTACACATATATGTTAATAGAGCTTTGGTCCACTAGATAAGACTTTAAAGAGAAGCAAGATAAAGTCAAAGCATCAAGCAATTCCTTCTTTGTCTCCAATAATCCACAGAGAGGGACCTAAGTAACTTCTAGAGATTAGATAACTTTGAAAACCACAATACAGCCGGGCGGTGGTGGCGGCGCACGCCTTTAATCCCAGCACTTGGGAGGCGGAGGCAGGCGGATTTCTGAGTTCGAGGCCAGCCTGGTCTACAGAGTGAGTTCCAGGACAGCCCGGGCTACACAGAGAAACCCTGTCTAGAAAAACCAAAAAAAAAAAAAAAAAAAAAAAAAAGAAAAGAAAACCACAATACAATTTCCAGAGTCAAAGTTGTGGTCCATGCTTGGCTAAGAAGACAAGTAGACCCAGGCAGTGGTGTTGCATGCCTTTGATCCCAGCACTTGGGAGGCAGAGGCAGGCGTATTTCTGAGTTCAAGGCCAGCCTGGTCTACAGAGTGAGTTCCAGGACAGCCAGAGATACACAGAAAAACTCTGTCTCAAAAAACCAAAAAAAAAAAAAAAAAAAAGAAGAAGACAAGTAGACACAAGCAGGAGGGTTTGGGGTAAGAAATGACCATGTACAAATTTTCAAACTTCAACTGCTAAGTCTTCTTTTACCAAAATTTAAATTAAATTTAAAATACATAAATAAAATTACCTGACAATTTCTACAATTTGTTTTCAAAGTAATGTCAAAAATTGAAGTTTTCCCTAAGTCAAAAATCATTAAACTTAAAATCAAAGTAACACAAGACATTGTGTTATTTTACATGAAGTAACGCAGTCTGGGAGACCCGTACAGAGACAGTGTGACCTTTCTCATCACAAGGCGTCCGTTACCTTTTATAAAGTGTCCTGAGTCTCCAGGCAGTTGGAAGAAGTCTTCTTTCTTTACCTGCACTCTCCCCTCAAAGACTAATCTGATTTCTAAATCTGACCATGAATTCAAAACATACACAAAAATCACCTGGAAATAAAGCAACCCAATGACTATATAATATGAGAGTATTTTAAAAACTAGTTCAGTAAATGAAAATTTTAGAAAGTTTCCTTTTGTACAGAGCTTAGTGTATCTCTATAACTGATTTCCAGTAAGGAAAATGTACTTACTCTGAATTCTCTCAGCCCTTATGATTTAATAATGGCAGCTCAATGAACCTGCTTACATATGTGAGTCTGTCAGAGCCTTTACCACACTGCTCCGGGTCCAGCATATGTTCTAGTTTCCTCAACAACCAAAGCAGTATGCCCATGGTATACATAGTATACAGCAGACATGCATTATTAGTTTTTCATACAGATATGATAAAAGGAATCTATGAGTTTCTCAGCAGTGTATGGGATGTGTTTTTATTAGTGTGTTTCTTCCTCAGTCCTCCTTTTGTTACATGAAGAGGCTGTCAGACTGAGGTTAGCTCTGTAGTCTGTGGCTATGGCACAGGAAGCATAGTGACTGTTCCTTTGGAACTTGCTCTAACCACTGTGCTAACCTGCGATCTTAGGAGTGCAGGTGCTCACTCTCTAGATGTAATTTATCAACATCTAATAGCCTAACCCTACTGTGATCTAGATGTCTGATTCTACCTAATACACACACACACACACACACACACACACACACACACACACATAAAAAGGAAAACGTAAAGATAGTATAAACAATGTTGCTTTAGTGTATAGCACTCAGTAACTAAATGAAAGGTTTACTAAGAAAATCCTATCTTTAACAGTTTATTAAATGTAAACTGTGAACTCAGAGTAAAGGTGGGCAAACCTAGGCTACTAGTGTTTTTTTCTTTTCCTTTTGTGTTTTGAGATGCTTGTTGTTTTGGAGAAAGGGTATTACTATACATAGCCCAGATTGGTCCAACTTGTTTTGTAGCTCTGGTTGGCTTTAAACTAATGGTAATCCTCCTGACTCAGTCTTCTGAGTGCTAGGATTATATATATTTATTTCCATAGCCAGTATTCCACTGCTGTTTTGTAAAGAAATTTTTATCAGACTGGAGATATTTTTCAGTAGTATGGTACTTGCCTAATGTGTATAAGATCCTGTGATCAATCTCTATCACCACCAAAAAGGAAAGTAGACCGAGGAATACCAACATGTCCCTATATATGATCTGAACACTTAGGAGGTAGAGGCAAGAGGATCAAGTTCAACTCATCTTTGACTACATGTGGGACATGCCCAGACTACACGAGACTCAGTCTCAAAAAACAAAACAACAAAGTTAGTGTTATTAGATAGAACACAGCCATGTCTGTAGTCTATACAGCTTTTATATCAAATGATAGAAGTGAGTATTTAGGACATAGGCTACATGGTCTTTAAAATCTATAATCTCTCCCTCTTTACAGGTAACGTTAGCTTATATCTGTCTTAAAACATTAGAGTTTCTGCATGGAATGTATGTAGATCAATAGTGAAATATGAATTTAGCATCCAGAAGACCGATGGCTTCACAATGAAACCAGCGTCCAGTGAGCTGGCTCAGAGGGTAAGGGGCTTGCCATTACACCCAACAACCTGAACTTAATCACTAAGACCCGAGAACTGACTTCCACAAGTTGTCCTCTGACCTCTTCAAGCCTCTCCATATACACAAACACATACAAAACAAATGGTAATTTAAATTTTAAAAAAACAAAGGAGTAATACTTCTAGCATTTAAAATATCCAGCTATTACAGATAACTTCTAGGAAAAAAAGTCATCCATTATGCAACAAACTTACGATTTTGACTGGTGTCCATTTGACGTTTTAGCAGAAGTACTGTATCTTTCTGAAACAAAAAATATAGAAGTGAGCAACTGAGTTGTTTATTTATATTATAAAATATCTATACAAAATATCTATACATAATGCATTGCACAGAGTAGACAAAAGACACAGGTATCCTCAGGCAATGATCTTCCACAGCCATTTTAAAAGGCAATGTGCTCACATGACCTTATCAATACTGTAACTATGCTACTACTGATCTAGTTCAATGAAAGGAATCTACCCACTAACTGGAGAAATAAATACAGACATGATGTTCATAATAATATGGCTTTATGTATATTTTTTGGAGATAGGTCTTACTACTCAGCCCAGGCTGGCCCAGATTCACAATTCAGAGCCTGGACTGGCCTTGAACTTGTAATCTTTCTGGCTCTGCTAATCCAGAGTCAGAGTTACAAGTATGTGTCACCACAGCCAGCATTATAATAGCATAGCTTTAACAGCAAAAGCTAGGAAATAAAATATATGTCCATTAGTAGGAAGCTAATTAACTAATTACTTTGTGTAACATGGTTTAATATTATAAAAGAGTGACCTAGAATTACATACTGATAAACAGAGTAAAAAAATAACAAGTATTAACAATCAGAAGAAATGTATGATCCCATTTGCCATAATTAAACACTGGGGAAGTAAATGAGGGTAGGTAGAAGTAAGAAGGAGACATTCTTAAGAGAAAATGTTAGGGTTTCTAGCTAGCTATTTTCAGCATGTCAACATCTCAAAGCTGGGTGTGGGGGTGCACGTCTGTAATTCTAGTGTTCAGACACAGAGACAGGAGAATCTCTGAGTACCAAGTCAGCTTGAACTACAAAATGAGTGCCTGCTTTAAAAACCACTGTGAGTACACCCAGGCAGTAGTGGTGAATGCCTTTAATCTCAGCATGAAGGAAGCAGGAGCAGACAGATCTCTGTGAGTTCAAAAGCAGCCTGGTCTATAGCATAAGTTCCAGGACAGCCAGGGCTACACAGAGAAATCCAATCTCAAAAACAAAACTCCACCAAACAAACCTCACTGTCATGTCCCTTTTATTTATCTATAACTACAGCTATACAGTAGGACTAAATAACTACTTAGACTTAAAGTTTGACTGCTGTAAGTTGTCTTCTGACCTCCACATGTGTACTATAGCTTTCCTATGCCTTCTACATACATGATAAATAAGTAAACATAGAGAGATAAATTCTTGTTTCATCTTTTGCATTAAGATCACACACACAACTAGCAAAAGGTCAAATTTTTCTGTATCGTTCACAATACTCTTAAGCCAGCATAAATCTATTTCATAAGTGGTGGTTCCTAGATATTTTTTGTTCAAGAGCCTCATGGTAACACTTATGACATCTGCAATGGCTAACCTCACCAGTGTCAATCTACACACTTCTTGGTGCACATATTCTCTACAGCCATCTTCTGAGAAGTGAAGAGTGAAGGTGACAAGGAGGCTGCAGAGGACCCACAGGCTCTTTATGCATTCCTTACTATCCAGACAAGAACACTCAGGAAGAATAAGTAAGGAATGCATAAACAGCCTGTGGTAGTGCTAACATGACCATTCCTGCCTACAGTTTTATCACTACAAAACTGATACCATGAGGAAATGGGAAGGCAGAAGAATGGTCCTTACTTCATTTGGTGCTCACCAAATTGATTTTATGAAATTCTAACTGTTAATTCAAATAAGTAAATTTATTTTGATTTTTTTGTTTGCTTGTTTTTTTTGAGACAGGGTCTCTCTACATAGCCCTGGCTAGACTGGAGTTCACTATGTAGACCAAGCTGGCCTTAAACTTGTAGAGATCTGCCTGCCTCTGGCTACTAAGTACAGGAAGATTAAAGGCATGCACTACTATATCCAGCTTATTTTCATTTTTAATGACCTACAGTTCTTAAATTTTCTTTTACCCCAAACTACCCACTGGTATTTCATCAAACAAATAAATAAATAAATGTATAAATTTCTTTGGTTTTTTTTTTTGTTTTTTTTTTTTGTTTGTTTGTTTTTTTGTTTTTCGAGACAGGGTTTCTCTGTGTAGCCCGGGCTGTCCTGGAACTCACTGTGTAGACCAGGCTGACCTCGAACTCAGAAATCCGCCTGCCTCTGCCTCCCAAGTGCTAAATTTCTTAATTCAATGCCTGTTCAATCTTTCTGTAGGGGTATATTGCTTTGTATAGATTTGACTAATGTAAAACAATATTAAACAATATAATAAATGTAACATAATAATAAAAAAAAAAATTTTTTTCTTTTTTGTTTTGTTTTGTTTTGTTCGTTTGTTTGTTTTTCAAGACAGGGTTTCTCTGTGTAGCCCTGGCTGTCCTGGAATTCACTCTGTAGACCAGGCTGGCCTCGAACTCAGAAATCTGCCTGCCTCTGCCTCCCAAGTGTTGGATTAAAGGCATGCACCACCACTGCCCAGTCTTAAATTTTCTTAAGACTGAGCTCAGATTGTTATTTACCAGATCATAAAATCAGGGTAAGACACATATAAAAATTATTAGGAAGCACTATAAGGTATGGCTATATGGATAAAATACCCAATAAATAGGTTAATTTGAAAACCAACAAGAAAAGAAATACTTACTTTGTTCTCCAGGGCCAAAGTTAGACTGCTGAGACTCCTAAGAGAAAGGAACATACATTTATACAAAGTGAAGTATGAGAGAAAGATCTATTAGAGAGAAAAGCTCCAAGTGATAAAAATGCTTCAACATATATGAAAGAGAAAAAAACTGGAAGAATGTGGTGGCTCCATCTACACAGACTATCAGAGCTTACGGAAATAGCACAAGGCCACCAAAGAGTCTCCATTTCTTTTCAGTAACATCCATGATACTCATAATCTAATTCAGAGACCTAGTGAGTTCACATAATTTCAAGATGTATGGTCTTAGGGCTTAGGAAGATGGTTCAGTGTTAAGAGTAGGCTTTTGCTGAGGATCTGAGTTCAGTACTTGGTTGGCACCCATGTTGCGCAGATCACAACCCACTATAATTTCAGTTTCAAAAGATAAGACACCCTCTCATAGCTTTCTTTGGTACCCGGGCCTACCGGCATAGACCACATACACACACAAACACACACATACACACACACAAACACACTTATAAAAATACATCTTTAATTCTTGGTCTTGAGAAAGTGCTTCGACTACAGATGCGAACAAGTAGTAGACAGCATTTGCTAACTATACTCAAAGTCCTGGGTTCAATCCCAGAGTAAAGAAAAGACTTAATTTAAAGGAAAAACAAAAAAGAGCCAGGGATTGAGTTCAGTTGATGCAGTAATTATCTAGCATGCATGAACCCTGGGTTCTATCCCCAAAGCCCTATAAACTAAGTGTTAGCATTCTGTCAAACTCCACCTCCACAGTTACCTGGCAACAGCCAGGTATGCTCCTCCCCCCAGCCCACTATTATAAAAAGGGCTGTCTGGCCCCTTCTCGCTCTCTTGCTCCTGTGACCCGCTCACCTGCAGGTTGTACCCGACCCTCTCCCCTTCCCCCTCCAAGTGGTCATGCCTCCACCTCTCTCTGCTCTCCCTCCCCTCTCTTCCCTCTCTTCCCTCCGCCTAAATAAACTTCTCCTCGTGGAACCCTCTGCGGCCGTTTTTCTTTTTTTAAATAACAACACTAAATGCTGTGGCTTGTAACTATAATGCCAGTACTTGGTAGGTAGAGGCTGAAAAACTGGGAATTGAAGGTTAGCCTGGCCGGGCGGTGGTGGCGCACGCCTTTAATCCCAGCACTTGGGAGGCAGAGGCAGGCGGATTTCTGAGTTCGAGGCCCGCCTGGTCTACTGAGCGAGTTCAGGACAGCCCGGACTACATAGAGAAACCCTGTCTCGAAAAAGCCAAAAAAAAAAAAAAAAAAAAAAAAAAGGTTAGCCTGAGCTACATTGTGAATTCTAGGATAGCTTGTGCTGGGGGCTCATCGGTTAAGAGCACTAACTGCTCTTCCACAGGTCCTGAGTTCAATTTCCAGCTACCACATGGAGGCTCATAACCATCTGTAATGGAATCCAATGCCCTCTTCTGGTGTGTCTGAAGAGAGCTACCGTGTAAACACACATAAAATAAATAAATATTGAAAAAAAAAAAAGGATAGCCTGTGCTACCTAAGAGCCTGTCTCCAAAAACAAAACAAAACACACAAACAAACAAAAACCAAGCAAGAAAACTAAAGCAAAATAGCTGTGCAACTTATGATACATTCAAATTCAAAATATATTACATCTCTACAAAGAAAACAGCTCCTACATGGGTGTCCCATCCCATGTCACTCTACTCCCTTCCTACTTTCTGTCCCTAGTTTCTTATAAACCAATAACATTGTAAAGAACAAACTGTCACATACTTTTTATTATTTATTTGCTTGTTCTTTTCAGATAGGGTCTTAATATGAAGCTCTGGCTGATCTGAAACTCTATGTAGACAAGGATGCCCTCAAATTCAGAGATCTTCCTGTCTCTGCCTCTCCCACGATGAGCACATACTTTAAAAAAAAAAGAAAAGAAAGAAAAAGAAAGCTCTATGATAGTGCAGAACCTGGCACTAGAGAGGCTTTAGTAAAACAGAAGCATAACTTTCCAAGTAACTTCATGTGCAAAATGTATGCTGTAAGATACAATGCCAAACTTATATACACATCCATTAAAAAGCTTACTTAAAAATCATCTTTTGCCAGGCGGTGGTGGCGCACGCCTTTAATCCCAGCACTTGGGAGGCAAAGGCAGTTGAATTTCTGAGTTCGATGCTAGCCTGGTCTACAGAGTGAGTTCCAAGACAGCCAGGGCTATAGAGAAACCCTGTCTTGAAAAAAACCAAAAAAAAAACAAAACAAAACAAAAAAACCAAAAATCATCTTTTAACAACAGAATTTTCTGGGAAAGAGCAACCAAAATAATAAAACTAAATATATATTTGCTGTTAAAAAGTCAATTAATTTTCAAAAAGGATGCCAAGATCATTCAATGAAGAGATAACCTTTTCAACAAATTGTGTCAAGATAACCAAAGAGTCACAGCTGAAAGAATAAAGTTAATGTAAGAGTTAAAGAAAATAGTGCCAAATCTTAATGACTTTGCATTTAGCAGAGAATTCTTGTCATAATATATCATATACATATAAAAACACATGAATTGGATTTCATTAAAATTAAGAACTTAATGTTTCAAAGGACACCATCAAGAAAAGAAAGTGACAGTAAGTAGCACATGTCAATTAGGCTGAGACAAGAGGAGTTCAAGCTTGAGGCTAGCCTAGGTGAGTTCCAGGCCAACCCAAGTTACAAAGTAAAACTGTGTCAAAAAGAAAGCACAATGAAAAGAAAGCTAAGGATGTGGTGCAGTGGTAAAGATCCTATCACTGAAGAGGACCTGGATCAGGTCATTCAAAACACACAACACACACAACACACGCAACTCGAAACACACACATATACACACACACACACCAAGAAAGTGAGAAAAGAATAATATATATTTGTAGTGTCAAGATGTTGAGGCACGGGCTGGAGAGATGGCTCACTGGTTAAGAGCACTGACTGCTCTTCCATAGGTCCTGAGTTCAGTTCCCAGCAACCACATGGTGGCTCACAATCATCTGTGATGGAATCTGATGCCGTCTTCTGGTGTGTCTGAAGACAGTGACAGTGGATTCATATACTTAAATTAAATAAATAAATCTTAAAAATAAATAAATAAATAAAGATGCTGGGGCAGAAGGATGGAATTCAAGGCCAGTCTGGCTCTATAGCAAGACTGTATCTAATCAATTAAGAAAAGAGGAAGTGGAGGTGGAGAAACAACTTACAGAATGGGAGAACTTTACATGTAAATCCTCTCTTTGATAATGGATTGGTTATCTGTATTATAAAGAGTTATAAACATTTATTTCATTGTAGAAGTCTATACTAGATAGGTTTGTAGCCATTAAAGACCATATATTCTTAGATTTCACTTATTTAGGGCAGAGATGTAAGGAAAAAATAGTTAAAGGGCATGAAATTTCTTTATGACAAAGGTGAAAAAGATGGTCTGTGCCACTTTTGTGACAACAGCTGCACTTGTAAATAATATGTAAATAAATATGTTGAAACCACTGAACTATAATACTAAATAGATTAATTACATTGTCAGCAAATTATTACTTTTAGATGTAACAAAATCTCACTACATAAGAACTACCTTAGTAAATAGAGAAGCAGCTAAGAAATCATTTTTGTGAATTATGTTAAAAAATGGAAACTCCTGCCATGCACAGGAATGGTGGCTTAAGTTTCTGGTCCCAGAGGCAAGCAGATCTCTGTGTTTGAGGCCAGGCTACAGAGTGAGTTCCAGTTCAGCTAGGACTACGCAGAGAAACCATATCCTGAAGTGGGCAGGGAGGAGTGAAGACAAAAAGAAAGGAAAGGAGGTTGGTTGGTTTTAAGAAGACCCAGCAGAGGTGGGAGATGGTGGTGTACATCTTTAATTCCAGACCTGGGAGGCAAAGATAAGAGGATCTCTTCGAGTTCAAGGCCAGCCCAGCCAGAGCTACAGAGAGACACCCAATCTCAATAAATAAATAAGTAAATAAATAAATAAATACCCAGTGTTATGATTTGTATATGCTTGGGCAAGGGAATGGCACTATTAGGACATATGGCTATGTTGGAGTGGGTGTGGCCTTGTTGGAGTGGGTGTGGCTTTCTTGGGATGGGAGTGGCCTTG
The DNA here is from genome assembly GCA_021653895.1 of Mastomys natalensis. Lineage (NCBI taxonomy): Eukaryota > Metazoa > Chordata > Mammalia > Rodentia > Muridae > Mastomys > Mastomys natalensis. Next base: position 934,766 of record JAJTUV010000625.1, on the reverse strand, counting down.
TTAGGGTAGGTGTGTCACTGTGGATGTGGGCTTTAAGACTCTTAGTTACCTTAAAGTCAGTATTCTGCTAGCAGCCTTCAGATAAAGATGTAGAACTCTCAGCTCCTCCTGCACCATGCCTGCCCAGACACTGACATGTTCCCACTTTTTGATAACAGACTGAACCTCTCTCTAAACCTGTAAGCCAGCCCCAATTAAATGATGTCCTCATAAGAATTGCCTTGGTCATAGTGTCTGTTCACAGCAGTAAAACCCTAACTAAGACAGTTGTCACCGGGCAGTGGTGGCGCACGCCTTTAATCCCAGCACTTGGGAGACAGAGGCAGGCGGATTTCTGAGTTCGAGGCCAGCCTGGTCTACAGAGTGAGTTCCAGGACAGCCAGGGCTACACAGAGAAACCCTGCCTTGAAAAACAAACAAACAAACAAACAAACAAACAAACAAAAGACAGTTGTCATGATAAGACCAAAAGCAACCAGGAAAGAAAGTTAACATTTTTATGTTTTTAAGTGTTTTGTCTGCATGTATATTTTACACCATTTGTATGCCTGGGGACCGTGGAGACCAGAAAAGGATGTAAGATTCCCTGGATCTGGAGTTATTATAGGTAGTTGTTACCTGGTCCTCTGGGATAGCAAGCCAGTGCTCTACAACACTTTCCTTTGTATTTAAATATCTCTTTTAGTTAGAGAGGAACAGTATCTAAACCATGTAGTGTTTTGACTACAGCACCCAGAAAACTGCCCAGAGGCCACTGCCAAAAAGCAAGTTTTTACAGCCTCTAGACTAACTAGAAAATCTAACATTATTCAAACTGCAGTCAAGTATTCTGCTCTTTCCTATGACAAAGGATGCTAGCTGTGCTCAGATTCAAAGGCTACTGTTTAATTCTGTACCAAATCTTATTTTTCAAAAATGTAAAATTTTTCAAGGTTGCCATCTCCTTTCCATATATCAATCGATTTCTCCTTTTTACCACATCATTATGCTCATCATATAAATGACAATATTTTATCTTGTAAAATCATTCTCAACATAACATACTACTTCTAGCATATTTGTCTGGTACCATTTATAGAAATGTGCTTCAAAAAACAATCTTCTTTTATATATCCACCATCTCCCAGAATCTCTGCAATCATTTTGCTATAGCTTTCTATTAAAAAGGTGTGTGGATGGGTGTGGTGTCATATCTCTTTAATCCTAGCACTTGGGAAGCAGAGGCAAGTGTATTTCTTACATAGTAAGAAGACCTTGTCTAAAAAGCAAGCAAACTAAAAACTTTTTTTTAAAAAAAAAGTTGTCATCAACAAGAATGGCTATCAAATCTAATGCTTGGAATAGAACTTAACTATGGCCGGGCAGTGGTGGCGCACGCCTTTAATCCCAGCACTTGGGAGGCAGAGGCAGGCGGATTTCTGAATTCGAGGCCAGCCTGGTCTACAGAGTGAGTTCCAGGACAGCCAGGGCTATCCAGAGAAACCCTGTCTCGAAAAACCAAAAAAAAAAAAAAAAAAAAAGAAGAAGAAGAAGAAGAACTTAACTATGTTAAACAAATAAAAGGCAGGAATTTAGAAGTACAAACCATATCTGGCATCATAATACATTAACTGAGACCAACAGGATATAATATACTGCAGAACCTTACAGTATAGCAATAGAAGCAATATAAAATAGGACAACAAAATAAAAGATTCAGTATTATGTAATCTCAGTCCTTGAAGCAGAAAAAAGGAAGAAAACAGAAAAGAATATGAGTGCTATAAATAACTGCAAATGTTTTGCTAGCTTGGTAGAAACTATAAATCACAATTCCAAGCTCAATAAAACTCAAGTACAAGAAAGGAATACCATACATATAGATTATTCAAGCTAAAACATCTACAAATTAGAATTCTATAACCAGGGGAGAAAAAGCCAAGCATGGTAATACTTGAATCCCAGAGGTAGGAGAAGCAGGAGGACACTGCGGGCCAGGCCAGCCTGGGCTCTGTAGTGAGGCCTTATTTAAACAAACAAAACAGCAAGCACTGTGGTGCTTGCCAGTAGTCCCAGATAGCTTGAAAAGCTGAGGTAGGGGATAACTTGAGCTCCAGGAATTGCTAGGTAACAAAGCATATCTTCCATTACACACACACACACACACACACACACACACACACACACACACACACACACAAATTGTTTTAGGTACACAGCAAAAAAGTACTGAAGGAAATAGGTAACACAGAAAGAACTGGAACCAGATAGAAAGCTCAATGAACAGAAAGGAATGACAAACAAATGAATGCTAACTGCATAGGAAGGGGATTTTTATCTTCTTTATTTAATACTGATTAAAGATAATAAGCCAGGCATGGTGGGACACACACTCTAACACTTGGAAGACTGTGGCAAGAGGATCAGACCTTCAAGGTCATTCTTTTTTTTTTTTTTTTTTTTTGGTTTTTCGAGACAGGGCTTCTCTGTGTAGCCCAGGCTGTCCTGGAACTCACTCTGTAGACCAGGCTGGCCTCGAACACAGAAATTCACCTGCCTCTGCCTCTCAAGTGCTGGGACTAAACGCGTGCGCCACCACCGCCCGGCCTTCAAGGTCACTCTTGACTACATAGAGAGTCTGAGTCCGACCTAGGACATAGAAGCTGAGTTGGGTAGGGTTGGGGGAAGAGGAGTATGGAGAAAATTAAAGGAACATGGGAAGAGAAAAGAGACCCCAATCCAGTTTCTCACCAGAACCAGTAATTCCAGCACCATTAGCAACATTTATTGGGAGGTTGTTTACATAGAGATAATATTCCTTTATATAAAGCTACTTTCAAATAAAAATGTTAAAATAGCAAAGAACCTTTTGGGAGTGGGAGACATTCTCCATGTAGCCTTGGCTGTCCTAGAATTCACTCTGTAGACCAGGTTGGCCTCAAACTCAGAGATCCATCTGCCTCTGCTTCCCAAGTGCTGGGATTAAAGGCGTGCATTGATGCCACCGCCACTACCACCACCACCATCCAGCACAATAAGCCAATTTTCAGGGCTGAGCATACATGACCTCTGAGTATGGCCCTACTGTTTACACAGATATAAACTTGAAATTTTCTAAACATATAACAAACAAATCTATAAACCTTAGTTTCTAGACTTTCTGACCCAAACAGAATTAATCCACAAATCAGTAACATGTGGAAAAATCTCTCAAATACTTGAGAACTATAAAACATTAAAATAAAACCTTGAACCCTGTCTTGAAAAACCAAAAAAAATTTAAAAATAAATAAATCAAAAAAATAAAACCTTGAAAATTAGCCATAAAAAATTAAAGTACAAAATATTAAAATTTGTGATGCTTTGTTTAAAAGAATATTTATATAAAAAGGTAAGGAAAACCACAATCTAATGATACTACTTTCCACTTCATGAAAAAAAAAAAAAAAAGTTTTAAAAATGAAAGCAGTGGTGGTGCATGCCTTTGATCCCAGCACTTGGGAGGCAGAGGCAGGCGGATTTCTGAGTTCGAGGCCAGCCTGGTCTACAGAGTGAGTTCCAGGACAGCCTGGGCTACACAGAGAAACCCTGTCTCGAAAAAAAACCAAAAAAAAAAAAAAAAGAAAACAGAAGAAAAAGTATAAAAGCTCCCCCCCCCCCCCCCCCACCCCCCCCCCCCCGCCCCGCTGGAGAGATGGCTCAGTGGTTAAGAGCACTGACTACTCTTCCACAGGTCCTCAGTTCAATTTCCAGCAACCACGTGGAGGCTCACAACCATCTGTAATGGAATCCGATGCCCTCTTCTGGTGAGTCTGAAGACAGCTATAGTGTACTCATGTACTTTAAATAAATAAATAAATCTTTAAAAAAATAAATTAAAAAATAAAAATAAATAAGTAAATAAATAAATTATGGTAGAAATGAAGAAAAGAAAAACTAGGGAAAACCTGATGAGATTAATAAACTCTAGAAAGCTATCAGAAAAGAACAAATTGTCAACATTAAAAACAGAAATGTAGGGCTAGAGAGATGGCTCAGCGGTTAAGAGCGTGGACTTCCAGAGGTTCTGAGTAACCAATTCCCAGCAACCACATGGTAGTTCAAAAAAAAAAAAAACCCAACCCAGAAATGTAAGATACTAAATAAATGAGATAAATGAGGATATTATGAAAAACTTACATCAAATTTGTTATCATCATTGGCAATTAATACACAAAATGGAAGTCCAGGAACACAGGTCAGTTAGTAGACAGCTTGTCTAACATTCAGGAAGTCCTAGGTTTTATACTAGCCTCACATAAACTAGGCATGGTAGTACATGCTAGTAATGACTATAAACCCAACACTCAAAGGTCAAGGCACAAGGATCAGGAGTTGTTTGTTATTCTCAGCTACATACCAAGTTGGAGCCAGCCTGGGATTTTAAGAAACCATATCTCAATAAAGGAAATAGAGGGGAGGAGAAAGAGAATTAAAAAAGGAAAAAGAAAAAAGTGGAAAAACACTTTGAAAGATACAAACTACCAAAATTCATTCAAAAAGAAATAGAAGCCGGGCAGTGGTGGCGCACGCCTTTAGTCCCAGCACTTGGGAGGCAGAGGCAGGCAGATTTCTGAGTTCGAGGCCAGCCTGGTCTACAGAGTGAGTTCCAGGACAGCCAGGGCTACACAGAGAAACCCTGTCTCGAAAAACCAAAAAAAAATAAATAAATAAATAAAAAAAATAAAAAGAAATAGAATGGTGGCACACACTTTTAAGCTCAGCATTCTAGAAGCAAAGACAAGCAGATCTCTTTGAGTTCCAGGACAGCCTAGTCTACACAGAAAGTTCCATACTACCTACAGCTACATTGAGACCCTGTCTCAATGAATGAGAAAAGAAAGAAAGAAAGAAAGAAAGAAAAGAAAGAAAGAAAGAAAGAAAAGAAAGAAGAAAGAAAGAAAAAGACAGACAGACTAAAGTTATCTTTGACATACATACACACAGACTCTGAGCACAATAATAAATAAAACAAAAAGTTACTGTGTACTTGCTTTTGCAAAGCTGAAGTTGCAGCACCTAGACACAGTTAATACTCAAAATGAGCAACAATAAACAGGAACCTTAGGCAGGGGCCTGAGATAAAGTGAAACTTGTGTTTTGACAATGAAGAGAGTTGGCTGTGACTGGCATGAAAACAATGAGTAGATGGTGTGAAAACAAGTGGATTCTGAGAGAATACTGAAGAAACCAATAGAAGACCCAGGTGATTTGAAATTTTCTTAGTGAGCACAAGGGCTTGGATGTTTGTACCAAGTTCACTAAGATGCACTGACAGTGTCCAGTCAGGAGCATGATTCTTTATTTCATCGTATTGGTTCTAAGCAGTAGTGTTGGAAGGTCTCTGAAGCAGATCTTTTAGAACATTTTAGACTGTAGACCTCCATGATCCAGAAGAGGGATAATGCTAGCTTAGACTATGGCAGTGGAGATGTGGATACAGAGAAATGAAAAGCTATAGAGTGATTACCCTTCTAGCAAGGGAAGAAATTGAAACTTTTTAGTAAAAACAAAGATAAATCCTCAGTCCTATTTTAAAATTATCTTTTTTTTTTTTTTTTCAAGACAGGGTTTCTCTGTGTATCCCTGGCTGTCCTGGAACTCACTCTGTAGACCAGGCTGGCCTCGAACTCAGAAATCCGCCTGCCTCTGCCTCCCAAGTGCTGGGATTAAAGGCGTGCGCCACCACCGCCCGGCTAAAATTATCTTTATATTTTTATTTATTTATTTTGTGCAGATGTACACACAAAACCATCTTGCACATGTGGAGATAAGAGGACAATTTGTGCCAGGCAGTAATGGTGCACACCTTTAATCTCGGTGCTTGGGAGGCAGAGGCAAACAGATCTCTGAGTTCAAGTTCAGTCTAGTCTACATACTGTGAGATCCAGGACAGCCAGGACTAAAAAGAGGACAACCTGTGGGAGTCAAGTTTTCTTCTTCCACTATATAGATCCCAGGAAATCAAACTCAGACTATCAAGCTTAGTAGCAAGCACCTTAACCTACGAAGCCATTTTGTTGGCCTCAGTCCTTGTTTTCATATTCTCATATTTGTTAATCACATTGGTGACTTTTCTTTTGTTTTTTGTTTTTCTAAACAGGGTTTCTCTGTGTAGTCCTCCCTGGCTGTCCTAGAACTCACTCTGTAAACTAGGCTGGCCTCAAACTTACAGGGATCTACCTGCCACTGCCTTCCAAGTGCTGAGATTAAAGTCATGTGCTGCCACTGTCCTGCATTGGTGATTTTTCTTGCTGTGACAAAATCCCTGACCAAAGCAACTTAAGGAAAATTACATACCTATATATGATGGATAGAGTCACCTAACCTTATATGTTGGATATAGTTACATAGCCTTATATGACAGAGTTACCTAACCTTATATGTTGGATACAGTCACCTAACCTTATATGTTGGATATAGTTACATAACCTTATATGACAGAGTTACCTAACCTTATATGTTGGATACAGTCACCTAACCTTATATATTGGATACAGTCACCTAACCTTATATGTTGGATACAGTTACTTAACCTTATATGATGGATACAGTTACTTAACCTTATATGATGGATACAGTTACCTAACCTTATATGTTGGATACAGTCACCTAACCTTCTATGATAAATACAGTCACCTAACCTTCTATGATAGATACAGTTACTTAACCTTATATGATGGATACAGTTACCTAACCTTATATGTTGGATACAGTCACCTAACCTTCTATGATAAATACAGTCACCTAACCTTCTATGATAGATACAGTTACTTAACCTTATATGATGGATACAGTTACCTAATCTTCTATGATGGATACAGTCACCTAATCTTCTATGATGGGTACAGTCAAAATGCCAGTGAAATAAAGATGCACAAAATCTTTCATAAGATCTATATAAAACATAAGTCAATTTTGTGTTCATTCATTAAAGGTAAAGCACCTTTAATTTAAAGTTTAAAGTCTGAAACACTTTTGACTACAAACATATGTAATTATGCAACCCATAGAGGAACAGCCAATAAACACAAGAAAAAAAATAGTTCAATATCATCAGTCTTAATGGAAGTATAAATTAAGGTAAGAATGACATACCTCTAATACACCTGCTAAAACGAGTAAAAGCAAATAGATCAACAATACTAAGCTAGAGGCAGACAGAACAAGTGGACTACCACACACTGTTGACTGGTAGGGAGAGGTAAAGCAAGGGTGTTATAGCTACTCTAAAGAACAGTGCTCAGCATCTTATTAGTGTAATATATATATTTACCACACAATTCAGCAATTATTTTCACCATATCACTAGTATTTATCAATGAGAGAAAAAAACAAACCAGAAGTCTACAATATACACAATAATGTTTATAGATATTTAACAGCCTAAAAGTGGAGATAACTTATATATTCACCAACAACTAAATGGATAAAGAAATTTTATTTTCATTAAAAGCTTTCTAGGAGAAAAAAAAAATCTTACTGATATACTCAAGAACAGGGAAGACAGCTTGTTTTCTTGGGCCTGAGTTCTATCTCCAGTGCATGCATGCACACAGATACACACACAGATAGATACATACATACACACACACGTGCAAGGATGGTTGTGATGACAACAGTAAGATCACTGAGGCTTGCTGCCTACTAGCCTCTCAGAAAAATAGTGAGCTCAAGTTCAGAGAAAGCCAATGTCCAGGGTGTAAGGCAGAAAGCCATATAGGAAGAGAACATCAGCTGTCTCCCTCTACCTTCTACACACATGAATGGGTATGTATACCTGCACATACATGGGTACACACACAAACATACATTTAAAAACAAGTTCAAAATCATTATAAGCTATACAGGGATCATAGACAGTCTGGGCTACACGAAACACTGTGCCAAAAAGTAAGAAACAGCTGGACAGTGGTGGCATTGGAGGCAGAGGCAGTTATATCTGAGTTCAAGACCAACCTGGTCTACAAAACAAGTTCCAGGAGAGCTGGGGCTACACAGAGAAACGCATTCACAGGGGAAAAAAAAAGGACAACAATAGAGAAAACCACTGATGTAGATCCCAGCTTCCACACTCAAAAGCACAGGATGTGCACCCATTCATAAACACACACATAAATATATACATATGTTTAAAACTAGCATTTGCCCATATTTTTTTTTAAATGAGAGCTTGTGAGATGGCTCAATGGAAAAGGTGTTTGTTGCCAAGCCTGACAATCTAAGTGTCATCCCTGATACCAGATGGTGGAAGGAACCAGTTCATAGCACACATCACACACACACACAGACACACACACACAGACACACACACACACACACACACACCTTTGTAGTACTGAAAACTGATGGTAACAAACACTAAAGAGAAATGGCTAAGTAAAGCCAGATAATTTATACTTTAGATGAATTCGACAGTATTAAATCCTTCTAAGTAAACAACATGGCAAGGGCTCCAGGACCACTGCTTACAGACCAATGCTACAGAACAGTTTATCTGAACAGGAATAACATACTGATTTGGAGTGAGCACACACTTATGAGTTGTACACATGCATGCAAATGGTATGAAAACATTTTCAAGACATATGAAATTGGATGACCTAGAAAACAAGAATGGGAAGAGTTGGTATTAGGAATCCTAAATAAACTTTTATATAAGAATGTATTTTTGTCTGGTTGTTTGTGGGGGAGGGGGATTTTTGAATTCTGAATGTAGTCAGATTGGCCTTAAACTTCTGATCCTCATGTCTTTGCTTGCATAGTTCTGGGGATCACAAGTGTGAGCTTCCACACCCAGCATTTTATATTGTTTTTTATATTTTTATATTGTTTACATATAAATTCATGTTTAAAAAATTAATCTGGAGAGTTTAGATGGGTTGAAAACAGTTGTGTGAGGGCTCTTTTTCATAAGATATAACTATGTTTGTGGCGAGGTCCTAAGGCTACTCAGAAAACAACCTGAATAGCCCTAGCCACCTTCAGTCTAGTATACCGTGAATTTGCAATAACAATGCCTTTTTTCTAACTCTTTCCCCATAGTGCCTTCCAAATTTTCTTATGTACCTCTCAGTCAAAGATACTCTCAATTCTATTATTATTTTAAAATTTCTTCATAGAAATCATTACTACTTAAATTATTTCTTTGTTTATTCATTTATTGTATTTCCCAGCAGGGAATGGCAAGACAATTTTGAAGTCATGTAATTTTAATTGAGTCATTTAGAGTTTTCTTACATCAAAGACACATTTTATTTACTTACCTTAGTTGGAAAAGGAAATTTGGAAGGTTCTGTTTTGCATGGTGTATGAATAGCCGTTAGAGGGGGAGGCCATGAATGCGTCATCTCCTGAAATGTAATTATTACAGTTTGTTTTCAACCAGGACAAGGTTACAAATCTATACAGCTAAAAACCAGATTTTACTTACAAATACTGGTTTTATGATCAATCTTCCAAAACTATGCATAGTGAGCCAATGGATATTAATAAAGCACAACTGTGTGCAAGCAGTACAGCGGGCAATGGGGCAGGAAATAACACATCCTCTCTGACTTTAAGGGGTCTGTGGGTAGAATGATGAAATCTGTGGACAGTTATAGAAATCAGCCTGTAATGAAATACAAGGTCTGAGAGGTTTGTTTGCTTGTTTTTTGAAACAAAGTCTTAGTCCCAGGCTCCCTTAGCTTGCTATGTACACCAAAGAAGCCTTCAATTTGTGCTGATCCTCTTGCCTCTGCCTCCTAAGTGCTAGATTAGAGGCATGAGCCACCATACCTAACAAACTCATATTATGTAATGTTACTCAGAAAAGATCTTGCTGTGGGAATGGAAGGAAGAGGATGACAATAAGGAAAGCAGCTAACATTAATCTTTACTATTAATAGATCAGAAACTATGATAAATGTTTTGCTTGTTAATCATTTCTTTAAATCTTGAGGTTAATATTATTCTAACTCTATTTAAAGTAAAACTGAAGCACAAGGTCAACATTATTTACTCAAGGTTGCATGCTTAGTAAATAATGGACACAGAATTTCATTATAGGAAGTCTGACCTCAGAGTTCACAAGCTGATTGAAAATTTTGGTCATGTGAAGAAACAGAAGAGAGATTTCAAAAGCATTATTAGGAAGAAAACAAGTAAGAAAGGCCCTGGGTCTGTTGTTATTCAATGCCGTCTATATAATCATGCTATAAACACCTGAGCATGGTGGCATGTGTCTCTAATCTTAACTCTTAAAAGGAAGAATTCAAGGCAGCCTGGGCTAATGACACCCTGTCTAAGAGGGAAAAAAAGGCCCAAGTAAATCTAGATAACAATGTGTATATCAGAGGATCAATGTGTATATCAGAGGTATCAATTAGAATACGGGTGTATTTTATTTCCAGCATTTTGTTCAAACTTAGCCATTAGGTAAAGTTGACTTGTGATAGCTAGAAATTTATACTGTGGCTATAACCACAGTTATATAAACACACATTAAAAGATTCCAAGGACTCATAGATTTAAAAAAAAAAATGTTAAAAACTCTGATATCCTACAATAAAATTAAACAAATTAGCAGACATACAAAATGGAACACCAGACAGACATTAAAATGAGAAATTCAACTATGATATGAAATGATATCCATAGTATATTAGTGTCAAACACAAATCACAGTCTACACCCTAGTAAATATTTATATATGAAAAGTCAAGCATCTGGAAGAATACGTAACAGTGGCTACCTTTGGGCAACAGAATGACAGAATTGGGAAGAAACAGTGTCTACTACAAGCTCTTATAAGCAGCCTTTTGCATGGGCAGAGAGGGAGTTAGGCACAAAGCCCCATCCTGAGTGAGGGGCTACTGACAAAAGAGAGCTAGTTGCTGGACGAGAGAGTCAAGTCAGTTTTCTTTAAGGGTGTGGCCCTTGGTAGGTCAGCTAAGCCCCAGTGGTTAGCCACATCTCCAAGAATGTATGAGCAGAACAAACTGGACTTGCTGGGAAAAAGAAAAAAGACCTAAAGTTGAGTGGGTAGGGAAGGGAAAGTTGAGAAGTGAGCATGATCAAAATACATTATACAAAATATACAAAAAACTAATAAAAAATGTGGAAAAACAAAAACCAATAACAACAATAAAGCACTAGCCACTTGCATGTAATTGTTCTCTATTCTCTTAAAATTCCTGTATTAATTCCTATACCTAGCTCTAGAAGGTCAGCGTAAATAGTACAACTAGTATCACTGCCACACTACTAACACTTGACACATAATAGGTGAATAACTGACAAGGGAATTTTTCAATAAATATATATTCTTTTTAGACTCCTTATGTTCATAATAGAGTTCCTAGAAACAGTGTGATTGCAAGTTGAATGGAAACAAAAACCTATGAAAGGAACATGGAAACTTCTGCACCTCAGGCTTCTAGTACTGGCATTTCACAAATCAAACACCAAAATATGTGCAACTGCTAATTGTTTCAACAATCAAGCTGGCTGGGCACTAAAACACTCAATGGCACGTATCAAGGTTATACATAAAAAATGTAGGCTAAATATTTAGTAAGAACAAGGAGACAAAGAAAGTCTTCCAGGTACTAAAGTTCTATATACTGCTAAAACTTCAGAGGGAAACATGTATGTTCCCTTAGAATAAACACACACACACACACACACACACACACACCACCCTAAAAACTAGCCAAACAAAAAAACAATAACAAAGCACATACACATTAGCATTTCTTATGCACAAGACTGTGTGTGTGTCTTAAAAAAGTGAATGCTTGGGACTGAAGAGATGGCTCAGTGGTTAAGTGCACTCACTGGCTGTTCTTCCTAAGTATCTAGGTTCAATTCCCAGCACTTATATAGCAACTGTCTGTAACTCCAACTGCAGTGGATCTGACAGCTCCTTCTGACTTATTTGGGCAATAAAACACACACAGTGAACAAACATGTATGCAGATAAGACATCAATTAAATAAATAAGTTTGGGGGGAAGAGGGGAAGTTAGAGGAGAAAATGGTGGCCTGACACAGGAAGAAGTAAAATTTCCCTGGGATTCTATAGGAGACAACTAAGTATGTACTATTATACAAAGAAAGGAGAATAGTGTTTCAAGGAATTTTTACTTTAAGGAAATGATAAAATCTACTGTGGAATTACAAGCCTCTACTACCAGTGCAAGGTGAGGCAAGAGGACAGAAGTTCATTCAAAGCCAGCACCCGCTATAAGAAAGGCTATTTTTAAAAAAGAAAAGGTATAGCTTAGGGACACTAGTTTGGCAAAGTGGTCAGTCAGCAGCAGGAGAGCTGAGGACTGGCTATGGGATGTCTGAGATATTACATTCTTCCTCTGAATAATGGTCTTAGCCATCTTAGTCTCCAGAGAGATGAGCCACTGATTTCCTCTAGCAAAAAAGTCAATCTATGAAGGCCAGGGACTAAGGGAAGACTTGAGGCAATATAAAAAGACAGTTGGGAAATTTTAAAGGTAGAAACAAAATTAATTAAAGATTGTTGTAATGTTTGTTATTAGTAGTACTAATACTAGTACTACTACTACTTTGTGAGCTGGGCAGTGGTGACGCATACCTTTAATCCCAGCATGCAGGAGGCAGAGGCAGAGGCAGGTAGATCTCTTTGAGTTCGAGACCAGCTGGTCTACACAGCAAGTTCAAGGACAGCCAGGGCTACATACAGAAACCTTGTCTTCAAGTACTACAAAACAAAAACAAAAAACCTATTGTGTGTGGGCATGTGGCTATGGCACACATTTGATGTCAGAGAGTGCCATGTGCAGGTGAGAGTGAGCGATATTCCCAGTGTGGACCTTGAAGGACTGAATTCAGATTATCAGACTGGTTCGAAAAACATTTTTTCCTGCTGAGCCATCTTACTGGCCCAAGTGAGGATTTTTTTAAACTACTGAAGTTCAAGTTGGAAGAAATGGAAAGAATAAAGATTCTCAAAGAAATTTTAAGTCTAAGCCTACTTTAACAGTTAGACAGAATATGTAGAAGACAGAGATAATGAGGATGCCACATTTATAAATATGGACAAACAAACTAAGAGGAATTCCTAAGAGCCATAAACCAAAGCCTATAGGAAATCAAGGAGGAGAAAAGGACTTCGTAGCTAGTCATCTGATAAAGTTAGGGATGGTAGACGGGGGTGGGGTGGGGTGGAAAGAGTGTAAAAAGAAAGAAAAGAGGTTAGGAAAGAGAAGAGAAGCCATAGTCGTACCAAAGGAAGTAGGAAAGGCAGATAGGAAACCAAACAACAAAGCACAGTGATGAGAAAGGAACAAAGTTTCCCTAAGGAAAAATGTAAAACTCTCAAACAGCAGAGACAAGAAAGAAAGCTAAGAACATGACTTCCTATATGCATTATACTCCAGTCAGAGGACAAGAGAAGGCTAGGAGAAAAACAGGTTCAGCAAAATGGTCAAGGGAGATTCTAGCAGCTAAAGAAAGGAGTGGGAGATTCAATGGTGAGAACAGATCATAGGAAACAGGCTAAGACAGCAGTCTCAGAGGAAAATGCCATAAAACCCAAGTACAGACAATAATTCAGTAGCTTCCAAAAAGCAGTACAAGTTATGTGTGACTGATGTTTTTCTCTTAGGAGCAAAAAAGCAGTAACTGTCACGCCCTAACTTTTCTTTCCTTCTTCCCACAGAGGAGTGCACTTTTTTGGTTATCATAAATAACCAAAAGTGTGTCTAATAACAACTCCGGATCAGTACTCAGAGGACAGCTTTACTATCGCATCTGACTAGAATGCACAGGTGAATTACAAGCCAAAAAAAATTTTTTAAAGGCCTTTAAATTACTATCTGATAAGTCTAAAGAAATGTAGTTGTAATTTGTTTCTTCCTCTTTTCAAGAGTAAAACTAGGATTTATTTTATTTACACAGTCAACAAAGCATGTGACTAGAACCTTAGAAGAGTCAGTTATTTATGATGGACATGACATAATCAAGTTATACATATAAGCAATCTGTGTTACAAAGGAATTAGGAATATGAAACAGAGTTGGTAATACAGGCATCATAATTAAATTATCATTATTAAACATTACCAAAATAATTAAAAAGAAACTTACTTTAAGTATTTCATCCACACAGCTTACATCACCAGAAACTGATGCCTTAAGAGAAAAAGAAACAGACATTAGATTTGAAGTAATGTGTTGTTAGATTTTTAGTATTTACTAAACATATTAAAAACATTAGAAATTACATAAAATTTGAGGAATTACTATGATCTCATTATTTTAAGTCAGAACACTAGCTAGAATTTTTGAGATAGATTAAACTTTTAAAAATTTTTATTTTATATATGTAACAGTTTTGGCTGAAAAAAAAAAATACATACATATACATGCTATATGCTTGCCTAGTCCTGCAGAGGCACTAAATTTTCTGGTACTGGAGTTCTAGACGGTTGTGAACCATTGTGCTTATGCTAGGAATAGAAGGTGAGCCTCTTCCTCTAGAAGAGCAGTCAGTGCTCCTAACCACTGAGCCTTCTTTCTAGGCCCTAGATTTTTATTTTATGTGTATAGTGCTTTGCATGTATGTAGGTCTGTGTGCTACGTTTACCTAGTGCCTGTGGAAGCCAGAAGAAGGAATATGATCCCCTGAAACTAGAGTTAGAGACACCTGTGAGCCACCATATGGGTGCTCGGAATTGAATTCAGATCCTCCAGAAGAACAGCCACTGTTCTTGGCCCTTGAACCATCTCTCCAACTCTTTGGGTTTTTTTTTTTTTGGGGGGGGGGGGGGCGCGTGTTGCTTTTCAAGACAGGGTTTCTCTGTGTAGCACTGGCTGTCCTGGACTAACTCTGTAGACCAGGTTGGCCTCGAACTCAGAAACCCGCTTGCCTCTCCCTCCCAAGTGCTGGGATTAAAGGCGTGCGCCATCACAGCCCAGCTACAGCGGGGATTTTGAGGTCCAGGGGCCCAAACTCCAACTCTTACAATTTTTTTTAATGTAACTATTTTTTTAGGTAATCAAACTTCCTAAAAATGTCTAAAGTTATTCATATACAAAATATAATATGACACAGAGACATAGTTTCTCACAAACTTAGTAAAATGAACTTTTGAAAGATTAGTGATATGGACTACAATACACATTTTTACCTAGCATTTCATAAACTGTAGAAGGCAGGCTGATAATTTTAAGGCACAAAAAAAAAAAATGAAATGAAATAAAAAAAATAAACTCAAATTTAGTCCCAAAATTGATATGTTTGAAGACAGAACAAATGACTACCTCTCTGTGTCTGAGAAGCAACACAAGTCCTCTGTAAGAGTAGAAAGTGTCCTTCACCTTCTTCAGGCCCCAAGATTCTTTTTTATTTAATTCTATTAGTGTATATGTGTGTGGTGTATAGGTGTATATGTAATGGTGGGTCATGTGGGGCAGAGGTTCAGAGAACAACTCTTAGGAGTTGCTTGTCTCCTTCCACTGTGGGATCCAGGCACTGAACAAATCGTCGGGTTTATGCTTGATCCATTGAGCTATCTTGCTGACTCAAGATTCCTAAATGTTATCAAACATTTTTTGTAACTTTGATTCCTTCTTCTGCCATTCTGAACTTTGAGCTATGCCTTTTGTCTTTTCAACATTTTTATTGTATAAACTACATTAAAAGATAAACCTTGAAGTGCTGAGGAAATGTTTCAGTGGTTAAGAGTACTGCCTATTCTTTCAGAGGAGCCAGGTTTGATTCCAAGCAGTCATGTGGCAGTTCACAACATCCATAAGTCGAGGTCCTAAGGATCTGAGGTCCTTTTCTGTCCTCTACGGACACCAGGATACACAAAGGTACATCGATATACACACACAGGAGAAACATTCATACACATAAAATAACAAATAAATCTTGCCTATTTGACAATGTTTTACTGAAACCTGTTAGTCTGACAGTTTAGTATATGTTAATAAAGAAAAACAATTTCAACTTAGTTCTCTGGCTATTCTGAATGTCAACTTTTATACACAGTTACAGTGACTGTCTCAGCTTTTTAGCTGTGAGCAAGGGAAAGCAGCATCAGAACTACACAGTATTGTCATTTCTGTAGATTCAAAAGTTCCAACATTTGTCACCATAAACCATGACATGCATTTATCTGCAATGCTATAATAATAAAGGTAATTTTCTTTTAAGTAAAAAGAAACAAGCTATATACACATCCCATAAAACCAAAAGGAGGAAGCATGAGCTATTGGTAAATCTTACTTTTAGTCTATAATTTGACTTGTCATTTTAATACTTGAAAAAATATGAATGACATTTTCTCTATTATGCAAGAAGGAAAGTGCACAGCAATATGGATCCACTTGGGGGTCAATTCCCAAGTTGTTCCTTAAACCTTTTCTTCTTAAGCTTTTAAAAATTTTTATATTTCTTACTATTAAAGCAAAAAGACAGGTGCAACTCACTGACAGAGTCTCTATGAATTACTTTTTTCAGACACATTGCTAAACACTGTGTGAGACTTACATCCAAAGGTCGGGAAGGTATTTTCAGCTTGGTGAGATGTGCTTTGCTGCTGGACTTCAGCTCAGTCATGTTATTACCATGAGACTGGCCGCCGTAGTGCTCAGAGGACAGCTTTGGTTCCACAGACTCCTGTCCATCCATGGGCCGTACATAGGCAGTGGGTTTCTGTAACATCGAACTAGATTTTGACATCAAAGAAGGTGGGAAAGACTGACTTGAATGTTGCCCACTTGAAAAAGGTACACGGGAAGGAGAGTCCCAGTTGGCATCAGGGTCCCGAGGTGACTTGGAGCGCTGATGTTCCTTGCTATGGTGATCATTCCCATGAGACCTGGAATGACTAGAACTTAATGAAGAGACAGCCTGGGGTTTTCCAGGGCTTGAGGATCGAGATTTGGAGTGCTCTGACCCGTGCTGGCCTTTTTTCCTGCTACTGCTGTAGGAGTCACGGTCATGCCTCTGGCCACTACTACTAGTGCCACTCCCACCTGCACTACTCCGCTGGCTACTGTGTCCACTCTGCAAGCCAGAGGAGCGTTTTCTGAGCCTGAGAGGTGCTGGGGGCAGGTCCTACAGGAGTCCATTTGCTACTCTGATGAGATCCTCCATGTCTCTGTTCAAAAAATTTGGGTTTGCTTTCTCGTCTGTTTGTTGTTGGTACTGCAGGCTTGGGAATTGCAACAAGCTTTGGTATAGATCTGTCTCCTATGTAATCCTTCATCTCATCGTAGTTTCCAAGCATTACTCTGAATCCGACTTGATAACTTATCTTCTTTGCTAGTCTACAAACAAATAAAAAAAAAAAAAAAAAGGAAAGGAAAAAGTAAAAATAAAATTAGTATAATGTGAAACCAAATATTTTTCCAAACTCACTTAATAATCTTCAGACAGAAGATGTGTTTTTAAAGATAAATCTCTCTTTTTATATTAAAGTTAACATCTACAAAAAAAATCACCAAACACACACACACACACACACACACACACACACACACCAACAAAAATCTAGAACCTTTCACACGCTGAGTGAGCACTACCTCTTACATGCTGGTTGAATACTCTACCACTGACTCTACCACATATACTCTCAGTCCTCAGCAACAAATAAATTGACTTGTAACATATTCCAGCACTAGGGAGGATCACAAGTTCAAAGTAATCTCTAGCCACATATTGAGTTTTAGATCTGGAAAACTGGCGATATTATCTTTAAAAAGGAAAGCAAAACAAAAAAAATCCAACTGAACTGCCACTATTTATTTTGAGAATGAAAAAACATAGCTAGGCAGTGGTGGCACACACCTTTAATCCCAGCACTGGGAGGCAGAGGCAGGCAGATAACTGAGTTCGAGGCCAGCCTGGTCTACAGAGTGAGTCCCAGGACATCCAGGGCTACACAGAGAAACCCTGTCTCGAAAATCAAAAAAAAAAAAAAAGAAAAAAGAAAAAACATAATAATAAACTTTATATTGTTTGAAAGTCTGTCAATCTTAAGGAATCAAGATACATATATAGCTATTTGCTAAGAACATCAACATCAAAAAGCAAGTCCAATTTACTATTTTTATAATTATGAAGTGAATAGTAGTATGATTCACAGCTCTTGATTTGTTTCAAATGCATTTTTAGCTGGGCAGTGGTGGTGAATACCTTTAGTTGTGGGTGGTCTAGAGACAAGAGCAAAAGGATATCCAAGTTCAAGCCCAGCGTGCTCTACAGATTGAATTTCAGGATAGCCAAGGCTACACAAAAAAATCCTGTCTCAAAAAAAACAAAACCAAACCAACAAAAAGCTTTTTATCTCTGATTTAATCCAAAACACAAATTACTATAGCATTGTGTTATAGTCAAATAAATGTTAATAGACATTTTTTAAGTTGGAATATTCTTTAAAAAAAGCTCTAGATATATGGCTTTAATAGTATATAAAAGGGTTTCTAAAAATATACAAACATGCAGGGTAAAAAGGGTATGTTATTACTTGTTAATATTTCTTTTTTCTTTTTAAATTTTAGGTATGATATTTTTCCCAATTTATGTGCATTACATATGTCAGAAGTCAGAAAAGGTTGGGTGGGGTCATAAGAGGGAATCAGATCCCTTGAAACTAGCATTACTGAAGCTGTCATGTGGGTATTAGGAATTGAACCTAGGTTTTCTACGAGAGCAATAACTGTTCCTAACCCCTGAGCCCATCTCTTCGCCTAATAGTCAATATTTCATCAGAAAAATAAAATCAAACAGAGCAGTGGTGATGCATGCCTTTAAGTCCCAGCAGGTGGATAGATCTCTGAGTTCAAAGCCAGCCTGGTCTACAAAGTGAGTTCCAGGTCAGCCAGGCCTACATAAAAATATACAGTCTTAGCCGGGCAGTGGTGGCGCACGCCTTTAATCCCAGCGGAGAGAAATTGAAATACTCTCTTAATCTCTTATTATAAACCAGCAATGGCCATTAATGGCATAATGTATAATAAGTACTAAAGCTATAATGTATAGCATAAGCCTTAAAAGCTTAACAACTGTGAAATGAAACGCAAAGGGAAATGAAATGGTAGAAAGATGTCTCCACTAAAGCTACATCAGAGTCATGAGAATTATTACTATTTAGTGTTCTTTTTTAGTAATTTCAATTTAAGGGCAATGAAGGTAATTAAAAATAGCAATGGTGGCTAGCTAGATAGCTCAGCAGTTAAGAACACTGATTGCTCTTCCAGAAGTCCTGAGTTCAATTCCCAGCCACCACATGGTGGCTCACAACGATCTGTAATGGGATCCAATGCCCTTTTCTGGTGTGTCTGAAGACAGCTACAGTGTATTCAGACACATAAAATAAATAAATGAATTTAAGAAAAAATAGGTATTGGGTCTGAAGAGATGTCTCAGTGATTAAGGATACTTGGCTCTTCCAAAGGACCAGAGTTCAAATCCAGCACCCACATGGCAGCTTATAATTGTCTCTAACTCCAGTCCCAGTGTGATGCTCTCTTCTGGCTTCTTCCAGCAACACACACATGTAGTACACAGACATACTGGGAGTAGAAATACTCATATATATAAAATAAAAACAAAACAAACAAAAATTTTTTAAAATTAAAATAGCAATTGATCCAATTTATTTTTCTTAATTTTTTAAAAGATTTATCTAAATAGTGAGTTCCAGGATAGCCAGGGCTGTGTAAAGAGACCCTGATTTTTTTGTTTTTTTTAATTCATTTATTTTATTTATTCATTTTATGTGTGAGTGTTTTGTCTACATATATGCATGTGCACCACATGTGTGCCTGGTATCTGCAGAGATCAGAAAAAGAGTGCATCAGATCCCCTAAACTGGAGTTCCCGATGGCTATGAACTTCCATGTGGGTGCTGAGAATTGAACTGGGTCCCACACAAAATGAACAAATGAAATGCTCTTAACTGCTGAGCCATCTCTTTAGCCCCCCTTCAATTTATTGAATTCCTTCAACAACATACTTCAATGTAACTGATAGTGATTAAATACATTTTAGAAATATCAAAGAATTTAATCTATGATAACTCAGATGAACATACATAAAAAAATCCCAACATACCAACAGTCAATGAAACCTACTAAATAAGCAAAGACAAGAAACAGAGAAACACAGTATCTGTAAAAGTATCTTTGATTGATGTTATTACCAAACAATACAGAATACCTAATAAACAGTAGAGAATGTAGACTACTGGCCAAAAAAATTATTTTGAGACAGAGTTGCTCTATGTAGTCTGCCTTGCCTTGACCTCAGAGATCCAGCCTGTATCCACCTCACAAAATGCTTCAATTAAAGGCATGCACTGGGCTAGAGATAGCCCAATGGTTAAGAGCATGTATTGCTCTTCCAGAAGACCTGAATTATTTGATTCCCAGCACCCACATAGAATGGCTATAACTCCAGATTCAGGGCACCAAAATCCTCTTCTGTCCTCTGCAGAGACCTGAGACTATGCCTGGAAGACACACACACACACACACACACACACACACACACACACACAAAGGCACATGCATGCAAATAAATCTTTAAAAAAAAATTCTAGAAGCAGGAATGTCATGTAAGTAGGGTGAAAACTATTCAAAGAAAGATAACTTACAACTTTGTACGGCTCAGCAAAGAGAGGAGAACTAGGTGGGAAGGCGTCTTCACCCTGCTGAATTTCCTGATTCCGCCTTTCCCTTTCTTTCATGCGCAGCACATTCCGGTCTTCACGGTTCATGTTGCTATGAGGAGAAGCACAATTTTTACACCACAAAAATAAAAACTGAACATTCTGTACTGATTGTCAATTTAATACTCCAAATGGATATTTCAATTTCTGTCAACTTCTAGGTAGTTAACAGGCATTAGTGCTGAAGCAGGGTTCTGGCACTGAGCATTATCGTCTTGACAGTCACTCAGACAGAAAACATCTGCTACAATATGAGACACCACTACTCCATCAAAACAACCTCATTTTTTTTCCAGTGCTAGGAATTGAACCCAGAGCCTCACCCATTCTAGGCAAGCATTCTTCAACTCCTCTACCCTAAACATGACAATTTTTCAAATACTCTGCTATCTGAAAGTGAGCTAAAATATGTACATTCAGAGGGAAAGGATTTCCTAGTTAAAACTATTTGCCAGTATTTCCTCTCCACAGTACTAACTGGCCACTCCTTTGGCGGCATATAACCCACTCCCATCTACTACTCAAATCCCTATGTCCAGCTTTTTTCTCTACTTAGCATCTACCTTATCTTGATTTCTTTTGTTCCAAACACAGCTTCTTTGATGTCCATCCTTATGGCAGTTTGACCTCAGCTTTGCTGTTGCTCTAGATTCCCTAAAAAATGACATTTCTGCTCTAAATATTTAATATTTCAATTAATGCCTCAATGGCAAACCGAGGCTTTCAGTGATAGAATCTAAAATTAGCATGTGTTAGTAAGTAAAACTAAAACTGTATTAAAAAGGAAAATGTATTTGTAGTCAAACGAAAAAACTGGGATTGTAATTTCTGCAGTCATGATAATATTATATTGTCACTAGAATAAACCGAGAGGAATGACTTATTTATTTATGAACAGCAGAGACTTTTGCCTGAATAGACAATAATGAAAGAAATTACAAAATGCTAAGTAAGTGACACCAGGACCTCTGCTGCTCCTTCATGTCCCTGAAGTTGAATTAGGGATTAAACCTCTATCTTGATTTTGTTTTAAAAGAGGAAAAAAGAGAGATGCAAAGAAACAGATCAACCAAAGGGGGAAATCAGTATATATCTGTGGAACCTATTTTAAACCAAATAAGAAAACAGAAGTCAAGTCTGGCAGACTCCTTTAATCCCAACACTTGGGGGCTGAGGCAGGTGGATCTCTGAGTTGAAGGCCAGCCTGGTCTACTGAATAGCCAAGGCTACACAGAGAAGTCCTATCTCAAAACAAAACAAAAAAATCCACAGCAACAACAACAACAACAAAACAACAAAACAACAAAAAAGAGGTGGGGGGATGCCGGGCGGTGGTGGCGCACGCCTTTAGTCCCAGCACTTGGGAGGCAGAGGCAGGCGGATTTCTGAGTTCGAGGTCAGCCTGGTCTACAGAGTGAGTTCCAGGCCAGCCCGGGCTACACAGAGAAACCCTGTCTCGAAAAAAACAAAAAAACAAAAAAAAACAAAAAAAAAAAAAAAAAAAGAGGTAGGGGGAGAGGGAGAGAGAGAAAAAGGAAAACAGAAGTCTATCAGACCAAGAAAAGACATCTCACTATTTACAATGAGCAATAAAACCAGTACATTCTTGGGACTGAAGAGAAGGCTCTGTGGTTAAAAGAGCACCACTGTTCTTACAGAGGTCCAAGGTTCAGTTCCCAGAATCCACACAGTGTTTCACAACTGTCCTTAACTTCAGCTCAGGGGATCTGACACCCTCTTTTGGTCTCATCAGACACCAAACATGCACAGAGTGTACATACATCACACAGACAAAACATTTCTGAACAATAATACATGGAGAGAGATAGGTTCTAAGTGTTTCGAATTGTGTTCAAGTTGTTTCCTTTTAGTTTTTCAGACTAAATGTGAGATTTCTTACTGAACATTATTTGGTAGAGTACAGGAGAGCACTATGGAAGGGAGTACAGGGGCTGCCACTTGTTCAAGGGACCGCAATTGGGGATATATCTTGACTCCACAAGCATCAGTAATAAGCCACTTCTCAGTGACCATGTCTTCAAATTCATTTGCAATAAACTTAGTAAAGCCCTACTTGTTTGAGATGTGGATCTTCTGGTGGTCTTGAACTTGGTTTTACTGAGCCTCAATCACAGATTCTTCATTCTGCAGCTTGGTGAATGCAGAAGGACCTGGTCAATGTAAACCCTGGCCACTGTGCTCTGGGGTTTCCCAAAGGCACCACACATAATTTTCTGGAGCCTGTCAGCCCAGCACAGGACAGCATCTTGTTAATTTGGATGATATGAAAAGGTTGGAGTCTCACTCGAATACGAAAGCCATCCTTTTAATAGCTCTTTACCATGTATTTGTTGGCACAAATATGGGCAACCTCCAGGGCTTCAGAAGAGAATTGCTCTATTCATCTGATACTCTGTGGCCACAAATTAGAAATCAACTTGTGCCTTCTTCTGTCCCAAGTCAAAAATGCAGATGTTAGCATCAGGGCCTCCTCAGGAGGGGACTCTGGGTATGACTGTTCTTACAGTACCCATTAATACCGGGCAGGACGGCTGCCCAAGTGACAGCAGAGTCCTCAGTGGCTCACTGGAGGAAAAGACACACGTTGTTTCTTTTAAAATACAAGATTGGTTTTTTTTTTACATTCATGTGGCGTGTGTGCGTGCGTGCTAGTGCACACAAGGACAACTTATGGGAGTCAGTTTTCTCCTACTGGGTGGGTTCTAGAGATTAACCTTAAAAGTCTCAAGTTTGGGAATAAGTGCTTTTACCTACTGAGACATTTCCCTGGCCCTCAGATTGTTTCTTATGTGTGTGTATAATATTCTGGTATAGCTAGTATACAACCTACTGAAATACACAAAAATACTGTTATAGAGGATAAATACAGCCGGGTGGCGGTGGTGCACGCCTTTAGTCCCAGCACTTGGGAGGCAGAGGCAGGAGGATTTCTGAGTTCGAGGCCAGCCTGGTCTACAGAGTGAGTTCCAGGACAGCCAGGGCTACACAGAGAAACCTTGTCTGGGGGGGGAGGGGGGGAAAGAGGATAAATACTGTTGTCAGAGAATAAAACCAAAGAAAATATCCGTTAGCATATTTTGACAAATTGATAAATGTTATTGCATTAACAATCAAGTTTCAGTTAGGACCTTAAATTAAGGCACCACTCAAATACAAAGTTATTTGGAGTCTAAAGGGCAGACTAACTACCAATTTCCTAAATTCAAATCCTGAAAACTGAGGCTGCAGAGGAAATCACCAGTGAAGTGCACAGTCATCATGCTTATGCTTAAGAGTTTCATCCCCATCGCCAGAAACAAAGGTCAGAATATGTGAAAAAAAAAAAAAAAAGAATAAAAATACCTAATGTTATATATCAAACAACATTAAAAAAAGTTTTCACCAGAGCCAGGAGGTGGTAGAGTATGCCTTTAATCCCAGCACTTGGGAAACACAGGCAGGTGGATTTCTATGAGTTCAAGGCAAGTTTGATCTACAAAGTTAGTTCTAGGAAAGCCAAGCTATATGAAAAAAAACCCCTGTCTCGAAGAAAAAAAAAAAAAAAGAAAAAAGAAAGAAAAAATATCTTTATGTTTTGTGATTTTTGTTTTTGTTATTTTTGTTTTTCAAGACAGGGTTTCTCTGTGTAGCCCTGGCTGTGCTGGAACTTGCTCAGACCAGGCTGGCCTCAAACTCAGAGATCTGCCTGCCTCTGCCTCCCAAGTAAATGCTGGGATTAAAACTGTGCACCACCACTGCCTGACTTTGTTTGGTTTATGTATATGAGTGTTCTGTCTGCGTGTTCATGTCTTAGATCCCTGGATCTGGACTTACAGACAGCTGTGAGCTTGCCATTGGGATGCTGGGAATTGAACCCAGGTCCTTTGACAAAATAGCCAATGCTCTTAACCACTGAGATATCCAGTCCCCCTATTTTTCTTTTTAAAGAAAGGGTATTATCATCTTAAAGGAGACTCCTTGGTTACTGTCATTTCTCTTTCTACATCTTCCTGACCTTACTGGTAGGTTTTATACCAATGAACCTCTGAAAGTAATTCAGGTTCCCAGCCCCTTCTACTTAAAACTTAAAACTTAAAACTTAAAACTATCAGAAACAACTATTGTCTCATATCACTGAAATATTCTAACATTACTCAAGAAATAAAGGTCATGAAGAGAAAACAATCTTACAATCTCCCAATTGATATACTGAACTAACATTATATATGCCAACTAGATCTAATAATTACTAACCAACACTTCAACAGAAGAAGACACATCCTTCTCACATACACATAGACCATTCTCCAGTATAGAATTGCATGTTAGACAATAAAGCAAGTCTCAATAAACCTAAAAGGAATGTAAGGGTATTCTCTAACCACATTGGAATGAAGGTAAAAGTCAATAGCCAAAGAACATTTGAGGAAATCACAAATATGTGGCAATTAATACATTCCTAAAGAACAAAGGGGTTAAAAAGAAAGTTTCAAAGAAATAAGGTATCCTATAAACTAATGAAAACAAAAACAAAACACTGCAAAATTTGTGAGAATCATTAAACATCAACTTCATGAAAGAAAAAATTGAGGCTGGAAAGAGAGTTCAGTGGCTAAGAGTAATTACTACTCTTGCAGAGGAACAGAGTTCAGTCAGTTCCGGCACCTATGTCTGGCACTTAACAATCTCCCTTAAGGCCAGTTCCAAGGGCTATGATGCCCTCTTCTGGCCTCTGTGAGCACTGCATGTACATAGTACACTTAATAGGACACGGATACACATATAACAAGGCACGTATACACACAAAATAAACAAAAAATTAAGGGAAAAAATGGGCATGATGCAATCCAGCTCAGGATTTTTTAAAAAAATAAAAACAGAAAGGAGGCTTGAGAGATGACTCAGGGGTTAAGAGCACTGGCTGTTCTTTCAGAGGTCCTGGGTTTAGTTCCTAGCAACCAAACTATACAGTGGCTCACAACCATCTATACTGTGATCTGATGCCCTCTTCTGGCATGTAGGCATACATGCAAGCAAAGAACTAAATATATAAAATAAGTCTTAAAACAAAATAGAAAACAGTTAAGTGTCTTAGTCACTTTTCTTTTTTTTTTTGGTTTTTCGAGACAGGGTTTCTCTGTGCAGCCCTGGCTGTCCTGGAACTCACTCTGTAGACCAGGCTGGCCTCGAACTCAGAAATCCACCTGCCTCTGCCTCCCAAGTGCTGGGATTAAAGGCGTGCGCCACCACCGCCCGGCCTTAGTCACTTTTCTAACGCTATGAAGAGACACCATGACCAAGACAACTTATAAAAGAAAGGTTTTGTTTGGGGTTCATGGTTCCAT
Source organism: Mastomys natalensis (assembly GCA_021653895.1). Classification (NCBI taxonomy): domain Eukaryota; kingdom Metazoa; phylum Chordata; class Mammalia; order Rodentia; family Muridae; genus Mastomys; species Mastomys natalensis. The sequence goes on along the minus strand of JAJTUV010000625.1, from coordinate 908,703 downwards.
CAGGTAGGAAGCATGACAGAAGAAAGGTAGGCATGGGACTGAGGCAGTAAGTAAAAGCTTATATTTCTCCATATCTGCAATTAGGAGAAAGAGTGCTAATTAGAAAATGCTTAGGCATTTGAAACCTCAAAAAACCACCCTAGTGACAAACCTCTTCCAATAAAACCATATATCCTGAGTCTTCCTAAACAGTTCCACCAACCGGAGACCAAGCATTCAAATCTGTGAGCCTCTGGAGGCCATTCTCATTCAAACACCACAGTGCTGGTGAGATACAGAGGAACTGGTGTTCCTTGTGCGCTGCTGTGAGAACCACACAAATAGAGCAGTCACTATGGAAAAAATGTTTAGTGAGCCCTCAAAACCTTTAGCACACGGACTGAAGAGACGGCTCAGCCATTAAGAATACTAGCTGCTCTTCCAGAGGACCCACATGGCAGCTAACATGTCTGTAACTCCAGTCCCAGGGGATCCAATGTCCTTTTCTTGCCTCTGCAGGTACTACACACACATATATACAGACATACACTCTGGTCAACACATAAAAGGAAATAAAACCTAAAAATCAAAAACAAAGAAAACAAAACTTTACTATGAGGGCAAGAGATATATATATAGCTCAGTGGTGAAGAGCACTTGCCCCTCTTGCAGAGGACCCAGGTTCGGTTCCCAGAACTCACATAAGAGATTCAAAACCAAAAAAAAAAAAAAAGAGAGAGAATCCACAACCATTTATAACTCCAAATTCAGGGGATCCAATCCCTCTTCTGACCTCCATGAACATGAGGCACATATTGTGGTACATATATACACGTGTGGGCAAAATACTCATATACACAAAATAATATTTTTAAAAAATTAAAAACTTTTAACAGAATTACCAAATGGTGTAGTAAGTTTACTTCTAGGTATACACTCTAAGAAATGGAAAGTAGGCACTGAGATCCTTGTACACCAACATTCACAATAATCAAAAGATGGAAGCAAGGTAAGTGTTTATCAACATAAGCAAACTGTGACATATACATAGAATAGAATATCTTCAGTCACAAAATAAATGAAACTTTGCTACAACAAAGATGATCCCTGAAAACATTAGGCTATGTGAAATAAGGCAGACTCTGATAGACATATATCATATAATTCCAATTAACAGGATACCCAGAATGGACAAATTCATAAAAACCAGAAGAATAGAGGTAAGGATGCTGGGAAAACACCATTTTATAGTACGTCAGAATATCTGCGTGGGATGATGAAAAACTCTAGAAACAACAGTGCTGATGGTTGTACAATACTGTGAATATAGCATGAGTTCTATATATAAGTGACAAAATAGTAAAATTTTATACTATGTGTGTTTTCCCATAATTAATCCAACAGGGGCAAATGCATTATGTATAGAATCACATTGTGTGTATGTATGAAACTACCAAAGAATAAATTATTTTTCTTTTTTTTATGTGTTTCTGTGTGTGGGTGTGTAAGCTTAAGTGCCCACATCTAAGTAGGATCCTATGAAGCAGATGAGGGCATTTGATCCCTGGAACTAAATTATAGACTGCTATGAAGCTGCCATGTGGGTGCTGGGAATTGAACCTGAGTCCACTGGAAGAGCAGACAGTGCTCTTAACCACTGAACTATCATTCTAACCACCAAAATAAGCTTTTTTTAATTGAAAAGATCCAAGAAGCATATGGTAAAAATAAAAATCTAACTATGCACTCCCAACTAATCAGAAATAATTTTTATAATGACATTAATTTTATAGTTTTTTATAAATTTTAAGTTAAAATTTTTAAATAGTTTAAAATAATGTTGGGCCAGGCATGTCAGTGCAAGCCTCAGTACTTAGAAAGCAGAGGCAGGTGGATGTCTGTGAGTTCAGCTGGCATGGCAAACATAAGTTTTCAGGACAGCTGAGTATATAGAGAAACCCTGTCTCTAAGCAAACAAACAAACAAATAGTAAAGTATTGCTTTAACACGGCCCTTTCAAGAAGCTCAGAATCTATTATGTCTCCATCCCCATTACTATCTCATAACAATTATCTCTCTAAAAAAAAAGGATCATTCAACTATCAGATTATTGATGGTTTAAACTCCAAATGTCAAAATGAGACTTGAGCTGATATTTCAATTATTTTCAAACAACTGCTACTTGACTTTAACTTTACCACAATGTACTATGTTAAAGCACAAAGCCTCATGGACCCAAAACCCCTCTTGGCCTCATTTGCAGGATTTCTCTACCCATGAGAACTTGTGAAGAGATCACTTCCTACCAGGTAAGGAAACAAAGAGCGCACACCTGGAGATCAAAGCCAAACTAACAAAACATCAGGTCCAAGACAGTATTTTATACAGAAAGGCTCTTGTCCAAGAGCCAGTGCTTAGAAGTTGTACTGTTTTTAGTTTCTTTTGTCTTCTCAGTGCTGGAGAATTAACACCTAGTGCTTCAGTAATGCCAAGCAAAAAAAAAAAAAAAAGAAAAAAAGAAAAAAAAAAAAAAAAAGAAAGAAAGAAAAAAGAAAAGAAAAAAATCCCCTACTGAGCTTACCACTAGTCTCTCACCTTCAGATGTAAAATACAGTAAAATTACTAAAACAAAGATAATGATTCTATAGCATTTTGCCGTTGTGTGTGTTGTATTTTGTGGATATGTGCATGTGCGCCTATGGATGTCAGGGTCAATTCTGGGTGACTTTCTCAACTGCTTTTTACATTATTTTTTTGAGCCAGGATGTCTCACTGAACAAAGGAGCTACAGAAATCTGCCTGTCCTCCTCCTTCCCCAGTCCTGGGAAACTTTCCCACTGAGTTATCTTCTTAGCATGTCATTTCTATATTTTTAATCAAAACTAACTTTCTTTTTTTTTTTTTTTGAAGTCAGGTATCATATAGCCCAGGCCATTCTCAAAATGGCTACAGAACTCAGGATGAGCATGAACGCCTGAGCCTCTTGCTTCCACTTCTCAACTGCTGGGAAAATAGATTTGTACCACCACACCCAGCTCTTAACCAAATGTCTGTGTCACTTTAACTTTCTATTAGCCTGTCTCTCATTCTCAACTAGGTTCAAGGCTTCCTCAAAGTTGCATAGTCTTTCTGTTTCCTATTTCAAAAAGTATCCAATTGAGTCCTATGATTTTCCTTGATCCTAACTTATTCCACAAATGACTTTCTCTTATGAGACAAAGAGCAAGAAACAGAATATTAAAAATAAAAGACAGGGGTCAGGTGTGGTGGTACACAACTTTAATCTCAGCACTCAGGAGGCAAAAGGCAGGTGAATCTCTCTAAGTTATATGTTAGCCTGGTCTACAGAGCCAGTTCCATGACAGTTAGGGCTACATGGAGAAACCCTGCCTTTAAAAAACAACAAAATTTGAAACAATACCTTATCTCCTATCAGTTCTCAAAGTGTCATCATCTGAGCCTATTCTCTTCTTTCCTCCTGGTTACAAAAAACAACAAAATAATTGTTCTTTCTATCAAAAACCATCTCCCACAACTTGCTATCTTCTGGATCTTCAATAGTTCCTAACATCTATGAAATAACTTCACCTTCTTTCTCTCTGTTGAACCCTTTTAATCCTATCCATCAGCATTTATATATACTTTTCTTCTTTATGGTGGTATATATCTTTAGTCCCAGCACTTGGGAGGTGGAGGCAGAGCAGGCAGATTTCTGAGTTCGAGGCCAGCCTGGTCTACAGAGTGAGTTCCAGGACAGCCAGGGCTACACAGAGAAACTCTGTCTCGAAAAACCAAAAAAAATAAATAAATAAAATAAAACAAATTGTATGAGTCTGAAAATAACCTACACACATTCAGATCCACGTCTGTACTCAGTCTATTCTCTTTACTGAGATGAACATCCTTCACCTTCCCAATTTCCAGTACATCCACCACAAACACCACATACCCACTTCTTCTACAAACCTTGAAAGACTTCTGGGTCACTAACATCACTTAATTCCCAAAGCATTTCTTTGTATCTCTTTGATACTTAGCACTTCCCTCCAGTAGAGTTACTGTGTTTACTATTAACTCCATCTCCTTAGTAGGAACCCATTCCCACATCACAGGCTCTAGAGAACAACTAACATGGCTGTCTTTTAATTTCTACTTTCTTCCCTCCAATGCTTAAGTCAGTGACTAACATACAGAAATTCAAAACGAACTGATTTTATATAAAGTCACAACTGAAGGGTTACTGCCTAAAAAAGACAGACTATATCAGGAGTACTCACTAAGGCTGGTTTCAGAACACCATGTCACTCTTCTCTACCATGACATCTGAGAAAAGTGAAAGGTAAGGCTTTTCCTAAAATCATTATTATTCAATAAAAGCACTGACAATAACAATTTGAAAATTTTGTTTTTAAGGCAACTGTTCTGAAAGTTTATAGAAAACCAACATCTGTACACAATAAAATTACGTGCACTGTCAGGTGTAACGTCCGTCAAACATGAGTAATCCCAGCACCCAAGAAGCAAGGCAGGACAATCAACAAAAAAGTTCAAAGTCGGCAGAGTTTATGTTTAGAGGAAAAAATAAAAAAGAACGCAAATAATCAGTTTTTACTTTTCCTTAATGCCTTATGCTTGCTGGGCCCTGGTAGTGAATGTCTTTAATCCCTACCTGGCCTATAAAATGAGTTCCAGGACAGCCAGGGCTATGGAGAGAGACCCTGTCTCAAAACAAGAAAGAAAAAAAAGAAAAGAAAACAACCACTGTGTAAAATGAAGTTTTCAAAAATTCACCAAATACAAATAAATGCTCCCTTTCTAGGATACCTGAACATAGAAACACATATATATGGATGCATACACACATACATAGCAGATAAATGAGGACTGTTTATTTACTTGAGATAGGGTCTCATATAATTCAAGCTAGCTTCAAACTAGATTTATTGTTTAACCTTGAATTTCTGATGTCCCTGCCTTCACTTCTCAAACTATGGGAGAACTGGGATTACAGACATAATCACCAACCCTAGTTTACATGCTGCTGGGTGAGCGCCAAGCACTCCACCACCTAAGCTACATCCCCAGCCTAGAAATATAAGCAGTGCTCACCCTGTACTTAATTCAACAACTACTTACTGCATATACTAGGCCATATACTATACTAGACTAAACATTTAAGAAATAAAAGCTCCTTTCATCTTTGGGATGAAAGCTAGCATCTTTGGTTGCAGCTAGCCTGATTAAAGGCAGGAAGAAAAAAGAGGGCTATGTGAGTTGTAGGCAAAGAACCTGTGCACAAATATGAAGAACAGGGAGGAAAGGCATACCCAGGGAATGGATGTGGACCAAGTGTAGTTAGAAAATAGGTTTGAGGAGCAGAGCTGCAAAACAAAAGACATGAATGAGAACATTCAGGGCCTGAATTGACCAGTAAGTTTGTCTCTCAAACCTTACAGTGAAGGATACTATCTCAGTGAAAATGAAATATCCCAGAGTCTAAGTGCTGACTTCAGTGATTAAAGATAGTATACATATTCAAATAGCCATAAATTCATCATTATAGCTTACATAACTAAACCTCAAGCCCAAGTTTAAAATAAGCGTGTAATAAATGAGTTTTGCAAAAACTAGACCAACATTTAAGTATAAAAATATGTAGATTTAGGACTGATTTTATATTTTTAAATGTTATATACAATATATATTATATTCAATTTTTTTTACTATTTATATACCACACAAACACACACACACACACATATACATATATATGATATATGGAAAGTAATTTTATCACTGAGCTATATTCCCAGCTCTGGGTTCCATAATTTTTAACTTGATTTCAATAATACTAATATTTAACATGCATAAATGTTACATTAAACAGGTTTAGTAACTATAAGCCTTAGGCAGGCAGGCATGATAGTACATAACTCCAGCACTCAGGAGGCAGAGGCAGGTGGATCTCTTTGAGTTCAAGGTCAGCCTAGTCTACAATGTGAGTTCCAGGACAGCCTGGGCTGTTACACAGAAACCCTGTCTCAACTGCAATAATAACAACTGTAAGCCTTTATATACTAGTTCACGGAAATCTAATCTGACGGTACCATATCAGCTTCTAAGGTTTCTTATTATGGTGTTGGGACAGCCTTGCTAGTCTAGGCTGACCTCAAGTTCACCATCATCCTATTCCAGCCTCCCATTGTACCGAAATCCTAGGCTTTCACCTTCACACCCAGCTTTGGCGGTAACTCTTAGTCTGTTTTGGGGGGTTTTTTTGTTTGTTTGTTTGGGTTTTTTGAGACAGTTTCACACAGTTCGAGCTAGCCTCGAACTGCTAATCTCTTGACTTTATCCTCTGTGATTATAGGCTTGTACCACCATGGCAGGATAGCTGGCAGTTCTTAAACACTAATTTATAAAGAGGCTTCACCTGTGACTTGGGGAGTTCCACTTTTTCACTTATGAGTAAGAGCCAGACTGTTTCTAGTCTTTTTAGTATACTGCTAAAGTTTGTTAACACTCTGTGGAAACAAATTGTTTCAAAGTTTATTAACTACAAAAATGACCAATAACCACATACATCAAAACCATGTCACAGGTGGAGGTGAAGGCATACAGAAATGAAATAGCTATATGCACATAATGATCTGACCACTTCTAGCCTTATATCAACCTCAGTCTTTCTGGATTGAATCCAATTCACAGAGCTGTACTAAAAGCAGACATCTGTACCTTGACCTTACCCTAAGAATACAGCATATAGCTAAGACAATGCTCAGCTCCTACCTGTTTTATATGGTATATGGTATAGTAATGCCTATTATGCTATATGGTTATAAATTTTATATATACCATTCAATATAAAATATATTCATTATATATAAGATATCTACTATATTACATATTACATGATGCATATTATGTGTGCAAATAGTGTATGTGTATATGTGTGTGTGTGTGTATCCTATAAACAAAACCACCAACAGCCACTACAGTAAACTAGGGACCTTGTAACTTACATCAGAGCCATTCCCATATATCCATTATAACCTATTTGATCTGCTAAAGCAAGAATCAGCAAACTTTTTTAAGGCCAGATAATACATTAGGTTTGGCAGTCCATAGTCAGTTACTCAGCTTTGTCCTCAGAGCAGCAAAACTCAGCCACAGACAATACATAAACAAATGGGTTGACTGGGTTCCAATACAATCTTATTTATGGACACTGAAATTTGAGCTCACTATAATATTCTCTTCCCAAATAACATTCTTTTTGACTCTTTGCTACTATTTAAAAACACAAAACAAAAATATAAAAGCTACTCTTACCTCATAGGCTGCACAAAAACAGACAGTAAGTTACATTGGGTCTGCTGGCCATAGTTTGCTGACCCTTTTCAGCTAACTACTAAAATCACATAGAACTGCACTCACCTAACCTTTCCAAATATCCTTTCAATGTTAATTTTAATGTAAAACAAAACAAAAGCAAATGAAAAGGCAAGGAAAATCTTTCAATTAACAGAAAATCTTTCTTTTTTTTTTTTTTAAATATTTTTTTCCTTTATTATTTTTTACTCTTCAGACACACCAGAACAGGGCATCAGATCCCATTACAGATGGTTGTGAGCCATCATGTGGTTGCTGGGAATTGAACTCAAGACCTCTGGAAGAGCAGTCAATGCTCTTAACCATTCAGCCATCTCACCAGCCCAACAGAAAATCTTTCTTGACTAACCAAAGTCACTCTATTTGCAAGAAAGTCAATAAAGTTGCTGCTTATATCATGTGGCTTTCTCACCATGCATCCAGTAACATCAAGATTAGTGTATATATATCAGTGTGAGAATAATACCTAATCCCGTCCCTGAGTTTATTTCAGAACTGTGGTAGCTCAGGGGAAGAGGACCTACCTACCATATATAAATCCTGAGTTCAATACTGTAAAACCAAACCCAACCCAACCTAACAAAACAAGTTTTTTCCCCACTATTGCTTATCAGCTATATCAGAAATAATTACACTTATCGTTTTAGCTCACAGTTTTCAGACTTGTAAGTAAGACATCAGGAACTGAGGAGATGGTTACCTGTTCTTCCAGAGGACCAGAGTTTGGTTCTCAGCACCCATGTTGGGTAGCTCAAATTGCCTCTAACTCCAGCTCCAGGGGACAGACACAACACACACATAATTTAAAAATATAATAAAAATAAACTTTTAAGAGGATATTAACGCCGGGCAGTGGTGGCACACGCCTTTAATCCCAGCACTTGGGAGGCAGAGGCAGGTGGATTTCTGAGTTCGAGGCCAGCCTGGTCTACAGAGTGAGTTCCAGGACAGCCAGGGCTACACAGAGAAACCCTGTCTCAAAAAACAAACAAAAAAAAAAAAGTTAAAAAAAAAGAGGATATTAACATCAGTATCTAAAAGAACAGTGACCTTTAAATGTGTTTGTTAAGTTAAATTTGGGTAATAGCCTAGAAAAGAATGAAATTGTTTGCTGATGCATGTAGTCAGAATATATTAAAAATTTATTCCATATGGGAAAAAGTAGTATTGCATATGTGTGTTAGACAGACAAGAAATACATGGTATAGAATGCCTTTTACTCCATTTCTTTCATGTGATGTAGCTGTATGCTAATACAAGGCAGATCACTAAAGTAGACAGTGTAAAAATGGATTTGGGACTGAGAGTTAGCCTATTCTCACTATAACAGGAAATCTAACATTTTGAATTCAGTTGATAAATTCAGGTTGCAGCAATAGAAAATTGAATACATCTCAACTAATAAAGAACTACTCCTGAACACATTCTAAACCCCTTGGATGCAACCATTCTTGAGTTCTTGATAAGATGATATAGTTAGGCAGTCCCCAAAGGCTCTTGTGCTACAAGTCTAATCCCCAGTCTTTATCACTGGGGATGGTAGAGGCTTTAGCAGGCAGGGCCTAGTGAAAGCATACTGGGTCATTAGGGAAATCTTTGTGGGCCTCCCTCTCTTCCCTTCCTCCTCCTTTCTTTCATTTCTTTCCCTTCCTTTCTCTTCCTCATGGCTGCCATAAGGTGAATTGGCTTCCGACACTCTGACCCTCTACTATGATATATTTCCTCACCACAGTCCCAAAAGTAACAGTCAAAAAAATAAGCACTGAAACTTCTGGAACCCTGAACCAAAATAAACCGTCCTTTCCTTCTTTTTTTCTTTTTTGTTTTTCTGAGACAAAGTCTCACCATGTAGCCTTGGCTGACCTGGAACTCATGTAGACCAGGCAGGCCTCAAACTTACAGAGATCCATTTGTCACTGCCTCCAGAAGTGCTAGGATTAAAGATATTACCAACATGCCCCAAAACATTTTCTTTTTTTTTTTTTTTTTTTTTTTTTTTGGTTTTTTCGAGACAGGGTTTCTCTGTGTAGCTCGGGCTGTCCTGGAACTCACTCTGTAGACCAGGCTGGCCTCGAACTCAGAAATCCGCCTGCCTCTGCCTCCCAAGCGCTGGGATTAAAGGCGTGCGCCACCACCGCCCCGCCATTTTCTTTTTTAAGTTGTTTAACTCAAGACATTTTGTCACAGCAATGGAAAGCTAGCAACTACTAAAGAAACAAACAAACAAAAAGTGATCAACTCAGAAGAATAAATGGAGAAGTCCAAGATTATACCAGAGCTGGAGAAAGGACTCAATGGCCACCAGCTGTTCTTCCAAAGGACCCACGCTCAAATCCCAGCACTCATGTGGCAGTTCAAAACTGTCTATAATTCCAGTTCCAGGGGATCTAACACCCTCACAGAAACATACATGGAGGCAGAACACCAATGTTAAAATAAATTAAAAAAAAAAAAAAAAATTTCCAGGGCTGGAGAGATGGCTCAGCAGTTAAGAGCACTGACTGCTCTTCCAAAGGTCCTGAGTTCAAGTCCCAGCAACCACATGGTGGCTCACAACCATCTGTAATGAGATCCGATGCCCTCTTCTGGTGTGTCTGAAGACAGTGACAGTATATTCATATACATTTAATAAATAATAAATAAATAAATAAATAAAGCTATCTAAAAAAATTCCAGACCTACCAAAATCAAAGGGTTAATCAGAGAATGAAGAGTCTGCAAAGGAGTAGGCATAGTTGTGCATATCTTTAATACTAGAAGGCAGAGGAAGGCAGATCTTCAAGTTTGAGGCTATCCTGATCTATATAAAGTTCTATGACAGCCAGGGATACATAGAGAGATCCTGTCTCTAAATAAATAATTTTTTTTTTAAAGGAGAGCGACTGCTAAGGAACAACAGCAGTCTCAGAAGTTAAGGAAGGAAACAACAGTACAGAGGAAATAAGATAATATCAAGTATGGTAAGAAGTAAGGGACTAAGCAATGACCACAGAGTTTGGGCACACAGGATTACAGGACTTAGTAATCAACTGGTAGATTAGTGAGAACCAGGTTAAAGGTTCAGGAGTGAAGAAGTGCACAACACTACCTCTTTTGCCCATCAAAAATGAAATCAGTGGTATACACCTGTCATTTCCAACATATGAAGACATAGGTAGGAAGATTAGGGTTCAAAGTCATCCTCAGCTGCAGAGTGAGTTCAAGTCAGCCTAGGTTATACATGAGACCCTGTCTCAAAAAGCCACCAAGAAAAAAAACTTCTAATGTGAGCTAAATCTAGCTTATTCATATAATTACAATATATAGGAAATACAGGGACCAGAAAAACGTACTGTATAAAACCAAAGGAGTACATTCAGGACAACCCAGGCTGTGGAATTTCAAAAGCCTGGCTTGGTAATGAATATCTTCATATTCCCAGCACTGGAGAGGTAGGCAGATCTCCATAAGTTCCAGGACAGCCAGAGATATATAGTGAGGCCCTGTCTAAATAAAACAAATTTTAAAAAATTTAAAAAGAAAAAATATTCATAAATCTTAAACCATGGAGGTTTACAGTAATCCTAGCATTTAAGAGGTAGATACAAGAGGATGAGAAATTCAAGGTCCAATCAGTCCTTCCACATCTTGCTAAACCATGAGTTACCATAAACAAGGGCCACCCTCCCAAACTGAAGAAATTTATAGACAAGAAATTATCATTGAAGTTAATACCGGCAGACATGTACAAGAAATACTATCAGGCCCTTCTATGAATCTTGTGATTGAGTGTGTGGAGATAACAACTAGTAGACAACAGGATAACATTAGAATGGTGGTCATACAAGGAGACAGCAGCATCATGTCAGATACATTGGAAAGAGTCTAAACAATGGCTGTTCACAGAGGAGTCCAAAAGGGTCCCAAGAGACTCCCCAAAGGGCCTGTCTAACTGGGTCATGGACATTTTGCTAAATATATTTTTATGATACTCAGAGAGGGGGAAAGAAACAAAGAACAAAAGCAAAAAGAAATGGAGAGTGAGCAAGAGAGAAAGAGAGAAATTCAAGGCCAGCACCAGCTATACATCCAGTTTGAGGATAGACTGGGCTATATGAGACCCTGTCTCAAAAAAACTTTTTTCATTTAAAAATAAGATTAAAAGCTAATTCCAACATTAAAATAAAACTAAATTTAACTGGAACTAAATTTATTTAGCTCTCCTTCTCTCTGTGTGTCAGTATCACTAAAATTTTCAAGGTGTGGTCAGGCATGGTGATACATGTCTATAATCCTAGAACTCAAGAAAGAGGCTGAGGCAGGAAGAGAGCTGAAACTTTGAGGCCAGTTAAAATGACACAGAACACTTGTATCAAACAAAACAAACAAACAAAAACCGCCACTGAAAATGAACATCAAGACAAAATGGATCAGGTGGTAAGGCAAGAGTATTTATCATTGCTATTCCATGTACTAGACAGAGTCACTCCAAAAGAACGGAGATGGCTAATAAAGTAACAAAGTAACAAGAAGTATAGCTACTCAGATTTGAACCTTTAGCTACAATGTATTCACAGCAACAAACTAGCAAACACCCTCCCAGAAATGAATTCATTGTTTCAATTTATCAGAGGAAATAAAAAAGGAAACAGTAAAAAATTTAAGAGTTACAGAAGGCTGTAAAACCTTATTTATAACATGCAGCAAAGGTTTTTATCTAGAATGTTTGTGGAATCTAGAATGTATTGGGGAGGCCAAATTACAAGCTGGGTATAGTGGCACAAACCTTGAATCTCAGCACTTGAAAGGCAGAGGCAGGTGGATCTCTATGAGTTCAAGGCCAGCCTGGTCTACAGCAAGTTCCAATCCAGTTGTGGATACAAAATGAGACCCTGTCTCAAAAACAAACAAAACAAAAACCTTTTATTTTTATGACAGTTACTACAAAAAAAAGGAGGAGAAGTTTCCATACATTTTGAACTCCATTCTAAGCCAATAAGTAGTCAAAAAGAAATACCTGTTAAACACCTGTTTTCTTTTGTTCCTTTCAGGTACACATAAAACCATGACTTCTACCTTACCACCCCGGAAAAAGGAGATCCATAGCTTTTAGCAGTCTTCATCTTCCATGACATGTTGTAAAGCTAATCCCCACTTTTCCCCTTTCGGATACTGATCACTTGTGAGTGAAACTTTAGATTATCTGTAAAATCTTAGATTAGCTAGATAAACAGTTTCAACCTCAAAATGCTATCAAATTCAATCTAACTACATAAATACTGGAGAGGATAAAGAGTTAGAATAAACTCATTCTGAAGACACCACAATAGATCTTTAAGAAAATTACAACATGCAAGTGGATTCATTGTTCCAAAAGGGATACAGTAACCTGAAGACAGAGGAGACTACATGAATCCGAATGTAAAACTATGACACACAGAACATTAACTAAAATAAAAACATTCTCTTCATAGGAATTAATCACACAATTTCAAGCACTGTAAGTCACCTTACACCCCAAACTGTCCGGCTCAATCCCAATCACACACAACAAAGCCCACCCCAACCAAATAGTAGGGATTTGGCTTTTGGCTATTCTCAAGACACCCTACCTTGTCTCCACTTGAAGCAAATTTTTACTTAAAATGTGCCTACTGTTCCTACAGAGCCAACAAAAAAAAAAATCAGCCTGTAGATGGCCACAAACTGAATGACAACTGCTGGTATTAATTAAAAAAGAAAAGAAGAAAAAAAAAAGACTGCTTCTAGGTTTTCAGGAAGTTCATCATGAAAGGCAACTTTTTGAAAATAACTTTTTTAAAAATAACTTTTTGAGACTTTTTGTTTGGAGATTGAGGGCTGAGAAAGGTAGTGATAATAAGGAACATAAACCTGAAGAAGTTGAAGAAGCCAGCTTTGTTAAAAACCAAGTGGCCACTTGCCAACACTTCTTTATGCATATGTGACCAAAGACGAGTCTAGGCTTCCTCTCGGTCCACATCAGCTTCTCATCAAATCTCGAATTAAGAAGGATCTCACAAACATTTCAATATTGATACGTTAAAAGGACCGTCCAAACAAAAGATTTTATAAGGCTTCGGAGAATCAATATGGAAACAAAGCTTTAAGCTTTTCACAATTTGAACCTCCCCCCCCTCGGCCCCACAAAAAGCACACATTTTAAATGTCACACAAACAGCCTATTCTCGGGCACCTAGGGCTTAGATTCCGGCACTGGAAAGGGGCTAGCTTCAGTTTAAAACCTCAGCGGGGAAGAAAAAGCAGAATTCTGACTGGCAACTGACGAAACTCGGGAGAACCCTGAATCGAACTCTTGGTTCGAACTTCACTCACAACCATTTTCAGATCAGGACTCTCGACTCCCTGTAAAGGTGTCATCCGTGAACGAAAAGGCTAATAAGGAGACCCCACAAACACCCGGGACTACTGTACTCCATGATCCGTTCTCAGAGAGTGGAAGCAACAGCAAAGTGGAAGGAACAAAGCACTGACGTCAATTACGAGATTAACCCTGCGCACAGGCAGCTGGGGAGGCCTAAACATCAATACCCAAAGCCCGGCCATTGCGATCGCCAGGTACCAGGCCGGTTCCGAGTGGGAAGGAGGGTTTCTCGTATTCCAACCCAGGTTCCCATTTTTTTTTCACTCAAACCCCATCGACCATCAAAGACGGAAATTCCCCCAACCCCCCCTTTTTTTCTTTCGGTGGAGGGGAGATGGGAGAGTGGGGGTGGGGGGAGGTGCGCAGGATCGCGAGAAGGAAGGCGAGAACTAGTTGAGAAATGATAGCCAGATTCTGGGCCTATTTTCTCTTTAACTAGAAATGACTTGAGTCGGACGAAGGATAAATTTTTCAAAGGATAAATCCGCCGACCGAATCTAAGGGAGGAATGGAGGAAGGGACGACAGGGTTGGGAAAAAAAAGAAACGGCCAGATGATGGGCATCCGGAATGTTGGATGGGATGGGTTCGCCTTTAAAAATAAAAAAAAAATTATTTTCCTTGTTTGAAATTTATTTCGGAGAGAAAATGGGATAAGAAGACGGAGGGCGAAGCCGGATTGAGCGGCCCCCCGCCCCGCCGGTCTCCGCCAGCGTCAGCGGCCCGAGCCTCGCCTTCCCCGCGGCGCGGCCGCGCCTCAGTCAGACGTCAGTCAGTCAGTCAGTCAGGCGGCTTCTCACCTCCAGTCCCCGCTCCGCTAGGCCCGAACCATCTCCCGACCGCGGCGGCGGCGGCGGCGGCGGCGCCCGGCCTGCACCTTCACCGGACGCGCATTCGGGCCCGCCCAGGAGGCGGCGACCGGCTGCCTAGGGCGAGGGGCAGCGGCGGATCCGGAGGCCACGGGGAGCCGAGGCGGCGCACCTCACACGGCGGACGCCAGGGTTCCGCCCCGCTCCATGACGGCCCGGCCGAGCCCCGGACGGGTGACTGAGGCGGTGGCGGGGGCGGACTGACGGGGCCCTGGCACCGAGATCCCCGCCCCGTCCGCTGGGGGCGGGGGCGGCGGCGCGCGGCGGCGGCGACGACTCGACTCCCGCAGCCAGGACTGGGACTGACGCAGTGGCCGCGGCCCATGTGACCGGGGCCGGGCTGCTGCGAGCGTCACGTGACCAGGCCGCGCCCCTCCCGCAGGCAGCGCGGGGCTGCGGGCCTGCTGCTCGGGAGGCGGCGTCCGCGGGGCTGACGTGCGGGGTGCCTGGGCCCGGGGCCGGGGGATGCGAATCGCAGGCCGCCGCGGATTCCGTGGGGCCGCACCAGGGTCAGACCGGGGGACAGAACTCGATCCCGGGCACACGCCCTCCTGCGCAGCCCGCTAGGGAGGCGCCGGGGGCGGGGCGGGGCGCAGCCCGACCAACCGGTTTTGGGGTGCAGGTGAAGGCAGGGGCCTGGTCGCCCGAGTCCCGCAGCGCTCCGCAGGGGTAGGGAGGGAAGGGTGACGTGGATGTCCGCAGCACGTCGTCCACTGCTGCGTGTGACTTACTGTGGGAGGATGAGCCGGCCCTGCATCATCTTAAAAAGAAAAAAAAAAAATTCTCGTGAAGCCAGGCGTCGTGGCAGGCCTGTAATCCCAGCACTTGGGCGGCCAAAGCCAGGATGATCGCCATGAATTCAGCCTCTGTGGGCTACTTAGTGGATTCAAGGCCAGTCTGAGCTACTAACAAAACCCTGTCAAAACAACACACGCGGGCAAACACACACACACATATATATACTCCATCGCCTCTTAACATCCTGCTAGTCAAAAAAAAAAAAAAAAAACATCCTGCTAGTCGAGACAAGCCATAATTTAATTGGAATCAGTGATTAGACGGACAAGGTTTTAAGGTCTCCTAGAACTCAGTAATAGTAGTGCAAGAAAGGTGTTCTCTTCCTCTACATCTGAAAAACATACAATCCTGTCATTGGTGACACATGTCTCTTGCCTGTTTTTTTTTTTTTTTTTTTTTTTGATTGCTGTTGTTTTGGGGTGTTTGTTTGTTTTTTGCTTTTAGAGACAGGGTTTCTCTGTATAGCCCTGGCTGTCCTGGAACTCACTCTCTAGACTAGGCTGGCCTCGAACTCAGAAATCCACCTGCCTCTGCCTCCCAAGTGCTGGGATGAAAGCCATGCACCACCACTGCCCAGCACCTGTTTTCTTTATTTGATGGCCTTCATGAAGATTTTCCACCACTAAAATCTTGAAACACTTCATTCGTTATTTTTAAATTATGTTTGTAGTTTACAATCTCACACCTTGGAAATCCACTCAACTACACACTTGAGTTCTAAGTCATGTCTCAAAAACACTAACTAGGGATGGCCTGGCAGTGCATACCTCTAATCCCACCACTCTGGAGGCAGAGCCAGGGCATGACTGTGAGTTTAAGATTAACCTGATATAAATGTCCAGCTCTGGGCCAGAAAGGCCATATAGTGAGATCCTGTCTCAAAAAAAAAAAAAAAATCACTAAATAAATCTTAGATTTTACATACAGTTTCCTCTATGTAGCTCTGGATGTCCTGGAACTCACTTTGTAGACCAGGCTGGCCTCGAGCTCAGAGATCTGCCTGCCTCTACCTCTTCCTCCCAAGTGCTGGGATTAAAGACATTTGTCAGTGTGCCTGGCCATCTTTTTTTTTACTTTCTTATGAAAAAATATCGGTGGCGGTGAGATAGTTCCGTGGCTTAAAGGTATTTGCCACACAATCTTGGCAACCTAAATTCAATCCCTGTAACACATAAATGTCTTGCCTCAATAGGTGCACCCGAACATCACACACACACACAGACACCCACTTGACCACTACAACAAGATCTCAAACTGAGGATGGTGGCACATGGATGTAATCTCAGCTACTCAGCAGCATGAGACAGGAGGATTTCAAATTCGGCAAATATTCCTGAGCTATATAGCAAGTTTGAAGCCAACCTGAGTAATTTAACAAAGTCATGTTTCAAATTTAAATGGTGGTGGGGAACAGGAAAACAGCAAGAAAAGATCAGACCAAAGCAAACCAAAATGTAATAGTTATTACATTGGGGGGTGGGGGCAGAGTTCAAGACAGTTTCTCTGTGTTCATCTCGCAGTCTTTCCTAGAACTCCCTTTGTAGACCATACTGGCCTCCAACTCAGAGATTTGCCTGCCTCTGCCTCCCTACTGCTGGGATTAAAGTCCTGCACCACCACTGCCTGCCCGTGGTTACTTTTCTTGTTGCTGTGACGAAGCAACTTGATGAGAGACACCTGACATCTAGCTTATTACTTAAGACAGTACAGTCTTCTGTGTTGGCCAAGGAAGCTATGGTCACCAGAGCCTAATGCAGTTGTTCACAATTTGGGCAGATCAGGAGGAGAGAGAGAGAAAAGCTGGGACTCACCTACTGTCTCATTTTCCTCTTTTTATTCACTCTGGTACCAAGCCCATGAGATGGTGTCAACTACATTCAGGATGTTAATCATCTCTGGAAACCCAAGGCAGAGACACACCCAAAATACCTTTAAAATGTCCCAGGTATTTTTTAATCTAATCAAATTAACAATAAAAATTAACACAGCATGGTGTGATGGTACCCACCTTTAATCCCAACACTTGAGAGACACAGCCTCGGGAGAGCCTAGAGCTCACTGTGTAGCTGAGAATGGACTTGAATGTCTGGTCCTCCTGCCTCTGCATCCCTTTGCTGGGATTACAGATAAGCACCCTTATGCTTGGCTCAACAGTTCTAACATTGTTTCTTTTTTTGGTTGTTTGTTTGGTTTTTTTTTTTTTTTTTTTTTTTTTGTTTTTTCGAGACAGGGTTTCTCTGTGTAGCCTTGGCTGTCCTGGAACTCACTCTGTAGACCAGGCTGGCCTCGAACTCAGAAATCCGCCTGTCTCTGCCTCCCAAGTGCTGGGATTAAAGGCATGCGCCACCACCGCCCAGCCAGTTCTAACATTGTTCAAAGACCTGAAACTTGGGGTAGTCTTCTAGATGCTCCTGTAAAATGAACAAGTTATGTTCTTCCATTAAACAATGGTGTGGAGAAAGCATTCACATTCCAGAAGTGGGGAACAGGAAAACAGCAAGAAAAGATCAGACCAAAGCAAAACCAAAATGCAGCAGGGCTAATGACAACTGTTGTAACTCCGTGTTCAGTATCCAGGGCTTGTAATGGCTCATCTGAGTTCTAATAGGCTTGGGGAATCTGGGAGGAGATATAGTGGGAAAGCTGGTAGAAGAGTGCTTGTCTCTCATGAAAGTCATGTATTCCATCCCCAACATGGCAAAAACAAGTGTGACATTGCATGCCTATAATCTTAGCACTCAGATGTGGAAGCAAAAGGATCAGGAGTTTAAGGTCATCTTCAGGTGTAGAGTAAGTTCAAGGCCGATTTAGGGCACTAGAGACACCTTAACTTCCTCCCCCAGAAAAGAGATTTTCAAGATATCAGTTCAGAGTCAAGTTAGTGAGTTAATTGAAAACGTTTTTTGTTTGTTTGAAATAGTCTGCTGTAGTCGTTGTAGTCCTAACCTTTCAGTCCCTACCTCCTGAGTGCTGGGATTGAAATCGCTCCCCAGCCGGGCAGTGGTGGCGCACGCCTTTAATCCCAGCACTTGGGAGGCAGAGACAGGCGGATTTCTGAGTTCGAGGCCAGCCTGGTCTACCGAGCGAGTTCCAGGACAGCCCGGACTACACAGAGAAACCCTGTCTCGAAAAAACCAAAAAAAAAAAAAAAAGAAATCGCTCCCCACCATGCCCAGCTTTAAGTGATTTATCAATTGCAACAGTTTATAGAGATACATTGTTTAAAAAGTTTCTAAGGAAACTTTGTTTCTTTTAGTTAATCAGATCCTAGATTGGTTCCTGAGATGCCCTACATATGGGTAGAGGCTGATGAGATAAAACTACAGACCTGAGCTGCAGAAAAGACTCAATCAACCATTACGATCACTTGGTGCTCTTTTTAGAGGACTCGGATTTGGTTTCAAACACCCACATGGCCCCTCACTCTAGTTCCAGGATATCTGACACCCTTTTCTAGCCTTCTTAGGCACCAGTGTGCATGTGGTGTACAGAGACACATACATACAGAACATTCACACACACACACCTAAAAAAGCTACAATCCACAGGTCTTGTATCTGAGGAATCCTTGCCTTACAAGGTCACAGTTCCGATGTGTTTTGACCATCAACAAAGTTTGCAGTCTTGATTGTGAGATTTTAGAAAGTTACAAGGTCACAACTGGGACAGTAATGAAGTTAAAGATTACATGAGGGTAGGCCTTAAGTATGATTGCTGCTGTTTTAGCAGTCTTATTTGCCAAGACTTGCCAAGTGCCTCCCAGCAGTAAGGAGGCAGAGGCAGGAAAGTCTTATGAGTTTAAGGCCAACTTGGTCTGCCACTATGAGTTCCAGGTCAGCCAAGAATACACAGTGAGATACTGTTTCAAAGAAATCCAAACTAAAAACATTAAGAAAAAATCTTGTCTTAACATAGATGATCTCAATAATGAATTTTGCTTATTTGTGACAAAATTCTCCACAGCCCATGAAAGGATAGGCTTAAGCAGCCTCGGGTGAACCAGCCTCTGTTCCTTCTCATTCCCCTGAGGCCTCCAGGTCTCTCTGTCTGGCCTGAGCACCACACCCTGTGGGTTTGTTTGCCACTGCCTGGCTGCCTCTTATTTGCTGGCACTCTTCCATCTGTTCCTGATTTCAGAGGTGACACAAACCTTATCTTCAGACATTTTCTCTCTCTCTCTGTCTCTCTCTCTCTCTTTATCTTTATCTAGACATCAGGGTTAGCAAAATTTTTCTACAAAGGCCTAAAAATTTTAGTACTTTTTTTTTTTTTGAGACTCAGTAATGTCTCTTTCTTCTGCAATTTTTTCTAAAAAACAAACAAAACAAAATAAAAAACATTCTTTTTTTACTGAGACCCACCAACGTGAGACAAGTTCACACGAAGACTGTGAAGAGGGCAGCTGGGGGTTATCACCAAGAACAAGCCTGGGTAATGACTTCCCTGCCATCAGGGGCCTGTGTGAGGAGATCACCTTAATACTGTGTACCATGTCCTGCTCCCTCCCCCACCCCCCCCAGCCGCCTCCCCACAACAAGATAACCGGCTGTCACACATCTGATGAAACAGATTCAGAGAGGTCCTGGGAGAGCTCAATCAAGTTGCAGAAGGAAGACAGCGATAGGAGATAAGCATGTTCCGCAGGTTTCCAGCCCTAGATCAAAAGATAACTGAGGTAAATCTTGACTCCAAGGAACAGCTGAAATGACTTTGGCAGGCTCTCCAACCTACAGGTCACTTAGCCTACAGTTGGGATGAATTTCAAAATGCCTTGTGAAGCTGTTTGAATCTAGTCTGTAATTAATATTTTCAATAAATCTGGGGCAACTTAAAAAAAAGTACATTTATGTGTTTGTGTGTGTTTATGTGTAGAGATAGAAGAAAAGCTTGCAGGTGTCAGTTCTGTTTCATGCAGGTCCCAGGGATTGAACTCAGGTTGTCAGACTTGCCAACGAGTGCCACTGAACCATCTTGCAGGTTCAGTGTGGCCAAATTTATTTATTTATTATAACTTTTGTATTTATTTACTTATTTATTTTGCATGTGTGCTGGTGAGTTGTATAGTCTGCCCTATTTTTTATCTTTCTGTGACAGGGTTTCATTCTGTAGCTCAGGAAGGTGTGGGATTTATTATGTATTCCAGGCTTGCCTCAAACTTGTGTCAATCCTCTTAACTAAATCTGGCAAGTGTCAGAGTCACAGGTGTGTATCACCATGCATTTGGGCCTACAATGTTTTATGGGAGCTAGAGAGATAGCTCAGGAGCACTTGTGACACAACTGTAAAGATGGAAGTTCAGATCCCAGCACTCATGTGAAAAGCCAAGAATGGTCCCACCAAAGTCTGCAGTCAACCTGGCACTGAGACAGGAGGAGGTGAGCAGTGGCAGAGCATGCTAGCTGCCAGCTTAGTTAACTAACTCCAGCACTGGAGAGATGGCTCAGCTGTTAAAGGCTTAGGCTCATGAGCAGAACAAGAACTCCCCTTCCTCAAGAGGCTGAAAAATGATACCAGCACCCTCCTTTGGCCACACAGACATGTGAACATGTCACATACATAATACATATGAAGCTACTTTAAAATATTTTTAAACTTTTAATGCCAAGTGGAAAAAAAACAAAGATTTTATGCAGCTAATTATAATGTGAATAGTTCCATAAAATCTGTATTGATAAATACAAAATATGATAGCCAATTAAATTTGGTAATTCAGTATTACTGCTGAGTAAAATGAAGTAGTTTTGGTTTTTTGGTTTTTCTTTTTTTTTTTTCTTTCTTTCTTTCTTTTTTTTTTTTTTTTTTTTTTTTTTTTTTTTTTAGGTTTTTTTGAGACAGGGTTTCTCTGTGTAGCCCTGGCTGTCCTGGAACTCACTCTGTAGACCAGGCTGGCCTCGAACTCAGAAATCCGCCTACCTTTGCCTCCCAAGTGCTGTGACTAAAGGCGTGTGCCACCACTACCCCGCTGAAGTAGTTTTAATCAGGTGAAAACATGGCACTAATTATAATCTCAAGAAAATGTTTCCTGTCAGCAAAAGTGATTTTAAGATCAGGGAGGTGGGTCGTTCCTACCTGTAATCCCAGTACTGAAGAGACGGAGATTGAGGAATCCTTGAGTACTTACTGAGTAAATGACCAACCAGGGTCATTCGTCAAGATCCTGTCTCAAATCAAAAACTAACGAACAAAAGAACCAACAACAACAAAAAGGCAGGGCAACAAAATGGTCCAGTGGGTAAAGGAGATTGCTGAGAAAGCAGGGCAAGCTAAATTTAATTCCTGGATCCCACCCATGTGAACACAGAAAGAACTGATTCCCCAACATTGACCTCTGACCTCTATTCATGTATTGTTGCACACGTACCTATATACACAGCCCCCACCACCACCACCAGCAACAACATCAAAAGTGATTTCAGGCCGGGCGGTGGTGGCGCACGCCTTTAATCCCAGCACTTGGGAGGCAGAAGCAGGAGGATTTCTGAGTTCGAGGCCAGCCTGGTCTACAGAGTGAGTTCCAGGACAGCCTGGGCTACACAGAGAAACCCTGTCTCGAAAAATACCAAAAAAAAAAAAAAAAAAAAAAACCCTGTCTCAAAAAACCAAAAAAAAAAAAAAAAGTGATTTCAGGCCTACAGAGATGGCTCAATGGATAAAGAACTTGCTACAAGTGTAAGAACCAGAGTTTGGATCCCAGATCACTCCTAGAACAGGTGAGCATGGTGGCCTGGCTGATCAAGAGATCCCGGGACAGACTGGCTGATCAGAAAGGCTGGAACTGGTGAGCTCTGGATTTGGCAAGCAATTCTGTCTCCATAAATAAAGTGGGAGAAGGCATCAAAAGAAACATCCAACATCAACTTCTGTCTCCACACAGACCTGCACATGTGTGTCCACACACACATACACACACACACACACATGCACACATACATGCACACACACACACAACAAGAAAAATGATTTCATATCTTCTTCTACAAAGGCTGAACTGTAATGAGATTGTTCTTTCTTTTAAGACAGGATCTCATGTAGCTCAGGCTCAAACTCCTGCTGTAGCTGAAGATGGATCTTGAACTTCTGCTCTATCTCCAGAATGCTGGAGGTTACAACTGAGTATCATACACCCCTATTCCCTGTTGACTCAGTGGGCTGGAACCCAGGGCTTCCTGCATGCTAGGTTAGCATTCTACCAACTAAGCCACATGCCCAGCACCATAGCTTTTATTAGCATGTATTAATTAGATCTAATGAGGAGAATGACATTTCACTCCTGGGTATATTCTGATCATACTCATCCGCATCCTCTCTTTTGTGACCCTCCTCGCTCTCACTAATTGCCTTTCTCTTCCCAACCAGTCCTCCCTCTTACTTTCATGGCCTTTTCTGGGGAGGAGGGGAGCTGTGAGGCCTAATGAATTTAATTTAGTGTTGCTTACAGAAGCATGGGTGAGTGGTTATTCACAGGAGCGTAGACAACTTCTGCATTTCACTTTTGAAATAGATTTACATACAAAAACAAACCACCAGATAGCTACTATTAATCCACTAGCATACAATACTAAGAATGTCTCTTGCTTGAAAGAAAAATGTCCAACTCTCTTAGATTCTTCTTATCAGCACATAGTACGTGGCAAAGTGATCAACTCCAAGTACAAACTGGGTGGAGAGCTCAAGAGATAGCTCAGAGGTTAGTAGTAATCTGGAAGCAGCTAAAGGTTCTTGACCTTGTACAGGAACAGTAAGCTAGACACAAAACAAACAGGAAACCTCTGAACTACCAAAGTAATGAGACATAAGCCAGCCAGCCAATCACAGGCGTGAAATATTAGCTAAGGGGCTCATAAGTACATATAACCACATTTGACCTATTTCCATTTGATATATTTGCACTTAGAAATAACATTCTATTTTACAGTCTTCTTTGCAATCACATCATTATGTTCAGTCCCAGAATTAGAAAGAAAAGGAGTGGGGGCTCAGTTAAAAGTACTGTCTGTTCTTCAAGAAGACACAGGTTCAGTTCCCAGCACTCAGACCAGGTAGCTCATTCAAAATGGCAGCTCCAGCTCTGGGGTATCTACATGAGGGCATCAGCTGTACATACCTGTGCATAATTAAGAATAATAAAAATAAAAATCTTGCGGGCAGTGGTGGTGCACACCTTTAATCCCAGCACTTGGGACACAGAGGCAGGCGGATTTCTGAGTTCGAGGCCAGCCTGGTCTACAGAGTGAGTTCCAGGACAGCCAGGGCTATACAGAGAAACCCTGTCTCGAAAAAACCAAAAATAAATAAATAAAAAAAATAAAAATAAAAATAAATAAAAATAAAAATCTTATGTAGTTAAATGGATTTTTTTTTCTGGTTCTGTGAGAAGTCTTACATAGCCCAAGTTGACCTTGAATTCGTTACCTTGCTCCCACCAGCCCAGGATTCCGGATTCTTCAGTCACCACCTCCTTTATGCCTAAGACAGGCTATGTGTGCCTTAGTGTGGGTTCTGTAGTGAGTGTGTGGCATGGACATATTCTTCTTTTGACTGTGACAAGAAGCTTGTACAGCAACTCAACAGTCCTGTGATTCAAACTGATTGGTTGCTACGCTGACATTAATTACCCCAGTAAAAGATTCACATAGGAATATTTTGATTTCTGGCTAAAGTCCTTTAAAAAAAATTTCACATCTTCAGCAACACCTAATTTTCATAATTATTTAGGATCTGGTAACAGTGGTTGGGTAGTTCTCCTAAGATTTCAGATCTCACATTATTTACTATAGCCAAAGAGCAGCAGTTTCAAAACAAATATATTAACTACTCTGCCAGGACACTTTTGGATTTAGCCTGCCTTTAATAAGAATATCATGTCTGGACATGTATTTTCTGACTGTTGCAATCTAATATGATTTAATGATTAACTCTCCATCGGTAAATGGCTGTCATTATTTGGCTACCAAGTGAGTCATTTAGAAACTTACTGTGGTGTACACCTGTCATCCCTGGACTTGGTAGGCTGAGGTAGGAAGATAGAGAGTTTGAACTACATAATAAGTTCAAGGGTAGCCTGGGCTACATAATGAGACCCTGTCTCAAAAAGAGGAGGCAGACAGAAAGAAAGGCCTTTTCTCTTTTACTTTTTGTAAAGAAATTCAGTTATGATGAGATATTCTATGAGAATTCTCAGGGTCTTATGATTCAGTCACATTTCATTCTGCAATATCCTATTGGTTGTGTAAGTCAGTCATATTTGGTATGCAAGAGGATGGAAAGTGTCAGGTGGCAGGGGTCACCAAAGGCCAGTTTACAGGCTACCTACCACAATATTGTAGGAAGGAAAGTGAATCAATAGAAGATGCACTTGTAAACACGGTTGTTGTTTTGAGACAGTCTCATGTGGTCCACTTGGACCCTGAGTCCCTGATCCTCTTTGCCTCTATCACTAAAACGCTATACTCTATTTATGAGATGCTAGGGATCAAAACCAGGTCCTTGTGAGTGCTAGGCAATCATTCTAGCCAGAGTCACATCCATAGTCTCATTTGTCATTTTTTTTTCTTTTTTTCCTCCCACACAGGGTTTCTCTGTGTATCTGTGACTGTCCTGGAACTCAATCTGTACACCAGGCTGGCCTCAAACTCAGAGGTCTGCCTGCCTCTGCCTCCCAGCGCTCAGATAAAAGGTGTATAGGATCTATTTTCCATTTTTTAAAAAGAAAAATGGAGGAGGGGCTGGGAAAATGACTCAGGAGTTAAGAGCATTGGGCTGCACTTCCAAAGGACCTGGATTCAATTCCCATCACCTACAAAGAGGCTCACAAACCATCTGTAAATCTAGCTCTAGGAGGATGTGATACTTTGCCCTGGCCTCTAGAGCTACCAGGCAGGCACATCAACATGCATAGACATTTGTGCAAGCAAAACACCCATACCCATACATACTTAAAAGATAATTAAAATGTAAAACTAAAAGTAAAATTTTGTTATAAGGATTTAATGTCAACATTTAGTGCCAGTTCACACAGGCTTACAGCCTAAATACTTCCCTCGCTCAACTAAGAAGTCAAACAACACTAAGGCAAATATGAATGCTGATGGCTTTATCCTAATCCATTTATTTATTCTGCCAACAGCTGACTCATGGTAACAGTCCCAGCCCCAGAGACAAGAGTGAGTAAATTTAAATCCTTATCTTTGTAAAATTGAATTGCCATATTAATGGAGAAAACATACTTGTGAAACAGCACACACACACACATATTCTCTGTTTCTGTCTCTGTCTCTCTGTCTCTCTGTCTTTCTCTCTCTCTGTCTCGCTCTCTCTCTCTCTCTCTCTCTCTCTCTCACACACACACACACACACAGTCACATAACAAATCGTCAAGTGTAAGTGAGGGAAAATCATGTTAAAGAATTAAATCAAAAGCCTGGCAGTGGTGGTGACGCCTTTGATCCCAGCACTTGGGAGGCTGAGGCAGGCGGATTTCTGAGTTCCAGGCCAGCCTGGTCTACAGAGTGAGTTCCAGGACAGCCAGGGCTACACAGAGAAACCCTGTCTCAAAAAACCAAAAATAAACAAACAAACGAACAACTAAACAAAACAGTGTTCATCATTTCATAATTTCTGTGGGTCAGGGATTCAGGTCTGGTTTGGGGGTCTTAGATTACAGTTATTATAAAGCTTCACTGAGAATGGAAGGCTTGGTTCCCAAATGATTTCTGACAGGTCAGTGCTGGTTACTGGGTCAGAGGCTTCAGTACCTCCTCAGGAGGCATCTCCACATGGTTGCCTTGAACTTGCTCGTCTCAAGAGACTGGATTATCCTAGGTTAAGAGACCTTTGTTCCGGTCTGTCCACATAGATTAGCCCTGATTCAATTATGAGACGGGATTACAGGAGATAATGTAGTACGCCTAGAAAAAGAGTCACCTTGACAGCATTTTTATTCATATCTTTAGATGATTTCAACCTGTTAGGGCCAGGGAGCCTATTAATGACAACACTCAAACTTTTACATTGCTTCAGGAGCTGGTTGAATGTAAAGTCACATAGTCTTTGATACTTTGTCCTGAAAGATTTTTATTAATTTTAAATTGTGGTGTATGGGTGTGTATGTGGGTGTGGGTGTGTGCACACTCGCGTGCATGAGAGCAACTATGTCTGCAGAAGCCAGATCACAACCACTTGAATGTTGAGTACCTGTAGAATACAAAGTTGGAGAAAATCTTGAAACATATTCTTGATTCTTGACATGGAATATTCTATATTATTAGCAAAAAACAGACAATGACAAATGAGGGAAATATTAGACTATATGGTCTACTGGTTATTGACTTCCATAGTCACAGATCCAACAAAGAGGTTTATTTAAAAACAAATTATTTCCTTATCTACATGCATCTGCTCATCCTATGTACATCATTATCACTCCCAGTCCAAAGTTTGTTTCCTCTTAGTATATATATTTAAGTATTTAACTTGAAATTCCAAAACCACATTTAATAAATGGAGCTCTTGGTGCCTAAGGTTTTAAACTGTAGATTGAGTTTAATCTAGGTCAGACCCGTTTGCTTTTTTTTTTTTTTTTTTTTTCGAGACAGGGTTTCCTGTGTAGCCCTGGCTGTCCTGGAACTCACCTCTGTAGACCAGCCTGGCCTCGAACTCAGAAATCCGCCTGCCTCTGCCTCCCAAGTGCTGGGATTAAAGGCGTGCGCCACCACCGCCCGGCTGACCCGTTTGCTTTTTAGTGAGTCTCAGTAGACTGTCTTTCGAGGAACTTTTCCAGGGCTAGGCACATCGGTGCATACCCAGCTACTTGGAAGTGAGGAATGAGAAACATCTGATCATATCAGTTCAAGATCACAGGAGGTAATTTGAGAGTCACTGAGCCTATCAGTTCAAGATAGGGTAGGTAGTATCCAGAGGCGTCTTGTAAGAAAATTTTCAGACGTGGTGGACGTGGTGGTGTGGCCCTTTGATCCCAGCACTTGCTAAGCAGAGGCAGGTGGATCTGAGTTAGAGAGCAGTCTGGTTTACAAAGCAAGTTCTAAGACAGCCAAAACTACACAGAGAAACCCAGTCTTGAAAAACCAAAAAATTCCCAACTATTTAGTACTGTCATCTAATAACCAGTAAAGCTATTCACAGGATCAGTACCCCACCTTCCTTTTAACATCTGTGGTATCTGCAGTGATGTTACCCGTTATTCCTGTATTCCTGATATTGGTAACTTGTTTCATTTTGACTGAGCATTTTGGCTGTAGTTCATCGGTTTTATTAAATAATCTCATAAAAACATCTTTAGATTTATTGACTTTTTGTTTCTTCTTCTTCTTTTCCTCCTCCTCCTCCTCCTTCCTTATCTCTCCCCCTTTCCGCCCCCTCTCTTTTTAGACAAAGTCTCATGTAGCTCAGACTAGTCTCTTCTTTTCTTTTTTTCTTTTTTCTTTTTTTTTTTTTTTTTTTTTTTTGGTTTTTCGAGACAGGGTTTCTCTGTGTACCTGGCTGTCCTGGAACTCACTCTGTAGACCAGGCTGGCCTCGAACTCAGAAATCAGCCTGCCTCTGCCTCCCAAGTGCTGGGATTAAAGGCGTGCGCCACCACTGCCGGCTAGTCTCTTCTTTTCAAGACAGGGTTTTTCTGTTTCCCTGACTGTCCTGGAACTTGCTCTGTATACCAGGCTGGTTGGTCTCAGATTCTCAGAGATCCACTTCCTGGGTGCTGGGCAGATCAAAGGCTTGAGCCACCAGCACCAGCTGAGACTGATCTTAAGAGCCAAGAATGACCTTGAACTTCTGACCTCCTCTTTCAGGGTGCTGGGATAACAGGTTTGCTTCACCACAGTGGATGAATGTGATGTGGCACTTGAATCCAGGGCCTCATGCATGCTAGACACACTCGTACATTCCCTGCTGTTTGTGTGCAGAGACCAGGGTGTCGTCCTCCATCTCTCCAACTGTTCCTCTGAGGCAGGCTTTCTGCCTGAACCCAAGGTAGAGTCCTAGGTAGGCTGGAGCCAACATGCCCCTGTGAGCCCCCTATACCCCTGTACCGTCCCTCAAGCCAGGCTTATAGGCGTTTACAGGAACACAGGAGGTTTGTTATGTGGGTACCAGTAAGAGCCCCTAGTCCTCATGTCTGCTAAGAGCGGTCTTAACTGCTGAACTATCTTTCCAGTTCCTCTATTTAACTGATTTTTAATATAATTTTTTTGTTGTTGTTGAGACAGAGTCTCATTGTATAGACCAGGCTGGCCTCCAACTCAGAGATTAAGGGTGTGTGCCACCATGCCCGGCCTTAATTTGATGTTTATTAAGTCCTTCCTTTTGCTTATTCTGGGATTTTTATTTTTTATTTCCTAATTTCTAAAGATACAAACTGAAGTCATTTGTTTTAGCCATCCCACTCCACTCCCCTAGAATTTAGAGTCACAGCCAGGTAAGGCGGCTCACATTTTTCATCCTATCACTGGGGAGGTTAAGTCCCTGTGTCAAAAAGAACAACAAAAACCAAAAATGAAATTCAGGGTTATACAGTTGTTTTGCCTACTTTACTGACATTCCTTTACTGACATTCCAGGAATACCATACCGATATATTGTTTTCAAATTCATTAGTTAACATAACTTTCTAAACTGGGTGTAGTGTTGATGTTAATCCTAGCACTCAAAGGCTGGGCTCCATAGTGAGACCCTGACCAATTTATAAAATAAATGACCTTGTTTATTCCTCCTTTTGTTGGTGGATTTGTTTCATTATTTTATTGGGTTCTTATACCTCTTCCTCTCTCCCAACACTTATCCCACCCTAATTTCTTCCAGATTCCCAATACTAAGTATTGAAAGAAATACTAAGGAAAGAAAGGTTAGAGGGGAAAGGGGCGTAGACCTCTATAGGCTACTACTTCCTGATGATTAGGTTTGTCTGGTTCCTCCCTGGGGACAAGTCCCATCTCTGTTGTCAGGATATCCAGCAGGCTAGCAAACCAGCAATGGAAAACACAAGCAACCAGCAGCAGTGGGGAAGCAGTGGGGGAGCAGTGGGGGAGGAGTAAGGGCAAGGGGGGGGAACAGTGGGAGCAGCAGGGTGGGGAAGGAGTGGGGGGCAGGGGAGGAAGGGGACAGCAGTGGGCAGTGGGGGAGGAGGACGGGAACAGAGGGGCAGCACCCAGGGGAAAAGCTCCTGCCACAGGCCAACTCAGGGCTCTTGAATGTATACCTTCTCCAGAGTCCCCAGAATTAAACTATCTGCAGCTGGTTAAAAGTCACCCCCCACCCCTACCCCCCAGAGCAGGAGACAGTCACAGTTAATGGCCAAACTGTGGACAAACTGAAAGCATCTTATATGGGATTAAAACAAAAACATTCAGAACTGAATTTTAAAAGAAACCAAAACTCTTAATACATTGTTATATTCTGTATATATCTAATTTGGTATGATATATTGTGAATTCTTGGTCTTCTTGCCTCCATCTCTAGAGTGCTGGGATTATCACAGCCTTACAGCAGAAGGGCATAGTAGTACACACCTTTAATCCTAATACTCAGGAGGCAAAGGCAGGAGGACCTCTATGAGATGGAGGTCAGCCTGGTCTACAGAGTGAGATCCTATCTCAAAAAAAAATCAAGCATATATATATCATGCCCAGTATATGTACTGCTAAGAATTGAACCAAGACCTTCCTGCATGCTAGGCAAACACTCCACCCACTGAGGTACATCCCCTGTCCCCAAATCAAGATGGTTGATTTTTTTTTTTTTTCTTTTTTTTTTTTTTGAGACAGGGTTTCTCTGTGTAGCCCTGGCTGTCCTAGAACTCACTCTGTAGACCAGGCTGGCCTCGAACTCAGAAATCCACCTGCCTCTGCCTCCCAAGTGCTGGGACTAAAGGCGTGCGCCACCACTGTCTGTCGTCGGTTGATTTTCTAAAAAGCCTAAGGCCACAGAATAATGTGGCTAAATTCGACATTATAGGACATTATAGTTTACTTTTTAAAATATTGTACAGTATTTCCCGATTCTTGCTAGAGCACCATCTTCTCCCTATTCATATTTATAAAGTCATATGAGATCAGTTATCATATAAATTGTCATACAGGAACTATTAAGAGGCAAGTCTGGGGATGTGGGTCAGTGGTAAAGGGCTTGCTAGCATTCAACAGGCCTCAGGTTCTAACCCTAAAAATTTTTTTTATAAGATTTGATGTTTATGGAAGCTAATTGTATGTACACGTTCACTTGTATGTGTGGACTGAAGTCAATGTCACATGCTATCACTTGTATGTGTGGACTGAAGTCAATGTCACATGCTATCAGTTGCACTTCTCTCCACCTCATTTTGGACAGTGTCTCACTGAGTCTGGAACTCACTGACTGACTAGGTTGGCTGGCCAATGAGCGCCAGGAATCTGTCTACCTCAATCCCTCCTGGTGCTAGAGTTACATGACAAGGTGACCTGTGCCCTGCTTTTATGTGGGTGCTGGGGACTAAATTCAGATCCTCATGCTTATACAGCAAGCATTTTACTTGCTGTCACCCTTAAAAAACCTCTTTTAAATATAAAGTAACTGATGACTGGAGACAGTCCAGAGTTAAGCAAACTCGTTTGCAGAGGATTTGAGTTTAGTTCCAAGCACCCACATCCACAGCTCACAACTGTCTGTAACTCCAGTTCTAGTTCCCACGTCCTCCTTTGGCCCACACACACATAGGCACACACATACACTCTCTCTGTCTCTATCAACCACACACACACACACATCACCTACACCCAAAAAAATAAAAATAAGGGACTGAGAAATGGATTCATCGGTTAGAGCACTGCTGTTTTCCAGAGGTCCTGAGTTCAATCCAGCAACCAACATGGTGCTCACAACCTTTGTAATGAGACGATGCCCTCTTCGGGTGATGTCAAATAGCAAATGTGTTCTCATTACATAAATAATCTTAAAACAAAAACAAAAAAAAACTTCCCAAAAGCTCCTGAGAATGTGTGGTTCTTCAGCCAAGACTCCAAAATGAAACTCATGGATGTTAAATGCTCCAGTTAAACACCCATGTTAAACATCAACCAAAGTGAGCACATAATATACCAATAGATACGCTGCGATTAAGCCCAATTGAGTCCATCAACAAGATAAGAGCACACCTGGTTAACATGTCTGACCCACATGTTCTTCACTGCTGTCTTTCTTAGCAGAACCCACAATGGTGACAGGTTAACCGAAATCGCTGCCCTGCCTCCAAGTGGCTGGTTAAAGGTGCGCCACATGTCCAGCTGCTGTCTTTCTTAGCAGAACACATGCATTAGTGATGTGAGGTCCCAGAAGGGCCGGTATAGAGGACTCTCTGTACTTCTAAATAACCAAATGCTCAGTTCTGCTCATGAACTAAGGCTGAATCTTCATATCCTGACTGAAAACTAATATCTAATAAAAAAGTAGCTAGTAAATGTGGAAAAATACACACACACAAAAGAACTTAAGAGACCAGATGGAAAGGAATGACAAAGTGTTGTAGCTTGGGGCTGGAGAGAAGTCCCAGCAGTTAGGAACACTTGCTCTTGCCTAAGACCCGGGTTTGCCTCGCAGCACCCACATAGCAGTTTCCAACTACCTGTACCTCCAGTCACTGCAGGACGTCCTGTGTTCTCTCTGGTCTTTACATGCTCTCACAGAAGTGTGGTGCACACGAACTCACGTAGGCACACACACACAAATAAATAAATAAATCTTAAAGAAAAAAAAAAAAAACAAAGAAAAACTTGAAACTTACATCATTCCAATGTACTGTATTAGGTTCTTTGAATTTATATGTTCAGGATAGAAAAAAAATCAGAATACTTTTTTGATACAAACATAAAAATAGAGCACATTTATTAACAGTAGGAAAACTACTCACAATAACAACGCATTAAATCTCACATAATAAACACAGCCCAAAGAGCACAAGAAACTTCTTGACATTCTGAAGCAGTCTCATCAAAGACTGTCCCATACACACTTTGACATGTACCCACATAGAGCATTCATTTCATAGGCAGGAAAAAAAATGACTTTTTGTCTGTCACTGAAATAGAGTTCCTGGTTTTCAACTTTGATTATGCAAATAATCAAATATTCTAAAGACTTCAAATATTTAAAAAAAAATGTTAACAATAAAAGCTAAGCATGGTGGCACTTTTCTTTAGTTCCAACAGTAGAAGAAGCAGAGAGAGGTAGATCTCTCTGAAATGAAGGCCAGCCTGCTCTACATATCAAGTTCATAGCCAGCCAGACCTACAAAATGAGATCTTTACAAAAAGAAAACCAAGCCGGGCGTTGGTGGCGCACGCCTTTAATCCCAGCACTTGGGAGGCAGAGGCAGGCTGGATTTCTGAGTTCGAGGCCAGCCTGGTCTACAGAGTGAGTTCCAGGACAGCCAGGACTACACAGAGAAACCCTGTCTCAAAAAACCAAAAAAAAAAAGAAAAAAAAAAACCAACAGCAAAAATCCAATATTCATTCCTAAAATAAACATCTTTATATTATATATATATAACATCTTTCTTAAATATCCTATACAATGGTGAATACTTAGAAAGCTCTGGATTTTAACAAGTCTGACCAGCTAACTTGCTTGCTTGAGCAATTTTCAATTCCCCTGGGAGTCACAGATACTTTGGATCCATTGTTCCGGTGTACAGAGAGTTCTATTTCTTTTTCCTCTTCTTTGGTGGCTCATCTTCAGAGCTGCTCTCGGTGCTGCTGCTACTGCTGGAGGAGCTGGAGTCTGAGTCCGAGTCCGAGGACGAGGAGGAGGAGGAGGAGGTTGAGGAGGAGGAGCTAGAGAGGCTCTCATCTGAGTCACTGTCCTCTGAAGAGGACGAGGCAGACGTCTCACTCTCTGATGAAGACTCACTGGCCGAACTGTCACTGCTAGAGGTACTGGAACTCGTGACACTCTTAGACCTATTAAAGTTACACAAAGTGCACACATGGGAAACTGACATTTAACTCAGTGCTTAGAAATGCTCGTTGAGCTCCTGCAGCTAGCCCTAGGTCCAATGTTTGGGGATTGCCCAACTCTGAAACACTTTACAAACTCTCTGTCATTTCAGCAATTCTCTTGGAGTTCCTAAGGTGTACCTCCCATACTACGATACATGGAGCATGCTGCCACAGCCCCATAAGCCTAAGAGGTAGAGACATGAAGGTCAGCAGGTCAAGGTCACCCTCAGCAACACAGTAAGATCAAGGCTGGTCTCTGTCTGTCTCTCTCTCTCTCTCTCTCTCTCTCTCTCTCTCTCTCACACACACACACACACACACACACACACACACACACACACAAAGAAAAGAAAAAGAAACACAAGCAGGACATGGTGGCTCTAACCCTAGCACTTAAGAAGCTGAAGTAAGAGAATCACCATGAGTTTGAGGCCTGCCTGGGCTACAAAGTGAGATCTAGTCTCCAGAAAATAAAAGAAGGGCTAAAGGGACAGCTCAGCATTTAGACGCTTTACTGTTCTGTCAGAGGCCTGTCAGGGAATTCAGATCCCAGCACCCATACCTGGCAGCTCAAAAATACCAATAATTTCAGCTCCAGGGGATCCAGAATGTCCACTTCTGGAACCTAGAGGCAGCCTATACACACATATACAGAAAATAAATCTAAAAAAAAAAAAAAACCCAAAACAATAACAACAAAAAACCCTTAAAAACCAAAACAAAAGCAAAACCAAACAATAAAAGATCCCAAACAAGCCAGGCAGATCTCTGAGATTGAAGCCAGGCAGTTCCAGGCCCCAGGGCTACATAGTGAGGGCACCAGGCCTTGACTTTAACAAAAACATTGTATTTTCATTTATATCTTTATATGGTATGTATGCACACACAGGTACATGTCATTATGCATACATGCATGAAGACCAGCAGTCAACATCAGGTGCTCTTCTCAATTGCTCTACACTTGGGAGAGAGACATTCTCACTGAACCTGGAGCTCACTGACACAGCTGGGCTGGGTGCTCAGTGAGTCACTGGGATCCGCCCATCTCTACCTCCCCAGCACTGTGGCTGCACAAACCTCCTGCTCCTGCACTTGGCTATTTGCTTCTGTGCATGGCAAGCACTTTACCAACTGGGCCATTTTCTCAGTCCCCTTTAGCAAAGTTTTGTAAGATTTTACTGCTAGGTCAAGACAGGGTAGCAGTATTATTTTCAGGTATAAGGATTTTAGAATGTTATAGAAAAAAGAAAAATGGAGCCAATAAATTCCACATTAAGAGAAAAATACTAGAAAACACAATGAAAACCAAGAATTGCAAACAGGGACTGGAGAAATGGCTCAGTAGTTAAGAGTACTGACTGCTCATCCTGAGGTCCTAAGTTCAATTCCCAGCAACCACATGGTGGCTCACAACCATCTGTAATGGGATCTGATGTCCTTTTCTGGTGTGTCTGAAAATATCGAAACAATGTCCTCGAATGTATAAAACAAATAAATCTTTAAAAAAAAAAAAAAAAAAAAAGGATTGCAAACAAAGACTTCAGACCAACCTTCCTCCCCCAGGTAGTGTCACCAAAAGTCACCTACCTCTTCTTCTTGGTCTTTCTCTCTATGTTGGTCTCCCCAATGCTAAGATACAAAGGAAAACAAAAGCTCCTTTTAACAAGAGTGACCACAAACTCCTCTGCTACCCTCAGACCAGTTCTGTTCTTCATTGCATATGCTCAAGGGCACAGGATTTCTTGCTCTAATCAAGTACAAAGCTTCCCTCCTGGGACAGGCCATACGCAGTGCATATGATTGACTGTGTGCTTCAACAAACACTTTATCTCTTGTACCATCAAAGCCTGTTAGGAGTTAAGATGACGCAGCACACAGACGTGTTCCTTTGTTTTGTTTAGAACTTTACTCACTGAACAAGCAAGGCCAACAACAGCACAACAGCTGTAACCTGACTTCCTAGAATTACACATGGCTATTTCTAACTTTTCCAAAAGCAAATTTAATTTCTGTACAGGTTTCAAAATTTTAGTCATTGTTTAAAACAAAACCACGGAAACTCAATGCTGCAGACTGTTCCCTGACACCATAAAGGGCAGTGGAGCAGGAGCTGCATTTCTGCCATCAGCATGTCCACTGACCCAACTTTCAGATTACAGAACTGCTCCTATTACCACAACACTTGGTACAGGGTTCAAATCCAGGGCTGGTACGTGCTGGGCAAGCACTCTATACCTCACACAATTTCACTCTTCTTTTTCAAATTAATTCTAAATAGTGAAGTTTCTTTTTTTTTTCTTGAGACAAGGTTTCATGAGCCTAGGCTAGGCTTGAACACATCTACTACCTGCAGATGACGCTGACCTCTTGACCCTTCTGTTTCCCTTTATGCGGTGTCATGGATGGAACTCAGAACCTTGTGCATGCTGGGCAAGCACTCTGCAAACTGAGCTACATATCAGCCCAACTTCTACCCTGTGCTTGTACCTTAAAGGGTTTCAAAACAAGTTTCTGCTCCTTGATTAGGAAAGTAGGCTCAATCCTGCCACAGACATATTCACCACACAGAGCCACTGCAGGCCCTGTAGACATATTGTTTCATTCTAACCAATCTCATGAGAGAATTTTAGTTCAAACTTTGCACAGCTGTGCACATTTCCACTTTCTAGGGAATAACAGAAGGTGATTCTATTAGATGGGAGCAGGCACTGCCTTGTTTTGTGAGAGACCACACTACAGAAAAGCTTTCAGTGGTATGTCAAACATTAGACCATCCTCAGTGTCTAGATATCAGCCCTGGTAGAGCTGAATAATGAGTTAATTCCAGACAGGGTATGACTACATAGCTTCAGGTAACATGGATTTAGTTATGCAGACCAGATGGACCTTGAATTACAGAAATCTACTTGCTTCTGCCTCTGAGTGCTGAGCTTACAGGTGTGAGCTATCATACTGGCTGAGTAGATATTTATCGTTAGAATCTGGCAAAGTTTAGTATTAACTCAGTTTCTAACTTTAATCTTTACATTCACTCTTGAGAATCATGACTTGCCCAAAGAGATGAAGTTTTGATACAGAAAAGCCACACAATTATCTATTATTTATATAGAGAGACAGAGGGGGAGGAGGAAGGGGAGGGCTTGGGGGAAAGGGAGGGATGTGGAGAGCTCACGCATGCTAAGCAGGCACCTGACCCCTTAGCTGCATCCTTAGCCTAAGGTGAGCATACTTGTTCCGTGTTGTTCTTCCTGCTGCTCCGTTTCTTATCTTCCTTTTGCACTCATCCCTGCATGGCCCTTTCAAGTCTCAAGTGTTCCATACCTGCCCTACTCCTCCTCTCTCTTAAAGCCTCTTTTTTTCTCCCCCATTGGTGATGCTATTTGCTTGCTATGGTGGATAGAGCAGCATTAAACATGGCAGTTAAAGCATCTCTGTGGCAGGATTAGGACCATTTGGGTACATGCCCAGAATACTATAACTAGGTCACATGGAGATTCTATTTAGGCTTTTTTTTTTTCACTTTTAGAGCCCACACTAATTTGCATAGTAGTCACAGCACCAGTTTACACTCCCTTCAATAGTGAATAAGGCTGCTCTTTACCCAAATCCTCGCCAACTTTTGTCTTCTTGATGGGTGGCCATTCTGTACGAGGTGAGACTGAAGATCAACCTAGTTTTAATTTGCATTTCCCTGATGGCTAAGGATGTTGGACACTTAAAAAAAAAACATTCATTAGTATTTTTTGTAACTATTAAATTCCTTAGTCCAAATTTTAAAATTGGGCTATATTCTTGTGTGGTGATTTTAGTTCTTTGCACACTCTAAATATCACTTCTTAGCAGGCAAAGATCCTGGCCCAATTGGTAGGTTGGGCTGTTTTGTTTTAACGTCTTTTTTGTCAATTTAAGAGGGGGGTGTTTTTGAAGATAGGATGTCACTATATAATACTGGGTGGCCTTAAATTAAAAGACTCACCTGCCTCTGCCTTTCAAGTGCTAATATTAAAGATGAGATCACCATACCTGGCTCTATTTGTCGACTTTGGAGATAGGGTCTTCTACAGTCCAGGCTTGCTTTGGCTTACTATGTAGTCAAGGATGACCCTGATGCTCCTACTCCATAAACGCTAGGATTACAGGTGTATACACAGTTAGCTTAAGTGGATGAGACAGAAATGCTGTGTCTTCTGAGCTTGAAAACACAGGAATCCAGTCAGGAGTATTATCTAAGGACAATTCACTCTTACTCCTTCCTGTCCAGTGTAGAAATTAAGCTATAAATTCTGCACGATAACTAATTTTATAAGCCTGGTTCACTGGCCATGTGAGGATTTCCGTGTCCTATAAAAGTGGGACCAGTAGCCGGGCGGTGGTGGCGCACGCCTTTAATCCCAGCACTTGGGAGGCAGAGGCAGGCGGATTTCTGAGTTCGAGGCCAGCCTGGTCTACAGAGTGAGTGCCAGGACAGCCAGGGCTACACAGAGAAACCCTGTCTCGAAAAACAAACAAACAAACAAACAAACAAAACGTGGGACCAGTGCCTATAGGACATCATCTTTCACCATTCTCAACAGGATCTTTGGGTGGGACTAAGGGCCTCTCCAGATTTTTAATTTATAATAAGGGGTAGGGGAGGAGGAAGTCAAAAAAGAAAACCAAGAGAGAAGTTCTTACAGATTTCTTTTTGGAAAAAGCACGGATGGAAAAAGTATTAATTTGGTGATCTATTATTTTTTAAAATTTAATTTGTATGTGTATACACGCTCATATATATGTATATGTATACAAATAGGTTAATAATAGCTACCTTACTAGTAGAGATTTGAGGTTTAAATATGCTACTTATAAAGAGCACACATAGGGCCTGGACACAGAGTAACCACTCATTAAAAATCAGCTGATAGTATTGTAAGCTGGATGTGGGTGCACACCTGTAATCCCAGCACTCAGGAGACTGACACAGGAAGACTACAAACTTGAGGACAGCCTGAGCTACATTGTAAGAAGGTCTACAAAACTCAAAATAAACAAAAATATCAGCTAGCATTATAATGAAAGTTTCAGCCCCTTAACTGATTCTGTAAACATTTTTGTAAGTTCCCCTGGATACCACACGTAAACCTACCTTTGCTGCAATAATCTATTTTCTTTTTCTTTTAGAGCTTTTTTCAGCTCTGCGGTTCTCGAAGGCCTGTGTAAGTACTTTCTTTTCCCTTTGCATTCATAAGTCCAATGTCCAAATTCCAAGCATTTCTGACATCTTACACATGTTGCTTAATTTGGCCTTTCACTACAAAGAAAAAAAAAAACAAACAGAATTCAAGTTTTGATGTTTTGCATTTGGGACACTTCTACCTGAAGAGCATAAAGTATCAATTGTGTTGGACTCTAAGTTAGGCACACAAACATCTAACATCTCGATGATCGATGTATGCAACTTGGGGATTAACAGACAGGGTGAGTATTGCTCTTCTAAGCCCAGCACTGTGTTTCATGCTTATAATCTTTCACTTTTCAGGCCAAAATAGAAGGATGGCTCTGAGTTCAAAGTTAGCCTGAGCTGCAGAGCAAGAGACCCTATCTCAACAAAGCAAAACAGACATATAAAAACAAAAATTTTAAGTTTTTCCATTCCAATAATAATGAATCTGGACCAACATTTTTAGCTCAGAATACAAAGAATAGTAAAGATTTTCTTTGTTGTAATGCTAGATATTAAACTCAGAGCCTCCTTCACAAATGCTCTACTACTGAGCCAGACCCTAGCCCATTAAAACTCTTTTAAGGCTGGGAAATGGCTGGGTGGGTAAGGGTATTTGCTGTAAGCCCAAAGATTGAGTTGAATCCCTAGATCTGTGTACTGGAAAAAGAAGATCTGACCTCAACAAGTTGTCCTCTGACCTCTACTCCTATTCACACACAAATAAAAAAGTTTGGTTGGTTGGTTGATTCTGCTTTTAATTTTCTTTTTTTTCCCCTGGAACTCGATCTGTAGACAAGACTGGCCTTATACTCATAGATCTGCCTCTTCCTCCCAAGTACTGGGGTTAAAGGCATGGGCCACTGTGCCTGGTTATCACTTTTTTTTTACTTACTAATGAAAAATGGTGGCCGGGCGGTAGTGGCGCACGCCTTTAATCCCAGCACTTGGGAGGCAGAGGCATGTGGATTTCTGAGTTCGAGGCCAGCCTGGTCTACAGAGTGAGTTCCAGGACAGCCAGGTCTACACAGAGAAACCCTGTCTCGAAAAACCAAAAAAAAAAAAAAAAAGAAAAAAAAAAAGAAAGTTAAGCTATTTTAAAGCTGGGCATAGTGCACTCCTGTAATCCCAGGATTCTGAGGGGTGAGGCAGGACCAGGAACACAGTGATGGAGATCTGTTGTAAACAAAACAGATGGCACAGGGAATATGATGGGTGACTGGCCAGAAACCAAAAGGCCTGGACAATGGAACTGCGTATTAATCTAACAAGAAAATGTTTAGCAAAGATGAAGATAAGCGTGTTAAGAAAAGCAATACAAGTGCATGCCTTTAATCAAAGCACTCAGGAGGCAGAGGCAAGTGGATCTATGTCAGTTTGAGGTCTTAAAAAACCAGACAGAGAAGCAATATGAAACAAGGAAAGCCTCATGACTTTTAATTGGAAAACACTCCTTGTATTTTGTTTTTGAGACATGGTCTCTTTTGTAGCTCTGGATGGCCTAGCCTTGAACTCACAGATCCACCTGCTTCTGCCTCCTGAGTGCTGGTATTAAAAGCATAATCCACCATATCTGGTCCAACACTCAGGTTTTTAATTTATAAATCATAGCGTTAGGTCAAAAGCAAGAAAGTTCCAAGCATGCAGGTATTAGATCCACACACAGTGTTTTCCTTTCAGTTTCATATGACTTTTGGTAGGTTTGAGAAACACAGCATGCCACCTCATACGGCCATACAGAGAATGGCTATAACATTGCTGCAGGGGTTTTGTTTTAAGATGAAGTCTTATTATGTTGCTCAGGCTGGACTCAAATTCATGTTCAAGTAACAGGTCTCAGCCCCTTAAGTTGCTTACATTTCGGAATGGGTAGTTACTGAGTTGGTTTGTTTTTTCTTTTTGGAGACAAGGTCTCCCTATACAGCCGTGGCTGGCCTGCAGTTTGCTATCACACAGAAGACAGGCAGGCAGATATCTTAAGTTTGAGGCCAGTCTGGTCTACAGAGGTTCCAGGACAGCCAGGGCTACACAGAGAAACCCTATCCCTAAATCTGCCAACCTCACCCCGCGCCCCCGCTCCCGCAAAAAAAAAAAAAAAAAAAAAAAATCTAACAGACTCAAAGCAATTACACCACTGTGTCTATCTTTCCTCAAATCCTCTGGTGACCCGGTCCTTCTTATGGCTTTTAGTCTGTCTTCAAATGTCGCCCCTCCGCAGATGCATTTCTAGTCCAACTAACTTAAAACAGGCCTTTGCCTTTCCTCATCACAGCCTCTTATTTCCTAAGTTTAACTTTGTTTTGATATTAGAGAGACAGGGTTTCTCTGTATACCCCTGGCTGTCCTGGAACTCACTCTGTAGACCAGGCTGGCCCCAAATTCAGAAATCTGCCTGCGTCTGCCTCCTAAGTGCTAGAAGCGCCACCACCGTAGAGCTCCTACAAAGCTACTTAAACCACCAGCTGTACTTGTTTAGAGTATCAACAGGCTCCACAATAAGACTGTAAGCTGCGTGTCTTGAATACATTTTTCTTCACAGTAAAACTGTCAAGGGGTAATAGTACTAAAAATAACTATTTACTGAGAGAACCGCAGAAAGTGAGACGGTAGATGGGAAATGAATAGGCATTGCAGACAGGCTTCTTTCTAGGAAAGGCGATAGAAAGGAGGCGGGAGACGCTGCAGAGGGAAAAGTTTGGGTCCTTGAGAGGGAAGATGTAGAACCATGCATCCAGGCTACCCTTGACGTGTGGAACGGACAGAGGGACACAAACCACCCAGCGACCAACTCTTGGATTCATTTCAGACTCTCTTCAGATCCCGCACAGTCCGGCAACCTCCATCTGCACGACCCCAGCCCTCCGGCAGAGCCCACTAGGCGTCTGACTTACGCTTGCCTCCGAGCTATGAGCCGATGCATGGGAGTCGCCATCTTGGAGCGGCAGGAGTCCGCCGCACGGGATTTTGGGAAACTTGGACGGGTGGGCGGGCCCTTAAAAACCTTTGCGGTCCTGGGCGGGGCCGGACGAGCTCATCCCAACAGAGGCGACTGATGGACTCTAGCTGGTTTGTTGTCTCTAATGTGGGTGCTGTGTTCAGTATGAATAGGGCCTTGAAGGGTAATCTCAAACGAGGGATCTGTAATCTATATACAGTGGAATTGTGTAGTATTAAAAAATCCTGTAATCAGCCGGGTGGTGGTGGCGCACGCCTTTAATCCCAGCACTTGGAAGGCAGAGGCAGGCGGATTTCTGAATTCGAGGCCAGCCTGGTCTACAGAGTGAGTTCCAGGACAGCCAAGGCTACACAGAGAAACCCTGTCTCGAAAAAAACCAAAACAAAACAAAACAAAAATCCTGTAATCCCTGCATTTTGGAGGCTGAGGCAAGAGGATTGCTATGTAGCTCAAAAACAAAACAAAACAATGACAACAACAAAAAAGCCAGGGAGTTATGGCCCACATCTTTAATTCCAACACTTGCTGGGATTCACGGGCAGCCTCGTTTACACAGCGAGTTCCAGGAAAACCAAAGTTGCACACGGAAACTCTGTCTCAAAAAACAAAACACCAAAACCCACAAGAAATTACAGGTGTCAATCATGATGACTGGATCATTCTGTTTTGTTTTTCCCCTTCAAAGATCTGTGTAGTGAAATTTTAATCCAGCAACATGCTCTGGAAAGAGATCTTAACTGGCTGGAATACGGACATGGGTTCCAGGCCAGCATGGTACAGAGCAAGTTTCAGGTAAAAAAAAAATTAGTTCTAGGTGTGGTGGCACAAGCCTTTAATCCCAGCATTCAGGAGACCGAGGCATGCAGATCTCTGAGTTCTAGTCAGTTTGTTGAGTCAGTGGCTTAAGAGAGTAGGAGGGATTGGGGAAAAAGGAGACAAAGAGGTAGTGAGCAGTTTTATCAGGATAGTTTCACAGAGACAGGTTGCAAGTGAAGACAGACTGAGCCAGAGAGAGAAGGACCAGAAGATTAGAACCGATTGCTAGAGTTAGTGTGAGGCCAAGCAGAGCAATTCTGTCAGAAGATGAGAGAAGCAAGTTAATCCGTCACCTCAGAGAGGAGTTTAGGCTGAACCAACCAGCCAGAGTTCAGAAAGAACTAGAAAGGATGAGTTAAACCTCTGAGATGACAATTACATCTAGTGAATAAAAGATACACTTACAGCTCTGTTTGGACCAGTATTTGTCTCACTGTTAGTATTTATTTATTAGATCTCTTTTTTTAAAATGTGTATGGATGTTTTGTCTGCATGTATGTATGTGCTTGTGCATCATACGTGCATGGCCGGTGCTGAGGGGGGCAAAGTAGGTGACCTGCAACTGGAATTATGGATGATGTGCAGAGAACTGAACGCACATCTTCTGCAGGAGCAGCAGCAAGTGCTCTTAACCATTGGCTCAGCTCTCGGCCCCCTTTTTCTTTTCTTTTTTTTATTTTTTTATTTTTAAAGATAACATCTTTGATTTTTCCAAGCTGGCCAGAAACTTAGCTCAGACTAGTCTAATTCCCAAGTTATGACACAAGTTTCTAACCTCAGGATTCAGGATGTAGAGAAAGGAGGACACGGAGGTCAAGGTTAACCGGGGCTATATAGCAAATCCGAGGCCAGCCTGGTCTACATGAGACCTTGTATTAACACAAAGCTTTTTAAAAAGAAAAAAAAAAAAAAAGACTTTGAAATTCTGCTGCCAGCCGGGCGGTGGTGGCGCACGCCTTTAATCCCAGCACTTGGGAGGCAGAGGCAGGCAGATTTCTGAGTTCGAGGCCAGCCTGGTCTACAGAGTGAGTTCCAGGACAGCCCGGGCTACACAGAGAAACCCTGTCTCGAAAAACCAAAAAAAAAAAAAAAAAAAAAAGAAATTCTGCTGCCTTCATCACTGTCTCATTATTTTGAGTTTAAGTCATTTTTATATCTACAAAACCAAATCACTATTCATTATTCCCTCCCTCACCTCATACTTGACTTACTGCTTTTAGGTGTTTGTTTTCCTAGATAAAAATTTTTTTTTTAACTTTTAATTGATTCTTTGTGGGTTTCACATCATGCATCCAGGCCTGCTCATCTCCCAGTCCCCTCTTATCTGCCCTTCTTGCAACCTTCCCCCTCCAGATGAATTTCTTGAGTGAAAGTTCGGGGCTTGAGATGTAGCTCAGTGGTCGAGTTTTTACCCAGTACGTATAAAGCCCTGGCTTCCTCTGCCTAGCAACACACACACATTACACAAACGCTCGTATGGTACACACACACACACACACACACACACACACTACAGTATAAAACTTTCAAGGTTCCTACAAAATAATTGTGATGGTTTGAAAAGGAATGTCCCCCAAAGACATATGTATGAACGCTGGCCCATAGGGAGTGGCACTATTAGGAGGCGTGCCCTTGCTGATGCAGGTGTGGCCTTGTTGGAGGAAATGTGTCACGGTGGAGGTGGGCTTTGAGGTCTCTTTTGTTTAAGGTAGGCCTAGTGTGCCAGTCTCCTTCTGCTGCTTGTGGATCAAGTGTAAGAACCCTCAGCTCCTTCCCCAGCACCATGTCTGCCTGCCTACCACCATGCTTCCCACAGTGATGATAAGGGATTAAACCTCTGAAACTCTAAGCCGGCCCCAACGAAATGTTTTCCTTTATAAGAGTTGCTGTGGTCATGGTGTCTTTTCATAGCAATACAAACCCCAACTAATATTAACAATAATATAAAGATTTTTCTATCCTAGAACTCACTATGTAGATCAGTTTGGCCTCAAAATCCTACAGGTCTGCCTGCCTCTGCCTCTTGAGTACTGGGAGAGGTA
Source organism: Mastomys natalensis (assembly GCA_021653895.1). Taxonomy (NCBI): domain Eukaryota; kingdom Metazoa; phylum Chordata; class Mammalia; order Rodentia; family Muridae; genus Mastomys; species Mastomys natalensis. The sequence continues at coordinate 864,290 of JAJTUV010000625.1, read as the reverse complement.
TGTGCCACTACACCCTGATCTTATTAGATAATTTCTAAAAAGTGTTTTATTTATTTATTGATTGTGCGTGTACATGTGTGAACTCAAGTGTGCCTTGCCACTTGTGTGGATATCAGAGTACAATTTACTGTAGGCATTTCTCTCCTTCCACCCCGTGAGTTCCAGGGATTAAACTCTGGTTGTCCAACTTGGCTATGAGCAGCTTTGCCCACTGAATCATCTAGCCCTTCCCTGTTAGCCAATTTTAAAAGGATTTCTATTAGAGCAAGTATGACAATGCAAGAGACAGAATGATGTAAAATAAATAGGAAAGAGAAGGCAGGCAGATGATTTTGTTGTAATATTTGGGTTGTACAGTTTGGAAAGACTATGAAAATTAACTAAGAACCCTCCTAGACAGTTTAGCCTAGAGGTTAACCACACATGTATTCAAACACAATAATTATGTGTATTCTCAGGGGGAAGACTAACCCAATGTAGCTGTTTTCCAGAGCTTTGGTCCAGAAGAACAAGGCTAAATTTTGAATACCATGATTTTGTAAATACTGCTGAAAAAAAAAAATTAAAAGCCCATGAAGATGCTACCAACAATTTTTATGTAGCATGAGTGAATACTTAACTAGACATAAAGCTGACTATTTCTTTATTCTGGGGTGGGCTTCTAATGCATATTCTGGTTTTATAAGATGCTTTAATAAGGGCTGGAGAGATGGCTCAGTGGTTAAGAGCACCGACTGCTCTTCCAGAGGTCCTGAGTTCGATTCCCAGCAACCACATGGTGGCTCACAACCATCCGTAATGAGATCCGATGCATAGTCTTCTGATGTCTCTGAAGACAGCTACAGTGTACTCATATAGATAAAAATAAATAAATAATTATTTTTAAAATAGATGCCTTAATAAAAACAGAGAGAGAATGGAAAGGCCTGGGGTACAGGTAGTTGTGTCTCTGGCCTACTTATTACATATTCCCATGGTTACAATGAAAGATGAACAGAAAAAAAAGGCTAGTTTTTGTTGTTGTTATTTTGGTTTGGTTTTAATTTAATTTTTACATAGGGTCTCATAAAGTCCATGCTGGTCTGGCACTTGCCGTGTCACTGAGGATGACCCTGATTTCTGCTCCTCCTCCCTTCCTCCTAAATGTTGGGATTTTGAATTAGAGTTATGGCCACTGTGGCTGGTTTTAGGAGGTCTTCTTGAGAGGTAAATAATGTGGTCACAGAGAGCCCCATAAGTAAGAACGCCCCATACCTTATTTGATATTATGCTACCTTTTGTCATTCTCTTTGTTTTGTTTTGTTTTTAGCTGTTTTGTTTTTGAGACAGCATCACTCTACATAGCCCTGGCTATCCTGGAACTTACTATGTAGACTAGGCTAGTTTCAAACATGCACAGATCTGCCTTCCTCTGCCTCCAGAGTGCTGGGATTAAAGCATGTACCACCACCCACACCTCAACATTCATACTTTTTTGCTTTGTTTTGAGAAGAAGTTACTTTGTGTAGCACTGGGTATTTTGGAACTCAATCTGTAGACCAGGCTGGCCTCAAATTTACAGAGATCTGTCTGTCTTTGCCTCCCAAATGCCGAAGGAGGCATTGCATTTGACTTTTTTTTTTTGTTTTGTTTTGTTTTGTTTTTTCAAGACAGGGTTTCTCTCTGTAGCCGGGCTGTCCTGGAACTCACTCTGTAGACCAGGCTGGCCTCGAACTCAGAAATCCGCCTGCCTCTGCCTCCCAAGTGCTGGGATTAAAGGCATGAGCCACTACCGCCTGGCATTGACTTTTGCAGTCCCTACAAGTTATATAGCCATTCCTAATACTGAGAAGTTTCTGGATGACCCTATGAGATCCTGAACACAATGTAAACCATAAGGATCAGAAGAAGGTGATAGGCCCAGCAGATAAAGACTCTTGCTGCCTAAAGACCTGAGTTCAATTTCCAGATCCTATGTGGTAAAAGAAGAGCACTAACTTCTAGAGTTCACAGCTAACCTCTTCCCTTGAGGTTCATAGGATGGTTTTTAAATGGCTTTTTTGACCCTTTTATTCTTTTATACAACTAGTTAACAGTAACTTCAAGAAACCTCAGCGATGTAACTGGTAAAACTGACTCTTAAGACCAAATCAAACATCTGTGTGACATCACTTGTGCCTTTTTATAGCAGTAGAAAAGACGCTGGTTAAACAGTGGAGACTAGAGCAGGCTGGACATTTGTTTTTGTAAAGAGCAGTGGCCACAGGCTAGGGAGAATTCTTAAAGGCTAAAGACACTTGCCAACAAGCCTGACCTGAGTTTGACCCCTGCACCATATGGTGGAAGGAGAGATTTGACTCCTACAAATTGGTCTCTAACCTCCACCAGCACACCATGATACTTGTACTTACATGTAAACAAAAATATAAAAACATTAAATAAATAAAGTAAAATAACACAAATAAAGTTTGTTTGTGCAAATAAATAAAAATTTAATTAATGAATTGTACTGGTTGGTTTTGTGTCAACTTGACACAAGCTAGAGTCATCATAGAGGAGGAAACCTCAGCTGAGAAAATGTCCCCATGAGATCCAGCTGTAAGGCATTTTCTTGAGGCTGGCTCTCAATTAGATCCAGCTGGCTTCAAGCTCTGCTTGAGAGAAGGCCTAGTCCATTGCAGTTGGTGCCATCCCTGAGCTGGTCATCCTGGGTTCTATAAGAAAGCAGGCTGATTAACCCAGTAAGCAGCATACTTCATGGCCTCTGTATTAGCTCCTGCCTCCAGGTTTTTGTCCTGTGGGAGTCCCTATCCTGGCTTTCTTTGGTGATGAACAGCAATGTGGAAGTGTAAGCTGAAGCTCTTTTCTCCCCAATTTGCTTTTGGTCATGGTGTTTCCTTATAGCAATAGAAACCCTAACTAGGAGTTCAATTAATTAATTTTAAAGCGGTGGCAGGCAAAAGGAATATGGATAGATATCCTGGGCCTTAGGGTATGGATGAGGCTCTCTGGGCTTAAGAGGTCAGAATGGGACCTGAAACTCCTGGAGTGCAGTGACATCTTGTTTTAACCACTTCCCTTCCTTCCTTATCTTATTTGAGACAGTGTCTCACTCTGTATCTCCCCCTGGCCTGGAACTCATAGAAATCTGTGTGTTTCTGCTTCCTGGGTGCTGGATTAAAGGCATGCACCATGCTGGGCTTTCTACTTTCTAAGAGAGCCTTGGAAGCAAAATACACAGAAGGTGGTAACCAAGTCTCTCATCTTCAGATGCAGCTGCTCATGCTCCTCAGCGTCCTTAAATTATACTGCAGCCCTCTGCTGTGAGGCATTGCACAGAGTGAGTGAGCAAAAGGCTTTCTGAGCGTGAGTTCAGGATGGGCTTGTTTACAGAGCCAGGATGATGGCACAGGTCTGAAAAGATTAGGAATCCATGGTCATCTTTGAATGCATAATGAGCTTGAGGCCAGCTGGAACTAATTGAGCCTCAGTCTCAAAAAACAAAACCCACAAAGATAGATAATAAATAGCTCTGCAAGGGAGCTTGTCTGCAGTAATAGAGAAAGAACTTGACATGCCAAAGAAACAGAAATAGATCTTCCTAAACTTGGCTGTCCTGTCCTTTGATTGTTAATTATCACAACTTCCTTACAATAAATTAATTCTCCCTTCTTTCTTTTGTTTTTTTGAGACAAGGATATGCATAGTCCAGACTGGTTTCCAATTCTCTGCACAGAATAACCTTGAAATTCTGAATCTCTTTCCTCCACGTCTGTGCTAAGATTACGTTTATCAACTATGATTTTAAATTCATTTGGTGCTAGGGATTGAACCGAGGGCTTCTTGCATGCTAGTCTTGCATTTGACCAAATGAGCTATGTGTCCAGCCCAGTTCTTTTGTTGTTTTGTTTTGTTTTCTTAAAGAAAAAAAAAATGGAGAAGTAGCCCTAGCTAGCCTGGAACCCCTGTATGAACCAGAGTAGTCTTGAACTCACAGATATCTGCCTGTGTCTGCCTCCTGAGTACTGAGATTAAAGGTATGCACCATTTTTTCTTTTGGAAACAGAGTTTAGGTTGGTAGACCAGGCTTGCTTTGGACTGTCAATCATCCTGTAGTGAGGCATGAGGTTCCATTAGTAACAGGTCTCTGAAATGTGGAAAAGTATAGAAACGTGCCAAGAGAAAAATGCTGTCCAACACATCCAAGGAGACACATTCCATGCTGGGAGAGGAACTTCCTGCAGAATCTCTGTGTGAGAAATGACAAGGGCAGAGAGCTGACGCCGTGCAGCAAAGGCTCCCCAGTCAAACCGCTTCATCTGGCATTCAGAAGAGGAAACCAGCTGAACAGAGGGGAAGCCCCTACTGACTCTTCCTGACAAGGACAACCAACTCTGTACTCCTCATCCAAGTCAGGGATGTGATGCTCATTGAAGTGTGTGTGAAAGTCCCACATCTTGTTCCCAGTTTTGTACTACACTGGTCACTCACTTGGAGGCAATGAGCCTGGGAATCTCATGACTTTATTCTAATTGGCATCTCTGTGACTGTTTGTTTGTTTGTTTTTTGAGATAGGATCTCTCTAAATATCATGGCTGTCCGGGAACTCACGGTATAGACCAAGTTAACTTCAAATTCACAGAGATCTGCCTGCCTCTGCCTCCTAAGTGCTGAGATTAAAAGTGTGCACCACGTGTCCAGCTGTGACGGTTTTTCTTTTAAAAAACAAAACAAAACCTCAGGCTATAGAGATGGCTTAGCAGTTAAGAGTATTTTCCACCCTAGCCGAAGACCTGGGTTTGGTTCCCAGCATCCATGTGGTGGCCAACAACCTCCTGTAACTCTATATGCAAGACTTGCAACCCCTCTACTGGACTTCTGCAAGCATGTGATACAGGCAAAATAGTCATACAAATAAAATCTCTTTTTTATCGTAACTTTGTTTTTGGAGAAATTAGTTTAGGGGAATATCATATTATTTTCCACTCTAGATAGATTTCTGAAGCTCTGCAAACTCTAGATGGGCAAGGACCTCCTAATATGACTCAGTGGTAGAGCCCTCGCCTAGCATGTGCTAGGCCTGGGGTTCATAGAGGAGCTTACCAGTGTAGTCTCAAACTGGCTTGGGATAGTTAACACATTCTTCTTCTTTAGTAGCTATTAGCAACTTAGCTGTTTTGTACTCAGGAGGAGTCTCAGTCAGGCAGCCAGACAGGAAATATTTATCTTCAAGTCTAGCCAGTTCCAAGAGAACAAATAGTTCAGCTAATGGTTTACACAGTTTATGAGACAAGGAAAGGGAATTTGGAGTGTCTGTGTCTAGTCTGACACAAGTCAATGGAGCGCCAGGGCAGGCTGACCTAATCATGAGGAAGAGCTTGTGTATGCAATAAGCTGGAGGCCTTTCCTGTCAAATGCTGGTGTGTGTGTGGTGTCTGTGTGTGTGTGTGTTTTCAGATAAGAGTCTCACTATGCAACCCTGGTTGGCCTGGGACTCACTTCTAGATTAGGTTGTCCTTGAACTCCCAGACCTCTTTACCTCCCACTCTCAAATGCTAGGGTTACAGGTATGAGTCATCATATACTTGTTTTTACGCTTGGGTTTTCGAGACAGCCTCTTTCTACGTATCCTTGGGTGTCATGGAACTCACTAATGTAAACCAGGCTAGCCTCTCAATCACGGAGGTCTGACTGCCTCTGTCTCTGGAGTGCTGGGATTAGAGACGAAGTCTGCCATGCCCAGCTAACATACTTGATTTTTTTATTTTATTTTTTTATCAATTATTTTATTGTTTCCTTTTTTGGTTTTATTTTTCATTTAAATTATTTTTATTTGTATGGGTGTTTTGCCTTAATGTATGTTTGTGCACATGTGTGCACAATGCTTTTAGAGACCAGAAAACCGTTGTTGCATCCTCTGGGACTGAGGTTATAGACAGTTGCCAACCATTCTTCAGGTGCTTGGAGTGGAGCCCTGGTCCTTTGGAAGAGTAGCGGTGCTCTTAAGTGCTGACCCATCTCTCCAGTCCTGCCTTTGTTTACTTTGAAGATTTATAATTAATTAGCTAATTCATTTTGAGTAGAGAGAATATAGATTTATTAAGGAAAAGTGAGAAGAAATTCCCAAGAGTAGAAGGGGCTCCAAGGGAGGAATAACTTATTTTGAAATGGGCATAGAATCTAGCTCTGGTTGACCTTGAGCAATATTTCTGCCTGAAGTGCTGGGTTCATAGAAGTGAACCTGAAGCCCTGGCTTTTTTTTTTTTTTTTTTTTTTAAGACAGGGCATTTATGCTGACTTTAAATTCAGCACACAGCTGAAGATTTGCTGCCATGCCTAACTTTTTTTTTTTTTGGTTTTTCGAGACAGGGTTTCTCTGTATAGCCCTGGCTGTCCTGGAACTCACTCTGTAGACCAGGCTGGCCTCGAACTCAGAAATCCGCCTGCCTCTGGCTCCCAAGTGCTGGGATTAAAGGCGTGCACCACCACCGCCCGGCCATGCCTAACTTTTAAAAGTTTGTTTTCTCATTTATTATTTTAAAACACTAAGTTTATATACAAATCAAACCTTCCTCCTCTTCTTCTTCTTCCTCTTCTTTTTCTGAGCTTGGTAGCATTCGACTGTGACCCAGAATTTAGAGGGTAGAGGCAGAAAAATTATCAGTTCAAGGCCATCTTCAGGAACCTGTGAGTGAATGAAAGAGAGAGAGAGAGAAAGAGAGAGAGAGAGAGGGAGAGAGAGAGGGGAAGAGAGAAGTATGAAAAGGGAACCTGTTGCAACAGAAAATCCTAATTTAAGTTTAGGGCCTCTGCCCCACCCTCACGCCAGCATTTTCATGGTCAGTTTCCTTAGGCGTCTACTTCTGTCCCTCTCATCCAGATAGGAAGCTAGATCCTTCTTTGCTGTGCTCACAAATCCAAGCACCTCATGGTTTTTATTTCGGGCTGCAGGGAAAGGCAGACGCCATCCCCTACTCCGTGCTTCTGAGTCTCAGTGTCCTTCTTTACTTCCTCTCCAATCAAGTCTTCTCTACTCCTTCCCAGGCCTCGCTGGACTCATCACCTCTGACACTCCCTAAGACCTTAGGAAAGTCTGTCTCCATCCCATCCCATGCTTTTTCAAGGCCTGCCCAGGCCTGTCTAGATTCCTTAGCTAGCAGGAAACCTGTGCACACCCTTTCCCTTCTTAAAGTAACTGTCACACATTTTTGGGGTGTTTTCTTCTACCTCTTGTAGCTCACCCTGTACCCCAGTTACACTTGATCAAACCAGCTTAACTCATTAAGTTGATGAATCATATTCTCTCACTGGAACTCACTTGTTTTTGTTGGTTGGGGAAAGGCAAAGATTTACATTTTTTGCACTTTTCATACCAAGTTCCAGGCGCAGGTCTCCGATTTCCATGCTTATTTAGAGCTGGTCCTGCACACACTTTGAGAACCAAGGAGAAGCCAATGCATAGGATGAGGGGAAAGGGGGCCACACCAGGGGGTGAAGTAGGAGTGATGGTGAGGAAAGAGTGAACACAAATGTGTGTGGTGGGGATAGTGGTGCAGGTTTATTTATAAAGAGATAACTAGCCAGCATGGTGCTTCAATCCCAGCACTCTGGAGGCAGAGGCAGGTGGATCTCTGTAAATTCAAGGCTAGCCCGGTCTACAGAGTGAGTTCCATGACAGCCAGGAAAGAAACACAAAGAAACTCAGTCTTGAAACAAAACAAGTAGTCGATTCCAAAGTTTCTGGTTGCTCGTGGTGATCTATAGCTGCAATCTCAATGTTCATTAGGCTCCAGCCGGAGAATGATGAGTTTGTGGTCAGCCTGAGCTACATAGAAAGTATGACATAAAGAGAGCTGGTGAGACGGCTCCTGCTGCCCACCTTAATGACTTTTGTTTGATCTCCAGAATCCACAGGATAGAAGGTGACCACCTTTTCTCAGAGGATTTCTTCTAACCTCCTTATGATCACTACTCACTAAAGAAAGGCAATTAGCATGGAAGGCTGGGTGTGGCACTGCACACTAGTAATCCCATTACTACAAGTTCTAAGCCTGAGGTATGTGAAAACTGCAAACCAGTGAGAGCTTAGTCTTCTGTCTCCTTAAGATTGGGCTGTAGGCAAGTCGGCTGAGCCTTTTATTTAGTGATTAATGTGGGTGGGGCCTCCTTTGGGTTGTTGGTTCTGGATTCTGTAAGAAAGCATGCTAATCTGGGTGTGAAGGCATAGTCTTTAGTTGTAGCATTTTGAGACAGAGGCAGACATATCTCTGAAAGTTCAAGGCCAATCTGATCTACATATCAAAACTCAGGACAGCCGGTCGTGGCGCACGCCTTTAATCCCAGCACTTGGGAGGCAGAGGCAGGAGGATTTCTGAGTTCGTGGTCAGCCTGGACTACAGAGTGAGTTCCAGGATAACCAGGACTACACAGAGAAACCCTGTCTCGAAAAACCAAAAAAAGGAAAAAAATAAAAAACAAACCTCAGGACAGCCAAAACTACATAGACTTTGTAGTTTTGCTTTTTTGTCATAGCAGTAGTAATCATGACAAAAACAACCTTATTATAAAAACTAACAGGCTGGGTTTGTGGTACATGCCTTTATTCTCAGCACTCTAGAAGCAAAGACTGGTGTATCTCTATGAGCTTGCAATTCAACCAATGGGTCTATTACAGCCTGGAATTCCTTTACTTTCTTTATTCAGAGTTGGTGATCCACTCTTATTGAGCACAGGGCATATGGAATCTTGATGCTAGAGAAAATGTTAAGGGTCTGTCTACCTACTCCCTTGGGAGACCAATAATTGCTCCTAAAAAAATTAGTTTTTCATTTTAAAACAAGTGTATGTCCTCCTGTGTGTGTGTGTGCAGGGAAGTTAAAAGACAACTTGTTGGAGTTAGTTTTCTCTTTTCATCAAGTAGGCCCCAGGATTCAGTTAAAAGTGTCAAGCTAGGTGGCAAGTACCTTTACTCCACGGAGCCACCACTGTCCTTAGTGAATGCCTATTGTTGACATGGATATGGCCCTGTTAAATATCCCAGTGGCTCAGACCCATTGTTAGTTAGCAGAGTCCTCCCTGGGTCAGGCTCTAGAGCTGTTAAAGCCTTCCTCTGGATATGATGTGGTTAAGTGTTGACAGCATGTACAGAAAGCAGTTCCTTCCGTATGCCCAGCGATGGAATCACCCACACTAGGTTGGGCTGTCCTACCTCAATTAGCTCTTAAGAAAAAGTCACAGCTAAACTGATCTGAACAACTATTCTCTTGAGGTTCCTTTGTTTCAAGTGACTCTAGGTTTTGTGTCAAGTTGACAACCGAAGCATGACACTTTCAAGATAAAAAATAAATACTTAAAATTTTTTATTTGTGTGTATGTCTATGTGTGTGTATGCCCCATATGTGCAGGAGCCCATTGAGACCAAAAGAGAGTTGCTGAACCTCTTAGAAGTATAGCTACATGTGCTTGTAAGCTATTAAAGGTGGGTGTGTGGGAACTGAACTCAGGACCTCTGGAAGAGCAGCAAGTGCTCTTAACCACTGAGCCAACTCTTCAGCCCTCCCCTTTGCTCCCAAATAAACAAACCTTGGACATTGACTGAAATGGCATAAATAAATATCTATTTTTAGTGGACTACAAAGTATTCCTAAAAGACAATTATCTGTGTTTGTCTGTTGTGTCTGTGTGTCTATGTGTCAGTTTTACTGACTGGTTTTGAACTTGCTATAAAGCTGGGAATGACCTTGAACTTCTGATCCTCCAGCCGCCACAGTCCGAAACTCTGGAATCCCAGGTCTGTGCCTCCACCCCAGCTTCAGTTACCTATTTCTGAAGAAAAATGACTCTATCACATTTCCTCTCTTTGCTGGATAGCTTCTTGAGTTTATTTATTTTTCAAAGCATTTCAAGCATTGCACTTTTTACTTTGCAGTATCTCTGTAGTAGAAGCTGCCTTTGGATTCTGTTTGTTTTCTGTTTGAGGCTTTGCTTTTGACTTGCAGGAAGACTCCCACGGAACTCAGCTTGTCATCTCTGGCCCGGTGTTTCTGTTCCTGCCTTTAGCTACAACTGGATTTCTGTGCCATTCCCTAGAGACCAAGTTAGGGCGTGCACTGCTGCTGTCCAAGTGTCAAACTGCAAGCATCTGGGATATATTTAGATTTTGAACTCACACTGCATTTGCACATTAGCAGATGACAACAAGAAAATAAATGGTCTCCCTTTGATTGTGAAGCAATGTCTGGGCTGAGAGCCATGTGAACTTGCTGCTAGTCCACATAGCTCTGATCCTGTATCAGATTACAGGCTCTCTGACTTGCCACCCTCCCCCCTCTCTCCCCCAACGCTAGGGATTAGACTTGTGTTCCTCCTACAAGCTGGTAAATGTTCTATCACTGAAGAATACCTAGGTCCCTTCTCACACTTTGAGAGAAATTCTGGAAGTGAATCTATTACAAGGGTCACAAGGCCTTAAAATCATTGTTACTAATCAAGAACCAAAGAGTGCTGCCTTCTGAGATAAGAGGACTGTGGTTTGGCCAGATGGAAACCAGCCCAGGATATGCTGAATACTGATTAATCTGAGCATCAAAATTAAAAATGGCCCAGAAACTTTAAAATGTAGAAATTAGATAGTGGCTGCTGCTGGGGTTGGGGGTAGCTGGAGTGAGCAGGTTCTGCTGTCAGCTGACAAGGCCAAGAGACAGGACTCAGGCGTCGAGTTGGAATGTCAGCTGCTGGAGATGGAAGAAGGCCCAGCCTGGGGCTGATTGAGGCAAGGATGGATAAAGAGATTGTGACTCATACCAGGAAAATTATTGGTGATCAAAGGGCTTAGAGTTAAATGGATCCTATCAGCTTATAAGGCCTGTAGAAGTCTGTGTAAAGTTCACCTGGCATTTTAGGATCATAAAGAGGCAAAGAACTGAGACTGCTAATGACACTACAGAGTAGATGTGTAGGAGGAGCAGCCTGAATAAGGGCAAGAGTGAGTGGCTTTGGGGTCCCAGGCTGGACTGGAATTTACCATGTAGCCTAAGGTGCCCTCAAACTCACTCTCTTTCTCAGCCTCTGAAAGTGCTGGGTTACAGGTGTGGGCTACCACGTCCAGCTTGGAGTTCTGGAATTTAAGAACAGGGAGTTGCTTTGACTGAAGCCCATTGTTCACACACTGTGAGATGGGGAGGCCATGATACACAGTGCTGCTAAGGCAGTAGACAGTTTGAGTTGAATAATGACCTAAGGATGTCACTGGTATGGGATGGAATTGAACCATAGGGTTTGTTGTTGTTGTTGTTGTGTGGTGGTGGTGGTGGTGTAGTAGTAGTAGTAGTAGTAGTGTGTGTTTTATGTAACACAGGCTGGTCTCAAACTATGTAGTGGATGACAACCCTGTAGTAGGCTTATGAATGCAACATCAGGAGTTTATGTAGTACTTGGGCATAGGACTCACAGCTTTGTGCATGCCTCATAAACACTGTAGCAACTGAACCGTACCCTCAGCCCAGTGTTTATATCAGAAAAGCATAACAGGAAACTGCTGCAGTGAAAACAGATGAGAACTAAACTCTGCTCAATCACCTTTTCTCAGCCTGCCTGTCTTTGTTGTTTGCTTAGACAGAATCTTCTATAGGTCCCAGGCTGGACTGGAATTTACCATGTAGCCTAAGCTGCCCTCAAACTCACTCTCTTTCTCAGCCTCTGAAAGTGCTGGGTTACAGGTGTGGGCTACCACTTCCAGCTTGGAGTTCTGGAATTTAAGAACAGGGAGTTGCTTTGACTGAAGCCCATTGTTCACACACTGTGAGATGGGGGAGGCCAGGAGGATATGTTACTCAAGCATGGAGCTACATCAGGACACTAGTGATTGGCAGAAGGCCAAGGATTCCAGTGTCCACGTCTCTTGATGGGTATCTTATGAATGCTATATGTTTAAAAATAAACAAGCACTGTTTTGATTAATTAGAACTAAATTTAACCAGAACTAAGCTGAACCAGAGAAAAACACCAGATAGCTTCCTGTTTCTAAAATGTTCAGGATGCTTGCTGGATGAAAACCTGTGTGCTGACATGAGTTTTCACACAGCCTCCAACACCACACGTCCCGGAAGCTCCACGGCTGTGCAGTTGAGACTCTGGGAACCTGCCATTCAGATTCTTCACAATTCTCAAATAACTTTTTTGACTTTGTGTATTTAAATATCCCAGAATAGACTCTTGAGCTATAAGTTTGATGATCCAGGAAACTATTTTTGGCAGGATGAGTACTCTGTGACTGATTTATTTTATTTGAAAAAGACAAATTGTTAAGAAGATAAAGCTATGGGCTTTTTTTTTTTTTTTAAAGGCAGGGTTTCTCTGTGTAACAGCCCTGATTGTCCTCAATTTGTAGACCAGAATGGCCTTGAACTCACAGAGTTCTTCCTGAGTGCTGGGATTAAAGATGTGCACTACTATGCCCAGCTTGGACTGTGACATTCTAAATGGAAAAGAACAGTAGGGCCAACAGGAAATGTTGGGTACAAAGCTGTAATATATAAAAAAAAAAATTACAATTTTTAGTGGTTTAGCCAAAGGTTGGAGGAAGGCTTCCAAGAGAAGGCGGATAGAGAGTCTCTCTCAGTTTTTCTCCTTTAATTTTAATTTTAACAGAGCCTTACTCCGTAGCTTTGATTAATTGGACTGCAACTTACCATGTAGACCAGGCTGGCCTTGAATTCACAAAACTCTTCCTTGCCTCTGCCTCCCAAGTGCTGGAATTAAACATCTCTGCTACCAGGAGAAGGTCATTAAATCTTTCAGGTTGTTAGGACACTGGGCTAGGCAGCCTGGACTCTGCCCATCACTTGATAACTCAGATGAAGCAGGACTCTGTCTGTCATAAGCAAAACCTACAGTCACAGGGGCTCTCATCTCCTCCTACAGGCAGGACAAAACTCAGGAGGGACAATCAAGGCCAACCTTTAAAAAGGTTAGCTGATTTTATTTTTTTGAGGTGTTTTTTGCTATGTTTTTTTTTTTTTTTTTTTGGTTTTTCAGACAGGGTTTCTCTGTGTAGCCCAGGCTGTCCTGGAACTCACTCTGTAGACCAGGCTGGCCTCGAACTCAGAAATCCGCCTGCCTCTGCCTCCCAAGTGCTGGATTAAAGGCGTGGGTCACCACCTCCCAGCTGTCTTTCAAGGAAACTTTTTGCTTAGCTTTCCAAATAATTGGACCAATAGGTATATAATACCATCCACACTGACTTCCTCAAACCTCTAAAAATTGTGATACAAAGTATGTAACATGGTTGGAAAGAATACTCAGTGGTTAAAAACACTGGCCACTCTTCCAGAGGACCATTGTTTGATTTCCAGCACCCATAAGACAACTCACAATCATCTCTAACTCCAGTTCTGGAAATCTGACACCCTCCCTTGGTCTCTGCAGGCACAACTGCATATACATAAATGCAGGTAAAACACTCATACACAACAAATAATTTGAAAAAAAAAATGTAGGGGCTGGAGGGATTGCTCTGCTGTTAAGAATTCTTTTTTTTTTTTGTTTTTTTTCGAGACAGGGTTTCTCTGTGTAGCCCAGGCTGTCCTGGAACTCACTCTGTAGACCAGGCTGGCCTCGAACTCAGAAATCCGCCTGCCTCTGCCTCCCAAGTGCTGGGATTAAAGGCGTGCGCCACCACCGCCGGCACTGTTAAGAATTCTTGTAGACCTGGGTTTGATTCCCAGAGCCCACATGGTAGCTCACAACTATCCCCAACGCCAGTTTCTTGGGATCCATCTTCTGACCTCTGAGAGTATCAGGCATACACATGGTACACAGACATAAATACAGGGAAAACACTCATACACATAAAGTAAAACTGAAAAAATTTAAGAAAAAAAAGTCTGTAATATACAACTTACCATTTTAGTCGGGTGGTGGCACATGCCTTTAATCTTAGCACTAGGGGGGCTAGCCTGGTCTACAGACTAGGTTCCAGGACAGCCAGGGCTATACAGAGAAACCCTGTCTCTGAACAACAACAACAACAACAACAAACCCAAACTCAAAACCAAAACAATCCCTTTCCCCTCCTCCCCCAAAAACCCAGAGTTTAAAACCAACCTGGGCCGGGCGGTGGTGGCGCACGCCTTTAATCCCAGCACTTGGGAGGCAGAGGCAGGCGGATTTCTGAGTTCGAGGCCAGCCTGGTCTACAGAGCGAGTTCCAGGACAGCCCCCGGACTACACAGAGAAACCCTGTCTCGAAAAAACCAAAAAAAAAAAAATAAAACCAACCTGGGCTACATGTGACCCTGCCTTAAGTTTTCACACCAGTGTCACCAGATATATTCACAAGGTTGCACCAACATTACTGAAATTTTCATCATAAGGGAAACTGTTCTGACACAGTAACTCTCCAGGTTCTCTAGTCACCAGTCTGTGGCAATCAGTAAGTATCCCCTTAGGCCATTCTGGGTTTGTCACAGAGTGGAGCCATGCACAATTTCTCCAGTGGAGTTCAGGTTCTTTCCTTTGTCATGTCTCAGTGTTCATCCATGTTGTTGCTTGTATCCATTTCATTTATTCTTTATTGTTTGTTTTGGCACAGGGTCTCACTGTGTAGATCTAGCTGGACTTGAACTCTCAGATATTTATCTGCCTCTGTCCCTGAGTGCTGGGATAAAAGATCTGTACTGTCACACCTGATTTAGTTTCATTCATTTTTTTTAAGGCTACAGATTTTAATACATGATTATTTATATATATGTGTGTGTATTTTACATATACAATATTTACATATACATGCATATACATATATTTACACACATATATACATATGTATACACACATATACACATACACATACACATATATCAGTCAAAAAATTCATTTACTGTGCAAAGCCCTTAGGTTCAAACCCCAATATTTACTAGACAACAACAACAAAAAAACCCCACTCAGCCGGGCGGTGGTGGCGCACGCCTTTAATCCCAGCACTTGGGAGGCAGAGGCAGGCGGATTTCTGAGTTCGAGGCCAGCCTGGTCTACAGAGTGAGTTCCAGGATAGCCCGGGCTACACAGAGAAACCCTGTCTCGAAAAACCAAAAAAAAAAAAAAAAACCCCACTCAGCCATTATTAGACATTCAGATTATTTTTACACTTATTTATTTATTTATTTATTTATTATTTATTTATTTATTTATGGGTATAGTTTTCTCTCATCTAAGTTGGCCTTGAATTTACTCTGTTATTCTAGGGCTGGCCTGGTCCTTCTGCCTCTACCTCTTGAGTGTGGGATTACAGGTATGTACATCTATGCTCTGATCCTTTTGGCTTTTGAATGTGCTGCTCTTTCTCTTCAAGGTTTCCTGTAGTCCAGGCTGTCCTTTAACTATGTAGCTGAGGTTAGTCTTGATCTCCTCCTGTTCCTATTGCCTCAGCTTTGTAACTGCTGGTATTTCAGGAGTGGGCCACTCTCCTTAGCTCACTCTTTTTATTTTCTAAAGGCATTTCTGGTATCTGTTTATAAAACCCTATTGCCCTTTCCAGTAGCCTCTGGTCATTGTCTTTATTCAAATGTGAGAACCTTCTGGTAATTGGCAAATTTAAAGGTGGTATCATATTGGCTACTAGAGAATGAAATACTTCCAGAGGCAGCAATAAATTCAGAAAGACTCCTCCTTCAAAGAAATGGTAAAGTGCTTTGTTTGCTTGGACATTAGCTTTTTGAGTGATTGCTCTTACTGAATCTGTTCTCTAGCAACACAAAACTTACTGTAGGCCAGGCATTGTAAGGGCTGGCCAAAAGACTCTGCAGGTGCTACCAAGCTTCCTGCCTGAGTTCAATCCCAGGAACCCACAGTTGTCCTCTGATCTCTACACGCATACCATGGCACATAGATAGACTGATAAATGCAATGAACATAAAAAGCCTTACTGTTCAAACCATGCTAAATAATGTATTGCTTGTTTTTCCCTCTACCACAGCCTTTTTCTTTTGTGGAAAGTCTTCCGAGTGCCACCGTTATGTGCCTATATCTCTCATTGTTAGATCAGGATCAATTGAGGTGATGTGGAAATAAAAGGGAAGACCAACCTCTCACAGCATCAGAATCATACCTTAATCTGAACAAATGAAGGACAGATTTTCCTCCTTGGGAGTGGAGACTGGATCGGGGCTCTGGAGGGTTGGGATTTTATAGGGCAGCAAAGGGAACTTTTGGGTGGGAAGATTTTTCTGCAGACCTATTTACTGCTTTCCCATATTCATACATTTTGGTGGAGTCCTTACTATGTTGGCATCTATACCAGGAGTCTGCCATGTTGATCACTGGTCTGGAGCCTTCCTGCTCCTGACTACCCAGTGGGAGTTTTTCAGGTGCTGAGGCCCTAGGCTATTAACTCTCACTCATTACCTTTGACTAGATCCCTTTGCTCCCTCCTAGTGATAATCTAGGGTGTGTGTGTGCGCGCGCGCGCGCGCGCGCGCATCCCTGTGTGGAAGTGCTGCACAAAGGCTTGAGGAGAGAACAGATATCCTCTGGTGCTCTCTGATGTAATTTTTTGAGGCAGGGTCTCTCTCTCAAACTTGAGCTTAAGTTTTTGGACTAGGCTGGTAGTTAGGGAGCCCCTCCATTTAACCTCTTGTCTTTGTCCTGCTAGGTTCTAGATGACAAGTGTGGTGGGATTTAAACTCCAGTCTTTATGGTTTCACAGCAAATATTAACTGCGGAGCCGTTTCCCGGCACAGTTTATTGTGTTGAAGTTTACACTGTTAGGCACCTTAAAAAAAAAAAAAAAGAGGTTACAAATAAGTGAAATTAAAAAAATTCTTACGATTTTGTGGTGTTGGGGGTCCAATCCGAGGCCTTGAGACTGCAAGTGTTCTAGCACTGTACTAGGTCCCCAGCCACAAAACAGCTGGAAACTGGGAGACTCAGGATTTTCCTTCTGCAATCTGTGTGGGTAGATTATCAGAAATGCTCTGAAGCTGGCCGCCTCTCCAGCTCTCAGCAACCGGCTAAAGTAGGGATCATTATCGTTTCAGATTCTTTAGCTTAAAGCAGGTATGGTGGGGCATGGCTGTAATCCCAACACTAAGGACAGAGACAGGTGCTTCAGAATTTCAAGGTCATCCTTGGAGACTGGCCTGCAGGAGATTTTGTCTTCTCCCCACCTACTCTATATAATACTATATAATACTAGCATTCACATAAACTTGACACTGGCCTTAGACCTTCCACTCCACGGAGCAAGTTATCTGGACCCTCGTGTCTAGCTCAGGGACAACATCTATGACTGAAAGGTCCCTCATCTGATCTAGGGACTTGAGTGGTTGAAGAGTGGATTACTCTTTTCTTCGTTAGCGCTTGTTTTTAACACTGAGTTTTATGCAGAGCCAAGTTGAAACTGCAGGATTAACTCGAGTTCACCGTGGGGCCTTAAAAAAAAAAAACTGCCGAGGGCCTGCGAAGTCACTGCCGGAAGTTCCTCCGCGGTGACGAGCACGGCGGAAGTGGGCGCAATGCAGCCCTCCGAAGTATTACTCCCCCTTGCCTAACTTCTGGATGGGAGGCGCACTGTAGTTCAATGCGGCTGTGTGGGCTTCTCCGCGCAGTCTCAGTTGACAACTTCGCGTCGGACCGCTTTCTTCCTCCCACTTCCTCTGCCGTTTCCTGTGCCAGGACGTGACGCAATACTTCGTCAGACGGGAGGAGCCTCAGGAGGAAAGGCGTCTGAGCCGGGCTCTCGCGAGAACATTTCGTTCCAGCGCAGTTCTCGCGCAGCAGCCTTGCTCCTGTCGCAACGGGAGCCTTCGAGATCTTCTCCGCCCCCGCTACCGGCGCCTCCTCTGCGGCCGTGGAGCCGGAGCCGGCCTGAGCGGTAGAGGCCCGTCTTTTTCAAGGACCCAAGCATCCTCGTGGAGGGTCGTCCGGCCTCGCCCGCCTAGCCGCGGTGCTCCATCAGCCCACGCGGCTCGCCCTCTCCACGCGCCAACCCCGCCGGGTTCTGTGTGCAGTGTCGGCGGCCGGCCCTGGGCCCGAGCCCGAGCAGTAGCCGGCGCCATGTCGGTGGTGGGCATAGACCTGGGCTTTCAGAGCTGCTATGTCGCTGTGGCCCGCGCCGGCGGCATCGAAACGATCGCTAACGAGTATAGCGACCGCTGCACGCCGTAAGTGTGGGCTTGGCTGGCGGGGTCGCCTCGCTTTCCAGTCGAGGGTCCGCAGGAGACCCCCGCCGAGGGCCGGGTCGCCCGCGGCTGCCACCTGCTTCGGAGCCTGGGCCTGTGCCAGGCACGAGGCCTTTCGCGCGGGCCAAACGAAGGCTTTGAGCCGGTACTCTGATCGGCGGAGGGCATGAGTAGGAACTGAAAGGGAAGGCGGGCCTGAGACCGTAGGATGGACCGCTCTCACCTCTCTTTTGGGGGCCGAGGAGTTAGGTCTGAAACTAGGCCCAGGGCTTGCTGAGCTTGTTGAACTCAATAGAGGTCCGAACTCTGCACACGGCGATCATTTAATAAAAGTTAACTTGCAGATTGTGGCCTCGGGACTGGGAAGCAGTCTGAGTCCCACGTGAGTGGGGGCGGGGTGGCGCCCGGAAGATGTGGAGTCTGAGTACGCATCGCTCAGGCCATCCCCCACCACCCCGGCAGCTCTCTATTGGGGTGGCCAGGATACTTAACGAGATTTAATAAAGTCGATGAATTTCTTGATAGCGTTTTAACGCCATTCATTTTTGGATATTGAATTATGTTGGGTCATTCTTTACCCAGTTTGCTCACCTATTCTTTAATAGCGTTAGTTCTTCATGCTAATGAATTCCAGCCGGAAGCTTGCCACAATTGTTAATGCATGACTCAAGGGCTCACTTTGACTTTCTAGAACTTAGATGAAGTTATGGGACCAGTATAGACAAATCTGCAAAAAAGGTGACTCACCCAGAGCTTGCTGGAGTAAAAGGGAGTCTGCCTTTTAAATATATGTAGATTTCTTTTCCACTTGTAGCCCAGGATGACCTAAAATTTTTATTCTGCTTCTGTCTCCCAGTATCTGGGATTACAGGTGTGGTTTTTTTTTTTTTGACTTGGTGCTGGTGGCACGGGCCTTTAATCCCAGCTCTCGGGAGGTAGAGGCAGACTGATTGCTGCGAGTTCGAGGCCAGCTTGGTTCACAGGGCAATTTCAGGACAGCCAGGGCTACACCGAAAAGAAAGCTCTGTTTTACAAAAGATTTTAATCTACTGAATTCCTTTAGACAAACTTTGGAAGGAGCTCTGTTGTTTCTGGGTTCCCAGTCCCCTGTATTTTTAACCAGTCTTCTGAGGCAGGTTTCCTGTATCCAGACGGTTTTGAAATAACTCTGTGACTGGGAATGAATGACTCTTAACTCTGCCATCTCCTGAGTGTACAGGTGTATGTCACAACACCCAGTTTTATGTACAGTGGGACTGAATTCAGGGCTTCGTGCATACAAAACAAGCACTCTACTAACCAAGCTATTGTCACCCAGTTCTCAAGCTCGGTACCACAAAGTTTTGATACCGTTATCAAAGTCAGTTTTCACCTTCCGTCCCACTCCAATTGCCAAGCTGTTTTTCCATTTGTCATTTTTACACTAGGTGTTATGATTAGTATTTCTACAGAGGTATAGTGTACTGTTTTTTGAAAAGTTAAAAATTTTACTTGTAGTCATTTTAGCACTAATTTCATATTTGATAATTCTGCCGGTTCCTCACTTTATTTGTGAAGATCATCTTTCCAAGTAATTTCAACAGGCTGAGCTGAAGAATCTGGCTTCTTGGTCCTCATCTGCTTAGAATTGAACATACTTAGGCTGGCCGCTCGGCAGAGCTTTGACCGGAAGCAGCCTGAGGCCTGGGAAACACTGCTCCCATCCTTTAGATTGCCCTCACCTGTTCCTCTCTTAGACGGCAGCTGTGGCGGGTTTTGCCATGAGCTTCATTATTTGAAACTTTAGGAGTTGTTTTCTGATGGCAGTTAAATTTGCATAAAGATTGAATAGGTCATTAAGTAGAGTCTGATTGTACACTGCATGCACACTTCCTTTGCCTTATTTTTTCCAGTGTATTTTCCTTCTTTTTATTTATTTATTTTTTATTTATTTCTTTATTTGTTTATTTTTGTTTTGTTTTTCGAGACAGGGTTTCTCTGTGTAGCCCGGGCTGTCCTGGAACTCACTCTGTAGACCAGGCTGGCCTCGAACTCAGAAATCTGCCTGCCTCTGCCTCCCAAGCTCTGGGATTAAAGGTGTGCGCCATCACTGCCCGGCTTCTTTTTCTTTTTAAGAGACAGGGTACTCTGGCTGTTCTAGAACTCAGTGCAGATGGAGCTGGGAGTAAAGATGTGCACCACCACACCCCGTGTGTTTCTTTTTTAAGACAAGGCCTCACGTAGTCTAGCTTTGAAGGAATTACAGAAGTCTTGTGAGTGCTGCCATCACAGGTGTGCACCGCCCTGTCTGGCTTCATTTAAATACTCTGCAATACGCATTTGATTAACGGAGCTCTATGCTGGAGGCTTGGCCAGAAAGCTCAGTGGCTCTTCGGGTTTCCGAAGACTGGATTTAGGTCTTAAGCATGCAGAGCCTGTGCTGTAGGCTTCTAAGGTGAGAGTGTAAAGGTGTAGGTCCCAGTGGTTCGGCTGTGACAGACGCACCTCATTTTTAGTCTAGCACTATTCCAGTTTGACCTCATTCTGTAAAGGCAAATGAAGCTTTATGTACTTCATTTCACATTGGGATTTACTTGAACCAGACGAGTAGCCAAATCTTTACATTTCCATCTCTTTGTTTTAGCAGATTATATAGTGTGACTGTGTGGCTGTGTCAAGCACGAGATACTATGATGAACAACAAAATACTTGCCATCATGGGATGGTAATGGAAAAAGCCACAGGCTGAACAAGAGCATGCTATTACTATCTGGTGAAGAACAGGGTGGAAAGTACAGACTATGATCAGAGTGTAACAGACATAGCTAGGTGTGGCTGGATTGGAGGGTGCTTCTAAAATGTCATTTGTGACCTGGAAAGTAGGTACAAGTTTACATGGAGGCAGGTCATGGTGGATTAGAGGAGGACTTATTGAGCAAATGGGAAGAGTTGAGGCAAGCAGTGATTTGACAGACTGAGAGGATGGTGGCTCATCTTGAGGCATGGCTTGGGGAATGGTTAAGATTTCTCATGCTGGTGCATTGGAAAGTGATCCAGCTTTTCAAAATGTGGTTGACAGTCTACCCCTCTTACGGAGAGGCAGGCAGGTATCTGACTTTGAGGCTAGCCTAGCCTGGTTTACAGACCAAGTTCTACTGCTACACAGACCTCATCTCAGAAAGCTTCTGAGAAAGTGAGAATGGATATGAGAAAACCAAAGAGAGGTTGATACCGAAGACATTGCAGTATTTGGTTTCTCCTTGTGTGGTAGCCATGGGAGAGAAATTAGCAGCTTTTGAGTAAACCTGAGGTTTTAAACGTAATGTTAATTTCTTGCTCTAATATTGTGCATGTTTTATTGAGCACACTTGCCATGTTGTGTGTGTGTAGGTTAGAGACAAGTTCTACCACAATTTGACCCAGGTGTTGAACTGTGTAACCAAGAATGACCTTGAGTTCCTTCGGCTTTTGATCCTTGAGCTTCCACTCGCTGAGTACAGGGTTATATGTGTACACCAGTATGCTTGGCCTGATTTTTGACTCAGTGCATAAAATAGTATAGTACCAGAACGTCTGCCAGTAGTCTGGGTTTTTGTTTTTTTTTTCCCCTCTCTCCTTGAAGACAGTCTTGTATTGTCCAGGCAAGATCAAATTCATGATCCTCTTGCCTCAGCTTCAAACCTGGACCTTTTGTATTTTTGATTAATACGCTATTAACTATATTACAGTGACACTAAGATGAAAACATGGAAATTTGTGTACTATCCTTAATTAAAAACATTTTACCTATTTTTAATGTGTATGGGTGTTTTGACTGCATGTATCCGTACACCATATGTGTCGTGCTCTTGGAGGCCAGAGTGCATTTATAATTCCCTAGAACTGGAGTCATAAACAGTTCTAAGTTGCTATGGGGTGCTAGGAACCAAACCTGTGTTCTCTTCAATAGCAGCAAGTGCTTTTAGTTTACAGCCATCTGTCAGCCTACCACCCTTAATTTTTTATTCATGTAATTTTATGTGTGTCTGTATATGTGTTCTTTGGAGGCTGGAGGATAGTCTGTGGGAGTTGGCTTTCAGTCTTGTGGTTATTAAACCCAGTCCTCAGGTTTGATAGTAATTGTCTATCTGCTGAGCTATCTTGCTGGCCCTGCTCCTTTTCTTTAAATGTTCAATGCTTACTAAGAGTTTAATTTAGGAGCTGCAGATTTTTTGAGACAAGTTTTTTTTACATAGCTAGAACTCAGTATGTTTCAAGCTGTTCCTGAATTTACATAGATCCACCTGCTTCTGCCTACTGAGTGTTTGGATTAAAGGGGTGTATTGTCACATTCAATTTAGGAACTGCAGATCATAAAATCTGAGTTACTTATTTGGTATTAATTTTTTTGTTATTTTTTAGTTCTAGTTTAAGGCCAGTAACCAGACAGTACTCTTCAAGGGAATATGCATTACCAGGCCAGCCAGTTGAAGAGACAAGTCTGTTGAAGAAAGTGAGTTAGAGTAACGTTTTCTCTCTGTACTCAGTTACATGAACCTGTGTTTAAGGTCTCTGCATTCATCTTAACCTGTTGAAATGCATAAATATTTGGCTAGTGGTATCTCATCTAAAAAAGTTAGAGCAAGTGTTCTCTGTCTGAAAAGGGATAGTTTGTAGGATTTACAGTTTAGAACAGAGGATCTTGAGCTTAAATGTGAATTAGTTTCCTGTAGTGGCAGTTTGTAATTTGGAATGGAGAAGAAATACTGTCAGGCTGTTACTGTGTGATTGTTCCTAGGGATTTGTATAGGGTTGACTGGTTGAGGTAAAATGTACAGACATAACTACAGGCAAGCCACCCTTGCACATAAAAGCACAGATGCTCACTGTCTGGAGTCTTTAATAGTCCTGGTTGTGAATTCTGGGGTTGCAGTTTACTAGCTCTTTATAAAGCAGGTATCTGGAATGAGGTGTTTTGTTTTTTTTCTTTTCTGAGACAGGGTTTCTCTGTGTAGCCCTGGCTGTCCTGGAACTCACTCTGTAGACCAGGCTGGCCTCGAACTCAGAAATCCACCTGCTTCTGCCTCCCAAGTGCTGGGATTGAAGGCGTGTGCCACCACCGCCCGGCCCTTGGAATGAGTGTTTAAGATGAGCAACTGTAAATAATTTTATAGGAAGATAGGTGGTTAGATTTTAGAGGACAGCTTGCAAAGTCAATTTTCAGAGCAAACAATTGGGCATATTTTTGTATGAAACTGAGTCTATATGACTAATATGATGTAATAGCTGGTTTTTTTTTTTTTTTTTATGGTGTTTCCAGTCTGTGATAGGAACCCTTTAGAAATGGATAATCAAAATTAATCTTTAGCAATGTATTGAGATCGATGCTGTAATTTCCCCCATATCATCTAAGTAAACTACATTTCAGACTAGGAGTTGCCCAGCTAGAAAGAAGCCCATAGTATCTGTTTGTAGAAAGAGCCTTAGCAACTTGTCCATGCTTGTCTCCATCACCCATAGTGATCGCAGAGTGACAATGCTGCAGGTCTCAGTATGAGATCATAGCGTACTCTGAGAATTTTATGTATATATACAATGTAATTTGGACATGTCTACCCCTTCCTCCTCCTTACTCTTGCTGGACACCTGCTCCCCATATTCTTTACCCAACTTAATTTCCCACCCTCAGAACCCACTGAGACTATACCCGCAATATATGCTTACAGCGTTGCCAGTGCACCTTCAATTCATGTTACTGGTCCTTTTCCCCTCCCACCAACTTGAACCCAGGATGTCGTGTGATCTCAGGTATCTGATCTAGCCTCCACCACTGAGCTGCGCCCTCAGCTAATTTATTCTTCAATAGTTTCATCCAGGTCACACTTATCCTCCCCCACCCCTGTGACTTAACACTTTTGAGTTTAGAGTTTGAACAAGGGCTACAGGAAACATGGAAGATGAACAACATTGTTGGATTGCGGTCTTGTACAGTTCAGAAGTCAGATAATCTGGTGATTTGTATGTAGAAAGATGGAAGTTGGCCAAGGGTTAGGCTAGGCAACCTCTGTCTTCCTCAGTCATACTCAGACATGTGTGTATACATAATAATAATAAAAAAGATATTTTTAAACAGCAAGTAGCTCAATCCAGTATATGTATGATTGATTTGGAAAAGAGTTAGGAGGTGGCAGTATACTATTGAGTCTGGAAAATAGTTCTAAGTAAATTACTCTCTTTTTCACACAAGTAGGGCAAGAGTGTTTTGCTTATTTTATGTGTATGAGTAATGTATGTATGTCTTTGTATCACTTGGATACCTGGTGCCTACAAAGGTCAGAGGAGGGCAACAAATTCCCTAAAGTGGAGTTAAAGATGGTTGTGAACTACAGTGTGGGGGCTGGGGTTGGAACTCCTGTCCTCTGGAAGTACAGGAAATGCTCTTTCTTAACCACTAAACCCAAGAGTTGTCTTAAGTTTTTATAGACTATGTTCATTTTGAAATTGACTTGTGTTAAAAGACAAGACTGTTCGATTTGAACATGTTGTTTTGTGCTAAAACACGGGGTGTGGAAGGTTAGAGTGGGTGGTCTTGTCCTGTCCATCTCTCTTTAGTATTTTAAACAAGTAGTTATCAAGACCTGTGCTCCAGCTTTGAAATGACAGGATTCATCCTAAGGCAGCCTATTTCATGGATAGTTTTATGAAATAGAAATGTTGAAATCATAGACAGGTCATGTGCTGTTAACATATATGGCTTACACCTTAAATCACATACAAGCAACACTACCTGGACTCAGCAGATTGTGTGTTGTATGTGTGTTTAACAATAATAATTAGGGCTGGAGAAATGCCTCAGTGGTTAAGAGCACTGACTGCTTTCCCAAAGGTCCTGAGTTCAGTTCCCAGCAACCACATGGTGGCTCACAGCCATCTGTAATGGAATCCCATGCCATCTTCTGGTATCTCTGAAGAGAGCAACAGTGTACACACATACATAAAATAAATAAATCTTTAAAAAAACAAAACAAAAAATAATAATTAAAAAGAGGCTCCAAATTTAAGGAGAGTGGGAGAAGTGTGGGAAGGGTTGGGGGGGATGATGTAATTATATCTTAATTCAAAAGTTTAAAAAAAACATGGATTTTAGGTGATACTTAGATCTTACCTGCTGGGGTTTCAGATGTATTTTAATAAAGTGATTCCTAATTGTTTTATCTTCTAGGGCTTGTGTTTCTTTTGGTCCTAAGAATCGTTCAATTGGAGCAGCAGCTAAGAGCCAGGTATAGTGTCTGTATTCTTCCTAAAATGACTATTTCTCTGATTTGTCTTTTCACTCAGCACCAGAGCCCTCTCTTTATGTACTTGTGGGAAATGACAGTAGCATATAATATACTTGATGCAAATCCTACGGATGGTTTTGTTTTTGTTTTTTTGAGGTAGGGTCTTGTTATGCCCTAGGTTGTCTTAGAACTCTTTGTAGCTCAGGCTGGCCTTGAACTCAGTCTTCTTGCCTTAGCTTCTCATGTGCTGTGTGCCAGCATTCTCAGTCTGCTCAGATCTTTTAAGAGCAGTGTTGTTAACTTTTGGTATTTTAAATGTTCTTTGAAACTATTCTGCTAGGCCTTTCATGTTCATATCTAAGGTTATTGTTAACCAGGCACCACAAGAAAGGCCATTAGACCTGAAGAGGCTTAGTAACAACTTGTATTGTTCTTTGTCAACAAGGATCTTGATATATTTGCTTGTTTTTTAGTAACCAGAGCAACAGAAGCTCCAAGAATCTGTTACCCTGAATGTGTGAGGTATCCGTGGAGTTACGGAGTTGCATGTTTGACCTAGATACAGCTCAGTCTGGAGCAGCCAATGTATGAGTAGTTTTTGTGACCAGGCAGGAGCTAAAATGAGCCTAAGATGCTGCTTCTGGGTTGAGAGATGGCTCAGTGGGTAAAGTGCTTCTTGTAGAAAATAGAGTGGGAAGTAGTAGAGGAAAAAACTTGACATTGACTTTATGTGCACAAAAAATCAGACAAGCTTCTTGCCTGAGGATGGACATGGTTGCATGCATGAGTCCTGGCTCGGTCCCTAGCATTACATAAAAACACGTTCAGTTTATTTTATAACCCAGCACTAGAGTGTCTTAGTTAGGGTTGCAGCAAATACCATGACCAAAAAGCAAGTTGGAGAAGAAAGGATTTATTGGGTTTATGCTTCCACGTCTCTGTTCTCTGTTACCAAAGGAGGTCAGGGCAGGAACCCAAGCAGGGCAGGAACCTGAAAGCAGGAGCTGATGCGCAGAGGCTTACTGGCTTTCTCTTCACAGCTTGCTCAGCCTGCTTTCTTATAGAACCCAGGACCATCAGCTCAGAGATGGCACCACTCAACAATGGGCAGGGTCCTCCCCTATGTATTGGTCACTAATTGAGAAAATGCCTTCACAAGAGTCAGCTGTAAAGCATTTGCTTTACAGCTGACTCTTGTGAAGGCATTTTCTCAATTGAAGGTCATTCCTCCCCATTACTGTAGCTTGTGTCAAGGTGACAAAACCCGTGCATGGAGGCATGAGGGTGAACACTTCAGACTTATCATTGGCTGCATAACAAGTTTAAGGCCAGCCTGGGATAAATGAATAGAGACCCTGTCTTAAAGAAAAATGGTGCTTGGTTAGTTGGTTTTTACTTGAGTGTTTCATAGTCTACAACACTCTACAAATAAGAGTGTTCTGAAAAAATTTAGAGGCAATTGATAACAAATTTCAAATGGTTGTTTTCACTGAATTTGTTTGAAACTGAACAGTTGCAACTGTTTGACACTGACTGCCTGGTTCTGTAAGTGATTATGATACACTGAATTTCTGGTTCGGGCCAGGTCTGACTTTGGAGGCTTCACGGGTATGGCCTACGTGGAGGAATTGTATGAGAGCTTTTTCTACCTGTGCAGGCTCCTGTGCTGTGAGTAGGAGCACAGATACATCCTGGAACTTAGAATGTCCACCACTGTTCCTGTTTGTCTATTCTGGAGGAATTTTAAAATCTAGAAAAGTATAGTGAATGTGAAGGTCAACCACTATGGAGAGAAATGAAATTTTTGTCTTTATAAGCATCTCGAAGTGTTTCTTTTCCCTAAGTGAGATCATACTACATAGTGTTTTTCCTATTAAAAGTAGAGAAAATTATTTTTCCACTTAAAAAGCATTTTTACCCTTACAGTATTTCAGTATTTGGAGATACAATTTTCACTTTCCTGTTACAAGAATAGTTAGAAATACTCTTCCACATAGCCTTTGTTCTGTAAATGTACTCTGGTAATTTTTCCTTCATGGGGCTGTGCGTATGTGTATATGTATGTGCTAGAGATTGACTCTGGAGTGGTGTACTTGCTTGGTATGTACCACTTACACCTTCAGCTCTAAGCTACGTCTGTTTAATGAGACTTATGGATTAATAAGCATTGATGAATTTGTTCCTGGAAAGTTTGGAAGCATCAGCTGAGTAGTTTTAGAAGCTAATAGTCATTTTCTGTAAATATTAAAAGTTTAGGAACAAATATTTTGGTAAGTGCGGTGGCCTGACTTGATGGAGAGGAAAAACACGCTCTAGTCTTCAGCCCTGCCAGTGGGACCCATAGAGGTCCCTTGTTCTAATTTTACTTGATTTAGAAAGGTTAAATGTCTAAAGAAAATTGAAACTTGGAAGGATACCTTTTCCTTATGTCTTACTACTCCCCCACCCCTTTTTTGTGTGTTTGAGCATTTGTAAAATTGTTACATTAGATGGATTAGTGAAGTAGCCATGTTCTTGTGTCCCAGAGTAGTGTTTTAACAGGGACACATGGTTAGAAATAAATAGGACAGTGTATTAAGAAAGGGAAAGTTCACATGAGAAATAGGAGTAGGCCAGGCACCTGAGGGAAAAAGTGTATCTTAGACGCTTGTTGACTTTGTGTGTTCATGCGCAGTGTTCTTCTGACATCTCCCTGCATCTGGTTGATCTAGAACTTGGTAACTTTTTTGAAAAGGATCCTAACTGACCTGAGGCTGTTGAAAATTGGAAATGGAATAGTTTTTCTATGCATTTCTCTTTTCTAGGTAATTTCTAATGCCAAGAACACAGTTCAAGGGTTTAAAAGATTTCATGGGCGTGCATTCTCAGATCCATTTGTGGAAGCAGAGAAATCTAATCTTGCATATGATGTTGTGCAGTTGCCTACTGGATTAACAGGCATCAAGGTAAGGATCTGCAGACACTGGGTTCTGAGGCCCCATTTCACCAGTTCACTGTGTGTCAGTGTAGTTCTCATGAAGCTGTGATGAAACACTGTCTTTACACCTTCATTTTTATCCTACACATATGAGTATTTTGCCTGCATGTGTATTAGTGTATTAGTGTACTGTGTATGCCTGTGCTCTTAGAATTCAGAAGAGGATATTGGATCCTCTGGGACTGGAGTTAAAATTTTGAACCCTCATGTATAAGGTACTGGAATTGAACTCCTATCCTCTGGAAGAGCAGGCATTGTTTTAAATCGTTCAACCGTTTTCCACACCTTAAAATGAAATTTTAATGTTAAAGTATTAAATTAAATGAAAGTTTAAATGTTTTAATGTTAAGAACATTTCTGGTTCACTTTGAATGATAGTGATAGTTTAGGAGCTATTGATGGTGCTGTTCCTCTGCCTTGGAAACCTGGAGGGACATTAACTCTGCACTGCTGTTAGTGCTGTTCACAGAGAGCCGCTGTTCCAAGGTCACATTAGTGAAGTCTTGTGGAAGAGCAGGCCAAATAATAACTTGTTCTCATTAGCAGTCTCATTGCTGTAGTCATGTCAGTAGACTGAAACTGCAAACGTGTTCTAGGGAAAAATGAATTTGATCTTTGTCTTTGAAACATTTACAGAAGAGTCTCTGTTATAGTGACCCCATCACACTAAGAGGTTGGGATATGGCTGGGGTAATAACCTGTATCTCCTACAGTGGAGTAACAGGAATGTAGCAAATGTGCATAAGAGTGATATTTCATGTGTTACAGTTTTGTTTTTTTGAGACAGGGTCTTATTCTGTAGCCTAGGCTAGCCTTGAGTTCACCTGCCTTAGCCTCCTGAGCTCTGGGATTACAGTTGTTTGCCACCATCCTCAGCCAGGTGTGGGATTTTAGATCATAGCAGTTGTAGAAATAAGAATCCTGAGAATCTTAATTGAGATTCAAATGAGGTTGGGAGTAGAGCTCAATAGTAGAGCAATTTATGAGGTCTGGATTGAAACCTAGTACCACAAAAAAACCGGACAGGCAGACACTGAGAAGCAGGAGAACAGTGGAGTTTTGGCACTATACCTGAGAACTGAGATGAGGAGCAAAAGGTTCTCCTTAAGATTGATTACCTCTGGTTCAGTGAGTAAAGGTCCTTGTCACCACGACTCAGTGTTTTTGAACTACATCCTGAAAGTTGTTCTCTGGGTGAGCCCTCTATATATTGTGGCACACACCCACCTCTCTCGAATAAATGTGATTTAAAAGTGACCACTAGGTTTACGTAAGGGAACTGTGGCAGTAATCTCAGAAGAGTTTGAATGGCTCACTGAGGGAAAATGCTGTAATGCAGCAGAGGGAAAGCAGAAAAGATACTGTGAGGAAAGCAGAAAAGATACTGTGAGGAAATGTTCCAGGAAATGGAAACAGGACAGGTGTGTAGAAAAAGGAAAGAAGATCTGGGGGAACTGGTCTGTCTGTGTAGACAGAAGTTATAGGGACTGACCAAAAGCCAAGCAGGTTACAAAGGGACTCAGTGAGGGGAGTCTGTCTCTGTTATATAAAGTGACCAAGTGTCAGCTTGTGCAACCAATTAGGATTTGAGGGACATGCTTGCTCAGTCAAGCTCTTCCAAGTTGAGAGAGGATCTGTTCTGGATGTTAACTGCTGAGTGGGGCTAAGGGTGGAAGGATGGGTTATCCAGGGCAGAGCTTTATCATGAAACATTTCCTGAGACTTAGTCATCATTTATTCTTGAACCCAATAAGCATTTATCATGACTGTGTGGGTTCTGGGGCAAAACCACTTGTGTCCTGGTTGGGAAGATGAATAATGTAAACACAGTGTACAGTCTACACAATATTCCGGTGGTAAGGCAGTTTCTGCTAGCAGTCCTTTTTTATGGCAGGGCAGGGTGATTTGCTTTTGGATCAGGTAATTGCCTCAAGGTTTGCTTTAGGTTGTGGTTGTCTTTCGATAAGTGTCATGTATATTTAGCAAAAATAGTAATTTTGAAGGTAATATTTTTTGTAATGGTAACATTCTCCAGTTCCCTCTTGAGGCACTGTTCCATTGACTAGGACATGAAGTGGACTAAACTTGGATCCTTTTGTCTTCTGCAGGTTACATATATGGAAGAAGAGAGGAATTTTACCACTGAACAAGTGACTGCCATGCTTTTGTCAAAACTAAAGGAGACAGCAGAAAGTGTTCTTAAGAAGCCTGTTGTAGACTGTGTTGTTTCGGTGAGTTTGGTTCTGTGGTTTTAGGAGCTGTCTCAAGAACCAGAGAAAGGAAAATGGTTTTTACTGCAAGTAAAAATTGTTACTGTGTTTTGTTGTAGTGGTCATTTTGAGAAGTTCCTGTTTTGAGACAGAATCTTGCTGTGTAGTCCAGGCTGCCCCAGTAACTAAATGTACCTGCTTCTGTCTCCCATGTGTTTGGGATTGTAGTATGATACTATGCTCAGAAATCTAGTCTTCATTTCTTTCGGTTTTCTTCTTTTTTCTTTTCTTTTTCTAGTTTTGGAGACAGGATCTCACTGAGTGGTGTGGACTGGCCTGAGAGTTTGCTGTGTAGACAAAGGTGGTCTTGGACTTGGTTGCCATTCTTCTCTCTGTGCCTTTTGCCTGTGCTGGAATTCCAGGCATGGCTCAGCTTGCCTGGCTGAAAGGAAAAAGATCACCACTACGCTGCCCACTCACGCAGTCTGAGCCAACTCCACAACCTCATATTTATTCATTTTTCAAGTCTTCTCCCTTTTTCTCAAGACTCCACTGTTGTACCTATTTAAGTCTTATCCAAAGCCTCATTTGAAATCCCACTTTTTCCTAAGATTTTTTTTTTTCAGTACCTAGTGTAGTGCTTAGGGACAAGGGTAACTACTTGATTCAATAAGTTAATGTTAGATATCTGCCTTGCCTGCATCTTTTTTCCTTCCTGTCTATATCTAGTTCTAGAAAAGAGAGGTATTCCATCTTTTAGTTTTCTGTGCACTCTTGTTTTGATGGGAGCCTGGCTGCTTGTAGTAGAGTGCTGTATGTTGGGACTAGAGGTTGTATGAGTTTCTGTATTGCCTTTGCCATGTAGTGTCCTCATCCTGCCATTGTTACCTAGTTAGGGTTACTGTTGGCGTAATGAAACATCATGATCAAAAGGAATTTGAAGGAAAGGGCTTATCTGGCTCATGTTTCTACAGCACTGTTGATCATTGAAGGGAGTCAGGACAGCATGGCAGGAACCTGGAGGTAGGAGTTGATTGTCTAGGCCACAGAAGAGCTGCTTACTGACTTGCTCTTCATGGCTTTTTCTGCCTGCTTTGAGACAGAGCCCAGGACCACTAACCGAGGGATAGCTCCATCCACTATGGACTAGGCCCTTCCCCATCAATCACTAGTTTCTCTGTAGCCCTGGCTGTCCTGGAACTCACTCTGGAGACCAGGCTGGCCTCAAACTCAGAAATCCACCTGCCTCTGCCTCCCAAGTGCTGGGATTAAAGGTGTGCGCCACCACTGCCCAGCATGGGGGCATTTTCTTAGTGAGGCTCCCTACTCTCAAATGACTTGTGTTGAGTTCACATAAAACTATTCCACCACACTAATGTTTTAGCTCTTTGGCCTTTTTGTCTTAATGGGTACATTGATTAGTAAAGCAGGACTGTTGGGTGCCTTTTTCGCTGCAGATTCCTTGGTTATCCAGCAAATTGGTACTGATACAGATATAGATTGGGTAATAGTTATGGTCCACATTCCGGGGATTGGAAGAATAGAAAGGCTGTTAGGAGCCCAGGTGAGTGATTGATTACTTAGTGCAGTGGTTCTCCACATGGGGGCTGCATGTCAGATAATCTGCATACTAAATGCTTATTTACATTATGATTCATAACAGGAGCAAAGTTATAGTTAAGAGGTAGCAACCAAAATCATTTTATGGTTGGCCGTCACAACATGAAGAACTGTATTAAAGTGTTGTAACATTAGGAAGGTTGAGACCTACTGGCTTAGAAACTGAGGTATGGATATAGATACTGTGTTAGGTTCTTTCTACCATTCCTCAGATCTCCATTGGTCTCCCAGACTTGACTGCTTCCTTTGTCTAGTGCCTTTTACTTTGAGTAATGCTAACAACATTTTTATGAAATAGTGGGAATATGTAAATCCCCCTCCGCCCCCCATCCCGTTTTGAGGGAGTTGAGTTTTAAAAGATAGTTTTCTAGGACCTCACTGAGTGTGAGTGACGTGCTGGGAGAATTCTCTTGCAGTGAAAGGACACTGCAGTCTACAGGGAAAAGGTAATGAAGCAGCTTGTGGAGGAAGTGAGGCACCGTGCTGCTGGCACAGGTGTGTTGCATTCCTTCAGCATAAGGTGTAGGAGCATTACGTGACATATTTTCCCCCACACACAATGTGGCCAGAGTCTAGAAGTCTTTTGGGTTTTGGTATCCTACCCAGCATGAGCATGTACAGCATTCTGGACTTTAGAACAGCAGGCAATCAGCACAGCTATATTGCTAAGTAGTACAGTCAGCTGTTTTTAATTGGTTAAGGAAAAACTTCCACAAATTTATTTAAAAAAAATTTTTTTTGAGCCTGGGTCTGTTTATCTCAGGCTACCTTATAAACATGCTGGGATTACAGGTGTGTACCTTGAAAATTAGCCTGAGGAAATTTTTTTGTTTTTGTTTTTTGTTTTTTCGAGACAGGGTTTCTCTGTGTAGCCCTGGCTGTCCTGGAACTCACTCTGTAGCCCAGGCTGGCCTCGAACTCAGAAATCCGCCTGCCTCTGCCTCCCAAGTGCTGGGATTAAAGGCGTGCACCACCACCGCCCGGCAAAATAATTTGTTTTAATCTGATTTCTAGGCGTCAGCTTTTTGCAGGCTTTTGTAAAGAGAATGTTTCTTTTATAGGTTCCTAGTTTCTACACTGATGCAGAGCGACGGTCAGTGATGGATGCCACTCAGATTGCTGGTCTCAATTGCTTGCGACTAATGAATGAAACAACTGCAGGTAAGAGGGATTAATGAAGCTAGGTGGGAAATTCCTGTATTCCCAGCACTCTGAGCAGAGACAGGCTCTCTGAGTTTGAGGCCATCTGAGTCTATAGAATAAGTTCCAGGACAGTGAGGGATCCATTAAACAGGGAAATCCTGTTTCAAAAACAAACAACAAGGGGATAATGAGTGAGAGAGCTGTGGATGAGAGGACTGTTGTTAACGCCTACTCTTCGACTTGTTAAATACTGAAGCTGGCTCACATTGGACACTGCTGGTGATGTTCCACATGAGTAAAAATCATGCAGTGTGTATAAAGAATTTGACTCTGTCTCCACAGAACCCAGTGTAGCTTGTTCTGAGATATAAAATGTGTCCTCTCTTTCCTTTCGTTTTGCTTTTTTTTTTTTAAGACTGATTAAATGAATTTTAGTATTTAGGAGATACTCCGTTGAACTTACTTTTTCCCCCTTGTGTAGTTGCTCTTGCGTATGGGATCTATAAACAAGACCTTCCTGCCTTAGAAGAAAAACCAAGAAACGTAGTTTTTGTAGATATGGGACATTCTGCCTATCAAGTTTCTGTATGTGCATTTAATAGAGGAAAACTGAAAGTAAGTATTTTCCCAGAAAACTGGACATTAAAATTTGATTGTTACAGGTTTTTGAATGACAAAATATTTTTTTCACCAGTTGGAAGCATACTGTGAGTCATCTGAGCTGGAATGCAGATATGGTGGGAGGAGGGAGGTTGTGGTCCAGAATAAGCTTTCCGTAGAGCTGTGTGGTGGGAAGTAAAGAGCATGAACTTCCAGGGGAGGTTCCTGAGCTCTCACTTGGACGGTGTAGGAAGCAGCGCATCCTACAGGCTTCTTTGGAGCATTTTCCTTGTCTCTTCTCTTGGTAAAATGAGCAACAGAGAAGATGGTTAAGGTGCTTTTGCAATTTGAAGAGTTCTAGAAAGAGGCTGTTGTTTGAGATTTTGGATGCTAAAGGACTCTAGAAGTGATAGTCTAGGCTTCTAGAACAGCTTCTAGAATAACAACTATGGTATATAGAATTGTAGAACAGTTTAAAGGGAGGGATTGCCACAGTGTGTGTGTTTGGCTCCTTTAAGGAGCTACACAGTAAATAGTGGCTAGTGGTCCCTTTGGCTAGGTAACTTTACCTAATGCCTGCTTTAATTGACTGTGTTTCAAGATCCTTGGTGCTAAGGTTTAAATTTGCCCCGAATTTTGTGGTGCAATGTAGGGAGGACTAATGTGAAATCATTTGAGGGCATTTTTGGGTTCCAGTTTGTTCTGTTTCTTTTTTCATTCTTCTTCTTCTTCCTCTTTTTTTTTTTAATAATAGACTTGGTTCTGTTTTACTTTCTTACTATATTTCTATATTCTAGTTTTTTTTTTTTTAATCAGACATTGATTGGGAAATGAATATTTACAAGGTTTATAGCTGTAAATTGTGGGTCAGACATATTTCTCAATGTTCAGGTACTAATTTAAGCTGAGCAGGTGGCTCATGACTGTAATCTTAGCCCTTTGGAAGCAAAGGCAAGTGTATCATACTGAAGACAGTCTGATCTATAAAGTAATTCTTAGGCCAGTCAGGCCTCCATAGTGGAAAAAATAAGAGTTGGTGAGATGGTTGAATGGACGAGAGATGCTTGCTTCCAAGCTCGGTAACTTGAGTTCAGTTCCCAGCACTCAGAGGGTAGGAAAGAACTGAGTTTGAAAGTTGTACTCTCTCCATCCATGTATGCATCCTCAATAAATATGTAAATAAATGTGTTAAAAATACAAAAAAATTAACCACTGTCCTAGGGTTTCATTGCTGTGAAGAGACACCATGTAAAGGACACCATATAACAGCCACTCCATAAAGGACAACATTAATTGGGACTGGCTTTAGTTTAGAGGTTTATTAGTCCATTATCATGGCAGGAAGCATGGCAGTGTCCATGTAGATACGATGCTGGAGAGGGAGCCAGAATTCTGCTTGTTGATCTGAAGGCAGCAGAAGAAGATGGGGCATACTGGGTGTAGCATTAGAGACCTCAACCCCCTTCCCCCCTTCCAACCCCTTCAGTGGCACACTTTTTCCAACAAGACCATACCTCCTAATAGTGCCACTCCTCATGGGTCCATGGGTCAAGCATTCAGACACATTCGTCTGTGGGGGCCATACCTATTTGAACCACCACAAACTACTGATAGAATTGTTACTAAAAATCTGACACTTTCACATTTAAAAAAATATATTGGATTTTGAGGCAAGGTCTCACATTAGTTTAGGTTGGTGTTCTGTCTCAGTGTGGAATTCTGGGATTGCAGATGTGTACCTGTACACCTAGCTTTATTGTATTGTCTTTTTGGGGTGCTAAGGGTTTCAGGCTTGTTTAGCAAGTGCTTTACTGCTGTGCTGCATCCCCATCCTCAGTTGTGGAGAATGAGATTGGAGTCTCTGCACTCAGATCTATATCCAGTTTTTCAGTTAATTTATTAAAATTTCTTGAGCTAGGCAATGGTGACGTGTGCCCTTAATCCCAGCACTGAGGTAGGGTGGAGGAGGTAGAGGCAGTTGGATCTTTGTGAGTTCCAAGGCAACCAGGACTAGACAAAGAAAACTCTGTCTCCAAAACAAAATAAAGGAGATTCTTAATGGGTTTAGTATTCATTAAAGAGGTTATGGTCTACAGGTTTTGTTGCTTAGCTTGTCAGCATCACTTACTGGGTCTGCGTTACATCTGAATTTAACAATTCTGCTACAGATTTGGGAAACTGTCAGTGCAAGGTTGATAGACCTAAAACACAATTAACATTTCTGCAGCTTTCTGGCAGTGAAATGATTAGAGTTCCACTGTTTCCTGACTAGAAGTTAGTACAAATGTTTGGCCTTGAGTATGAAACTTCTCTTGAAGTTGTTTCTACTACAGTAGGTGTTAGCAACCTGAAGAGGTCTTTTTTGCTTCCACATAATGTGTAAAGTAGAGATTATAAAGTATGTTATTTATTGTTCACATTGCAGTTGTTGCTGGTCTGGAACTCACAGGCTTGTGGCAGTTGTCTTGCTGCCTCCTCTGGAAGGTTTCTGTTAGTGGAGTGAGCCATGCCTTTTCAAAGTGTTCTCATGGTGTTTCCCCTCATCCCCCAAAGAAAGAAAAAAGTTCCTTCAGTATATTACTTGGGCAGTGATTAAAAGGACTGCCTGTTTCATAGTATAGTGTTAGCAAGGATTATGTGCTGGATCCTTATTTTCAGCCCTGATGAACACATTTTCTGGCCTTTAGAAAATAGATCATGGCCAGGTGGTGGTGGCACATGCCTTTAATCCCAGCACGCTGTGAGTTCTAGGTCAACCTGGTCTACAGGGTGAATTCCAAGACAGCTAGGGCTACACAGACAAGCCTTATCTGGAAAACCAATAAAATAAAAGTAATAAAAAATAGAGTATGTATCATGGTAAATTTTACAATTGGTTAACTTTTGGATTATCCCTTTTTCCTTGAAGGTTTTGGCCACAGCTTTTGATACAACATTGGGAGGCAGAAAATTTGATGAGGTGTTGGTAAATCACTTCTGTGAAGAATTTGGAAAGAAATACAAGCTAGACATAAAATCTAAAGTTCGTGCTTTATTGCGACTGTCTCAAGAGTGTGAGAAACTCAAGAAATTGATGAGTGCGAATGCTTCAGACCTCCCTTTGAGCATTGAATGCTTTATGAATGATATTGATGTATCCGGGACTATGAATAGGTAACCATGCTAATTCTTTATGTTAAATGAACCGTGACCTTCCATTTTGTTTAACTGATCAATGGTGGTTAACACGTTAAAAATTACAGGCCATTTAGAATCCAGTTTTCATGTAAAGGTTGTATCTGGTAGTTCTAGTAATGGAGACTTTTACTCTGGTAACTTAAATGTTTCTGAAAGTCACTAGTTAACTTAAATATGTATTAGACACAGATGATTGGTTTTCATAAAACTAGTGAACTGTTTTAATGCAGAAATAGGATGAATTTAACTTAGGCGCCAGTTTAAAAAATGTTCTTTTTGAGTAATTAAGGATCATTTGAGGGCAGTATCCCTTTTGTACAGCACTGCAAGACTTCTGGGTAGCTGACATTTAAGGTTATTTCAGAAACACTCAGAGTTATTGTTGCCTGATTGTGTTGCTTGGATGAGGGAGTAAGATGTCCTTTTGGCTGTGAAGTCCTGGTGGAACTCAGGCAAGACTAATGGTTTGTTTGGAGAAGTGTGCTTGAGTGACCCTTAAAAAATTTGAGATGGTATTTATTGTTGACCAGTGTCCAAGTGTATCCTAGCTCTCCCTTTTTTCCTACTTGGAAATTTCTCCTCTTTGTTTTGAGTGCTCCTCCCATGTGCATATAAGAGAGGGGGCGGAGAGGGGAGGAGGAGAGAGTGGGGAGGCCAATATGTTTCAGAAATTTGTTAGTCAAATGCTGTTTATAAGAGTTAAGTAGATTGGTTTGTGTGTTCAGAATCTTTTGCCTGTGTGCTGTTTTTCAAATGTTAATTTTTATGTGTATGGGTGCTTTACCTGCATATATGTCTGGACATCATGCATACTTTGTCTTTGGAGACCAGACGGAGATCTCTGGGGCTAGAATTAAAGACAGTGGGGGCTGCGTTGTGCATATTAGGAACTGAACTTGAGTCTTTGGAAGGGTGGCCAGTGCTTTTTAACTACTGAGCCATCTAATCTCTCCAGCCTTGAATACTACATGTTGTTAAAAAAAACATGTTGTATCTACATGTGAGAATACAACTATTTTATAGCTTTCATTTTTTTGTTCATTGTTTTGTTCTTTTGTTCTCTGCTTATTATTTATTTATTTATTTATTTATTTATTTTTGGTTTTTCGAGACAGGGTTTCTCTGTGTAGCTTGGCTGTCCTGGAACTCACTCTGTAGACCAGGCTGGCCTCGAACTCAGAAATTCGCCTGCCTCTGCCTCCCAAGTGCTGGGATTAAAGGCGTGCGCCACCACCGCCCAGC
This sequence comes from Mastomys natalensis, assembly GCA_021653895.1. Classification (NCBI taxonomy): domain Eukaryota; kingdom Metazoa; phylum Chordata; class Mammalia; order Rodentia; family Muridae; genus Mastomys; species Mastomys natalensis. Next base: position 825,932 of record JAJTUV010000625.1, on the reverse strand, counting down.
TTAAAGATTTTTTTTTTTTTGTTTGTTTGTTTGTTTTGTTTTCTGCTTATTTTTTAAATGAATGAGATTAGATTACTTTCATCATTACAGTATTCTAAATTAACTTTGTCTTTAGTTTTAAAACAATTGATGTATGACTGGATGTGATGGCATATTCCTTTAATTCCAGCACTCAAGAGGCAGGGGCAGGCAGATCTCTAGTTCGAGGCCAGACTATAGAGGGAGTCCAAGGACAGCTAGGACTGTTACACAGAGAAACCCTATCTTGAAAAACCCGGGGGGGGGGGGGAGGGAAGGAGGGAGGGAGAATGAATATGAATAGGAGAATTGAGGTAATGGTTAGATGTAGCTCATTAGGTAGAGAGATTGGTTAGGTATTCCTGGGTTCAGTTTCTAGCTCCACATAATAGGTTGATAAGCTAGGAGTTCAAGATCAGGCTAGAAAGATGACTTGACAAGTAAAGATGATTACTGTCAAGCCTTATGACCTGAATTGAATCCCCAGGGATTTACATGGTAGAAGAGAACCTCCATATATATGCTATCACACATGCAAATACACACACACAAAACTTAGTAAAAGGAAATAAACATTTTAGCTCCATAGTTTGAGGTTGCCTTTCCTTGAGGCAGTTGAGGCCTGGGACATGTAAGGTCCCATCTTTTAAAAAAAAAAATGAATTCACACACATACAATGAAACATTTCAAAGTGACCAGTTAGTGGTATTTATTTAGTACATGCAGTGCCATGAAGCATTGCTTGTGTATATTGGAAACAGTCGGTGCATAGCTGAAGCCCCAGAGCCTGTCTAAAAGCAGTTCTCTTTTGGTTCTGGTTCAGATTTTATTTGCATTCTCTGCACATATCTTAGCAGTGGAACCATGAATGTGTGTTGCCATGTGTGATGCATGGTGGTTTTGAGGTTCATTCATGAAGTGTGCACCAGTGCAGTGTTACCTGGCAAATGTTGTTAGATCACGTGTGGCATTCATAGTCAGTCAGTCATTCATACTGATGGTTTCAGAATTGAGATACTTCAATGTGTACCTAGGAGTGTAATTGTTCTCATGAAGTAGTTCTTAAAAACTTCCATTGTATGTGCAAGCCATTTTTTGGAGAGCCATCTCCCGAATCCCCAGAATCCCCATCCAGCTGTGATAGAGTTGTCCTTAAAGGAAGCCTTTCTGAGCATGAGTTGAGTGTTAGTTGTGTTTTCCAGCTTTGTTTTTCTGGAGGAACCTTGCCTTTCTGGGGTGTGACAGTCTCTGCTGAATCCTCTGTGGTGTTACTGCTGGCTTGTTTTGCTCTTAAACACTTTGTGGTTAGTTTCCATATCTAATTTTTGTTCATATATGATTTTGTTTTCACTTCCTAATTTTTTTTTTGTGGCTGTTGAGGTAGACTTCATATAAAAGAACGTACCATTTTAAATGTACACTTCAGTGTTGTGTATGTATTCATGGCCACTGTCTAATTATGGAATGTTTTTGTCATCCTCTAAAAGAGAAGGAAGTTCAGTCAGTGTTCATGAGTTTCTTCTAGTCTCAGGGCAGATACTTTGTGGACTTGCATGTTCTTTTGTCATTTTCAGTTGAAATTAGTATTTCCAGGTTCTTTTTTCAGTTTTTCTGCTTCAGACCCTTTTACTTTTGTGACATAGTTGTCACTCTGTATCCCTGGTTGGTTTGGAACTCACTGTGATGCAGCTGGTGAAGACCCCCTCATTATATCATGGCTGCTCCTTGGACTTTTTTTTTTTTTTTTTTTTTTTCTTTAAATAGGGTTTGTAAATTTGTATCTCTGGCTGTTCTGTAGACCAGGCTGGGCTTGAATTCAGAGTTCCACCTGCCTCTGCCTATGGAGTATTGAGATTAAAGGTGTGTGCCACCATTGTCTGAAGAACTTTTTGTTCACTTTTTTTGGACACAGGTCATTTTGTATGTTGACTTTGAATTCTTGGTTTTCCTTTATATGCTACTCCAGAGTGCTAGGATTGCAGTCATGAACCACCATATCCTGTTTTAAGTATTGTGGGATGGAACACAGGGCTTCATGCATGCTAAACAAGCTTTGTCCAACAAAGCACTATCCCCAGCCGTTGGGAAACTGTGTAGAGAGGTTTTTCCTCCTTTTGACTTGCCTGCTATTTTCTTGCCCAGTTTGAGTTTATCAATGTTTTTTTCTCCTTACAGTCTTGTTTCCCTTTTAAGAGAACTTTTAAAATGTTAATTAAAGGATTTATTTTTCTGTGAGTGTTTGCCTTTGTGTATGTAGGTGTACCATTTGCGTACCTGGTTCCTTTGGAGGTGAGAAGAGGGTTTGGGTTTTCTGGAACTAGAGTTACGATTATATGCTGCTAGAAAAAGCAGCAACTGTTAATCCCTGAGCCACATCTCTAACCCCCTTTAAGGGAACTTTTAAGTTTGCCCTCTGTTGCTGTCCTGTCTTATCCGGGGCTGTTGAGATTTTTTTTTTTCCCCAACAAACAAAACGTGTCTTGGCTCATCACATGGATAATTTTTTGAAACGTGTAGATATGGAACTAGAGATACATATATAGTTCAGTGGTTAAGAGGCCTTGGTTTTGTTACAGCACCATCCTGGTAGCTTACAACTATCTATAACCCCAATTCTAGGGGATCTAATGCCCTCTTCTGATATGAGGCACTAGGCCATGTACATGTGTACATAGATGCATGCAGGCAAAATGCCCATACATATAAAATAAATATAAAAAAATAATAGAACATAGATATATAATAAATCATGGGTGGACTGTGAGACATGCTAGTTATTAGACTCATTTTGAAATAACTGAGTATTCTCATAGTTTTTTTATATAACTATGTTCAGAGCAGATAAACCAAAACTCAAAATAGTTTTTTTTTTAAAAATCTAAGAGGGCTAGAGAGATGGTTCAGAGGTTAAGAGCACCGCCTGCTCTTCCAGAGGCCCTGAGTTCAATTCCCAGCAACCACATGGTGACTCACAACCATCTGTAATTGGATCCGATGCCCTCTTCTGGTGCGTCTGAAGAGAGCAACAGTGTACTTGTATATATAAAATAAATAAATATATCTTTAAAAAAAAATCCAAGAAAACAAAAAACAACCAAGCAAACAAGATAGATGCTTGTTGGATTCTGGAGTAAAAGTAGGGATGAATGGGAGCAACCTGCCCCATTGTTAAAGCCTGTAGACAGCTGGCAGAGACTCTGTGTGTTAGTCAGTACTCACTAATTGTAAAAGATCACCACACTAGTTAGTGGACTAGGTGTAGACAGGAACTGTGCTTTCTCTAATTCTAAACTGATCCTACAGAGAAGAATTGTATGTTAATGTTCTCCTTTTTTTCCTACCCAAGCTAGCACTGAACTAATTTTTTTCTGTTGATTTACCTATCCTGGGTATTTCATATAGATGGAATAAAAGATGTCCTTTGTTTGTCTTCTGTTTAGCACAGCACTTTCAGGTCTGATACACCATGAATCAGTTCTTTTTTCTTCCTGAGTACCATCATAGACAGACATATTGTTTTTGATTTTATGAATTATGTTGGAAGGTATCCTATCATGTATGTTTTTTTTTCCCCCTGTGAACTTACTGTTTTAATTCTTTTGGTGTGCGTGCCTAGTATAGAATTGCGGTCATCATCTGGCATTGCTGTGTTTTTCATTTCAAACAAAACCCAAATACTCTTAGTGTTCATTTTACATTGCCCAGAAACATGTAAGGCCTGCGGTTTCCAAATTGTCATCAGTGCTTGTGATTACCTGATTTTTGGTGACAGCCTTTTGTTTTACATATAAGTGGAATGTGGTTTAATCTATTATTTCTTTACCAGAGGCAAATTTTTGGAGATGTGTGATGATCTCCTAGCAAGAGTGGAGCCGCCACTTCGTAGCATCTTGGAGCAATCCAGTGAGTACTTCATTGAATTAATTAATTGTAATCTCAGACTCTGGGAATGTATTGCATGTTATCATTTTCTCCTCCCAGTAAAATATTTGGTGCATGAACACTGTCAGTTTCATGCTTCGATAAGCTTTATCTTTTCTCTGGAATGTTTATTGTCAGTGAGCCCCTTTGTCTACTTAGTATGGCTCTGAGAGATGGCTCAGTGGGTAAAGGCTTGCTGCTCAAAATGAAGACCTTTGGCTCCTTAGCATCTATGTAAAACCCAGGTGCAGTTGCACACACCTGTAATCTCCTGTGGTGGGAAGGCAGACAGATCATCCCAAAATAAAGCTCCATGTTCAGTGGAAGACTCTCAAACAAACAAATAAAAAACCTCTAGAGAGATGGCTAGGGAACTAGCTGTTCTCTACGAGAGGACCCAGGTGCAAAGTCCCAACATCTTCATGGTAGCTCATAACCGACTCTTAACTCCAGTTCCAAGAGGCCTAACTCCCTCTTCTGGCCTCTGTTACCATCAGGCATACATGTGGTGCATGGATGGATATCATACACAGACACATGCAGACAAAAGCATATACATTTTAAAAAATTACTTTTTTGAAGGACAGAGGCAGAATGGTGGGGTGCATACCTGTATTTTTAGCAGACAGGTCAGAAGTTTAAGGTCATCATCAAATTTTAAGGCCAGCCCAGGTTAGAGACCCTGTCTCAAAATAATCTCAGTACTCAGGAGGAAGAGATAATGGATCTCCATGAATTCCAGGACAGCCAGCATTCCATAAAGAGATTCAGTCTCAAAACAAAACAAAAAAACCAAAAAAATTTAAATAAGCAGATTAATAAATATACAAAAATAAAGTGGAGAGTCACATTGATACAGGAGTATAGAAAGACATGCAAACCATGTGTGTGCTTTAAGAGATGTTTTAATTTTGTTTCAGATTTTAAAGGGTGACAATTCCCTTAGGAATACATTATTAACTAAAACAATTTTGGGTACAATGTTTGCCTTTTTGTAAGTCACTAATTAATTCAAGGTGTTGATATAATGTTAGCTTAACACTGACTTGGGTCTTAAATTAGTGTTGATGACAGGTAAGTGTTTTTACTTTGGATTTTGGGAGTGTCACCCTCCCTGCTTCCCATTTTTCTACTTCTGAGGGGTTGTAGTTATATTGTATAGGCTGGTCTGGAATTCTTGGACTCAAGTAGTACTCCTTCCTCTGCCTCCAGCTAGACATACAGGCACACACCTAATGTGCCTGCCTGCAGCTCATTTCCTTTTTAAAAAGCGAGTTAGTGGAGGTCAGAGAATAACTGAGCAGAGTTGATGCTCCCTTTCCATATTTCTTGTGCATTCTGGAGGTTGAACTCTGGAGCCACCAGGCTTTCTCAGCGTGTGTGTTTAACCTGCGGAGCCATCTCACTGGCCCTCATGCTTGTTTCTTTAAATAGATCCTCTCAGGAAACAGTGGTTGTTAAAGTGTGACTGGGAAAGCACTTGACATTAGAAAGTATAGTGTTCTTGGGCAGTGTCTTCCAGACCCCACTATTGTACTATTCTTCTCTATTATTTTGAGAGTCAAGATGACTACTTTTTAACAGAGGCTATGCTCTGGTGTGAGAGAGAATGAGAGTGTGTGTTTGCGGGGGGTGGGGAGGAGGTTGGGGTGGAATAGGAATTTTGGCATGTGGATGTGAGAGAGTTGAGTTTTTAATATGTTTGTGGATTGGTTCATCATGAGCTCTACTACTTCATTGTAAAATACTGAGTTAAAGATTCTTTTTATAAATGTCTCATTTTTTGTTGTAGAGTTAAAAAAAGAAGATATTTACGCAGTGGAGATAGTTGGTGGTGCCACACGAATCCCTGCAGTGAAAGAGAAGATCAGCAAGTTTTTTGGTAAAGAACTCAGCACAACATTAAATGCAGATGAAGCTGTCACTCGAGGCTGTGCTCTGCAGGTGAGTTTGGTCTTGTTCATAGGTTATAGCACAGATTTACCCATTCACATCAGGGCAGTCTTACGGTGTAAGATTCTGAAGCCTTTGCTTAAGATGGGTAGCTGACACACATAAAAGGTATTGATGGTCTAGCGTGTAGTAAGATCAGTTCAGAAGATAGAGAAGCTAGGGGCTGTGCTGATGCAGGACTTTTGTTTGATTCTAGCACTTGGGAGGTAGAGGCACATGGATCTCATTGAGTTTGAAGTCTGGCCTACAAAGTGAGTCCAGGACAGCCAGGGCTACACAGAGAACATTGTCCTGAAAAAACAAAACAAAACGGGGTTGGGGGACTAGGTTGATAATTGTAAGCTAGAGCTGAAGAATTTGTTGAATTATCTGTGTTAAGGAGGATTTCAAACAGTAATCAGTTACACAGTAAATCTGATAATGACAGCAGTTTGTAGAACTGTTCTGATGCCATTATATTACTGTTGAAAATACTAAATAAATCAGTGATGGCCTCCTATTGTTTGTAGTTCTATAATACCAATTTATAGTGTCTATATGTGTCAATGGACTTTTTATTTTTAACGTTTTCATTCTAGTGTGCAATCTTATCACCTGCTTTCAAAGTCAGAGAATTTTCTATCACTGATGTGGTAGCATATCCAATATCTTTGAGATGGAATTCTCCAGCTGAAGAGGGGTCAAGGTAATATATTATCAGTCTTGTTTATATGTACTCAAATGGGTGTTGAGTCAAGGCAGTGTATTGTCTTTATTTTCAGTTTACACATGTATCTGTCCAATGCATGAAACAACGTGATTGCTGGTGTAAATTCAAGGCCAGGCATGATCGTGAATCCCTGTAATCTAGCATGTTATTGGTAGAGAGAGGCAGGAGGATCAAGAGGTAAGGCCATTCTTGGCTACATAGTGAGTTTGAGGCTGGGTTACATGAGATCTTCTTTTTTCTTTTTTTTTTTTTTTTAAAGGCATGAATTAGTGCTCTGTCCTTTTTAAATTATATATACTTCTTCAAGTATATTATTTTTTTAAACACTCTAGAGAGTTTTAAAAAGTTGTTGTTTTATTTGTGTATTTTAGCTGCATGCATGCCTGTGTGCCTAGTGTATGAGGAGACCAGAAAGAGGGCCTTAGTTGTAAGATAGCATGTGGATGTTGGGAATCAAACCCATGTCATTTAGAAGAGCATCCAGTGCTCTTAACTTCGAGCCGTCTCTATGAACCTGGAAACAATAATAGGAGGAGACACTAGGACTGGTAATTACAAACCTAGGATACATGTGTCAAAGGTGTTCAGAATGTTATGAGTTTTGTCTGAGGAAAATTCTTACCATACAAGCCAGAAGACCTGGGTTCATATCCCCAGAGTCAATATAAAGCTAGGGTGAGATGGGAGGTGGAGGTTCAGGAATCCCTAGAAGCTTCCAGGCTGAGAGCCTGGAATGGGTAGCAGCAAACAGCAGAGATTCCTGCCTCAAATAAGGTAGAAGTTCGTCTTATCTCAACACGTACACATGTGTCAACACCCCCTCCCCAATAAAATAAAAAGATTGGAATATTTTAAAAAGAAAAAGAATATTATGAATTTTTTACCGTCTTATCTTTTTTTCTTCTTCTAGTGACTGTGAAGTCTTCCCCAAAAACCATGCTGCTCCTTTCTCCAAAGTCCTCACCTTTTATAGAAAGGAACCTTTCACTCTTGAGGCCTACTATAGCTCTCCTCAGGATTTGCCCTATCCAGATCCTGCTATAGGTGAGTAAAATTGAAACTAAAATAGGAACAAAAACTGTCTCTACTTAGAGTACTAAAAGAAAAAAAAAAAGACTATTCAGAAATGTAGGTGCTTTAGGCCACAAAAGCAAACATCTTCTGCCCTTAGTACTTGGTGTAGAAGCAGTCAAATAGTTGTTTAATGGAGGCTGGCTTTTTGTGGCAGTGTCCTGGGTTGAGTGCACATTGTGGGTGCTTAAGGTGGTCCTGATGAAGAGCCTGTCATAGAATTCAGTTGGGTTCTAATACAGGGTTATAAGATTTTCACAGAAACCACAAGATTGTTCACAGCATCAGTTTAGTGTAGATTTTGGAACCAACTTGACAAGAGTCTTTACAAATTGGAAATATCTACAATTGACAGAGAGAAACCAAGAGTTCTATAAGTGGATGAAGAGCCAGGAGCAGTTTCCGTGACGTTTTGGAGTTATGGGACGAAAGTTGGCCTCCTTGCTTTTCATTTGTAGGACAGGAAAGACCATGACAGTCATACCCAGAAAGGCTAATCCCCTGTATTCTTTTCTCTGTCTTTCCAATACTGGCCTAGCCCTGGGCGTGTTCACTAACACACTGGACTTCCATAGCTTCCTCTGAAACGCACCGTGTGGCTCACCTACCCCACTGGCTTTTTCTCTTAGGCAACTGCCAAGATGTACAGCTTGCCAGTCTCAAATTTCCCATGGTTTTTTTTTTAATTGTCTTTGAACTTGATAAGAAAATAAACTTCCACAACAAACTCTTGGTATGGTAATGAGATTTAGAAATGACCATTTCTTAGAAAATGACAAACTGGAAGTTTTTAAAAGTAAATTGTGGAAATTGGATACTTGACTATCTGGCACAGCACATGCAGATGACATAGGGGACTGGAGGAAAGGAGACACCAACAGGAGACATTTGAGCCCTTAGTGTGGGGGTGCCAAGAGTGAGCTGTGTTGAAAGGAAGGAGATGCTACTTCTCTGAGAAATGATCCTGACCTGGGAGCCTGGTTATTTTATTACTGTGGATATGGATATTTAAGTTCAGTCTTACAGTGCATTCTTTCCTTAAATCCCAGCTCAGTTTTCAGTTCAGAAAGTCACTCCACAGTCTGACGGCTCCAGTTCAAAAGTGAAAGTCAAGGTCCGGGTAAACGTCCATGGCATTTTCAGTGTGTCCAGTGCGGCCTTAGTAGAGGTGCACAAGTCCGAGGAGAGTGAGGAGCCGATGGAGACTGATCAGAATGCAAAGGAAGAAGAGGTAACCTGCACATTTGATACCATTTATATTGGTCACAGCTGACCGGCTGACAGGAGCACTGAGGCCACTCATATCACTTTTCATTCCAATGGAAAGGAACTGAAATTGGCTCCTCCCTTCAGACCATTTCTCAGCTGAACACTATTCTACTGATATAGAAAAATGCTGGAGATTATATACTCTTGATAGATAAATGTAGGTCTTAAGTCTCTCTATTACATCACATTCAAAGCTCTGTAAAACTCCAAAAGCTTGGCCTGTTCCCAGATGTGTGTGCTGGGGCTCAGGTACCAGCACCGTGCAGAAGAGCACCACATTGAGATCTTGGTTTCACATGCTTCCCAGACTGAAAGAATTCTCTCTGGGTCTCTTGACAAAGTCCAGGCTCTGGGAGAAAGCATGTGGAAGGGAAGCTCAGGTTTGCTTTGGGGTTTTTATTTCCACACTCCATTGAGTCTTTTATGATTCACAAGGGAATTCCATAGTTCCTACAAGGGTAAGCATGTTGGGCAGGGCAGGTACCACACTGTTGTGTTGAACTCCAGAGAGGAAAACTTCATGTTCTGTGAAATTGTGCATAGTTGAAATTTTGAGCCCTGTTACACTGATTGATTACTGGTAAGTCAGTGGCATTCTATACCATGTGACTTTGAGTACGTTGTGAAGGCTGCCTAGGTTTTCCTGTTAGAATCTTCTGGTTTCAGTGTTTAATTTAAACACTGTTTTTTTTTTTTTTTTTTTTTCTTTCAGAAAATGCAAGTGGACCAGGAAGAACCACATACTGAAGAGCAACAGCCACAGACACCAGCAGAAAACAAGGCAGAGTCTGAGGAGATGGAGGTATAGCCTGAGAATTTTCAGTCTCTTAGGAACTCCCAGGGGCCTGATTGGAATGTTGTTCTGTATTTACTTGTATACATTTTTAGCTACATTACATAGTATGTTTTGGAAAGTTAAAAGAACATTACCATTAATTTTTTTACTGATAAAACAGTGAGACCAAATTTCCTTCTGCATTTTTCAAATTTTGCCAACTGTTTTATTGGTTTTCTTTCTAATTCCTTTTTTCCTTTTGCTAAGTTTTAGTGAAAAAAAATTTTGATGGTTTACTTTTCATGAGTCTGTTGACACATTTGTAAATTTAAGAATATTGTTATCCTTATAGGGATAAACAGCAGTGCAGGCCAACATAATATAGTATTCTAGTTGAGGCTTATGTCTTTGTGGTCACCTTTTGTGCCTCGGGTGGAATGGCTACCAACCGAGAGCAGTCACAGTGGTTAGGGAGCAACAAAGGCCACTCCTGCTATTGTAAGGTGTGGCTGTGAGGCTTTTCTCCTGAATTTATTATTCCACATATAACAGATTCACTATTTTCTAGATATGATAATTATGAGTTAAATCATCAGAAAGTTAACTGAGGCCAAATCAGCTTTTGACATTTGATTGGATCCATTTTAAAATATCAAGTTAGTCTGTATGGTTTTGTTCTTCATCGTTTTTGTTTCTTTAGACCTCTCAAGCTGGATCAAAAGATAAAAAGACGGACCAACCACCTCAAGCAAAGAAGGCAAAAGTGAAGACCAGCACTGTGGACCTGCCCATTGAGAGCCAGCTGCTGTGGCAGCTGGACCGGGAGATGCTCGGCCTGTACACAGAGAATGAGGTAATTTGAACTTTGTTTAGGGCAGTGCTTTTAACCCAGTTCCTCCTGTTGTGATGACCTCCAACAAGAAAATTATTTCCTTGCTACTTCATTAACTGCAATTTTGCTTATGTTAGGAATTGGAATGTAAATATCTGATATGCAGGGTATCTGATACTGACTGATGTAGGGTTTCTGCCAGTTTGGACTATTACTGGTAAAAACAGATTTAAGTTGTAAGCTATGGCTTGTTATATTCTTTTGTGTGTGATAGTAACATGATGTCTACATCGGTAGCTCTGTCAAGTGGCTTTTTGTTTTGTTTCGTTAGAGACAGGGTCTTTCCTTGGCTATGTAGTTCTGCTGGCCTGGCCAGAGATTCATCTGCCTCTGTCTCCCAAGTGCTAAGATTAAAGGTACATGCCACCATGCCTGGCAAAAAGGTTCCCATAAGCAACTTCAGGGACTTTCCTCTCCAACCCCTCCTCAAAACACGGTTTCTCTGTACCCTGCTGTCCTGGGACTCACTTGATAGACCAGGCTGACCTCGAACTCTCAGAGGTTCGCCTTTGAGTGCTGGGATCAAAGGTGTGCACCATCACTTCTTGTCTTACATATTTTGTTTTTGTTTTTGCTTTTGAGGGTCTTTATTTTTATTAACCTCCCCCCAAAAACAAAACAAAACAAAAAAAACCCAAAAAACCCAACACCATAAAATCTGTGCTTTTCAGTTTTTTATTCCTGGGTCTATTTTGTTGGAGTGACTCAAGAATTAGAAGAATTTGAGGAGGGGAAGCTCTTTGCTTTTAATGTTAGTTGATGCTTAAGAGGAAATTGTCATTGTCTTTGTGTTTAATTCATTGCTGCTGTTCTAGGGTAAGATGATCATGCAGGATAAGCTGGAGAAGGAACGGAATGACGCCAAGAATGCGGTGGAAGAGTATGTGTATGAGATGAGAGACAAGCTTAGTGGTGACTATGAGAAGTTTGTGAGTGAAGACGTAAGTGTGCTGCTCTCTTACTGTTGGAGTCTAGGGGATCCTCAGATACTCCTCAGAAGGAAGCTTTGCTATTGTGTGAGATCACCTTATAAGAAATGCTGGAGAGAAGTGAGTGGTGGGGAGGGAGCACTTGCTCTTTAAAGGCTTGAGTTTTGTTCTTAGCACTCATAGTGGCTCACACTCTCTGTCTGTAGCTATAGATGTAGAGAACCGACGGCCTTTTCTGATCTCCATGGATGCTGCATGCATGTGGTACCCTTATATACATGCAGGCAAAACATTCATATGCATAAAATCTAAAAAACTGCTAAAAATTTCTGTTGGGGAGTTACATAGCTATAACTTTTTGAATGTTTAGTTTTACACGTTCGCATGCACGGGAGCCCATGTAAAGCCTCAAAACTGATGTCTGCTGTCTGCTGGATTCTTCTCTACTTTCACTTTTGAGATAGTCTTTCTTGAACTTGGAACTGGCTGACTTTTTTATAACTAGTGTAGATAGGCAGCCCGTCTCAGGGATCCCCATTTCTTGCCTCCTGAGTGCTGGATTAGAGGAGCTGACACATCTGTTTGGCTTCTTCATGGGTTCTGGGTTTCAGAACACAAGCCCTTAGACTTGCATAGCAAGCACATGATTACTTACTCATCCATCCCCCAGTCCTGGTTTGCATTTCTGTATTGTTTCCCATTACAATGTATCTGGGTTCAAGAGACAGACACATGATTGGTTTTTTTGTTTTGTTTGTTTATTTATAGGATCGTAATAATTTTACCTTAAAACTAGAGGATACTGAAAATTGGCTGTATGAAGATGGGGAAGACCAACCAAAGCAAGTCTATGTAGACAAATTGGCTGAATTAAAAGTAAGTGACTCATACAGAGGTATCTGAGCCTCTATAGTTTACAGAGTGGAGTTTCCAAGTAAAAAGCACAGGCTAAAAATACATCCAAGAACTGTATCACTCTGATGACCTAAACTGTTACTCTCTTAACCAGTTGTAGAATGAGTTAACTTCTGTTCCAGTGAATTAGCATTAGTTTGAGGCCTTTGTTTGAAAAAGTTGTAAATTCACTGAGAGGAAATTGGAACTTTTGTTCTGGCTTTTATTGTGGACTTTCTGGAGGAACTGGGCCATTGTAACTCTCCACAGTATTGGCTCAAGAACAGTGCCTGGGCCTTAGTTTTACTTTGGCAGGGATGCGGATGGTCCTGCTAAACTAAGCTTTGATTTGTTTGGGTTTTGTGTTTTAAAAAGACAGGGTTTCTCTTTTGTTGTCCAAGCTATTCTGCAACTCAGTGTGTAGACCAGGCTGGCCTTGAACTCAGAGATCCACCAGCCTTTACCTCCTCTAAGTGCTGGAATTAAAGAAGTGCACCACTACTGTCTGGCTTCACCGTGCAAAATATTTTTCTTTTCTTCTGGAAAATGGCAGGCATAAGAAAGTTGAGACTAATCATTTCCGCCATCTTGACTAGTGTGCCTTTCCTGTACCTTCTCCATTTGAGTCAAGCCTTTTGTGATTTGGGTTATGTTTAATTCAAAGCCTACAGCCTCCTGCTGCACCATCACTGCACCAGAGATCTCCAGGGTCACTGTGTTGAGTGTTCCAGTTCTTATTTCCTAAACAGTGATCATTTAGTTGATAAGAATTGGGACCCAGCGGTGGCGCACGCCTTTAATCCCAGCACTTGGGAGGCAGAGGCAGCAGATTTCCTGAGTTCGAGGCCAGCCTGGTCTACAGAGTGAGTTCCAGGACAGCCAGGGCTACACAGAGAAACCCTGTCTCGGAAAACCAAAAAAAAAAAAAGAATTGGGACCCAGATAATGTGCATATAGTTCAACTGTGTCCATAGCTGACTTTGTTTCCTGCTTTTCCTCATCTATGTGTGGGAGAGATGGGGTCATTTATTGTGGAGATTTTTCTCTAAGTGTGGATTTTGCCATTTTTTTTCTTGACAGTGGTATTAATGGTTTCATCAGACTCTAATGTGGTTTTTTAAAGATTTTATTTATGTATCTGTGTGTGTTTTTGCACCATGTGTGTGCAGTGCCCTTGGAGTCCAGGAGTCTAAGCCCCTGGGACTATGTGTAAGTGTTTCTGAGCCATTGTATGGGTGTGGGGACTTGAACCTAGGTTGCTCTCAGCTGTGGAGCCATCTCTTCAGCCTCCCTAGTGTTTTTTAATAAAAATTGTTGGACAGGTAACTTTTGGTTGTTCTCCCATTGTGAGAATTTGGGGGTTGGTCATGAGAAACAATTCCACTGGGGACAGTCTTGACTTGTGCTCTTGAGCAGCTGGAAAAGATGCCTGGTACATTCAATGGTTTGGACAAACATTTAGCTTAAAATATCCTGTATTATTTTAAGCATGTGTTGTGTTTATATATGTGTGTGTATTCATATTCATGTATGTGCACACACATACCCTGAGAGTGACAAGTTAACCCCAATTACTCTTAATCCTAGTAGCTATATAACTTGGATAGTTTAAGCTACCCTATACAAACCTGTGTATTCTCCTGTTAGACTTTAGGTCAACCTATTAAGACACGGTTCCAGGAATCTGAAGAAAGACCAAAATTATTTGAAGAACTAGGGAAGCAAATCCAACAGTATATGAAAGTGATCAGCTCTTTCAAAAACAAGGTATCTTAGTTTTATTTTCCTATGATTTTTGGTCATGGCACTATGTGTTTGTTTGATTTTGTGTTTTTTGAGGCAAGATCTCACTGTGTAGGCCTGGGTGGCCTGGGACTAGTTATGTAGGCCAAGTGTCTTTGAGTTCACAGAAGTCCGTATGCCTGTGTGTCCTGAGTGCTGAATTAAAGGCATGTACCACCACATCCAGCCTTAGTTTTTCAAAGATTTTGGGTTTTTATCTTACTAATTTTATTCTTGTGTACATAGAAGGCATTGGATCCTCCTTGGGCCTAGAGTTACAGTTGGTTTTAAGCTGCCAAATGAGGATGCAGGGAACTGAAGAGTACAAGAGCAGCAAGTGCCTTTAGCTGCTGTGAACTGTCTCTCCAGCCCCAGGATGAGAAATGTTTGAGAGGCGGTATTGGGTAGGAAGTTGCTCATCCTCTACTTAACTGTCATCTCCACTTGTAGGAGGACCAGTATGAACACTTGGATGCTGCTGACATGACAAAGGTAGAGAAAAGCACCAATGAGGCGATGGAGTGGATGAATAGCAAACTGAACCTGCAGAACAAACAGAGCCTGACGGTGGATCCAGTTGTCAAGACAAAGGAGATTGAAGCTAAAATTAAGGTAGTTCTTGCCCTTGTACTTTGAACATTTCTTGACAGCTCTTTGTTATTTCATTATGGGGTTTAGCATGTCATATAAAATTTGTTTAATTTATAAGAAATTATAGTTTTCTTTCTTTACCATTCTAGGAGCTGATGAATATTTGTAGTCCTATAATTTCAAAGCCCAAACCCAAAGTGGAACCCCCAAAGGAGGAACCAAAACATGCTGAGCAGAATGGACCAGTGGATGGCCAAGGAGACAACCCAGGCTCCCAGGCTGCTGAGCGAGGTGCAGACACAGCTGTGCCTTCCGATGGTGATAGGAAGCTTCCTGAGATGGACATTGATTGATTCCAACACTTGTTTATATTAAAACAGACTATTATAAAGCTTTAAGTTGTCAACTTTGTTCTGAATATCAACTAGAGCAAGCAAATACTGGAGATTTCTTAGTCAGTTTTTAGGGGATCTCGGGGTGGGGTGGGTATATAGGTAATACACGGAGCATTTTGACTTCTTAGTTAGATCCAGAGATGAAGTGCACTGTTCTCTCTTCATTACGGTCCTGTTAAGAGCCCAGCTAGTCTTTGTGAGCTCTTGCCTCCCTCCTTGTTTTAATCATGCTTCTACAAAGTGAAGTGTGTTTGGGAAACTGAGCTCTAACAAACGCCGTGACAGCCGCCAGGCAGGCTTTCCTTATACACAACAGAAGTTCAAATTATGCTTTGGAAAGTCTGGGTGGAGATCACCACCAGTATGCTCTGCCTGTGGGGTTGTGGGCTGGTGCTTCCTCCATTTCTGAGGGTCAGAGAATGGCCAAGCATCGATTAACACAGGAGAGCGCAGAGCACAGCAGGGCCTGCTCTCATTGCCCTCTATTCCCAGCCCTGTCCTCCTCCGTCCGGAAGCAGTATACATGCCATGTGCTCTCTTCCCTTAGAGCGAGCTTTAGTGTGTCAAGGGACTTGGACTCTGGCTTCCTGTACTTCCTGAAAGTACATTCACTAATACTAAAGTATCAAAGTCTAGTTTAACCTTAAGGTTAGATTGTAAATAACACAGTTGGGTGTGTAGACATGGTAAATCTGAGCAGTCCATCTTTAGTGGAAAGGTTTGTTCCTTGACCTCGAGCGGTAGACGATGTATGTAAATTAGAGGTTTGGATGGAACAGAATGAGAGTTCAAGTTTCTTTGTTTGGTATCCTTTGTGTTAATGTGTCTTGAATCTGCCAATCTGTATGTTAAAACAGCTGACAGATTGTAAAGCGATTGCACTGCATTGCCCTGGACAAGTTTGAATGAGTGTAAAAGATATGGTGCCCAAGGTCACAAGAACACTGAAGCCAGTGTCAGGGCACCACATATTCCT
This sequence comes from Mastomys natalensis, assembly GCA_021653895.1. Lineage (NCBI taxonomy): Eukaryota > Metazoa > Chordata > Mammalia > Rodentia > Muridae > Mastomys > Mastomys natalensis. The sequence continues at coordinate 809,756 of JAJTUV010000625.1, read as the reverse complement.
GGGGCAAGTCTACAGGAAAGAGGTGTTCTGCAAACAAAGGGACGGACGCCTGCAGTAGAGGTCCGAGTTGGTTACCTGCCTTAGTTACAAGTGTTGGTTATGTTCTGGGTCTTTGTAATCACTGATCTCTGTAACAGAGCCTCTGTTTATTTTTGCTCGTTGGAAGTAAGCTTAATCCGTGCATAGTTAGAATTACTATGCTTCAGTCTGTCTGTACAGGAAGTGGTGTCGCTCTCAAGTGCTCTAGAGGCGGTTGGTTAGAGAGGAAGGAATGCATGCTTATGTAATATAAGCAACTGGACTCCCGCCCAGTACAGGCCTGGAGCCCCAGGCCAAATGTATGCTCTGCTGCTTTGAGTGCTGCAAGAGTGCCCACTGGTCTTGCTCTGAGGCCAATAGCTTTTTCAAATGCAGGCTACAGGATTAAGCCAACTCTTATGCAACTGACTGTCCTTAATGAAGATCTCTCATAAACATTTGTGTGTGGGGTGGGAGGGTTTGGGTGTTGGGATGGGGATGGATTTGAAGTTTAAAGTTAAAGCTAGAAATGAGATGATCTGCTTCTGCTCTGTCTATATAGACCAATTGGATTTATGTGGAGGCAGGCCAGACGGCAACTGATGACTTGTGTGCAAACAAGTGTTTATCCAGGTTGCGTTATCCAAATTGGTTTGTTAAAAACTAGGTCACATTCTTACACTAAGAAACAGTAAACATGAGACAAAGTTTAGGAAAAACTAATAAAAGAAACCTGTCCTAACTTGAATGGTTTTCTTAATTTCCTTGAGTGGGCCGTTGTGTGTGTGAGAGAGACTGGAGGAGACTTAAAAGTATGTGTGTATGTGGTGGGTGGGCAGGGATGGGCTGGGGGAGACTGTCAACAGAATAATCTAGGCCAAGTATAGACCTTTTTCAAAAGTTCTGACCAGTCCAATCATTCTTTAGCTACTTGCCCACGTACTGTTTGCTAAGACTCTCCAGATAACTTACTTGGGAGCCTTCTGCCCGGGAAAATAGCAATCTGGTGTTGTCCCCTCCTTTTGGTATAGGGGTCTTCTGGGAGGCCAGCCTTTATGTTTGATAATAGAAGGTAGATGACACAGAGCATTAACGTGTCAGGACTGAGTAGGGCCAGAATCTGCTAGGAACTGATGGCTGGCTAGTGGGCATTCCCTGTGGTGAGAGAACTGGGTTGAAGCAATGAGCCCTTTACTGCCATGGCATGGGTCCTACGCAGGGAGAAGTCAGAAGCTGGTTGTCTGGAACTCACCTTTATAGACCATGCTGACCTCAAACTCAGATCTGCTTGCTTCTACCTCCTGAGTGTTGGGATTAAAGGCATGTAGCACCACACCCAGCCTGAAGTCGTGCCTGGTAACTGCCCTGAACTATGTTCTGGGAGAAGAGAGGTTGGGGTGGGCCTGGCCATAGCTGTTCTACAGCATCAGCACTCCTGAAGGAGAGCAGTCCTGTTCACCCATGGTCAGCAGTGCCCCTGCATGGGCCTGTAGGAGCTGTGAGGGTGGGAGTAAATCGAGGGCTCTGTAAAATTGTCTACTGTGGTCACTGCCCTGTGTGTGGAAAAATCCCAGTTACAGGATCTAGAGGCATGAAGAGCCAGGTGATCTGTGCAAGGAAAATGCTAGGAAGGGCCTGGGTGACTACTCAGATCTGTTTGTCAGTGGCTGAGTTTTTGTGGAAGAGTCTTAGAGTCTTACCATGTGCCCACACAGAGTTAGATAATAGGCCTGGGGAAGCCAGACGTACAAGACTGAAAATACATTGGAGCCAAGATGTACCGGAAGTAGGGGAAGGATTTCAGTGTGTCTCTAGCTTAACTTACGGTGAAAAACTGGTGATTGCTTTTAGGGGAGTAAGTGACAAGGCAAGAGGTGGCAGGTTTAGAGGTCTGGTTGATTTTTCGTTGTCTCGTTGCTGAAGATGAAGCCTAAGGCCTCAGATATAACAGGCAGTGCTCTACCATAAGCCACATTTCATCCTCAAGCTCATCTCCCTTGGCCTGTCTCCTGAGTGCTGAGATGCAAGGCATGTGCCACAATGCTTAGCCTAAAACTTTTAAAGAGACTGGCATGGAAGATAGAAGCAGATGGATCTCTGAGTTCAAGACTAACCTGGTCTGCATAGTGAGTTCCAGGTCAGCCAAGGATACAGTGATACCTTGTCTCATCAAAACAAAGAAAAACAAAAGTGAAGAGAAAGACACTGAGCTGGGGTTACAGCTTAGTTGGTAGAATGCTTACCACATGAAAGCCCTGAGTTCAGTCATTCAGTCTCCGGCATCATATAAACCCAGCATGATGGTGCATGTCTGTAAGCCCAGCGCTCTTGGAGTAGAGAGTGGAAGGATCACCGCTCATAATCTGCCTCTGTGTACAGCAAGTTTGAGGCTGGTCTGCACTACAGTGGGATGCTCCAGAATAAGTAAGCAATGACTTACTTATTCTGAATAAATGACTTTAAGGCCTTAAGTCTTAAAAATGAGGTGGAACTTTAGATCTGTGGGGGTCATGGTAGGTCAGTTGCTGGTTATAAAGGCTGTAGAGGAGAGAGAAAACTGCTGTAGTTCCAGGTAGTTGTGGAAGGAAGCCTCAATGTTGAGGGCGGCCTCCTGGATTGGGAATGGACTGTAGAAGTGTCCAGAAAGGAAGTAGAACCTTCTAGAGCAGAAGGTTGGGAAGAGGGAGGCTGACGGTGAGAAATGGAATGGCTACTAGGCCTAAGATGCTTCAGGAATGTTCCAGAAGGTGGCAGCTGGGCCAGGCAGTGGTGGCGCACGCCTTTAATCCCAGCACTTGGGAGGCAGAGGCAGGCAGATTTCTGAGTTGGAGGCCAGCCTGGTCTACAGAGTGAGTTCCAGGACAGCCCGGGCTACATAGAGAAACCCTGTCTCAAAAAAAAAAAAAAAAAAAAAAAAAAAACCAAACAAACAGAAGGTGGGAGCTAGTTGAGCATAAGGAGCTTGGAGTTCAGTGAAACCAGAAGTTCCCAGGCACTCTCTGGCCTGCTGGAAACGGGATCAATTGGCAGGCTGGGCCCTGCCTCCTGTGCCCATGGTTTAGAATTAAATGAGGATGGTTCTCACCACTCTTCAGGAGATTTGTGGTTTGCCAATACATTGCTTGGATGGCTCTGGCTGGGGACAAGCCCAGGACGTGACCCTCAGGCTTGGAACATGGCTGCCCTTGTGTACTGGATTCTGCCATTTGAAGCACAGGCTGCTATAAGAACTGTAAGAAGGAGGGATGTGATTGCAGCGTCAGCCCAGGAAGCAAGACAGAAAGCAGGAAGGTGTGCTTTTCTGGGAGATCAGAGAAAGGAGGGGCCTAGACAATGTTAACAATACAGACAACACTTTCCTGATTTGTACAATACCCAAGGGTGATCACCGGCTGGCTCTAACCTTACCATCCAGTTTTGGAGCATGCAGTCAGGACAGGGAGAATCGGAGAGATGTTTGCTTCCAATTACTCAGTGGGATTTGTATGATTCAAGTCCAGCACGCAGCATCAGACACTATAGAAAGCTGTATTTGTCTTGGACCCTTTCAATGAGCTGTGCTGAGACTCAAATCTGTCCAGGCCTGGTGCCTGTTAAAAATTTGGAGTCCTGGATCAATGGAGGAAGAGAGAGCACCATGACTACTTTTCTTATCTCCAGTTAGCAGGCTTTTCCCACCACTACTACAGGACTCACATTGTTCTGCTGTGTTTTCTACCTGAACTAAAAAACTTACTTTAAAATTGGGATTGGAAAGACAGCTCAGCAGTTAAGAGTGCTTGCTGATCTTTTGGAGGCCTGAGTTCAGTTCTCAGCACTCATAATGGGCTGTCTGTAATTCCAGCTCCAGAGAATTGAAAACCTCTAGTCTCTGCAGGCAACTGCATTTGCTTGGGCACACATGCACATGTATACATGCACGAACACACACATACATGCACATACACAAACACGCATGCACATATGCATGCACACACACATGCATGAAAACACACATGTACACATGCCTGGGGCTTCCCCTCTGGTTTCCTATTTACAGTTACTTGAATAAAAAAAAAAAAAAAGCCTTTTCTGGGAAAAAAAAATCTTAAAACCCTTCCTTATACTTTAAAGCAATACCAGCCTACTATTTAAGTTTGGCTAGTGCTTGCAAAGGGCTCAGCTTCCAGGACAAACTCTAGCCAGATATTTTCAGGGTGAGCTGGATCAGAAGGCATATCCAGCCTGAGGGCATCTGTTAGTTATTCCAGTGGGAGGTGTATTACTTATTTTATTTGTTGCTGGGACAAAGTACCTAACAAAAGCAATACAATGAAGAAAGGGCATCTGTGGCTCACAGTTTGAGGGTACGAGTCCATCCTGGTGTGGGGGGTGGGGTAATGAGAGCATGCAGGAGACAGAGATGAATCCTGGTGCTCCATTCTGCTCCCTTTCTATTCAGTTCAGGACCCTGCCCCATGACATGGTTCTGCTTGCTCCAGGGCAGGTCTTCACTCCTCAGTTAAACCTCAGGGAAATATTTTCGCAGATGCATATTGGTGTGCCTCCTAGGTGATTCCAAATTCCATTAGGTTGTTAACCAAGAGTAGTTTTCACAGGAGGTTTTGAGGACCCCAGTGAGCTGCATGGTAGTACCTGAAACATTGAGAGGCCCATGTAGCAGTCTGGAAAGGTCCTTGCTTGAGTGAAGGGTCTTGCCTCTGTGCCTGGTCTCTCTCAATGAAGCAGCGACTGGAGTCCAGATGCCTCCCTGTGACTAAAGAGATGCAGTGTTTTCAATGGAGACAAAATAGCATCAGAGCTCTGGGACCTGATCTACAACTCCACTTTCTGGATGGGGAAAGGGTCAAGGCTGGTGCTCATCGTAAACCCAGGAATCCTCATACCAGCTGGTTACAGTAGCACAGCTGACCTTCCGGAGAACCATGTGTGTGTCATAGCGGATAATGACTTCCAAAAGTCACTCTTAGTATGGCATTACCATAGTCCTACCATAGTCCTTTCTAATCTGTGGGGAAACCCACCTAAGACCCTTTGAACCCGTGGTGGTGCTAAATCCTATGTATATTAGATTTTCTCCTATACATAAGAGATTTTCTATATACAAAGAAAATCTATACAAAGATTTTCTCCTTTGATAAGATTCATTCAGTGTATAAGTTGGGGAGAGTAAATCAGGTGCAATTTCACATGCCTATAGTCTCAGCACTGAGGGGCCGGGGATCAGACGTTCAAGGTCTCAGTAGTTCCTTAGTGAGTTCTAGGCCAGCCTGGAATCCGTAAGGCTTTATTTCAGGGGAGGAACATAAGGGCGGTAAGAGATGAACAGTACTGAGAGAACGTTGAGATGTTCTGTCTTGTAGTCTGCAGGCTGCAGACTAGTATACTAGTATGCTGAATACTAGTAGAGTATATAGCACACAAGGCTGGGCAAAAGGATGAGCAGTATCCTAGGAAAATTGAGCAACACAACATGAGGTTTCTGCACACTACTAAGGATAGTATGTAATTTAAAATTCATGAGTTATTTCTGGAAATTTGCACTTAATGCCTTCAGACCATGGCTAACTGTAGGTAACTAAAACGAGAAGTCAAGACAGTGGATGAAGGGGCTTACTGTTTTTGAAGTAGCTCTCATTTCTTCTTTCCAAAAGTTTTATTCCATCTATTTATTTTGTGTGTGCATTGCACACTTGTGAGGGTCAGATACACCCTCACTGACTCCTTAGGAGTCAGTTCTCTCCTTCCACCATGTGAGGTGTAGAAATTGAACCCAGGTCTTCAGATCTGGGGCAGGTCCACTCAGTCGTCTCACCAAACCCAGCTCTCTTAAGAGTCTGAATTTCTCCAGCCAGTTCTGGTCTTCTGTAAGCTGCAGTGCCAATGCTGCCACACAGGGGCGCCATCGTTCTTTCTTTGTTATGGTGGGTTGTTGCCATGCAGATCAGAATAAGCACACCATTCAGATTTCATGTTTAGAGAAGTTTGGAGAAGAGATGGTGGCTCCTCCACCTATGGGCTAAGGGTAAAGCAAAACCAGTCTGGAAAACCAGTCTGTGTGGAAACACAACAGCTAGAAGTGAGAGTGTTAGCCGCTAGCCCTGTTTTGTTGTGATGTTTAATCTTCACTGTCAACCTGCCGGCTTAGAATCACCTAGGAGACACACCTCAGAGAGTGCTGGTGAAATTGTTATCAGAGATGTCTACCTAGAGGAGGAAGAGCTTCCCTAAATGTGGGTGGTACCACCCCCTGTGAATGAAAAGACAGCAAGTTGAAGGCTGGAGAGATGGCTCAGCAGTTAAGAGCCCTGGCTGTTCTTTCTGAGGACCTGGGTTCCATTCCCAGCTCCCACATGGTGGCTCACAACCATTTGTAATTCCAGTCTCAGGGGATCTGATGCTGTCTTCTGGCCTCTGTGAGTACTGCACACATGCCATGTAGACATAGATGCAGGCAAAACACACCCACATACATAAAAATAATAAAGACATGTTCAAAAAATGGAAAAACGCAGAAAATGGAGACTGGGGAATGCTTCAGTTGGTTAAAGCGCTTGCCTTTCAAGGACCAGATGCTGAGTCCAATCTGCAGAACCCATGTAAAAAGCCAGACATGGTGGTGAATATCTATATCTTAGTGCTGTGGACGCACAGGCAGCAGATCCTGGGGCTTGTTGACCAGCAGTCTGGCCCATTTGCCAAGCACTGGGCCCCAGAGAAAGAACTTGAGTTGAAAACCAAGGAGGACAGCTCCTTAAGAGTGAATGGTACCTAAGGGTGACCTGTGGCTTCCAAGTGTGCATACCCCACTACATGCTGTCCACCCCCCCCCCGAGAGAGAAGAGAGAGAGAGAGAGAGAGAGAGAGAGAGAGAGGAGCTCAGAGCTCCAGTATTCATCTTTGCTTCCCCACTACAACTGTGCTGTGATTACTGCATTGCCACCGTAGGTACAGTTTCTCTCTCACCACCCAGCTTCCCACCACGATGGACAGCTGGACAGTGCCCTCACCCAAACCAACCCTTCCTTCCTTCAGTTGCTTGCTTTTGTCAGGTACTTTGTTCCAGCAGGGAGACAAGTAACACCAAGAGATCTGACCACCCAAAGTGTGGCGTTACTAGGTAATAAAGAAGACTCTTGGATTGATGTTAGCCTGGGGTAGACACTGAAGAGTTCTGGGATAGATCGATACTGGGATAGACAGACACTGGGGTGGTAGACAGACAGCAAGCAGTATAGACAGACACCAAGACACCGGGTTTGACAGAAACTGGCACAGACATTTATGCTTCCTGGAATCAGCCTGAAGCACTCTCAGTTTCAGCAGGTCCAAGGTAGTTCTGAGTTTCCACAGCAGCAGGAGACCCTTCCTTCCCATCTCTAGCAAGCCAGGGCAGGCCCCGACAGGAACAGTGTTACCCAGCAACTGCAGGACCCTCTTCCTGGGAGATGTGGCTACTAGCTTCTAGGTTAGAGATAGAGCTACTTTCTGTTCCTTCACGTGACTCTGTCCCAGGGCTTCATGTGCACTAGCAAAGGCCCTTTACCAACTGAGCTACAGGCTAGCCATTTCGTTATTTATTTTGAGACGGGGTCTCATGTAACCCAGGCTGGCCTCAAACTTGAACTCAGATTCACTAGATGACCTTGAACTCTAGCTGCCCCTATGCCCTAAGTGTTGGGATTATAGCTATGCACTGCTCTGCCCAGTTTATGTTGTGCTGGGGATTGAACTCAGGGCTTCATCACAGATAGGTCAGCAGCCTACCACCTGAGCTACATTTGCTGCCCCAGTTGTCCTTTCTAACTGAACCTGTAGTCTCCAGTGTCCTGCTTCAGGTACATACACAGCAGCCATCCCTCCTCAAACTGGAAGGTGGCTATATGGCATGAGAGATCCTTGCTGTTCAGGGGTTGTGTCTGGGTCAGCTAGCCGCATCACACAGTTTCCATTAGCTCAGCTCCAGCTCTTCAGCCTGCTCTATACAGCTTTCACGGATGCTTTCGGAAGGAGCCCTAAATCGGAACCAGCTCATCAAGCCGCTCTGCCTATTAACAAAATTGCTTCCTGTTAATTTGAGTTTACAAAATAAATGGCTCCTGACAATCTGGTAGGGCTGCGTGTCAGCACCCCGCCCACCATGTGCTTTGGGTACAGGACAGGGCATCCATAGGAGAGCTGAGGAGCTCTGGGCCCAAATGCCATGGCAACCATCGGAGAGGACCTGGGGTTATCACAAATAGAAAGGCTGAATTATTTGCTGGTTTGTTCATCAATCTGAGAAGTCTGGGATGCTGCACTGGCCTAGCAACACAGTCACTACAAGGTCCACAGCCGCTATTATGCAGATCTTTGTCTAGCAGAGCCTGCAAATAAGTGGATAATTAACAGTCATCAGGCAGAGAGCTATGGTGGGTCCCAGACAGATGAACCTTGAGCTAAGAGGTAAAGACGCACAATGGAAAGAGAGGATTGGGGGCAGCTTGACCCCAGGCTTGCAGGGAGCAAGGAGTGGCACTTTGGGGTAGAAAAGAATCTAGGGCAGAGGTCAGTCCGGTCAGACACTGACAAGGACCTGCAGTTCAGAGCCATAAAAGCTTTGCCCAATGGGAAGATGGCTTAGGTGGTAAGGTGTTTGTCACATAAGCACAAAGACCCGAGTTCAAGCTCATCCAGCGTCTAATTTTAAAATTGCCTTGGTGATATATGCTCAGAATCCCAGTGCTGAGGAGGTGGAGACATTCCATGGGGCTTGACGGCCAGTCATTTTAGCTGAATCAGTGAGCTCCAGGCCAATGAAAGATTCTGTCTCCAAAACAAGTGCCACAGAATGCCTCCTGTGGTAGTTTGAATGTAATTAGCCCCCAAAGGGGTGGCATTATTAGAAGGTATGGCTTTGTTGGAGTGGGTGTGGCCTTGGAGTGGGTGTGGCCTTGTTGGAGGCGGGCTTTGAGGTCTTTTTTTTTTTTTTTTTGGTTTTTCGGGACAGGGTTTCTCTGTGTAGCCCTGGCTGTCCTGGAAGTCACTCTGTAGACCAGGCTGGCCTCGAACTCAGAAACCCGCTTGCCTCTGCCTCCTAAGTGCTGGGATTAAAGGCGTGCGCCACCACCACCCGGCGTGAGGGCTTATATAAGTTCAAGTTGCATGCAGTGAGACAGTCTCCTTTCGCTGTCTGCAGATCAGGACGTAGAACTCTCAGTCTCCAGCTCCATGTCTATCTGCATACCGCCATGCTTCCTGCCGTAATGGACTAAGCCTCTGAAACTGTAAGCCAGCCCCAATTAAATGTCCTTTACAAGAGTTGCCATGATCATGGTGTGAGGAGAGGACACCTGAGGCTGACCTCTGACCTCCGTGTGCCCCTCTACCCTGTTTGAGACAGGCTCTTATTACCACTGCTTTCACTCCAGTGCAAGCATTACCTGACCCACAAGTTTCCATCTTGCCACAGGAATGCTGGGAAGACAGGGGATCACGTTACCATGTCCAGCTTTTCTGTGGGTTCTGGGGATCCGAACTCACACCTTCATACTTGCACAGCAAGCCCTTTGCACATGAAGCCGTTTCTCTAGCCTTTATATTTTGTTTCTACAAAGTCTCTTATAGCCAAGGCTGTCCTTGAACTGTTGATCTTCCTGCCTCAGCCTTCCCTGTGCTGTGATACCTGGCCTTAATTTGGGTTTGGAAGGTGGTGAGGGGGTGGCGGTCTGTTGGCATGTGCCACACGAAGTCTAAAGTGTAAAAGTGGCAGTTGGTGACTCTCTTTTCCTCTATGCCAGGTCCAGGGGTCTTTAGAATGAGCTTGGATGGCCTGTCCTCTGATGCACCTTGAACCAGGGACTGGAAATGTGTTTTCTGCATGGTGCGATGGGTAATTACCAGCACACCAACGCTGAAATGCAGTCTTGGCTCGAGGAACGAACACAAAATGGCAAGAGCAGAGATTCCGATGTAGATCTCCCGCACTTAACATTTATGAGTGGCCATAAAAGGCAAGGTTGGAATTGTATCTGCAGTTCCCAAGCACAAGCCATCATTTTACACACTCTAACATCTGTTTTAAGATCACAGCAGAGAGTGTGGGTAATTGGCTTCTTTTTGTCCTGGGCCCATCGGTTAGGCCCCATCAACTCGATTATAAATTCTCAGGGATTTACTAGTAAACAGCATTTGGGGAGCCTGACACTGTCATTCTACAGCTTGGGTTCTGAAAGAGGCTAAGAGTGGTTTGATTGGGGCTTCCCTGGGCAGCCATAGGGCCGCAGCAGAAACATAGGATCTGTTGCGAAGCCCCAGGCACAGGGTGATGTGGCAAAAAAGACCGCCTGAGGAGAGGATATGAGGCGCCAGTGGTTACTGGGAATGGAGGCTGTGGAGAGGTTGTGAGGAAATGTGGAAAGCTTTGAGATTCTGGAAAAAGCTTCTATGTTCTGTGCCTCAGTTTCCTCCTGTGTAAAATGAAGCTGATGACGGTTGTCTTAATTTCCTGGGGCAACTTGAAGCCAGGGCACATAGAAAATTCAGCATTGTGTGGCCACAGGGAGAGACCTCCTACAGGGGGACATCGTGCTCCTAGGGAAGTGAAGAGACAAAGACAAGCTCTTCGGATGGCTGTCCATAGAGGAATGGGGCAGAGGTACTAGAGGCATAAATGTCCGGCCGCAGGTTCCAAAGGCCTCCTTCCTGGAGGCAGGTGTGGGTTATAGGGAGGGAAGTTGTGAGGGCAGGTCACATTGTGAGGTGAAATTGCAGAGATACATAGCAAGGCCTAGTGAAGGCAGAAGTGGGGTGGCCGGGACAGGCATTTCTCCTGAACTGGGGTTCTGGCATCCTTCATGAGGTGGGCAGTCCAGTACAAGGAGACAGTAGGAACTCAACAGGTCTTCAGGCCCAGGCTCTGGATGAAGGACCAATGTTCTGAGCTTTCCTCATGGGATCTGGAAGATCCAATTTGGCTCCTCTGGGTGGGCTTTTCCAGAGATGGGTAATGTGTTCACAGGGAGCAGACAGACTGGGTATGCAGTGAGATATCCCTGGGGCCCAGCCCTAGGGTCTGACACAAATTTTCCAGACCTAACCCAGCCTAGCAAAGACTAACCCAGGCAGCAGCTGACGGGCAGAATTCTGCACTTGGCACCTAGCCCTGAAGCATCTAGGGAGTACTATGGAGCTGTCTGCTCTTTTGTCAGGATAGACAAGATGTTGGCATTCAGTTTTACTGGAGCAGTGGCATAATGCTTGCCCGGTGTGTATGAGGCCATGGGTTCCACCCTAGCACAAGTCAAGAAGGAAAAGAGAAAAAAAATCCTTTTATTGCCTTTATCGAGGCCAGTTCCTCACACCTGTGGAAGAGGCCGGATTTGAAAGGGACCCTGCCTAAGTCACTCACTCCTAAGTCTGCATTCTTCTTGGGACAGAGCCTCAATAAGTAGCCCAGGCTAGCCTTGAACTCACCCTGAAGTCCAGACAGGCTTTGAACTTGTCACTCTTTTGCCTGAGCCTCTTGAGTACCTGGGATTATAAGCATGAGCTACCAGCCTGGCAGGGGGGCTGTTTTCCGTCGTCCTTCTCTTTACTTGCTGTGTGACATTAAATGAGTTATTTAACTCCCTGCATCTCACGTGTGAATGGAATCAAAGGATTTGATGAGCTAATGGCTGTAAAATGCTGAGACTGGTTCTGTCAGAAAGCTAGTGCTCAACTGGGCAGTGGTGGCGCACGCCTTTAATCCCAGCACTTGGGAGGCAGGGCAGGCAGATTTCTGAGTTCGAGGCTAGCCTGGTCTATAGAGTGAGTTGGAGGACAGCCAGGGCTATACAGAGAAACCCTGTCTTGAAAAACCAAAAAAAAAAAAAAAAAAAAAAAAAAAAAAAAGAAAGCTAGAGCTGGGTGCGTGTGGTGTACAGACACATATGCAGGCCAAACACCCACATGTAAAAATGAACACATCTTTAAGAGGAAGAATGAGAATGAGAGCAACACACACACACATATACCCACATACACACACAGAGTGGGGGGAGGGGAGGAACAAGAGAGAGGGGAAGAAGAAGGGAGGTAGAAGGGAGAAGGAGAGAAGGAGAGAAGGAGAGAGAATACTTTAAAAATAAGCTAGTTCCTGGGCTGAAAAGATGGCTCAGCCATTAAAGGCTAGGCTTACAACTAAAAACAAGCTAGTTCCACGTCTGGAGAGAATGTTCAACAGTTAATTTTGATTGCCAGCACTCACATGGCAGCTGACAATTGTCTGTAACTCCAGTTCCGGGGGATCTGATGCCCTTTTCTGATTTTTTTGCAGGTACTCATCTCCATACATGAAACAAAACACCCATACACATAAATAAGTAAATAAAAGAAAGAAAGAAAGAAACCCAAAAGCAAAAACCAACCAACCAACCAAAAAGAACCACCCCCAAAACAAAATAACAACAAAAAAACCCAAACCAACAAACAAACCTAGTGCTTGGGAAATAAGAGCCATTATTATTACTGCCATAGGTACTTATTTTGTATATTGCTGTTGAAGCCACCGGACTATATATTCTATTTTAAAAATATGGATGATGCTGATGCTGGTGATGATATGTGTATGTATGTGTCAATGTGTGACATGTGTATGGACATGCACATGCCACAACATGCTTTTGACAAGACTCTCTGAGGGCCAGAAAAATGTCCTAAGTAGTGGGGGGGATATTTGATGACACAACTGTCCAAAGGCCGGTAGAATGGCTAAGATTTGGGAAGGCAGCTCAGGCCTGAGCTTTGCTTGTTCCACGCTGACATTTCTAGGTCTAAATACTCCTGATTATCTTAACCCAATCACTCTGGCTGGGTCTGGAGTCTTCTCACAGGGGTAATTTTCAGTTCAAGAGCATCCTTCTTTGTTCACTTATGATTGTCCCTGAGGTCTGTTTTACCCTTTTCCGATCCCTGGGCATCTAGAAGAAAGCCTGGAGTCCCTTCCTGTCTAGTGTGGTCTTCCATCCCAGAAGGATGAGTGCGGTGGGGACTTGGGAAGATACAGTGGATGGTTTGGGGAGTGGTCCATGTCCTATCTTACTGTGACATGATATTCCCAGAGGTACCCAGCTCTCATGGAAGAAAGCTCTGCCTGGGTGAGCACAGAGGCAGGAGGTTGGGCCGTACTGAACACTCCTTGGCTAGTTTATGGGACCTCTCAGAATTTTCCTCTGTGTGTCTGATGGCTCCTTCCCTGATTGGTCCTCTGCTTGCCCTGCCTGGCTTTACTTGGCCCTGCCTGACTATTGTACCACTGGGCACACTTCACTTACCTGCTATTTGGTATCCACCTTCTCCAGCATCAAGGTCAAAGGTTGAGGGCCTGAGGTGTTCTAAGAGGAGCCAGAGCTGGGGGCTCAGGTCTTGCCTTCCCTGACCTCTATCTTCATCCTCTGAGATAAGTGTTGCTGAGATTTAGGTACGGCTGGCTTGTGTCCAAATGGTCTCATTACTAACCAGGCCGTAGCCCTATTTGTCTGATTTATGGTTAATATTCTCCTAGCTTATACCTTTTCTCAGCAATTTAATAATGATCCATAAAGCTGTCTCCTTGGACTGAGATTTGGAAGGTCTGGGGCCCTAGGGACCATTCTGGTTTTCAGAGATTTTTGAAATTCCTTGGGGGAACTGGCTTCTATCCTGGCTGGCCTGCAGCCACACAGGTTTTAGTGAGTCTCAGCCCTGTCAGGAGCTGGGCCCTAATATAGCCTCCTAGGTCTGTGGTGTGGTAATTCCTTTGTAAGCTTATGAGTACCTCGAACCAGAAACCATTGTGGTGTGTCTTAGGGTTTCACTGATGTAAAGAGATACCATGACCAAGGTAACTATAAAGGATAATATTTAACTGGGGCTGCTTACAGTTTCAGAAGTTCAGTCCATTATCATCACGGAGGGAAGCATGGCGGTATACAAGCAGACACGGTGCTGGAGGAGCTGAGAATTCTATATTTTGATCTAAAGGTTGCCAGGAGACCTCAAAGCCTACACTCACAGTGACATACTTCCTCCAACAAGGCCACACCCATTCCAACAAAGCCATACCTCCTAATAGTGCTACTTCCCATAGGCCAAGCATATTCAAACCATCACATGGTGGTTGTTCAGTGCTCTCCTCCTTAGAAGAATGAGTGTATGTGTTTGTGTGGAAATGTGCATATGTGAATTCGGGTACCCAAGGAGTTCAGAAGAGAGTGTCAAGTCCCTTAGAGCTGGAGTAACAGGCAGTGTGGTCCACTTCATGTGGGAGCTGGAATCTAACAACAATTCTCTGGAGAACTCTCAGCTGCTGAGCCAGCTCTCTGGCCCTCCCTTTCTTTGTCCTATTTTTGTTTGTTTGTTTGTTTTTTTTTTAATTTTTACTTTTTGTCACATGGTATTAGATTGGAATAGATTGAGGTGCTAGAATAAAATAAGAGTATTGCTCTTGCAGGGGATGAGAATTCAGTTCCTGGCACCCATGTTGGGCAGCTTACAAATCTGTAATTCCACACCTGTGACTCCAGTCCTAGGAATCTGACGCCCTTTTGTTGACTCACGAATTCATGCGCATAAACTCACATGTAGACACGTACGTTACACACAATTTAAAAAGGAATGGAAAGAGTGAGAAGATTTGGGTGGGTGTGCGGGTGAGAAAGAGAGGTCATGGACACCCATGGCTCAGCCATGATGAGGGGCACTTGGTGGCTTGCTTTAGGGAGGAGGCATGCTCCATTCTGTTTGTGCAGCGTGGCCCTGGTCATTTCCACTTGTCAGTCCAGTGGGCTGATGCTTTTCCTGGATGATGCCTGGTGGCTTTGCTTGTAGGGAAAATGGTTTGCGTTCAGAATCATTTCTTGGGCCAGGCTAAAAATACCCTCTCCCCTCTGCCTTATTCATTGTTATGAATTGCAATCAAAGACAGCTTAATGGCAAAATTGCTATAAAATAGCCAGGAAAACATTTCTGTGGGTATTAGTTTTGTTTTAGTAAATTACGAAGTAGAGATTTAACTCGCCACCTTCAGGATTATTTCTGCCTCTCAGTGGGGTCATATAATCAGCAAGATCTACTCCAGCTTTCAGTTTTTAGAGAACACAGATAAATAACCTCCCAATATGCTCCTGTGCAAAGTAAATTACTAGAGACATCTGATAGTCTCCATACAGAACCACGGAATGCCACTTCGTAGTGTGTAGGTGAGGGCATGTGGTGGATACTAGAGACTCATGGGAAATCTGCACCAAAAGGCACTTAGAATTAGAGACAGAGTTTGTCCTGATGGAGACTCCCTGGAGGAGGGTCAAATAGGCGCACATGTTCCCAGTACCATGGCTGTGCTATGGATGGGAACAGAAGCTACCGGCTTCTTTAGACATGTTTGGTCCAGAGGATGGAAGGAGGCTGGACTTAAGAGTGTCGAGCCCAGGCAGTCCATGGGTAATACATACTATTAGGGTACCACATGTTCTTTTTTTTTTTTTTTTTTTTTTTCTGCTGCAAAGAATCAAAAGGACTGACCCTGAGCACAGTCCATGAAGGCTTTTTATTTATGCTTTACATAAAAAAAAAAAAAAAAAAAAAAAGAATCCCAGGATTTTCCCTCCGGTATGTTTTTGTCTTGCCTCTTCATGGTCCATGATGCCAGCAGAGGTTGTCAGCGCAATGAAACCAAACTGGCGTGATGGGAGCGGATTGTTCTGCCATTTTTCTAGGTCTTTGAGTTGAATATCAAATCTAGGGCTTATAATTCCACACTCTTGTTCAACCTGCCTGTGAGGTTCACAACGATCTTCCCAGCTCTCTGATCATCAATGATCATTGATGATCTCTAATTCACCAATGTAACCATACTTCATCCTCACAGTTAAGAACCGAACGATGACTTTAGAACACGGCCCGATGAGGACCTGGTGTTTGCCTCGCTTTTCAGCGTTGTTGATGCTCTTGAGAGCATTCACCAGAACGTTCATTTGCACCATGGTGACGTCGAGAGAAGATGTCAGAAAGAGGTACCACATGTTCTGACTTGGCTATTCCATAAACGTTTTCTGTGTCCCTACTGTGTGCTTGTTGGGTACTGTTGATGAGGCAGCTCCTGTGTCTGTCCTTGAAGGAGCTCAGAATGTAGAAAAAGTACTGGAACTTGATACCAGCAAGCATGTGCTGTTCCTAAGACAAAAAAGATCAATTCTTCCCTGAGATGCCTAAGCCTTGACAGCTGTCAGGATTTCCCAAGCAGGGAGGGGAAGGAAGAGAAGACAAGCATAAGCAGAATGAACCAAGCGAGCAGAAATGCAGAGGTGGTGTGGTGGTTTGAATAGGCTTGGCCCCTATAGACTCATGTGTTTGAATGCTTGGCCCATATGGAGAAGCACTGTGAGGAGGTGTGGCCTTGTCGGAGGAAGTGTGTCACTGAGGGGGTGGGCTTTGAGATCTCCTATGCTCGAGCTTCACCCAGTGTGAAAATGCAGTCTCCTCCTGACTGCCTTAGGTTCAGGATGCACAGCTCTCAGCTCCTCCAGTGCCATGTCTGCCTGTGTGCGGCATGCTTCCCGCCATGACGATAATGGACTGAACCTCTGAAACTATAAGCTTGCCCCAGTCAGATGTTTGCCCTTATACGTGTTGACTTGGTAATGTTGCTCCCTAGCAATAAAACCCTAACTAAGACAGGTGGGAAACCTGCCACTTCTTAAGGCAGCATGAGGCTGGGGTCTGTAGGGCTGTGCTTTCCAGGTATGGCTGGGGAGGTGGGCACCAGGTTGTCAGGAGTCTTGAATAGTTACTAGCTGGGAGTGTGGGACTGTTCTGGGTTCTCAGAGAAGACCTCTCTAAGACTGTGCTTCCAAGCCCAGTTGTCTGAGTGGCTCTGGGTAACTCTGTAACTGTATTTGGTTAACCCGCTCTACTCACCCAGCAGCGGCAGTGCAAGTTCCTCGCTACCTGCCCCAGTATTCTGGTTTCTCGAATGAAAGACACCACACACACACACACACACACACACACACACACACACGCACACACAGTCTTATATTTAGTATGCCTTAAACAGCTCAATGGTTGGGCCACTCCCAAACTTCCATATTGCTAATGCCTTCCCTCCAAGACTCCTGAGTTATTACTTACTAAAATCTATATTCCAACTTTGCTACCCTAGACCCAATCAGGGGGCCTCCTGGGGTATGCCTCTCTTTCTGCTGCACTCAAGCCTGGATCTTATTCCTTTTGCAGCACAGTGAGCTTCTTCCTGGGTCCCCTTGCCTGTGAATCCTAAAGTCCCGCCTCCGTCTCCCTGCCCAGCCATTGACTGCTGGCCAATCAGAACCAGCTGGGGACAGGGACCCTCAGCGTCTCACATGCAGAATTCTCGTGTAATTTTGGGAACCCATAACGCAAGCATTAAACCAAATCCACAACATAACTCAGCCCCACTGAACCTCTTTCCTCATCTTTAGAAGGTCATGGCAGAGCTGGAGCTGGAGCTGGAGCTGGAGCTGGAGCTGGAGCTGAGCTGGAGCTGGAGCTGGAGCTGGAGCTGGAGCTGGAGCTGGAGCTGAGCAGTCTCAGCCTCCTGGCACTGTAGTTGTGCAATTCCCCAGCCTTAGCAGCTGGGTAAGAGGCAGGCTGTTTACATAATTGTTCCAGAATCCATCTCTGAGAGAAGCCAAGGCAACCTCCTTCACATGTGCCGAGGTCAATAGCACCCCCTAGGGATGGCTGCAGGAATTACCGTCAGGATGATGGAGGTGGGAATCTGTTGTGGATAGCTCAGCCTTGTATTTTGATCCTAGTTCCCAGTGGATAGCCCCAGCCTTGTATTTTGATCCTAGTTTCACTTTCCTGGGAGAGACTGCAGAGGATGATTGAATCTGTACACAGGTGATGTCTTGTAAACCTTCTGTCCAATTAAAACCTGTAAAATAAAGGCTAGAGCCAGAGATTGGGCAGTAGAAGGAGAAGCAGAGAAAAAGGCTTAGGGGAGGAGAGAGTGAGAGGAATTTGATATAAAGAGCAGAAGAGAAGCAGGAGCAGAAGCAGGAGCAGAAGCAGGAGCAGAAGCAGAAGGAAGTCGGCGGCAGAAGGAAGTCGACTACGGAGAAGCTGGAGCTGGAAGGACAAGCATGCAGCTTGGATAAACCTCAAGTTATAAGGGATCTCATAGCCGGGATTAGAGTAGTGTAGTGGTAAATCTGCCCAATCTAGGCGTGCGATTTATACCATAATTATTGAGTTGTGTTTTCCTTTACTGGTCTCCTTCGGGTAGAAGATTTTACAGCAACAAATTTGGCGGTTTAAATAATTTCTTCTACTACAGGAATCTGTTTTTCTCAGGGTTCAGTGTGGGAACCACAGAGGGTAGCCGCTCAATCTGATGACTAGGCTTTGCTGAGAGGGCTGTAAAGTTTGGGGACGGACCTTATTGCTCAAGACAGTTGAGGAAGGCTGTGATTTTGATATTCCTTGCCTGTTGTGCTATGTCCTTTTACTGGTCCTGCCTTTCCTCTGACTAGCTGCCACATATATAGAGTCTCACTATGTATGGCAGAATATGTAATCCAAGCTGGTCTTGAATTCTCAATCCTCCAGCTACATCTCCTGAGTACTAGAATTGCAGGCACACAACTACATATTGAAATGATAATACTTTATATTATCATTTTGGGGTAAATTAAATACATTGTGATTAATTTTACCTTTTTCTATTAACTATTAAAAAAAATTATGGATACTAGCCAAGTGATGATGGTGGTGTACGTCTTTAATCCCAGTACTTGGGAGGCAGAGACAGGAGCTCTGTGAATTTGAGGCCAGCCTGGTACAGAGAGTAAGTTATAGGACATTCAAAGATTTTACAGAAAAAGTGTCTTAAAAAAAAAAAAACAACCAAACAAACAACAAGAACAACCATTGAATACTGAAAATTTTAAATTCATGTGTTACAGTAAATTATGATTTTTTTAGACAGTAGAGGCTCAAGGGAGGAAATAGCTCCTCCTCCTGTCCAAGCCCTTGAATGGCACCTGTTCTAAATGCTAGCCTAAGCTCCTGGAAGCCCTTCACGAGTCTGTATTCTCCCCTGTGCCTTCTGAGCATACTAGAAACTGTCCTTGGCCAGGGAATGATGGGGTGGTATCGGCAGAGTCAGCTGTCAACTTGACACACCTGGGAGGAAGGAACTTCAACTGAGGAATTGCCTCTGTACGACTTGCCTGTGGGCATGTCAGTGGGGTATTTTCTTGATTGCTAATTGATAAAGGAGGGCCTGGTCCACTATGGGCAGTATAATGTCTAAACATGTGGGCTTCAGCTGTCTAAGAAAGGCAGCCAGTAAGCAGTGGCCTCTACTTCAGTTCATGCCTCCAGGATTCAGCTTGAGTTCCTGCCTTGTCTTCTGTTGATGGTGGCTGTACCTGTAAGAGGAAATAAACCCTTGCCTTTTCATGTTGCTTTGGTCACAGCGTCTATGACAGCAATTGGAAGTAAAATAGGACAGGCTAGTTCAAGGACATCCAGAAAGTGTGGTTTGCAGATCCCAGAGCACATATGCAGGATATCAGGGAGACGACAGAGGGCTTTCTTCTCTCTAGGATCCCTTTCCACTTAGTAAGGAGGCCTTTACAAATGGAGGGAGGCTGCCATTCATTTCTGTAGTTGTGGGACCTGCATAGATCCGGCCCACAGTCAGGCTGGTGGATGGATAGTTCCATGAGATACAGAGACCATGACGTGAACACAGCCAGTTGTCAGCTGCTCAGACTGCATCCCTGCCTGGTCTGCTCCTTTTCAGGCTTTGGATTTTCTGGACCAGAAAAGGCTTTAATCATAGGAATCAGAGAGAAACTGTGCGAGAAACATGGAGAATGGAGAAAGACAGAGAATGGTGAATCTGGGTGGACAGACAGAAGGATGTAGGACAGTTGGATAGATGGACAGATAAATGAGGCAAGTCAAAGTCAGATGGGCAGCTATGTTGATGGATAAGTGAATGGTGGATGGCTGGAAGGGAGAACTGAGAAGACTTGTCTCAGCGTGTGCGTTGGCTACGGCTTGCCAAGGGCTGTCCCCTTTTGGTCAGCACACAGCTTGCTTCACTTCTCTAACTTTGTGTTTTGCACAGACATGTCTGGAGCTTCCCCAGACTTTTACTGAATTCTCCAGAGTTCTCAATGTTGTGACTATGCTAATCAAGACTCTATTCCTAATTACAAGTGTCAGCTCCCTGGTGAGCCACCTCTGCTACCTTGGGGGAATAGGCTGGCAGGCTGGGACATGATGTGTAAGGGAGTGTAGATGATATGTTTATTAGGTGTGTGTGTGACTTCTTCATGATGTCAATCATCCCCCAGCCCTCCTTGCCAATAGTGTTTCTCTGTGCAGCCCTAGCTGTCTTAGGACTCACTCTGTAGAGCAGACTGGGCTCGAACTCACAGAGGTCCACCTGCTTCTGCCTTCTGAGTGCTGGGATTAAAGGTATGCTCCACCGGTCAATCATCTTTTTAAAGAGCATCATCCGACCTTTGGAAGAAACAAGCCACTGAGAGTGTGACTGAAAGAGGAGAGCAAAGAGAAAACCACAGGAAGGATTCTGAGTTAATGACACAGAAGATGCAGATTAGAAAGACATTTGGGAGATAGGGGCAGGAAGATCAGTAGTTCAAGGCGAGTTTGAGTGCAGCTTGGGCTGCATGAGACCCTGTCTCAAAGGGAATTTCTTTTTAGGACTATATTCCTGACCTATATGGGAGTATAATAGCTGCCTTCGCATATGCAGATAGGACTTTCTAGAACATTCTTTTCTCTGAGAATCTGTTTTCCTTTCTCAGCAGTCCTGGGAAATCTTATGGAGAGCATGAGGTTCCTTTTGGGGAAAACGAGTCTCCAAAGAGAAGAAAGGATGACCTTATATTTGAGTTCTCTGGGGTGGAGGAGGGGCAGGAGTAGGTGCTAGGATGTCCAGAGAAGAACACAGCCAGTTGTCAGCTGCTCAGACTGCATCCCTGCCTGGGTCTGCTCCTTTTCAGGCTTTGGATTTTCTGTACCAGAAAAGGCTTTAATCATAGGAATCAGCAACCAACGAGTCACTGTTTGGTTTTCTAAATATTTTATTTATACCAACAAGTCACTTTTAAAAAAAAATATTTTATTTATATGAGTACACTGTAGCTGTCTTCAGACACACACCAGAAGAGTGCCTCAGATCTCATTACAGATGGTTGTGAGCCTCCATGTGGTTGCTGGGAATTGAACTCAGGACCCCTGGAAGAGCAGTCAGTGCTCTTAACCGCTGAGCCATCTCTCCAGCCCAACAAGTCACTGTTAATTGGCTTACTCTACAGTAGGCTTCCTAGAAAGGCTCTGCCATGGGAGCCTCCTACAGTTCCTGCTGCACTTGGGGGCCCCCTGAATGTGTGGTCACACTGAATTGTATCTTTCTTTCTTGATTTTGTGTGGGGTGCATGCACTGTGGTACAGATGAGGGTCAGAGGACAGTTCACATGACGTGATTCTCTTCCGCTTTGTGAGTCCTGGGATCGGATTTAGGTCGTCAGCCTTCATGTGCTGACCATCTCGACAAGCACACTTTCATTTATTTATGTTTATCATTTATAATTTTATCTTCTTTGTTGATATTTTCTAGAGATTTGATTAGAGAAGTCCAAGACAGGATTTCTCTGTATAGCCCTGGCTGTCCTAGAATTTGCTCTGTAGACCAGGCTGGCCTCAAATTCCATTTGCCTCTGCTTCCTCAGTGCTGGGATTAAAGGTGTGCCTCACTACACCCAGCTGAGAATTTTTTTGACTATTTTAAACCTGTTTTTTTTTTTTTTTTCCTAAAGAAAACTTGAAGACCACCTCTTAAGTAGCCCAGGCTGGCCTTGAACTCCTGATTCTTTTCCTTCCATCCACACCAAGTGCTGTGGTCATAGTTGTGTGCCATCACACCTAATAAACACACCTTCTAATGTTTTATTTGATGTAGCCAGGTTAGCATCAAACTCCTGGTCTTCTTGCCTCAGCCTCCCAGGGTACTGGGAGTTTGTACATGGTGTGCCACCATGCCTGGCTTGCTTTTATTATTTTTGAATTCATCTATTTAGCTTTCTTTGTTTTTCTTACTCTAATAAAAACAATACATGTCACTTTTAGCCAAGGGGCAAATGTTTGGCTTTAGTTTAACTGTCCCATTATGCTTTGAGGCAGGCTCCTCAGGCCTGGGAGGACTCGTCATTGGGAGTTCAGTGAGGTGCCTTCCTCACCCCACACCCACCCTGAGATATGTCTGTCTAAAGGGGAAATCTTTAGACATGAGAAGACAAGTCCCTGTCTTGCTCCTCTGAAGAAAGTGGGGACCATCGTCCTCCACTTGTTAGCATCCTCTTGGATGGTTTCACAGGCTCTGAGGGACACAGAGACGCTTGATTCCCATCCAGTAGGTCAAAGAAAGTAAGGCCCAGGAAACAGGGTTCAGGCAAGGCTGTGGCTTATACACATGGAGAATGAGAGTCTCCTTAGAGTCAGGGTGGGAGAGGTGGGCTGACTCTGTAGAGTGAGGGGCCGGGAGCAGTGATGATCATGAGGCCCCTCCCTCCAGCCACCTCTTCAGTGCTGTCTGCTTCCAGGCATTTTGCAACGGCTGAAGAATCAGTTTTGAGTTTCTAGGCTAGAGAACAAGTCTAGGGGGCTGGGAGTGGCGATGTACTTCTTTAATCCTAGCACATGGGAGGCAGAGGCAAACTGAATTTGAGGCCTGCCTGATCTCCAAAGCTAGTTCAAAGTTAGCTACTGCTACATAGAGAGACCATAAAACAAAAACAAAAACACACTCCCTCCCAAATTAAAAATAAATAAAAATAACAGCCCCTCCCCTCCCAAGCAAGTTTTGGGAAGCAAGTGTAATGGGGACAGCCAGTGTCATGGAGTTTGTATCACCCGCAGAAAAGCCCCATTGACTTCTGGCGGAAGGTTAAACACTATACAAATAATTTTAATGGATGTGATTATGTCCCCATCACAAAATAATGTGGATTCATTCCACAATTATTCAAAAAATGATCATTGTGAGAACAGCTATTAATTAGCAAATAGCTCTAGAAAAGAATTTCAATAGTTTTGGGAGGTACTGTTAATAACCCGTTACGCTACGTCTGGAGGTCAAATCACCATGTCATGTCAGAGCATAGATTTATGGTTCTGTTGATAATCATTTGAAAATAATTAAGAATGTGCTGTGCATCTGGCTGGGCAGATTTGAGGCACTCAGAAAAGGCCATTTAAGTGCATTACAGTGGGACAGATCATTTCTGGATTGGCAAGATCATGACCAAGTTATAGTTTTTCTGTGATTCCTGATAGTAGTCAGCTTTTCCTTTCCTTCAGAGTCTTCTTGAAGTTTAGAGGAAACTCATAAATCATCAGGAAGTCCTAACCTTGACTAGAGATTTGGGAGAATCTAGCCATGTTCACTCTTCCTGGCAGAAATAGCTCATTCCTATATGATTTTGCCTTTTTCCAGAGTGCACCTGGTTGAAATGTCTCTGTTCTTTCTTCTAAGGGAGACTTTTTCTTTCCTTTGGTGGAGTTGGGATCTTGAGCCCAGACCCTTCCTGACTCCCAGGAAACTGGTCTACTAGGGCAGGCAGACTGTTGGAAGAGTGTCATAGTCATTGTTCTATTGCAGTGAGCCACACCACAACTAGAAACAGGGTTTTCCAGTAAGTAACACAGTCTTGGGGTCCACAGTGTAATCAAATATCTTGCAACAGGAAGATTTCTTTTCAAACTACCATTTCTTTATACACCCTCAAGGCAGACTTGAAGATCTCTCAGGTGTTCAAGATACTTAACACCTGCCTTATTTAGGCTAAGTAATATGTGGTATGTTCCAACTGTTCATATCAAAAAATGCATCTAAAGGAGAGAGGATGGTTTGCCCACTCCCCTGTCAATCACAGTTCTCACAGGAAGTCACCATGAGCACTTGGATGTATCGTTCTGAATTCCCTTATAACCAAACAACTTATTTTTCATGTAAGTGAAATTATACATGCTTGCCTGTAATGTGTTTTTTACCTAACCTAACCTATAGGTGACTTTTTTATGTATGAGTATATACCTAGTCTATTTTACTTACTGATTTATTATCTTTATTTTTTGAGACATATTTTTTAAAGTTATCTTTGTTTTTGGTTTTTTAAGACCCAGTCTCCCTATGTAGCTTGGGCTCTCCTGGAACTCAGTATATAAACCAGACTGGCCTTAAATTCACAGAGATGCACCTGACTCTGCCCCCCAAGTGCTGAGATTAAAGGGGCACACCACCACATCAGTCTTCATTAATTGGTCTGTTGTATTGTGCTATCTACCATTTAGCGATGGCTCTTTGTCTATCTAGTTGATTTTAGCCTCAGGACATAATCTGCAGAACAAACATCTCCACTTCTCACTGCTTCTGCCTGTTTTCCTTCCCTCATGTGGGTCACAGCCGTTGTCCAGGATCTCTGCCGTTGTCCTGGCCCTGCCCTGTAGCTTGTTCTACATCCAGCAGGGTCAGTGGGCCCTTCAAAATGTAAACTGGGTCACATGCCTCTCTGCCCAAACCCTCTGACAGCTTTCCTCCAGCCAACATAAAAGTCGTAGCTCTTACCTAGCTTCAGGGCTCTCCCATGTCCCCTCTTGCCATCCTGCTCCATGTGTCCCCAGTCCCATCTGCTCTGTTTCTGCTCTGTTGGCCTCCTCACTGTTCTTTGAACTTGCTGGGCACACTGCTGCCTCAGGCCTTTGAACTTGCTGTCTGTACAGCTTGGAATATTCTTTCTAGAAAGGCTTGTGCTCCTTTTTTCTCTCCTTGCCGAGTTTTGCTCACCTGCCTGGGAAGACCTTCTCTCCTCATCTGATTTCTTAGGATGACTTTTAAAAGCCAGAGGCATATGTATCTTAGGTTAAAACCAGTGCGGATATGTATTGATGAATCCATTCAAATATTCAAATTAAGGGACTGGAGAGGTGGCTCAGCTGTTAAGAGCACAGGTTGCTCTTTTTTTTTTTTAAAGTCCCCCCCCCTTCCCCCGGTTGCTGGATTTGAACTCGGGAGAGACAGATGGCCGCTTCGGACTCCAGAGCGTGGCTACTGCAGTGGTGCACCACCGCTGGCCGGCTAGCATAGGCTGTTCTTGCAGAGGAGTTGGGTTAGGTTCTATGTGATAGTTCATAACTGTTTATAACTGCAGTTCCAGGGGATCTGACATCTTCTGGCCTTTGTGGACACCACACATACATGTGCTGCACAGACATACATGTACACAAAAACCCCTACAATACAATAAAATATTTTTTAATTAAAAAAATTTGAGAATTCAAATTAAGCAAAGGAAAAAAAAAATCTTTGTTTTTACTTGACTACTCTGTGCTGATAGATGAGAAAGAAAGTCACCTGAGAGATCTTCAAGCCTGCCTTGAGGGTGTATAAAGAAATGGTAGTTTGAAAAGAAACCTTCTTGTTGCAAGATATTTGATTACACGGTGAACCCCAAGATTGTGTTACTTACTGGAAAACCCTGTTTCTAGTTGTGGTGTGGCTCAGCCCTAGCACACACCTTGAATCCCAAACAGTGAAGGTAAAGTTAGTTTGTAGAAGGAAGCGCCGATGTTTGAAAGTGATGTCTAATTGAGAGGCAGGGGAGAGTCAGGACTGGAGGGCCTGGGTGGCCAGTGGATGTCCAGGTAGCAACTCATTCAAGAAGCTGGGAAGAAAGAAGGTGTGGCTGAGAGGGAAAGGTTTAAATTAAGGATGCTGGAGGAGATTGCTGATGGAAAATGACAAGGTCCAGGGTGTGACCCTCAGTGGCCAAGATAGTTCTAGAATTCTGGGTGCATGAAGTAAAGGTTGGGGTGCAATGAAGGCTGCCTGAGAGGACTTCGGATAGAGAGGACATTGAGTGCTAGGTCCCCACATTCTAAATGAATGACTTTCCAGTCATCAGGCCACACAGTGAGGAGAGGATTGGAGGTGGTAAAATGACTTTAGAGCAAGATCCAGGGACTAGATCCACTGGCTTTCCTGACCACCCTGAAGAAGCTGTGTAAAAAACCAAGTTTCATTCTGACAGGAGACAGAGGTGAACAGATAGAGGCACTTCCGTAATCAGTACTCCATACTGTAGGAAGGAATCTGCAGGGTCATGCTAGCATGTACACGCTGCTGATGGCTTGTTTGTTCAGAGCTAAGTTCTCCACAGCCCAGATGCTGCTGGAGGAGCACATGGTTGACAGCAGCAGAAACTAACTGGACCCAGCATTTTCAAGAAGTATCGGGGTCCGGACATCCACGGGAGAGAAGCATTGATCTCAGAGGTCTCAGAACTATGCCCGACTACATGACCAAGGACACTAAGCTCCAGCAGGGACTGACTTGTCTCCATCCTTCTTCTCCACATATAATCTGCCAGCTGGAGATGCAATGAAAGACAGATTTCTCGGCTATTAACCTGCTGTCTTCTCAGACTGTTGGCTCTCTTAGTAAAACACACATTTAAGATTCAGTTTCCATCTCTGCTTACTGGTTCCAGTGAATGGCAGGAAACACAGACCAAATTCCATATTGAACCATGTGGAGAAGAAGACAGGGAGGCTCTTGAGTGGAGGCTGGAGTTGGGAGAGAGACCCTCAGTTTACAGAGGAGAGGTTCTAGAAGGACTGGTGGATGACTGAGGGGCCAAGAAACTCTTTTGTATACCTACTGGCATTAAAACAAACAGTCACATACATCCTTATAATGTATTTCTAGCATTTTTTATTTACTATCTGTCACAGTTTACTAACTTATGTGTAGTTAACATCTAACTTGAGCCAAATACATTGATGTTTTCCTTCTATATACTTAGAGATCCTTCTGTTATCTCAGGTATAATACCTCCCACTGGTGAGTAAAATCACCTGACTTTCATGGGCACCCACATACATGGCATATACACAGGGCACATACGCATACATAAAAATAAAAAATCTTATTAAAAAATGCCATGTATGGTGGCTCATGACTTTAACCCCAGTTCTCAGGAGGCAGAGGCAAACAGAATCTGTGGGTTTGAGGTCAGCCTGGTCTATGTAGTGAGTTTCAGGCTACCCAGGACCCTATATTGATTGTCTCAAGACAAAAGCAAAAACCAAAAATAGATGACATGACGTTGAAGTTGGATCAGGGAGGAGTTGGAGGGAGGTGAATTTTGTCAAAGCACACTGTATGCATGTATGGAATTACCAAACAAATATTAAACAAACAAAAACTCTGAATTGTAGTCCTGATGGTCCTGGAGCTCACTCTGGAGACCAGGCTGGCCTCTGGAACTCAGAGGTCCACCTGCATCTGCCTCCCAAGTGCTGGGGTTAAAGCATGCACCACCACCGCCCGGCATAGTTACTTTTCTATTGCTGTGATAAAACACCATAGCACATGTGACTGTAGAAGGAGGGGTTTATCTGGGGTTAAGGTTCCAGAGGGATCAGACTCCATCACTGTCATGGAGGGGAAGCAGGGCAGGCAAGGCCTGGTGGCTGAAGAGCTCACCTTTCAAACCACAGGCAGAAGCAGAGGGAGCAGCTTGAAATGACAAGAGTCTAAACTCTCGGAGCTTGCTTCAATTGACACACTTCCTCCAGCAAGGCCATTTCTTCTGAGCCTCTCCAAACAGCACCACCAACTAGAGACCGAGTGTCTTAGGGTTTCCATTGCTGTAAAAAGACACCGTGACCATGGCAGCTCTTATAAAGGACAACATTTCATTGGGTCTGGCTTAGAGTTCAGAGGTTCAGTCCATCACCATCATGGTGGGAAACGTGGCGGCACGCAGGCAGACGTGGTGCTGGAGAGGTAACTGAGAGTGCACATCCAGATCAGCAGGCTCAGGAAGTGAATACCACACTGGACATGCTTCAGCTTCTGAGGCCTTAAAGCCTACCCCTAGTAACACACTTCCTCCAACAAGGCCGTACCCGCTCCAACAAGGCCCCACATCCTAACAGTGCCACTTCCTATGGTCAAGTATTCAAACACAGGAGTCTATGGGGGCCATTCCTATTCAAACCTCTACACCCAATGTTCAAATGCCTGGGAATCTGGGGGAACCCAACACTCTCCTAAGCCCAGAAGGCGTTTGTTGGGTGGTGGGTGCCCAGGCGATGAGTTTAGTCTTCTTGGTGTATGAGCTTGGCTGGCTGCAGGACTCATCCCTCAGAGCCTGGCTGTCATAGGAGCAAGTTACTGATGCGTGGCCATGAATCACAGTGCAAGAGCTGCTCATAATTGCCTCCTGTGTGTTTTCGCTTCTCAAATTTAAAACCATTTACTGCTGGGAACAGATGTTAAATCCAGGACGCTTGTCAATGGTTGGTTCCATAGACAAAAAAAGATGCTTAAAATTAGAAGGCTGATTGAATTTTAAGTACAGTGATCACAATGTTGGAAGGAAAATAATTGAAATGGTAAACAGTTTATTGTGGGAGATGGGAGTAAGAGAGGGAGAAGGAAGCTGAACTCGAATCTGAAGACTCGTGCGGAGTTCTAATAGCTACTCTGCCACGATCGTTCTGTTAATTAATACATAATTGTAATAGGAACTCTCTGGCAGCACTTAAATGTGTTAAATGCCAAGTGCGGTTATTCGTAAGTTAGTGATGAGTAGAGAAGCCACAAGGACTCAGTAATAATAATCACTCTTTCATATTGGGTACCTAGGGTGTGCCAGATAGTGGACTTGAACTTTTGTAGACCTCATGATGGTTTTTCTCCAAGACCAGAAAGACCAGCAGCTGCTTTGTCCAGTTAGGAAAAATGTAGTAAAATTGTATAACATAAAGCTTACCATTTTATATGTGTGTGTGTCGGGGTATTGTGTGTGGGGTGTCAGTGCATATGATCAATGTGTGTGTGGTCAGCATGTGTGTGTGGTTATTGTGGGTGGTCAGTAAGTGTGTGTGTGGTTATTGTGGGTGTGGTCAGTAAGTGTTTGTGTAGTTATTGTGGGTGTGGTCAGTTATGTTGTGTGTGTGTGTTATTGTGGGTGTGGTCAGTATATGAGTGTGTGTGTGTGTGGTTGTTGTGGTGTAGTCAGTATGTGTGTGTGTGGTTATTGTGGGTGTAGTCAGTATGTGTGTGTGTGTGGTTATTGTGGGTGTGGTCAGTATGTGTGTGTGTGGTTATTGTGGGTGTGGTCAGTATGTGTGTGTGGTTATTGTGGGTGTGGTCAGTAAGTGTGTGTGTGGTTATTGTTGGTGTGGTCAGTAATGTGTGTGTGTAGTTATTGTGTGTGTGGTCAGTAAGTGTGTGTGTAGTTATTGTGGGTGTGGTCAGTATGTGTGTGTGTGGTTATTGTGTGTGTGGTCAGTATGTGTGTGTGTGTGGTTATTGTGGATGTGGTCAGTATGTGTGTGTGTGGTTATTGTGGGTGTGAGTCAGTATGTGTGTGTGTGGTTATTGTGGTGTGGTCAGTAGTGTGTGTGTGTTATTGTGGGTGTGGTCAGTATGTGTGTGTGTAGTTATTGTGTGTGTGGTCAGTAAGTGTGTGTGTAGTTATTGTGGGTGTGGTCAGTAAGTGTGTGTGTAGTTATTGTGTGTGTGGTCAGTAAGTGTGTGTGTAGTTATTGTGTGTGTGGTCAGTATGTGTGTGTAGTTATTGTGTGTGTGGTCAGTATGTGTGTGTGTGGTTATTGTGTGTGTGGTCAGTATGTGTGTGTGTGGTTATTGTGTGTGTGGTCAGTATGTGTGTGTGTTATTGTGGTGTGGTCAGATATGTGTGTGTGTGGTTATTGTGTGTGTGGTCAGTAATGTGTGTGTGTTATTGTGGGTGTGGTCAGTATGTGTGTGTGGTTATTGTGGGTGTGGTCAGTATGGGTGTGGTATTGTGTGTGTGGTTAGTATGTGTGTGTGTAGGGGTGGTCACAGTGTGTGTGGAGGCTGGAGGTCATTCTCAGGTGGTGTGCCTTTGGCTGCTGCCCATCCTTTTTTTTTTTTCTTCCCAGTTTTTAAAACAGACTCTATAGTCTTTTATTTACACATAGTAGTGTTTTGCCTGCATGAGTGTCTGTGCATATGTACCTGGCGCCTGTGGAGGCTGAAGAGGGTGTTGGCTCCTGGAACTAGAGTTACAGACATTTGTTAGTGTGAGATGTCACGTGGGTGCTGGGAACCAAGCTGTCTGCAAGAGCAGCAAGTGCCTTTACCCATGTAGCCATCTCTCCATGCCCCCATACTGGTTTCTGAGTTAGGGTCTCACTGGACGAGAGGCTTTCTGATCTAGGCTACGCTGACAGGCCAGCTAGTCCAGGGCTCCTCCTCCAGTGCTAGGCTTACAAGCTTGGCATCACACTCTTTCCCTCCAGCCCCTTAGGAGGCAGTGACTAAGTGACTAAGCGACTAAGGCAGAGCTAGATAGAGTCTAGGCTCCATCACTTCCTTGCTCTGTGACTTTGACATGTGTCTTACTTCCTTGGCCTCAGTTTTCTCACCTGTGAATGGAGACTAGCAAACCCATCCTCCTAAAAAAAGCAAGCGCTTGCCACCTGGCCCCAACAGCACACGTGCTCAACACGGGGCAGAGCTGCAGACTCTGTAACAGTTCTTACTGTTTTCACGAGAGCAGCTGTGGAACATGCATGTTGGCCTCTTGGCATTTCCTTATGGGAGGAGTGGGAGGGTCCTTAGGCCTGAGCTTCTAGCCACTCGTCCTTGCCAAGTCTCACTCCCAGCTGTAAGTCATTCGCCCCAGCTTCACGTGGCCTCAGGAGATCATGGGAGATATTTAGTGGGGGAAGGTGAGGTGAAAGGAGAATCTGGTGAAACTTTGATGTGGCATGGCTGCTTTGGGTGAGCCACGCTTTTGTGAGTAACCCCTGTAAGGTCCTAAGTTCACCATAGCCTTGGGTGGCATCATTACTTTGTTCATCCTTGGTGCCCTATTTGGAGTGAATAGATGCTTGTTTGTGTCTGTCTTAATTACTTGTCTTTTGCTGTGATAAGATGCCGTGACCAAGGCAACTCATAGAAGAATGAGTTTACTGGAGGCTTACGGTTTCAGAGGGTGAGTCCATAATGGTCACAATGGGCATTGGCAGGAAGCAGGCAGCCACGGTTTTGGAGCAGTAGTGCAGAGCTCACACAACCACACGACAGAGACAGACACTGGGAATGGCTTGAGACTTTTGAAACCTCAAAGCCTGTCTCCAGTGACACACCTCCTCCCAACAAGGTCACACTTAATCCTTTCCAAACAGTCCACCAGCTGGGGACCAGGAATTCAAATATATGAGCCTATGAGCTTCTGTCATTCAAACCACCACAGGGTCTTCCAAGGAGGGTCTGTTCAACAGGTGTGTATGATTTTACTTCCCCCATTGTTTAGAACTCCCAACACACATGGAAGTTGCGTTTCTGTATCTAGTGTTACGGCTAGCCTCTCTCCTCTTACATTCTGTCTTCCCAGAAGTAAGTCATTAGTGATTCTGATTCCAAACTAATTTATTCTGGGACACAGCAGAAGCACTGTGGGAGGGTGTTACAGCCAGCTGTCTACCTTCTTGCTGTGGAGCACTGGCTCATGTCTGCCCAGGTGACACATGCGGTCTGCTCACAAAGGAAAAACACTTGGCAGGGTTCAGTTTTCCCTGCCCCCCACACACCATGTTTGTATGGGTGATAAAGGACTCCATGGTGGCATGTCTTGTGACCTGTGGTATCAAGTGTACTCTACTGCAGGCAAAGGCTGTTTGTGCAGCCTGGCATGAGTGTGTAGATGTGTGTGTGTGTAGTCATGAATTCTCACTCTGCCTTGTGGAGGCCTGGGATTGGCCCAGCTGTTTAATGTTGGCTGAAGCTGCTTCTGTGACAGATGTCCCTTTGCTCAGAGATTCATTTTGGGGTATTTAGCGCAAAAACTTGAGGTAAGCAGTCACTGCTGGAAGATTCATATCCTACATTAAAACCTCTTTATTAGCAATCTGATTTAATGGGCAGATAATCCAGTGTCCTAGAGACAGGCATCTGCTGCCGTTGGAATGTATTTGATCAGATAATGTGTGAGAACCAGCTGGGTCTCAGCCCTGTGAGGCCTGAAGATGCTCTCTGAGCTCCATGTATCTAACAGAAGTTGTTTTCTGAAGTATCTAATGGCCCTCTCCCCTCTCCACTATGGCAATGTTTTTGGTTTTATAGCTGAATGTAGAGGACCTGTGTGAGGGGAGATAGAAGAAACAGTCAGGCTGGAAGTCAGTTTCTAACACGTGTTTGCTGTGTGACATGGGACTTCTCACTAACTGGCTTGATCACTGAGTTACCATCTCTCTGACGGTGCTCTGTGTGGTCTGGAGAGTGGTCTATGATAGCCATGCTTTTGATTTTGAATGAGGGAACAAAAGTAGAAAGTAACCGGCAGAGTTTATTGTGTATGTATAGGTAAGTAATTGAGTAGGAAGCAGAGTGTTATCAAACTGGGTGCTTGAAATACTCTGCAGAAATCAACTGAGAGAGACCCTTTGGGATGGCCAGGGGAGTTCCCAATTGAGAGTCCCAGGCAGAGTAGAGGGTCCCCTCAGGTGAGGTCTTCAAGTGAGGGAGCAAATACCAACAGGAAAGGAACATTGAACAGAAGTTGACCAAAGAAATCGAGGCAGGCAGGCCAGTTCCCAACTGGCTTTCTCGCCATGGCTACACCATGCAAGAGCTTGTCTTCAGCTTCATGTTATGGGGGCAGTTTCTCAGTTGAGATTCTCTAATCTTGGGTGACCTTAGCTTGTGTCAACTTGACATAATTTGACTATTGAGCACAGTCATTATATAAACTGACGACATTCCAGGGTTATGGTTTAGGGAAGGCTTTTATTGTGGATAAAAGGAGGGAGAGCACAGCCAGAGGTGTCTGGAAGGGTCCAGAGCAGAGGGAGAAAGTAGCAGACTACATATGGCCAGCAGACTGGATCTGGTCATTGAGAGAAGCAGAAACAGAGTAAGAGAGAGAGAGAGGGAAAGAGAGGAGAAAGAGAGAGAGAGAAAGAAGAGAGAGAGGAGAGAGGAAGAGAGAGAGAAGGGGGGGTCAGGGTGTGAGTGTGGGAGAGTAGAGAGATAGGGAGGAGGGAATCAGAGAGGAAGGCTAAAGAGAGCTCAGGCAGCAAGTATAACAAGTGCAGAGGCTTCTTGTTTGTCCCATTTTAAAAAAATAAATCTTTGTTTATGTACCCAGAATATTATTTCCCTTCCAAAGTGTTACTAGTCTTCCCACCCCCAGACAGGGTCTCATGTAGTTTAAGCTGGCCTTGAACTCCCGATTCTTTCGTGTCTGCCTCCAACTGCCAGGATGACAAATACAAGCCACCATGGCCGACTTCAGTAGCTGATTTTCTTAAATAAGAAAAAGGAAGATAATTAAAATGAGTCAGAGTAGAAAGCGGTTAGGACAGCAAGATTCCAGCTAGTTGTTTTAGCTTTGCAAAAATCTTATTTACCTTAAATCATATTTTCATGTTTCCTCTCATTCTTCTTCATGTATCCATACATCAGATCAACATGCTAGGACTTGCTCTAGTAAAGTGGAACTGAAGGTTGAGAATCCAATTGCTTGGCAGCCACAGGGACACTTTTTGGTGTAACACTTGACTGGTTAATAGATGGAGTTTGGAAACTATCAGAGCCCACATGATCTTTCCCCAAAGGCTTGCAACAACAGCATGGCTGCTCCTCTGTCTGCCTTCACTCATTCCCTCAGAGCCTATTCCAGAAGTCTGGGAGAGGGTGGTGACCTGCGTGCATCTGGCTTTTCACTCCCATGTGTCAGAACCTCTTCTGGTATGAATTGCCTGTCTGTGTCTTCAGTGCAAGGAGACACAGGCCTGGCACGGCAGTGCAAGTTCATGTAGGTCACGTCGCCGACTCTAAGAGAGGTTGGCCTGGAAAAAGTTATATCCAGTTATTGGTTTCTTCTGTCCCCTGGACCCAAGGCTGTATAGAGGCATTATCCTTTGTGTGGTATCTTCAGGACTCTAGGAAAGTTCCTCATTGCTTAGAGACACTTCACTAATCTACTTTGATGTTTAGTTCCTCTGGCTCTTTGACTAGCCAGTTAACTGCTCAGGTGGCTTTCTTCTCCATACCAGCAGCTGTGACTCAAAGGCACGATTTACTTGGTGCTTTATCAGATCAAGGCTGCACTCCAGGGCCAGAAAGGCAAAAGCAAGGCCTCGGGGTCTGCATGCTACATTCCCTGCTGTGTAGCTCATTTGTCCAAAAAGAATTCGATACACAGCGCTGGCTGGATGACAAGAGGGTATGTCTGGTGGTTTGAATTCTGCAGAGGGAGTCTGTCTGTCAGCTTTTACTTTTCCTAGAGCCAACCGAAGTTCATGAAAATGGCTTCCCCTGACAGGGAAAGATCTCTGAGATGGACTCAGAGGTCTGGCCCCTCTTTCTTCCTTGATGTCCCTGGTCTCTTCTCAGCAAGTATTATCTCCTCCCAGCTCCCCTTAGCCACTTTACCTCAAGAGAAGGTCTCAAGCCTGTTGTTCTGGCCCTAATATGTTCTCTGTGGCTTTCTGTGATATCAAGGATGCCAATGGGTGCCAATGTGCAGAGGGCCAGGTCTCATGTTCTCCTGGGCCCTTGGTGACTGAAAGAGGTTGACCTAGGGCTTGTGAGCTCAAGAGAAACCAGGGATTCCAGATCAGGAGGCTTGCAGTGCCAGGTGTGTGTGTGTGTGTGTGTGTGTGTGTGTGTGAGAGAGAGAGAGAGAGAGAGAGAGAGAGAGAGAATATTCTTGTTTTTGCTTTGTCTTATTGAGACAGGGTTTCACTATGTAGCCGTGGCTGGTCTGGAACTTACTATATATTACTTATTATATTCAGGTTGGCCTGGAACTCAAAGAGATATACCTGCCTCTGCTTCCTGAGAGCTGAGACTAAAGGTGTGTACCATCACATCTGGCTGGGGTCAGTATTCTTGACTTCAAAAGCCCTTCTGCAGGGGTACAGTAGGGGGCTTGCTGTATCTACCTCTCTTCTTTCCTCCCTCCCTCCCTCCCATCCTCCCATCCTCCATCCCTCCCTCCCTCCCCCTCCTCCCTCCCTCCCCCCTCCCTCCCTCCCTCCCTCCTCCCTCCCTCCCTCCCCCCTCCCTCCCTCCTCCTCCCTCCCTCCCTCCCTCCCTCCCTCCCTTCCTCCCTCCCTCCCTGTGTTTCTTCCTTCTTGCCATACTGAGGATTGAACCCAGGGCCACAGACATGCTAGCTGAACACTCTATCAGTGAGCCTTACCCCCCTTTCCTGTGGCAGTTGTGTTCTATACTCTGTTTGGAAGTCACCCTGCCATGTCTCCATTACATGTGTCCTACCCTACTTCCATGTCCCACCCTCCTCCTAGACTGGAACTCTTCCTGACTTGTCTGTTTCCCCTTTAAAGCTTGGGCTGTGACTGGTGACTGGCCATTTTCAGGATTCCTGAATGTCCCTGTGAAGAGGGTCGTAGTGCCAGTGTCTTTCTTTTAGCTCAGTGACAGCATTACAGAGAGAAATGTTCCCACAGACCCAGACACTGAAACCAAGGGAACATAAATAACACAGACAGATCCCTCTGGGGCTCAGCCTGGGCAGGAGATGCAGAGCTGATAATGAAAGAGTGTCCATGAGCCATGCACAGGCTGGGCAAGCAGGCCTGAAAGCATCTTCCTCCAGCCGCGACGGTGGCACCATCTGATGCACAGGCACAGGGTAGAGTCAGCTAATTCCTGTAGTTCCAGAAAAATCAATTTAGGTGGCACAATCAGAGCGTGGAATTGGAGTGAAGAAGATGCTCAGGAACTGCTGGGTGTCTTCAAAGGTAGCCTGGCTTATGAGACACAAGTTTATATTCACCAATGCTAGCAGGTACAGGGAGATCACAGATCACAGGCCTGTTGCTTTCCTGAAGTGCCATGTCCTGGGTCAGGTTCTGAAGCTGTGTAGAGAAAGGGGCAAAGGATTTTGATGGAAGGCTCACTTCTTGGGGCAGACTGTTCACACAGGCACCAGGCATGGAAGGAGGCTATTTCCTAAGCTAGGGGAGACAAGGGTGGAGACAGAGGCTCTTTCTGGCCACCTCCATTCTGGAGAGTTCTTTTTTTTTTTTTTTTTTTTTTTTGTGGTACTGTGGACTTCAGGCTAGTTTGGCAGGCTCTCTACATGGAGCTCCACTCCCTGCCCTGATATGTCACTGTAGTTGTGTCAGTCATTACATTGAGGAGGACTAGTAGGACCACTACACACTACAGCACTCCTTAAGACTCCATATTTACTTATTAAAATTAAATCATTTGCTATGTGCATGAGTGTTTGCCTACATGCCTGTTGCCTTGTAGAGGCCAGAAGAGGACGTTAGATCCCTGGCTCTGGCGTTAAGATGGTAGTGAGACTGGCCGGGCAGTGGTGGCGCACGCCTTTAATCCCAGCACTTGGGAGGCAGAGGCAGGCGGATCTCTGAGTTCGAGGCCAGCCTGGTCTACAGAGTGAGTTCCAGGACAGCCCGGGCTACACAGAGAAACCCTGTCTCAAAAAAAAAAAACCAAAAAAAAAAGATGGTAGTGAGACACTGTGTGAGTGCGTGGAACCAAACTGGATCCTCTGCAAGAGCAGATAATGCTCTTAACTGATGAACCTTGAACTTTCAACCCGTTTTTGTTTTGGGGGGCAGGATCTCAGGGATAGCTCAGGCTAGCCTTGAATTCACACTGATCTTGTTTCAGTCTTCCTGAGTGCTAGGATTGTTGGTGTGTGGGACCTGCCTGGTATCCTTGTATACTTCTAAAGAAGGATCCTCTGAGCACCTCTTCCTCCCTCCCTCCCTCTCCTCACTCCCTCCTCTTCCTTTCTTTAGAATAATTTCAGTTCATGTTGGGTCACTTGTACCAATGGAATATCCTCAAAATCCTTATGTGTTTCCTATGTATCTGCACTATTTAACTGCATTGTCAAAACCACAGCCATAATTTTTGAGAACTTCATTTTTCTCTAGGCTTACTTATGCTTGCTCTGGGCATACCAGATGTGACTTTTTTTCTTCTTCTTTAAATGGAGACATCTTCTCACTATGTAGCCCTGGCTGGCCTAGAACTCACTGTGTAGATCAGACTGGCCTCAGACTCACAGAGACCCACCTGCCTTTGCTTTCTGAGCGCTGGGATCAAAGGCCTAAGTTATTTTTTCCCCTTCAGACATGCTCTTTCTATGCCTGGCTTCCCTTCCGCCTGGCCGAGAGAAGCCGCCAGCCATTGCACCCACGTTTATTTAATTAAGTTCCACTTCCCTTGAACTCTGTACTGCCAGTTGGCAAAACCAAATGACATATAGTCATACAGTCAGTATGGGCATGAGTTCAGGGAAACCAGGACTTTGTTGTGGTCCATCTATAACGAAAGGTAATTTTTAAAACTTCGAAACGATTTCTCGGGTGTGTGTGTTCACAAATGTGAGCTGTCCATCACTCTGTGTCTCGCTATTTTCACTCGGCGATATTTCTGTGATCTATGACTTTTAACTGCTATAAGAATTTCATTGTGTGAATATATACTGCCTTCATGGAGCCATTTCTGTGATGGATGAACATCTAAGCTATTTCTAATTTTTTCACTATTACTGTATTTCATAGGATCTGAAAGGTTTCCTTTTCATTTGAACATCTCTGGTGTTTACACTGCCTTACAAGTATCTGGAATCTTTACTCGTTTCTCAGCATGCGTAATAACAGTGCATCTTATAATCACTGTTGTCTTAGGCCTGATGAAGTATGGACTAAGCATTGAGGGATAGCCTGTTTAGATTGATCTGGAGGTCAAGACATCCATTTGGGGGTTCTCCATTGCCATGTTTTCCAGTCATTGGTTCGTTGCTAGCTTTAGGATTTGTCAACATGAGGGATGTGAAGTCATATTTCACTGAAAAATTTCATTTCGTTTAAAAATTAAAATTGTGCATGTACGTCTATGTATAGGTTTGTGTAATTTCAGGTATCTTCTGAGGTCAGAGGCATTGGATCCCTAAGGACTGGCGTTAGAGGTGGTTATGATGTGGGGTGGCATCAAGAGCAGTGTGTGCTCTTAACCAGTGAACTGTCTTTTCAACCTATTTTTTTCTAAATTAAAAAGTAAAAAGTTATATAATTAATCATAAAATAATTAGAATTATTTTTGAGTGTGTGTGTGCCTGAGCACCCCATACAGATATGTATGTGTGTGGGTATGGATGTGTTACAGCACCTGTGTGTCAAAGGACAAGGCTGGTGTGTCAAAGGCTGATTCTCTCCTTCCACCATGGGGGTCCCAGGGGTTGAACTCAGGTGTTCAGGCTTGGCAGCAAGTGTCTTTACCACACTGAGTCATCTTGCCAGTCCTTGTGGTTTCTTTTGTTTGTTTGTTTGAAACAGGCTCTCACTATGTGTGCTGGCTATTGTATGTCAACTTGACACAAGCTCAAGTCATCAGAGAGGGAACCTCAACTGAGAAAATGGCTCCTGCTGTAGATAAGCCTGTAGGACATTTTCTTTCTTTCTTTCTTTTTTTTGGATATTTTATTTACATTTCAGATGTGATTCCCTTTCTTCATTTCTCCCCCACCCCAGGAACCCCCTATCCCATCCCCCTCCTCCTGCTTCTATGAGAATGTGCCCCTACCCACTCACCCACTCCCACCTCCC
Organism: Mastomys natalensis; assembly: GCA_021653895.1. Lineage (NCBI taxonomy): Eukaryota > Metazoa > Chordata > Mammalia > Rodentia > Muridae > Mastomys > Mastomys natalensis. The sequence continues at coordinate 771,038 of JAJTUV010000625.1, read as the reverse complement.
CACCCGCAAATTCCCTAACACTAGGGCATCCAGCCTTCACTGGACCAAGGACTTCCTCTCCCCCTATGTCTGACAATGCTGTCCTCCCCTACATACACAGCTGGAGCCTCCCTATGTGCTCCCAGGCTGGTGGTTTTTAGACCCTGGGAGCTCTGGTTGGTTGGTGTTGTTGCTCTCCCCATGGGGCCACAAACCCTTCCAGCTCCTTCAGTCTTCTCTCTCCCTCTTCCATTGGGAATCCCATGATCAATTCAATGGTTAGCTGTGAGCATCCGCCTCTGAATATGTCAGGCTCTGGCAGACCTTTAAGGAGACAGCTATATCAGGCTCCTGTCAGCATGTACTTCCTAGCATCCACATCAGCGTCTACCTTTGGGTTGGATACCCAGGTAGGACAGTCTCCAGATGACCCCTTCTTCAGTTTATGTCCCACACTTTGTCTCCATATTTGCTCCCATGAGTATTTTGTTACTCTTTCTAAGAAGGACCAAAGCACCCACACTTTGGTCTTCCTTCTTCATGAGCTTCATGTGGTCTGTGAATTGCATCTTGGGTATTGCGAGCTTTTTGGGCTAATATCCAATTATTAGTGAGTGTATACCATGTGTGTTCTTTTGTGATTGGGTTACTTCACTCAGGATGGTATTTTCTAGTTCCATCCATTTGCCTAAGAATTTCTTGAATTCATTGATTTTAATAGCTGAGTAATACTCCATTGTGTAAATGTACCACATTTTTTGTTATCCATTCCTCTGTTGAAGGACATCTGGGTTCTTTCCAGCTTCTGGCTATTATAAACAAGACTGCTATGAACATAGTGGAGCATATGTCCTTGTTATATGTTGGAGCATCTTGTGGGTATATGCCCGGGAGTGGTATAGCTGGGTCCTCAGGTAATGCTATGTCCAATTTTCTGAGGAACCACCAGACTGATTTCCAGAATGGTTGTATCAGCTTGTGATTGATGTAGGAGGGCCCAGCCCATTGTGGGTGGTGCATCCCTTGGGCTGGTGGCCCTGGGTTCTATAAGAAAGCAGGCTGAGCAAGGCATGAGGAGCAAGCCAGTAAGCAGCACTGCTCCATGGCCTCTGCAGCAGCTCCTGCCTCCAAATTCTGCCCTGCTTGAGTTCCTGTCCTGATTTCTTTCAATGATGAACTGTATTGGGGAAAACGTAAACCAAATAAACCTTTTTTCCCCAAGTGGCTCCAATTACAGTGTCTCATCACAACAGTAACCCTGACTAAGACATTATGTAAACCAGACTGGCCTTGAACATGTAATCCTCCTGCCTCAGCTTTCAGAGTGCTGGGTTTTTGCCATTTCATCTATTGTTAGTGAAGCTTTAAGTGCCTTTTCTGACTTCTCCTAGGCCAGGCACTGCATCATTCATATATATATATCACATACATACACACACACACATATATATACACATATACATACATACATATATACATATATACATATATATAGGCTGCTCAGGTTTTCTCTGTGAATTGTATGTTTCAACTGGCTGCTTTTCCTAGCACTTTTTCTTATTGATTTGTAGCAATTATTTATACATTCTAGATACTAATCTTTCATTAGTGCTTTGCAAATAAATATTTTCTTCCCATCTGAAGCTATCTTTCCACTTTGCTTACAGTGCTCTTTATTTCATAAGTGATTTAAATTTTAATGTTAAATTTGTATAGTTAATTTTTTTTTTAATAGTTGGGGCATTTTGTAAAAATTGTCCAGAATGATTACTATTAATTCCAGCGTTAGCAGCTGCTATCTCTGGAGCAGTTACTGTGTGCCAGGTTCTGTTCTAGTGCATTAAGGAACTCAGTGGTTAGAGCAACCCGGTAGAGTAGTTACCACCCTACACAGCTGCCTGCAACCAACACGGAAGACTCGGCCCAGCCACCACTGCCTGGTGAGGTAATGGACTTTTTCTTCCAGAGGTGACCACATCCCATGAGAAGGCGGTGGCATGAGGGGTGGGACAGAGCAGTTGGCAGAGCGTAGGAAGGAGCTGCTCTGGCTGTGTGGCCCCGTCTTGTCCCTTAGAGCTGTGTGTTACAGCAGTACGGGTTGTCCAGCCCTTGCTGTTGGGGAAGCTTCCCTGAGGGAACTCTGTAGAAACAGGAGGCTGCTGGGATGTAGCCAAGGAAACTCAGAGCATCATGGAAGCTTCAGGTACTTGTAGCTTTAAGTCCTGCCAAGACATTAGGAGACTCATCTGTCGTCTGTCTGTTTGTCTGTCCGTCCACCCGTCCATCCATTTGCCTGAACGTTGTTTTGTTCTCCTTCTCCACTCCTTTTTCATTTCCCTTCTCCTCGTCTTTCTTCTTTTCCTCTTCCCTTCTCACTGTCTCTCTATCTTTCCCTTCGTCCCCTTTCTTTAGCCTTCTAACACTGGATTGCTGGCATAAGCCACTATCCCTGACTGGACACTTTCAGAGAAGCTGAGCAGCAGAAGGCAGGTTGTCCCTGTGTGGGGACAGTTGCAGGGTACCTGCTCAAACTTCAGGCAGCCAGGCAGAAATGGCTTTTTACAAAAGGTCCCACTCCTGGTTAGAAGTGAGCGGGGATCTTGAGTCATTGTGAGGGTGAGAAGGGAATTTCAGACATGCATCCCTCTAGGCACTGCATGTGCAGAGGCTTTGGCTGACAGAGGGGTGTGTGTGTTCTTTCAAAGACAAACTGACAAATTAGAAAAGATTTATTTGTGTGTTATGTGCATATGTGTGTGCCTGTGTGAGTGTATGTGCAGGTGCCCCGGAGGCCAGGAGAAAAGTCTCCGATTCCCCAACTTCAGTTACAGGTGATTGTGAGCATCTGGGAACTAAAGCCAGGTCCTCCTGAAGAGCGGCGAGCGCTTTTAACCATGGAGACATCTCTCCTGCCCTCAAGTGAATATGTTTTAAACATGTGAAAATTGTGGGAATAATTTAATAAAACACAGAAATTCTCAATTTTTGAGCTATTGGAGGGATATTGCAACAGCTTTCTTTTTTTTTTTTTTTTTTTGGTTTTTTGAGACAGGGTTTCTCTATGTAGCCCGGGCTGTCCTGAACTCACTTTGTAGACCAGGCTGGCCTCGAACTCAGAAATCCACCTGCCTCTGCCTCCCAAGTGCTGGGATTAAAGGCGTGTGCCACCACTGCCCGGCGCAACAGCTTTCTAAGATGATGAATCTTATCCTTAAGCTCAGCGTAGATTCATTCTTTTTTTTTTTGTTAGTGAGTGCACACATACATGTCACTTTGCACATTTGGAAGTCAGTTCTCTCCGTCCATATTTCTGTGGGTCCTAGGGTTGGACTGAGGGTGCTTGGCAAGTGCCTTTACCGGCTGAGCCACATCACTGGGCCCAAGTTAGAAACATTCCATTTAAATCAGGAAGATGGCAAATGGAATATTGTCTAATGCCATGGAAGGTCTGGCCAAATGCAATAGGACAGGGACAAGTTTTGTGAGTAAGCCTTTTTCCTCTCTGTCAACCATCTCCTGGGAAAATCAGCCATTCCCATTCCCCATTCTTCCCTGAAGGCAGACACTTTTCATGTTGTCAATTCCCTCCCTACCCCAAGGGAGGGCTAACCTGTGCTAAGTCTCCATCATGAATGTTACCATCATAACATTCCCCCCCTGTCACCTGAATGGTGTATTTTAAAGTTGATGGGAGCACATTGACTCTTACTGAGTATGGTGTGGTAAAGTATATCAAATTATGGGGTATCAAGAGCTAGTGAGTTATCAAAGCTATCACAGCTTAAATTGAGTTAAAAAACCCCAGCCAGTGATATCTTTCTGAAATGTGTATGCATTGGTGGTATGTGTTTGTCTATCTAGTTTTTATAATTTTGAAATAAAAATTTCTAGGTTCCATGGTAACTATTTTTCTTCATAAATCATGTTAAACTAGCACAATATTTTTAAGCTTTTCGACAGAATTTCTCTTGTGTAGCCCTGGTTGTCCTGAACTCACTCTGCAGACCAGGCTAACCTTGAACTTGAACTCAAAGAGATGCCTCTGCCGGGTGGTGGTGGCATATGCCTTTAATCCCAGCACTCAGGAGGCGGGGCAGGGTCAGGGTCAGGGTCAGGGACAGGGACAGAGGCATTGGCACCTCTCTGAGTCCAAGTTCAAGGCCAGCCTGGTCTGCAGAGTAAGTTCAAGACAACCAGGGCTACACAAGAGAAACTATGTTGAAAAGTTTAAAAAAGTTGTGTGTGTGTTTCCTGGCATCCTGACCTTTTAAATGCCGTTCAGTGGCATTAGCTACCCTCACTGGTGTTGTACAGCCTGACCCCCACTCATCTCCAGAACGCTCCATCTTCTGAAATGTAACTCAATTGTTCAACAACTCACTTTCCATCCTTTGAGTCCTGGAAGCCTCCATCTACTTCATATCCCTGTGTTTTGAATACTCTAAGGATAAAGTGGGCTTGAGACCCTGTTACCTTTTTGTGACCAGCGTATTTCACTAGGTTTAGCATCCACACCATTTTTTCATACTATAGTGGGGGTCAGAATTTCTGTCCTTTTATGGCTGTAAAGTACGAAAGTGTCTGTGTTAATCACATTTTATTTATCTGTTCAACTGCTAAGTTGACTCTACATTGTAGCTATTGGAAATAATACTCCCAAGAACATAGGAACACAGATATCTCTTCTAGAACCTGCTTTTAATTCTTTTGTGTACATATCTAGGGCCAGAATCATTGCAATTTATGGAAACTTCACTTGCCCCTCCCCCAGGATCATGCTAGTCTTCTCTATAGCTGTAGCAATTCCATTTTTAAAAAGATTTATGTGTGTGTCTGCCATGTATGTGCTTGTGTCCTGTGGAGGGCAGAAGAGAGTGCCATATCTTCAGGATCTGGAGTCATAGACAATTGTGAACCACTTGATGTGGATGCCACAAGTGAATTTGGGTCCTTGGCAAGAGCAGCAAGTGGGCTTAGCACTTCGGGTTTCCACTGCTGTGATCAAACACTATGACCAAAAGCAACCCTGGGAAGAAAGGGTTATTTCAGTTGCAGTTCTGTTTCATAGTTCATGATCATGGAAGGAAGTCAAGGCATAAACCTAGAGGCAGGAGCTGATACAGGGGTCATGGAGGAGGGCTGCTTACTGGCTTGTTCCCCATGTCTTGGTCAGACTGTTTCTTATATGATCCGGACCACATGCCCCAGGACAGTGCTGTCCACAGTCAGCTGGGCCCTCCCACACTGCTTATCAAGTAAACAAAGCAAAGCAAGCAAGCAAAACAAAACAAGAAACAAAACCAAAATCAAAACCAAGAAACCTAAAAACCAACTCACTACAGGCTTGCCCCTGGGCCAATTTGGTGAGGGCATCTTCTCAGTTGAGGCTCCTTCTTCCAAAACACCAGTATCTTGTGTCAAATTGACAAAATGCTAACAGCACAGCCACGGAGACCTCTCTCCAGTGTGGCCCCACCCATTTCCATTCTTATCAACAGTGCCCCAAGGTTCTGATTATCTGTGTCCTCGGCCAACATGTATCAGTTTCTTGTTTTAAAGTTTTCTGAGCAGCGGTGGTGGCCACACCTTTAATCCAGCATTTGGGAGGCAAGGCAGGCGATTTCTGAGTTCAAGGCCAGCTGTCTACAAGTGAGTTCCAGGACAGCCGGGCTCACAGAAAACCCTGTCTCGAAACAAAAAATAAAATAAATAAAGTTTTCTGTTGGTCCAGGACAGCAGGGCTACACAGAGAAACCCTGTCTCAAAAAAAAAAAGTTTCTGTTGGTCTGTTAAGTGGAAGGTGTTATCTCTTTTGTGTATAGTTCTTTTAAAAAATTACAGTTGTTTGTGCACAAATGCGTTTGTGTGTGTGTGTGTGTGTGTGTGTGTGTGTGTGTGAAGAGAGGTTGTGGAGGTAAGAGAACAATTTGTGGAGTCAGGTCTATCCTTCCACCATGTGGTTCCTTGCCCTGGGCTTGAACTCAGGTTGTCAGGCTTGCTGGCAAGTGCCTTTGTCTCCTGAGCCATTTCTTTTGTAGTTTTTATGTATCCTTCCTTAATGGCAAGTGATACTGAGTACCTAGTCGCATGCTCACTAGTCATTTGAGTGTCTTCTCTGAAGGAATTTCTATTTAAATCCTATGGCGCACTTTGGATTAAGCTGTTCTGTTTGTTGAGTTTTAGAAGTTGTCTTGTGGACTCTGGATGTCAATCTCCTCTCAGGCCCCTGCTTTGCAGACTGTCTCCTGGGAGTTTTCTTTTCATTCTGTGGATATTATCCTTTAATATATAGTACTTCACATTTTCATGAAGTTTTTTGTTTGTGTTTTCTTTCTCTGTGTGTGGTTTTGGCATCAATCCAGGAAATTATTCTAAAGCCAGTTCTGTAAAATCTTTGCTCCTGTGGTTGGAGAGCTGGCTCAGAGGATAAGAGCATGCAGTGCTCTGGGAAGAGAACCTAAGTTCTGAACCAAGCATCTACACTGCAGTTCATAGTTACCTATGACTTCAGCTCTGGGAGATCTGATGCCCTCTTCTGGCCTCCATGGATACGTGTACACTCCACGAGCAATACAGAACACACACACAGAAACAACACAGAGACACACACACAGGCACACACACAAGACACACACAGAGCCACAACAGAGCACACACACAGAGACACACACACACGAGACACACACAGAGACACACACACGAGCACACACACGAGACACACAAGAGACACACCACCACCACCAAACCACCACACACAGACACAAGAACACAGAGACACAAACACACCAGAGGTCTATTTTTGTTTGTTTGTTTTGTTTTATTTAGAGACATAGCTTCTCTGTGTAGCCCTGGCTGTCCTGGGCTTTTTATAGACCAGGGTGACCTTGAACTCAGAGATTCACCTGCCTCTGCCTCCTGAGCTGCTAGAATTAAAGGAGTGTGCCACCATCACCTGATTATAATAAGTTTTGAATAAAACCTTTCCCCTGTGTTTTCTTCTATGGGCTTTCTGCTTTTTTTTTTTTTTAGCCTTTATAATTTAACATTTGATACATTTTGAATTAGTTTCTGCATATGATATTAGGTACTGATTCAACTTTATTCTTTTACATATGACCATCCAAGTTTCCTAGGACAAATCCTGTCTCTTTTTGTCTCTGCCTCTTTATGTCAACTGTGTAATGTAGGCTGGAGCTGAACTCACAGATCCCGGTCTTGCCTGTTGAATGCTGGGATTAATGGCATATACCATTGTCTCTGGCTCTGATAAGGGATTAACAAGTTTTTTATGGAATTTTTTATGGTTCTACATAAAGTTATTATATACTCTGCAAACTGAGGAAACTTCACTTTTCTAATTTGGATGTCTGAAACAAATTATTGTTTATTAAAAAAAGATTAGAAAATTATACCACCACCCAGAGCTATGTTTAAATACAGGGATAGATTATTAAAATTTGTGGTATGTATTGTTTTATTTGAATTTTAATAAAAAGAACAGCAGTGAGTTAATTGATTTAAAATAGGAAGTGTAGTTGAGTTCAAAGGTTGGAATTCTCTGAAGAGTCTTACAATTACATACAGTTTGATCTAATTGAAAATTTGGTCCACGGTGCTTAGTGATTAAGACTACTTGCTGCTCTTTCAGACAACTGAACTTCAGGTCCCAGTACCTACATCTCATGGCTCACAGCTTCATATAACTCCAGCCTCAGAAAATCTGGCTCCCTCTTGTGGCCTCTGTGAGTACTGCACCCTTGTGCATTTATACACACTGACATACACACAAAAAAATGTAGGAATGTGTGACTGACTGAGGTAAAGATCATCATTTGCCCATCTCTGCTCTACTCTGTCAGATGCCAACACCATGCTTATCTAGATTAATTTATTTTTGCTCATTTAGATTTATGTAGATCAATTTTATTTAGACTAAAGGTAATAGAAAACTATATTGTTACGGGTAATATTTTAAAACGGCGGCACCCAATCTAGCTTGTTCTTAATCAGTCACCATCTTCCAGACTAGACAAGGCCTGTGGCCATAAGCAGTGGCGGCATATTCTTGCCGCTGCTCAGCTCAGGCCACTGGCTCAGGTGGCCAGCTTAGGAGGCCACAGACACCGGCCCTGCCACCCACAATATGCCAGCGTGGGAGATGGCTCTGCCAATCTTCCACACTGTCTCCACAAGGCTGGGCTGAGCCCAGACCATCCCGCCATCCACACTGTACCGGTAGAAATGAGACTCTAATGTTTTAAAGATTAACCAAAGGCGTTATATGTTTGATAACGCTCAATTAACAAGATGCCCACACAATTGGAAGTGTTAACCAATTAACTAACCTAGATATAAGTTGTTACCCAGGACTGCTCTCAATACATGCGTGGTTCTCCATCGCTCCTCCATCTCTGCCTCCCCAGCTCCTCCTCTTCTTTCTCCTCTTCCTCTCTCAGCTCCTCCTCTTCCTCTCCTTATTCCTCGCATCTTAGCTCCTCTCAACTGGTGGGGAAAATATGCTGCTATACTATATTGTGAATAGTCTCATCTCCTCAGGCTTCTCTGCCTCATGGCAGTCTCTTATTCCCCTTCCTGATTTAACCATTAAAATGGTTTCTTTTGTTACCTTGTCTCTATTTTTGTGCTTTCATTACATATGAATGTAGCAGCAGCAATGTGTGCTGGAATACTTCAAAAGTCTAACAATGTTTTTATGCATATTTATTTATTGTGTGTGTGCATGTGTACCATGGTGCACAAGTGGAGGTCAGGTGATAACTTGTGTGAGTTGGTTCTCTCCTTTCTCCCGTGGGATATAGGGAAGCCAACTTAGGTTGCTAAGCTTGGTGGCAAGTGCCGTTACTCACAGTGCTAGCTAGTTTTGTATCAGCTTGACACAGAATAGAATCATTTTGGAAGAGGGAACTTCAGTTGAGAAAACCACCTAACCAAAGCTGGGGTGCATATTCTTGACTGATGATTGATGTGGAAGGGTTCTTTCATTGTGGGCAGTGCCGCCCCTGGGCTGGTGGTCTGGGAGGCTATAAGAAAGCAGCTGAGCAAGCCATGAAGAGCAAGCTGGTAAACGGCACTCCTCCATGGCCTCTGCACCAGCTGCTACCTCCAGATTCCTGATTCGTTTGAATTCCTACCCTGGTGTCTCTCAGTGTTGGACTGTGGTATGAAACAATAAGCTGAAATAAATCCCAGTTGCTTTTGGTCATGGTGTTTTATCAGAGCAATGGATACTCCAAGTCATCGTATTAGCCGTGTTTTGTATATTTAAAAAACTTCATGTAATTTGTCATTTTCACTCTATATTATGATTTACTTTTAGAGAAAGGATTTTTTTTTCTGTTTTTTTTTTTTTTTTTTTTTTTTTTTTTCCTTGAGACAGATTTTCTCTGAGTAGCCCTGGCTGTTCTGGACCTCACTTTGTAGAACAGGCTCGCCTCAAACTTAGACATCTACCTGCCTCTGCCTCTTGAGTGCTGGGATTAAAGGTGTGCAGCACCACACTTGGCTGAGGCAGGCTTTTGCAAGAAATCCCTGCTGACCTTGTGCTCACTAATTGGTCCTTCTCAGTCTCCGAGTGCCAGGGCTGCAGTCATGTAAATCCATCCCAGGCTCCATGGTGTTTAAATTTAACCATGGTCATACATGGCAACCCCATCTCCTTCATTCAACCGACAATTCTGTAAACACGCAGCCATCTATTCTTTTCTGATGGTCATTTAGCTTGTCCTGAATTTTCCTTATTACAGCGTCACTGTGAACATTCTCTCTTTTAAAAAGATCTATTTTATTATTAATGTGTGAGTGTGTATGTGCGCGTGCGTGCCAGCAGAGGCCAGAGGAGGAGCTGAGCTCAGATTCTCTGCAGGAAGAGCAGTGATGTGCTCAGAACCCCCGCCACCTCTCCAGCCTCACTCTGAACATCGTTTAAATGTTTCTTTGTGAACGCACAGTGCACAGTATTAGTTACGTAGGGTCTGTATTTAGAAGCAGAGCTTTGATTGAAGCGTGAAGCGATCTTTCACTTAATTAGATTTTAGCAAATTGCTCTCCAAAGTGGTGGCCCAATTTGCACTTTCTCTGGAAGCCACGGGCACTGGGTGTTACTGGACTCGTTAATTACTACCATTCTCATGCAGGCAAAATTGTGTTACCCTTTACCTTTGAGTAGCATTTTCCTCTTGTTGAGGCTAGGGAATCAATCTTTCCTTTGTTTCTCGGGCACCAGGTCTCACTTCTGTTCTTCATTTGTTCATCTTTGCCCACTGTTTTTTTATTGGACTGTTTTTCTCTTTCTTCTTAAGTTTTAAGGATTTTATTAATGTGTGTGCTCACATACATGCATGGATCACACGGCGCAAGTAGAACACCAGAGAACTTGGTGGAGTCAGTTCTTTTCTTCTGGAGTCAGTTCTGGGAACCCAGGTACCCAGACATTTGCAGCAAGTTCCTTTTTCCATAGAGCTGTCCACTGAGCCATCTAGCTGTCCCTGGGCAGTCTTTTTCTTATTATGAATTTCTTAATGCCCACCCCCTGAGTCTGTAATCTCAGCACTAAGGATATAGAGGCAGGAGGGTTGTGGTGAATTTGTAGTCGGTTTGGACTGCAGAGTGAGCTCTAGGTTAGTGTTGGCAACAGACTGAGACCTTGTCTCAAAACAAACCAACAAACAAAGCAGAATTTCTTAGTGCTTAGATAAAACCATTCCAGTTCTATAGCTGGAAATGCCACACCTCATGCTATGACCTGTCTTTGTCAGGTTTGTGTCTACATGGAGGCTAGAGGTCAACCTTGGGTGTCATGTCTTAGATGCTGTCTACCCTTTTTTGAGACATGATCTCTCACTGTCTAAAAACTTGTGAGTAGGTCAGGGTAGCCAGGTTCCCCCCCCCCAACCCCCATGCTGTCCGGGCCTAGAACTTGGTATGTACACCAGGCTGGCCACTAACTCATGGGGATCTGACTGCATCCGTCTGCTGAGTACTGGGATTCACCACATGACTGGCATACATTTATTTTTATTGCTTCTTTGAAACAGTAGCCCAGGCTAGCTTCAAACTCACTATGTGGCTGAGAATAATTTTGAACTCCTCTCTCTAGCTCCCAGCTTCCAAATGCTAAGATGACAGGTGAGTGCCACCTTGAAAATGATATTTTAAAAAAAATGTGTTGCTTTTATGTCAGATCAAAGATGAATTTTCTATTGTCAAAACCACTAAACCAGTGGTTCTCAACCTTCCTAACGCTGTGACCCTTTAATTCCTCATGTTGTGTGGACCTCCAACCATAAAATTATTTCATGGCTACTTCTCATAACTGTAATTTTGCTGCTGTTATAAATTGTAATGGAACTATTTTTGGAGACAGAGGTTTGCTTTTACAGGTTTGCCATGGTCCACAGAATCACTAGACTAAACTTACTTTCTTTCTTTCTTTCTTTCTTTCTTTCTTTCTTTCTTCTTTCTTTCTTTCTTTCTTCTCTTCCTTCCTTCCTTCCTTCTCCTTCCTTCCTTCCTTCCTTCTTTTCTTCTTCTTCCTTTTGTTTGTTTTTGTTTTTTTGAGACAGGGTTTCTCTGTGTAGCCCTGGCCTGTCTGAAACTTGCTCTATAGAACAGACTGGTCTTGAACTCGGAGATCTGCCTGCCTCTGCCTCCCATGGGGAGCAAGCTAGTAAACGGCCTCCAGACTCCTGCTTTGAGTTCCTGCCTTGGCTTCTCCTGTAAACCAAATAAATCCTTTTCTCTCCACATTATTTTTGGTCTCAGGGTTTTATCACAGCAAGAGAAGGCAGACCAAGACAACTTCAAAGGGAGCAAGCTTACCGGCGTCTGGTTTAGTTACTCTCCCAGCTAAGATAGACCACCTGCTGGAAAGTTCTCAATCTTAGTGTCAATGATAAAAAATAAGTGCATTCCTTGCTCTCTTAGATTTCAAAATGTGCTGCCCATGGCGACCTGTCACAGCAAAAACAAAAGTAGCTAATACACGTGTCACCTGGTTGCCCGTGAAAAGTAAAAAGACAGCTCCAGTCTTTCTCTGTGCCCAACAGGTGATCACAGGGGAAGGATGAAGCCTTGTAAGAGTTTCTATTCAAGCCCAGCTTGGTACTACATACTTGCAATCCCAGCACTTGGAGGGGAAGGCGGGAGGATCAGGAGGTCAAGGCTACCCTTGGCTATATAGAAAGTGTGGAGCCAACCTGGGCTATGAGAGACCCTATTTATAAACCACACATGTACACAGTTAATGATGCTATAACCAGGGCTTGGCCAGTAGTGCCAATTAAATGTCACGAGGCTGGTTCTGGGAGATACTTATGCTCCAGTCAGATTTTTAAAAATTTTCTTATTTTTATTCTTCTCTCATACAATAATACATCCTGACCACAGTTTCTCTCCTCCCTCCACTCTTCCTAGTTTCCCCATCCACTCGCCTCCCCTCTCTGTCAGATCCACAACTCCTTGGTTTCCCTTCAAAAAGGTGTAGGGTTCTCAGGGATATCAACTGAATAAAGCACAAGATAAAATAAAGATTCCCCTCCCCCCTTTTTATTGGAGACAAGGTTTCTCTGTGTAGCTCTGGCTGTCCTGGAAATCATTCTGTAGACCAGGCTAGCCTCAAATGCACAGAGATCTTCCTGCCTCTGCCTCCCGAGTGCTGGGATTCAAGACATGCACCATCACAGCCAGCTCCCTAGTCAGTTTCTTAACCAAAGATCACTCCTACAGATTCTCAAATCTGATGTAATTTCTAAGGAAATTTTCTTCTATTCTTTTGAGAGGAAGATTTATTATTTTAAGTGGTATGATGTATATATGCACGGCTGTGTCTGAGGAAGCCAGCAGAGGGCACTGAATCCCTGAGAGCTGGACTTACAGGTGGCTGTGAACCACCCAATGTGGATGGGTGCTGGGAAGCAAACTCAGGTCCTCTGCAAAAGCAGTGTTCACTCTTACTTAACTGCAGAGCCACCTCTCTGACCCCGTCGTCCTTTCTATTCTCCATTTATTAAGAAGGTTTTCCAGTGACAAATGAGCACTGGATTTTGTTGAGTTCTTTTCCTGTTTCATGGAGGAGGCCCCAGACTTCTTCTGCTATGTTAATGTGATGAGTTACATTCATGGGTCTCTGAGGTTAATCTACATTTGAGTTACTGGGGTGCACTCTTACTGGTCATGAAGTACGACCTGCTACGATTTGCTTTGCTCAGATTTTATTTAGAATTTTCCTATTGTCCATAAGTGAGATTGGCTTATAACTCTCTTGTCTTTTACTGTTCTCCGCTGGCATTTGCCTCCGAGTTTACTAATGCTATAAAGTGAATTGAGCCTCCTTTCTTCCCTATTTTACCAAACATTCTGTGTAAGATAGAATTGCCTCTCAAACTGCCTGGGCCTGTCCTCGCTTCTGTTTGCGCGTGTAGATTAAGTATTGATTTGCTTTCTTTTATAGGCTTATTTGGGGTTTTCATTTCTTTTTAAAAAAATTTTTTTTTTGAGTTTGTTTCGGCAAAGCATTTTTCCTCTGCTAGGAAACAGTTCATCTAATTTAAGTTTTTGTAGGAATTACTTGAAGTTGTTACATGAAGTGATCTATTATTTTTTTCTTAAAAATAAAATCTGTGTTATCTCTGTGCTAACAATGGTGTCTTTTCTCTCTTAATGTTTTTCTTCTTCCCCTCTGTCTTGTTGTAAATTCGCTTTTCCATGCATTTGCAAAGAATGAGCTCGTTCTTGTTTTCTTAATTAAAATTTTTTAAAAATTTTATGTTTTAAGTGTTCATGGTTCTTTATGTTCTTTTTATTTTATTTATTTTTTTGTCTTCTTTCCAGAGTTTCCTTTCATGTTCTTTTTGGATTGCTTGTGCTGAATAAGTTTAGATCGCTGATAAGTGGCTATTTATTTTGTTTTCTAATGTAGACCTTTCTCTCTCTCTTCCTTTCCTGCATTTCTTTGACAGGGTCCCATGTAGCCTGGGCTAGCCCTGAGCTTTTCAGGCTTGAATTTCTCACCACCCAGCTTCTACTTCCACGTGTGGGATCACAGGCATGTATCACCAGGCCTTAAAAAAAAAATCAGTGGTGGGAATCAAACCCTGGGCCTATGTCTGCCAGGCAGGCACCCTACCCACTGAGCCACCCGTCTAGCCCTAGTCCTCCTTTCTAATGTACATATTTCTCTCTTTTGTCTTACACATTATGAAGTCATTGTGTGTATCTCTGCATTAGTAATGTTTTGTCTCTGTATAGAAAACCTGGACATGGGATGCTATCCTAATTAACTTCCACTGTCAGCTCAATATGGCTTACAGTCACATAGGAAAGGGGAACTCTCAGTTGAGGAATTACTTACATTAGATTGGCCTTTGGGCATATCTGTGAGAGGCTGTCTTGATTGATGATTGATGTGGGAGGGTTCTGCCTGAGGCCCCAGCCCACCGTGGTGGTATCATCCCTAGGCAGGAGGTAGGTCTTGAACTATATACAAAAGTTAGTGGAACTTCCTCAGTCAAAGGCTGAGAGCAAGCCAGAGATGGAGCCAGCAAGCAGTGTTCCTCCATGGCTCCTGCTTCCTGCCCCCCTATTCTTGTCTTTGTTCTTGTCCTGACTTCCTTCAATCATGTATTATGACCTGGAAGTATAAACCAAATAAACCCTTTCCTCCCCACGTTGCTTTTGGGTGAAGTGTCTTACCACAGCAACAGGAAGGAAACTCAAACAAACATTTTTGAAGAGAAAAGGTTTATTTATTTCACAAGCTAGGAGGTACCACCTCTATCAGCTCTGTGGAGGACCCATGCTCAGTGCATGTTGAGAGCAGTAGGGGGAACATGTGTGTCGAGCTGTCACTTCTGCCAGGAAACAGGCTTTTTTCCTTGTTGCTGTGATAAAATATTCCCCCTTCCACCAAAAGCAACTCAAGGGAGAAAGTTGATTTTAGCTCACAGTTCAAAGGTACAGTTCAAAGGTTGCTCGCAAAATACCTCATAATTCTAATGACATAAAGACCTCCTTTTAGGCCCACTCTTTAAAGGTCTACACCACCTCCTAATAGCACCTTTTTATTGATCAGCTTTCAGTTACAATTGGCCTTTAAAGAACACCCAAACCATGTTCAAATAAAGGCAATTTCTATGTATGTATGTGTGTGTGTGTGTGTGTATAAATTATATCTAGCGACTATCTATAGAACTATCCCTGTAACAGTTTGAATCTGAACTTTCCCCACAGGAAATGCTGTTTTGAATGCTGTTTTTAGGGCTGTGAAATCTTTGAGATAGAGATTGGTTGTTAAAAGGTAGGTCACCCGGGGTGGGCCTTTGAAGGTTATACCTGGCTATAACTTCCTGTTCTTCTCTGCCTCTTGATTGACCATGAGGTGACAAGCTCATCACACAGTACCACCTACATACACTGAGATGGTTCACTTTGTCTGCCCTGCTATGGTGGACTGAAAACCTTTGAAGTCATGAACCAAACTTCTCTCTCAAGTGCTTCCTGTTTGGGACTGAAGTCACAGCAATACACACTCTATAAGAAAGATTCTACATTAGTATTCTGTTGAGAACACATTTTCAATTTTTATTATGGTTCCTTTGATTTTTGGGTTAATTATAATTTTACATTGAATTCTTTGAATTTGTGAGTATTTTTAAGCTTTCTTTTTTTGTTATTGATTTCTATTTACTGTATAGTGGCCAGATAACATGTCCTATGATTTATATTTTATGATATTTATTGAAAGTTAGTTTTTAGGGGGTTGGAGAGATGGCTTGGAGATTAAGAGTATTGACTGCTCTTTCAGAGAATCCAGGCACCTACATGATAGCTCACAACTGTCTATATCTGTAGTTCTAAGGACTCTAACACCCTTACACAGGCAGATAAATGTGCAGGCAAAACACCAATGCATATAAAATAAAAATAAATTTAAAAAAAGAAAATAGTTTTTAGAGTGTTGTTACTAAGGTTTTTCTTTTTCTTTCTTATTGCTTTGTTTGTTTGTTTGTTTGTTTGTTTGTTTTTTGAGACAGAGTTTCTCTGTTTAACCCTGGCTGTCCTGAAACTCACTCTGAAGACCAGTCTGGCCTTGAACTCGGAGAGATTCACCTACCTTTGCCTCCCCAGTGCTGGGATTAAAGGCATGTGCCACTGCCAGCTTTTTTTTTTTTTTTTTGTAGTTTTATGTGAATTTTAAAAGTTTTTTTTTCTTTTCTAATTTCTACATACAAACTTCCATATAAGTCTATCAAGGTTATGTATTGTGTGGCTGAAGTCTTCTGTATCCTTATCGAACTTTCATTTCAAGATAACTATAGAGAGAGCAGTGTTAAAACTTCTCATAACATTATCAGCTATATTTTATAATTGAAATTTTGGTAGGCCATATATGTTGGAAATTTAATCCATTTCTTTTGGATTTTCCTGTTGTGGAATATTGATTTTTAGAGTATGACTTTATGATTTCTGAATTTCATCAATGTCTGTTGTAATGTCTCTTTCATCTCTAGTGCTGTTAATTTGGACTCTCCTTTGGCTAATTTTGTGAAAGGCAATCTTCTTGAAGAAAGAATTCTTTTTGTCCTTTGATTCTTTTATTTATTTTTGTTTCTATGTCATTAATTTCATCCCTGATTTTTATTATATTGTCTACTCTTTGGGATTGTTTGTTCTTATTTTTTTCTAAGGTGTTCAGGTGCATCATTAAGTTATTAGATTGAGATCTGTCAAAATTCAAGTTGTGTGTGTGTGTCTGTGTGTGTGTCTATGTGTCTGTGTGTCTGCGGCACAGCATACAAGTAGAGGTTAGAGGACAACCCAGAGGAGTTGGTTCTTTTAACATGCAAGTTCTGGGAGTTGAACTCAGGTCATCAGGATTGGAAATAACCCCCTTTACCTGATGAACAGAATAATCTTACCTGCCCTCAATTATTTTTTAGTATGTATCCCTGGCTGGCCTGGAACTTGCTAAGTAGATCATAGTGGCCTTGCACTCTCAGAGACCCTCTTTCCTCTGCCTCTCAAGTGCCAAGATGAAAGGCATATGCTACTATATACCTCAAATTTTTTAATGTAAACAACTTTGGTATGCTATGTTTTCAATTTTATTCAATTATAAGAAGTTTTACATTTCCTTCTTGATTTCTTCCTTGATCTCAGTAATCATCCAGAAGTGTGTTGTTCAGTTTTCATGAGTTTGTGCATTCTCTATTGCTACTGATATCCAGCTTTATTCCATGGTGATCAGCTAGAATGCAGGATGTTATTCCAGTTTCCTGTATTTGGTGAGACTTACTTTGTGTCCTAATATGTAGATGATTTTGGAGAAGGTTCCATGGGTTTCTCAGAAGAATGTGTATTCATTACTGTTTGGATGGAATGTTCTGTAGACACTTGTAAGGTCCATTTGATGCGCGATATCATTTTACTCCAGTTTTCTGCTCAGATTTCCCTCACATGTCTTGTCTCTTGGTCTATTGTCTTCAGTACTGGAGAATCAAAGTCACCTGCTATCACTGTGTTGTAGTTAATATATGGTTACTGAGTCCTGCATGGCCTGGAAGGGATGGTGTGACATGATTTCCCATCCCTGGAACAGAGCCAGCAGGGTGTGGGTCTCTACCTGTGTTGACAGTTGCTGGGCATGAGGCTTGTTTTGTATACACACACACACACACACACACACACACACACACACACACAACACACAAATATTTCATGTTCGTCCTTCAAGAAATATTCTCCCTGCCAAGGTTATTGGGGAATGTCTCTCTGCCAAGGTTAATGACCCTATGATAATCTAAGTTAGCATGATTTGAGGTGGCTAGAGTATGTCTATGTCCTTAGCAAAAATGGTAAAT
Organism: Mastomys natalensis; assembly: GCA_021653895.1. Lineage (NCBI taxonomy): Eukaryota > Metazoa > Chordata > Mammalia > Rodentia > Muridae > Mastomys > Mastomys natalensis. The sequence goes on along the minus strand of JAJTUV010000625.1, from coordinate 753,183 downwards.
GTTGTGACCTTCAGGACTGTCCTTAAGGCTGTGGAAAAGAATGCTGAAAATATGAGCTCAAAAATACATAAACAGGATTTCTCAATTTTGTAAAATATAAGGATGCAATATGAATTATATGAGGGGCTTCTCTGATCTAAAAGAACAGAAGCAGCTGTGCTATGAACCAGATTGTCAGAAAGATACAAAGACAGGCAGTTACAAAGGCAAACAGATTCCTGAGTTCAAGGTCATCCTGGGACAGAGCTAGTTTAGGCCCAGGTAGGGTGGGAATGGTAATCTCAGGATGGGATATCACCCAGCTAGCTAATTGTCTGTGCTTACAAAGGCAGGGAGATCTTTGAATTCATTTACAATGTTAAAAAAAAATGTTCTTGCTGTCTTTTTCTAAAAATCAAGGGCTGGGGTCATGGAATGCTGCTGATTCGTGGAATAATAAAAAGGAAACCTGGAATAAATAACTAAATTGATACGTAAATAAAAGACTGGGCTTGGTTCTGTGAGAACTGAGTTGTCTGGTAATATCCAGAGAAAGCTGTCTCAAGCAGCACACAGGCCATCAGCTTGTACCTACGACTGACTTTGAGTTTTATTTATTTTTATTTATTGCCACTTGCAAATGCCTTTTCTCTCAGGAACCCCTCTCCCAGACGAGGCTGGTCCTTGGCATATGGTTTTAGATATAATTTCTTTTATAAAATTAGATGCCCCTCTTTTTGGTGTATATATGTTTAGGATTGTAATATCCAGTTGGTGTATTTTTCCTTTAACGAATTTAAAGTGTCCCTCTTTATTTTTTTCTAATTCATTTTGGTTTGAAGTCTATTTTGCCAGGTACTAGAATAACTATGCCTGCTTGGTTTTTAGTTTCATTTGTTTGGGATAAGTTTTCCCAGCTTTTTACCATAAGGTGACATCTATTAGCATTGATGGTGAGGTGTGTTTCTTGGAGGCAGTAAAAAGATGGATCCTGTTTTCTAATCTAAACTCTTTCTTTTTTCTTTTTCTCTTTCTTTTTTTCCTTCCTTCCTTTCTTTTTTTGAGAGGGGGGTCTCTTTATGTAGCCCTTGTTCTCCTAGAACTCAGGCTGGCCTTGAACTCACAGAGATCTGTATACCTCTGCTTCCCAAGTGCTGGGATTAAAGGCATGCGACACACTGTTAGTCTGTGTCTTTTTATTGCAGAGTTGACACCATTAATATTTAGAGTTATTATTGAAAGGTATGTACTAATTTTTGTCATTTTGTTTTGTTTTCCTGGATCTTTTTGATTACCTTTCTTGTTATTGTTTGCTCCTGTGACCTCTTAGATATGTTTATCCTTCTCTTCAGATTGAAATATTCCTTTTAGTATCCCTTGAAAAGTTATCTTAGTAGTTGTTAAGTACTGTGATTGTTATATTGTCAACTTAACAGGCTCTAGAATCATAGTGGAGATAAATTCCTAATGTATCTGTGAGACATTTTCTAGATTAGGCTAATTGAGGGAGAAGACCCACCTAAAGGAGGAGTGTGGTACTATTTCTTGGATCTGTGGTCATAGAGTAGTTAAATACTCTCTTCTTGACTGCAGATACAGTGACTGACCAGCCACCTCCTGTTCCTGCTGCCATGACTTCCTCACCATTATGGACCATACCCTGAACTGTGAGCCAAGGTAAACCACCCTTAACTTACATTGCCTTTGCCAGGTATTTTATCATAGCAATGAAAAGGTACAGTCACTGAATTCCTAGTAATGTTAATTACATGTCTATGTCTTATATACTTAGTTTAAATTTCTACACATATAACCAGACACTTGCGTTTCTTTCATATCTTTTTTTTGCCCACCCTTTCTCCTTTTCTTCTGGCTCTGGCTAGGATGACACTGGGTACAGTATGGCAACAGTGGGGTACTGGTCTTGTTCCCCATCCCACACAGAGCACTTTAGTGTCTTCACACTTCAGTGAAGTTTGTTGCTGTAGCCCTTCTTTATCTCCACAGACTGCCTGAAGTCTCTTCTGTGCTAAGAGGAGGTCATGTGTGAGTGTTGAGGGCTAAGCTGATCAAGGCTTTTGATGAGTCCCTGATGTGTGGAGAAGGAACATAGTTCCTTCTTTAAAACAAGAAAACATGCTTGGCAGAGCCAGTAATGGCCTGGGGAGCTGTGGCTTCTGATCGTCCCACCCCAAGGGGCTGTGGTTATCTAGTACTCAGGCTGCTGAGTGCTCAGTCTGTGGTGCACTTGACATAGCTTGTGTTCCCCTTGTGGCTTGGCAAGCTTCCTGCTGACTTTGTCCCATTGTATGATAGCTTGCTGCTGGCACTGTCTCATTTCTTGCATAAAAATTGTATATAAGATGCTGTACTTCTTAATAAGCTTGTTTGGCATAAGACTTAGCTTATGCAAAACCTCCTGACCCCAGATTTCTTATCTTCTTTATTTTTTCTTCTCCTGCCTCTTCCCTGCTACTGAAGAACAACCTGCCGATCCAGGTCATGTGAGGACAAAATTAAGATTTTGTCAATACTTTTTCTGCATCTCTTGAGATACTCATATGCTTTTTCTCCTTTTATCTGATAATGTGGTAAATCACCCCCCACCCAACCCCATATTAATCATTTTACAACTCTGAGATTAATCTGACTTAGTCATAATGTACTGTCCTTTCCCCAAAATTGCTGATTCAGTTTGTTGGTATTTTCGTCAGAAAGTTGTCATGTATTTTGTAAGTGTAATAGGCTTATGATTATTTTTCTTTTCTTGGGATGTTTTGTTGGATTTTAGGTTAAAAGAGTATTTCTGGCATCACAAAATGAGCTGGGGATTTTCTTTCCCTTTTGTATTTGTTGAAAGGGTCTGTGTTAAAATTGGTTTTGTAGCTTCCATTAATGTTGAAAAAGTCACCGGTGACACCCTCCCTTGTTTCTTTTGAACTAATATAGATTCACATAGATTCACTTGCAGATGTAGACTCAGCACAGTGAGATCCTGTGTACCCATGCTTGTAATTCTAGAACTGAAGTGGTTAAATAGTGGCTTATGTCTTCTCCTTGGTGGGTTTTTTTTTTTTTTTGTTTGTTTTGTTTTGTTTTTATAAAATGAGAAGATACAGCATATATTTTCTTATACCCTGAAACAATCTGAGTGTGGGTGCCAAGTGGAGCATCTGCAAGTTCTCATTTAGATCTCTGGGCTTTCCTGAATGCTCGATTAGTGTGCACCCAAGGTGGAGGCTCGCTCTCCAGTGAATCAGGTCTTTATAAGTTGCTTTTTCTTATTTGTTCCCTAGAGTGTTCCTGTTGTCTGTGATGGGAACATTCTTCCCATCATGTAAGATGGGGTCTATGGCACAACAGTTCTGAATCCCTTCTTTTGGACCACCCAGAACTGCCCAGTTCCATTGGTCCCACTGACCAACACTGGTATCTGGCTTCCACCTTAGTAAGTAACCTTGGCTGGAGGGATGAACTTTGAACACAGTGAGGATGACTAGTGACCTGGAGTGGCAGGTAAGTAAATACTAGGACTTCTTGCACAGACATTTACACATCAAGATGATATCTATCTGCACATAAAGGACCACTATTGCATCAAAAACATTGGCCTTTTTTTTTTTTCTTTTGAGACAGAGTTTCACTATGTATCCCTGGCTGGTCTGGAACTTACTATTTAACAGACCAGGGTGGTCTTGAACTCACAGAAACCCACCTACCTCTGCCTCCAACCCGAGTGCTGGGATTAATTGTGAATCCCAGGTTCACCAGAGCTACATGATGAGACTCCATCTTAAAAAAAAAAGATGTCTTCCTCCTCAGATTCCTGGCCTTCTGCAGTTTGGGCAGCTTGGGACCCTGCCTTGTGTTAGTCCCTTCAGTTTTTCTGCAGCCTCAGTTTCCTTTGTCCCTATAGAGACATCCTTGTGTCTGGATATCTGTGATGGCTATCCTTGGTTGTCAACTTGACTAAATGTGAAATGGAGGACACCTGTGATTCAGATGTTAAGTCAGGAAGACAAAGGCTTTTGATCTAGATTTTAGGTGGGATGACACAGGCTTTTGATATGGATCTTGAGGTAAGAAGGTGCACCTTTAATCTGGGCCACACTTTCTATAAGGACATGGAGGAAGGAAGCATCTGTTCGCCCTTTACCAGCTTGCCCTCACTTTGCTGGCACATCTGCTCCTTCACTACTTCTTAGAGTTCCAGCTTGTACAGAAGACCAGCTGAGAAACCCAGCCTTGGGGGACTGAGCCACTACTAGATTCGCTTTCCATTCACAGCTAGTCATTGTTGAATTAGTTGGACTGCAGCCTGTAAGCTGTAAGTCATTCCAATAAATTACATATATATTTATAATTCTGTAATTCTAAAGAACCTTGACTAATACAGTAGCCTTTCCCCAACTCTGGGGATCTGCAAGAACTCTCTACCACCCCGGGGTTGCTTCTAGTCCATTTCCACCCATATCCTGCCCTCAAAGACCCAGCTAGAAGCACTTCACTGGGTTCAAGGTCCCAGGCCTTTATGTATAGTGGGATTACCTTGGACCCCCCCAGAGGTATAAATACTGATACAGAGCCTTCTATATAGTTTAAAGCTTAGGCCCTTGCTAGGACATTCTCCTTCCTGGCTAGCTCATCTAACTTAACCTGACTATCTTGCCTATGACCTGCCTCGTGGCTAGCTCTAGATCTTTCTGCTCCACTCTGGTCCATCTGTTCCCCTTTGTGTCTGCTCCCAAATCTCTCATGTCTGCTTCTTCTCCCAGCATTCACCCCACCTCAAGTTCTGCCCCCTACTTCCTGTCCAACTATTGGCTGTCAGATCATTATTATATCCAATCAGCAGCAAGACAACCTATGATACAATTTTTAGATTGCTTCTAGGCATCGAGGGCTGTCTATCCTTCACATACATAAGCAGTATGGAAGAACACTATTTATTAATATAAGGCCAGTGATGGGCCACAGGAATAACTAATACCAATAGCCTGCCATCATTTAGCTCTATGCTGGTACAGATTAACAGTTGTAATACAGAGACACACCTTCACACAATGTAATAAGGTTATCCTAACATCTATGCTTGTCATAACCATCTTGCAGCCTCTACCAACATGCCTTGGGAATGATGGCTGAACAGAGAGTAGACAAGTTGCAAAAGTGTTCCGAAAAGGGAAGAAGAAAACTGAGGACAGGGTTCTGGGCACATGGGGCTCAAACACTTTTTGTCTGAGTGGCCTCATTGGCTGGGTCAGGATGGATATTTGAGTTGTCAGTGAGAGTAAGCTCCTGACCTGTTACATATGGGCAGGTCTTGGAGTGAGCTGCATCTGTGTGGTGGTAAGTGCAGGCTTGCTCTCCGACCAAAGGTAGGAGCAGTGGATAATTGGTCACTTGCTCTCTGCTTCTTATCACGTGATTGCTTCTGGATCAAGCTCAGTGCTCACTATACAGGAAACTCCTGAACCCTCACCCTTCCATAAATGTTAAATTAGGCGATACAGAAGGCAGTGGCTAGGGGAGCTGAGCCTCAGGCTTTGTGGTTTGTGGGTAGATCACAGGGACCAGCATCCACTGGTCTATGCACTTGAACTGGAGCCAGTTCTGTCATTCTGAGCCACTGCTTCCATGGAAATGGAGATTATTTGTGGATGGAAGAGAGGGTCACTGTGGACCACCCCTCTTTGAGGATCTTAGGTAGTTAATGGTTGCTGATGGAGGGAGAGACATTTTCTTCAGTGATGTAGTCCCTGATGAATTGCCTATAAACACCCCTTACCCCCCATAACCCTGTAAGCAATCCTAGTGAAACTCACTGGGACACACACACACACCACCCCACGAAAGTAGAATGAGGTGCAACTGGGAAGAGAAAGAGGATCAGTGGGAATAGGAGGGGACCACAGAGGGTAGAAGGATATAAATATGATTAAAATACATTTACATGACTGAAAATATAATAGCAAAGCCATTATTTATAATTAATATATGCTAATTAAAAAAGAAGGGTTGGAGAAATGGCTCAGCAGTTAAAAGCTTTCGCTGCTCTTGCAGAGGACCAGAGTTTAGTTCTCCGCTCTGGTATTGGAATGGCTCACACCCACCTATAACACCAGCTGCAGATCTGTTGCCCTCTTCTGGCCTCTGTGGGAATCAGTACTCATATGTGTGCGAGCGCGCATGCACACACACACACACACACAGATACACAGACACACACAGACACACACAGATACAGATACACACAGACAGACAGACACACACACACAGATACACACACACACACACACACACACACACAGATACACACACACAGATACACACACACAGATACACACACACAGACACACACACACACACACACACACACACACACCACACTAACACAAAGCCCTTAAAAGAAATGGAGATTATAATAGTTCATCTCCCTGGCTGTTACAACACTGGAAATGCACACTTCAGTGCCTAGCAAGAGGCCAGGTCAAGGCAGTCAGAGATCCAGCAGAGGGCATCACCCGTGACAGTTTATTGTGTAGGTCAGCTTGGTTGGGCATTGCTTTAAAAGAAATGTTTGTCTCTCTAACGTCGACATCCACACACTGAAACCTAGTCCTTTGTGTCATGGCACCAGGAATTGGTGCTGTAGGGAAGGGATTAAGGTCACCACTTAGGATGGGGACGATGGAAAAGAAGCTTAAGGCTCAACGTGCCAAGTGTCATGTCCTCAGCTGCTGACAGAGTAGTTCCAAAAAGGCAATTTTTTTCAAGTTTTATTGTAAAATCCTCAGAAAAAGAGCATTGACAATGACCATCCCTTATGATAATCTGTGAGTCTTCTTTCTTTTGTCAAGTGGTACAGTAAATACATTGTGTGTTCAATACAATGTCATACACCAAAATAAACACAAACTTATTTCAAATGCCACATACAGTTACTGGGTTGGTACAAATTTCTACTAAAGTTGATGTATTAAAAATAATTTATATATATTTTATAAATAAGGAAAAATTCACATGTGTATTAATAATTACAGGTGGCCTTTTGAGAAATACCGATTACAGAAAATATATTTTGGAGTCTACACAACTGCTCAAAAGAATGTAATCTGCCTCAATGTACGAGATCCAAAGGTGTTTTTTTTTTTTTTGTTGTTGTTGTTGTTTTTTTCTGAGGTGGGGGAGAGGATGACTCTCTTGATGGTGTGTGGGGATCTACAACTTGAGGGTCATTTGGCAGCACAATAGCGTGAAACAGTGTGCGACCACTCCAGCAAAACTTCATGCCCAGTTTCACTTTGGGTCATTTTCTTTACACAGCCTTCAGGAAGCAGGGCAGCATCACTGGGGAATGTGGGAAGCCATGGAGGGAAGGCAGAGGAGACAGGCAGGGAGGGTGTGAGTATGGGGTGCTACCATCGTGGGGCACAGTGGGTCTGGGGCTGGCCTCCTATAGGCTTGTTTCTCTCCCATCCCTGGAGATGGCATGCTGGACAGTGGATAGGGATTTAGAGTTTAGAGAGCCCTGGGTCTCTCAACCAGTCAAGGCTAGCTTCCCTTTCTTAGAAGGTGAACTTTGGAGAGCAACATGTCACCAAGGCTTGATGTAGGGGGTCAGTTCATACACAAGGCTTTGTGGGCTGTAGGCCGGGTTCTCTAGAGTTGTTTAGAGTAGGGCCATGTTCCCTAGGCCGTGACTTTTCATTGGAACCCTAAAGTAGAGGCTACATGATGCCGGAACAGTAGGAAGCAGATGCTCCCTGAATGGTGGGCGCTGTGGTAGGGGTCAGCCGTGGGAAATGGACTGTCACCGATTGTTAAGTTGAGCTTGGAAAGAAAGGTGTACAAGTGTGATTTTGTATAAAAAAGCAAAAACATCTTAAATGCGCTGGCGCTGGCTAAAAAGCCTCACTATGAATTCTGGAAGTCCATTTCTTCTCTCCCTATATATCCCATAATTTCTCCCATTGTGTTTGGTTAAATTACATGTCCTCAAAGTGTAATTAGATACCCAAAGAGTCAAAGGAGAACATGGAGGCCTAAGATGATGCTTGCTTATAATCTTTCGGTGTCTACTGGGGAGCTGATGCCCAAGTCCACAGGCTCAGCCAAGACACACAGGTCCTCAAGTTCGAGCAGTAAGCAGGAATTATGTTGCCTTCCACCAGCCATGTGGCATCTTGTGGTCACACACCCTGTGTGCCTTGCTCCTGTTGGATCCTTTAAGTATCCCACTGAGCATCTCTGTGGTTTTGGAGAAAAAAATACCCAATGGAGGCAGTTAGTGATGTTCTTGAAGAAAACCAATTTGCCTCTGTGAAGGCCTGGTTGCAAATGGTAGCATCTGGTCTGTGAGTAACTTCTCATTTGACCCCTCAAAGCAAGGAGCACTGTGGGCAGAGGATGCATGAAGCTGGTGTGGTTGAGGGTTTCTGCTCCCTGAAGGATGAGGTCCATCCTAGGGGAACACATGAGCAGGGGGCTTGGGATCCAGGGAGGGAACCAGGGAGACAGCGAGTGAAGCAGGAGCAGATTGAGGTCAGAGTGGGTGGGCTGCCTAGCATGAGACATGGTCGAAATGAAATGTCACCAGCTTTGTCACTGCTGGACAAAGGTCCGTCTTTCTGACCACTCTGAAGGTGGTTTCCCTACTCTTCGGCTTCTAACTCTGTAGAAATGAGAGCTAGGGTCTGGGCTGTGATTCTGGACAACAAGGTGCTGTCCAGATGGGTTCTGATCACACATGGAGTGGGACTCAGGGTGTGGCTCGTGGAGGACTTCTGAGTCAGTGCTACAGTAGTCTTCCATCACCTTTGGCCTCCTGGGATGGCATTCAAGGGGTGCTGGGTGCCTGGGAGGGAGATGTGAGGTAGATTGGTGGGTGTGCAGGGGTGGGGGGGAGTGGTGACAGTTCTCTAGGAGGCTTGCTTCTGGGAAGGAGGGTTGGAGATAGTTTACCATCAGTGGTACTTGGATGAAACACACGAAAAAGAAACGAAGCAACGACACTTTAGCCCATGGTACAAAAATATATCCAGAGCGAATCTGTTTCACATCTCAGTTTTGAGATCTCCCTTAGTTCACAGGTTATTGGTCAACAGACAAACAAGAAGATGCGGCTGTACAAAGCCAACTCCTGGCTGCTTAGCTGAACGAAGATTAGGAAGTTCTCATGCCTTGTGGCAGCAAGCTGCTGCTCTTGGCTTTTGGGTTGAAGCTGCCTTCCTGGGGTGTGTCCCTTCAGTTGGGAACCCTTTCCTGAACAGAGGAGCAGGTGGAAGGGGAGATAGCTCAGTGTGTGGTGGGGTATGCAGCAGAGGGCCTGAGCTTCTCTGGTGATGCTCTCTCTCTACATCAAAGAACCTGCAGCTCAGCATTAGTGTTTGATCCCAGTCATGACTTCAGGCCTTCTCCAGCTTTCTCCAGGGATCCAGGAAGGCAGCAGGATATTTGTGTAGTTTGGGAACTGAAGAGATCCCCTTAGCATATTAGGGTGGCCCACCCTCTGGTCTGCTTAGACAGGAGGGTCACAGACTCAGTCAGAAGCAGGAAGTCTCTCTTCCATGCACTCATGGGTGGCTGGGTAGAATGTTAAGAGGGCTTTGGGGCAGAAGGAGAACCAGTAGTTACAGGTGCAGAGAATTTGTATTTGTTTTCTGGAAAGAAAAGAATGGCTGGGTGTTCATGTCACCAGTTGACTGTTAAGAATTACAGATGGGGGTCTATAGAGATGGATTTTGTTGGCTAAACCAATCCTCCCTGGGTAAACTGTTAGCTGTTGATCATTGTGTTTCTTAGAACAATCTGTTGGGCTGGGCTTGTGGCAGGCGATCACTTCACCATCTTCCATCATTGAGTTTTAAATCTACTTATGAGTCTCTTCTGATCCCACAGTGAAGAGAGGAAAGCCAGGCAAGGTTGCTCTGTAGCCCTCTGCCTTCCTCTACTGGTGTTCCTGCCAGGAAGCCACTCTACTTTTATGACTGCATCCTGGATTGAGCTACTGACATCGGACTAAGCTTCAGGCTTGTGATTTTTTACTTTAACTAAGTCCTGTATGCAGGTCACTGGACATATGGTGGCTGTCTCTGGTAATTCTACCAGAAGAATATCCACTTTGTGGACCAGATTGGCCTTTGATTCTGGAATCCTGCATCCAAAGAGGGTAGGTACTCTGGCCTTGGTGGCATGGGGAGACGATGCTCTGGCCTTGGTGATGGGGGCGGGGGATGATGCTCTGCCTCTTTGAGGCTCAGGGATTCTTCTGCCTGAGGCAGGCACTATTCTTTCAAAAGGAGAAAATTATAAACATCAGAAGAGTTTAGTGAAAACATGGGACTCTGGGGATCATACCAAGATACTGAGGCAGATAACATACATCACCATCTACCCCAGGTGTGAAGATGACCATTAGGCCTCTGAGGTCAGCATCTTCAACCTCTATGTGTCTTGTCATTACCGAAATCTGAAACATGATGGCACATATACAGACAACTACCAGGGACTGTAAGGGACAGTTGTTTAGTGGACTGAGAGACAGGAGATGTGGGACAGGCTTGGAGTAGTGGCAGGAAACTGGAACAGGCAATTGAGAGGTTAGGTACTCACGCAGGAAGCAGGAATGAAGTACAGTCTGTGTTTTCAAAGTCATGGCCATTGTTGGTAGATGAAGTGGCTAAGGTAGCTGAAGGGTGGGGGTAGACCAACTGTCTTAATGCTATAGGGTTTGCAGAATGATTATTCAAGCTAGAAAGCAGGTACATTTTGACCACCAACATGGGAGAGGACAGAAGCGTTCTGAGAGACCTGGGTAGGGTCTTCTTGCGAGAGTCTTGGACACAGGTAGTCCCCATAAAGCTGGCTGGGTTGTGCCTCTTCCTGATGGCTGGAGAGCCTATTGTAGGCAGACAGAAGAGGGACTGACATGGTCCTTTGTAGGTTCTGCATTTTGGAGAGTGTGTAGCTTAGAGTGTGAGATGAGAACACTTAGGGAAAAGGGCTCTCTTGCAGTGTGGTGACAGTGGCTGAGGCACCAGTGCCGACTGCTCGTGTAGAAACACAGCCTTAGGACTCTGAATGGATGGCACTAGTGGCTTCTAGATTTTGGCATTGAGCCCAGAGGCTGACTATCCCTAGCCAGGCAAGCCTGATCTGCCCTGTGTCTGGACTTCTGCTGGTACGTTAAGCTTCCTTAATGTCTTTCTATGGTGAAAAGCAGGCATATAGGCTCAGCTTGGTCTCTTGGGGTCTCAGCATATATTTTACCATGGTAGTATGGGCTGTACTTGGCCAACACAATGGTGTGGAGAGCCACTATTTCTTGGATATCATTTTGTTTTCTGCACATGGGATGTAAGATTGGGACCCTTTCCCCTCAGAGACTTGGCCTAAGGCAGGGAAGAATATATCAGGACCTTGGAGAGCATCTATCTGCCTCCTAGCATCCTAGATCACAAAGGAAAAAAAAAATTAGTTTTAATAAAAAAAAAATTCCAAAATAAAAGAGAGTGATTTCCCCATCCTCAAAGTGTATGAGTCTCAGAGGCTCTCCCTCATGGATATAGCATTCAGCTGGGAAAGCAAGCAAACAACATCTGCAATGGTGCAAGTGAGGTCTCCAGCAGGGTAGAAGGTTAGCCCTCTGAGAGGGACAGCCTGCCGCTCAGGCTACTCCTTCAGGGCACAGACCGGCTGGGGCTGGCAGGTTAAGATAATGACTACGTGAAGGCAACGGACGGAAGTGTCAGCCGGGCAGCAGGATCCCTCAGTTCTGTGGTGTCCCCAGGCAACATGGTGTGCAGCCGGGCACAGAGATGGTTTTCCAGCACACAGTAGCATGTGTGTTCTCGTCATAGCTCAAGGTATTAAGTCATCCTTCTGGATGAAAACCCCCCAATCTTGGTTGCAGCGCATACCTTATACTAGGGAACTTGCAAGGAGATCAGTGTTGAACCATAAAGCGAAGTACAGGGTTTGGCTTGGTTTTTTGTTCTTGTCTGTGAAAATGTACAGCGCGCCTCGTTGGGGCTGCAGTGTCAGGACGAGGGTGGTTCTTTACCGGACCCTTTCATACTTCCCCGACCCACACCACTGTGGCTGTACCCTTTATGCCTGACACCTCGCACCTCAGGGCGTTTTGTCTCCCATTGACCAGGAAGAGTGACTCTTGAGCTGGTGTGAGGAGGTACTGTCCAAAGAGCCCGCTGTCTCTCAAGACTCTGCGGGGTCCACCCCAGGGTGGGGCTGGCCCTCTGGGTGGCTCCTTTAAGTTCTTCAGCCTGCCCATCTTCCCCGTGGACAGCTCCAGGAACAGCAGGTCTGGCTCCTTGTCGAGAGTGGCATAGGCGTTGTACTGATTACCTTCTGTGAAGGAATGCTGGAATGCCAAGTCGGAGATGCCTGGGTTTATTTTTAGGTCGTATAGAGTCTGGATTTCCCCCGCACTGTGACCTCCTGCACGTGTAGCCAGGGGCCGTCGGAGACACTGACGATGAAGCGTCCATCAGGGGACACATGGGGGGTGCCTGTGATATCACTGTTGAGGCCTAGCACCGAGTCTGTGACACTGTCAATGAGCAGCTGTGGGCCAGTGGAGGTAGGGGTGTCCTGTTGACACTGCACGAAGAAGTAACCGCCTAGGTGGGTGTGTGCCATGGCCTGAGGCACGCAGCCATAGTGCCGTAGGCTGATTGTCTTGAGCGCCATCAGAGTCTCCAGGTCGACTTTGTGGACAGCAGGGTCAGTCTTGTTGAAGATGAAGCCAAACCTGGGAGGACAATGATGGGGGTCAGAGAGCAGGAGGTCACTGTGAGGGGTGAGGCATCTGTCATTCATTTGTTTTAAATGATGGCATCCCAATCCTTCAGTCATCTAACGGTCTATTTATAAGATCTATCATTCTGGAGGGGATGCTTCCAGAAGTCAGTAGCTACACTTGTCAGCCACATACAGTTGAGGTCAAGTGTTCGTGGATTTGCATGTTTGCAAAAGCCATTCAACTTCAGAAATTGGGAGGGGGAAAGGCCCTTAATGCATCTCTCTGGGGGTGCCTTTGGATGGCTTCCCTAGCTTGTGTTAGCTGGGGTTGGGGATCTGGGCCTGCAGGGTAGGTATGAAGAAAAAGACTGAGATAGACCTCTCTTGCCCTACTGTCATAAGGACACGGTCTTATAAATCAGCCTGTTCTTGGGCTGACTGGTAAGTCAGAATTTGAAGACATAGATGCAGCCAAACAGGATAGAATTTCTATTTGTAACCTTGATTTTGGGGGGTAGGGGGAAGGAATGCATAGTGTGGTCTCCCTCTGCCATCTATGATGTGGGCAATGGGCAACTTTTGCCTCAGAATTCACGTGGTTCTCTGGTGCCCTTTGGCTACAGAGCCTAGGACAATCTTGTCTCTCTGAGTGTCAGGGACTTCCAAGAGATCTCTGTCTGTTCTCAGGGCAGTTGGGAAGACTGGATCTGAGAGGGAGCTCAAGTAGATGGGACTTGGTCACATCGAGCTTTGTGATATTCTGTTGGAGACTGGCTGCAAATATGGAAAGGTCTGACTCCAAGTGGGACCTTCCACAGAGATCCTGAGCCCAAGAGCCTTACTTATAGAGGCCTACAGTGCCAGATGCATCTAAAGAATAGGAGACATCTCTGTGTCTCTAATTTCCTCCTAAAAAGCCTGGCATCTCCAGAGCAGGCAAAATACTTCAGGTATTGACTTTAAAGCATCCTTAAAGAGGCAGAGGGAGAAAAAACGGTGCTCTCAAAAGGAACTTGAACTTAAGAGCCACTCAGGAGCATCCAGAGCCAGAGCCTGCACCACTCCAGCATCCTGGTGGGGGCTCATTCCAGCTCTGAGGCTCTGCAGAGAAGCCGGTCTTAGGAGCCTATTATTCTCTTTGGGTCCCTGGCACCAGCATGCAAAATGAACCCTTTTTCCTGGAGACAGTACCTGATGTCAGTTCACAGAGGCATACATAGTGAGATCTCTGGGGTCTTGGTGACACAACAAGGGAAGTTAGCAGAGCCTGTGGATATTCTATGAAATGAGGAAGGAAGGGGAGTGGTCGGTCTCTGCAGACTCTGGGTCTGCCGAGTGGTTTTCTATCCAAAGGCAGAGCAGGAAGTAGTGGGAGGGCAAGAGGGGATCTGGTGCTGACCTGGGCATGACTGCCTAGGCAGAATGAGGCTGAGTGTGGCCTACAGAGGCTTGGTGGACCAGTTACCTGATATGGTTGATGATGAGATTTGTTGGAGGTATAAAGAAATCGTCCACTCCTGCAAACGGTGTTCGGACGAGGTGCTGGCCTTGGCCGGTGCTGGCTTCTGTGATCACCTGTAACAGAGGATTCCTGTGAGGGACTTTCAGGAAGGGGCTGGAGATCCAGACATGTTTAGCTGTAGACCCCACAGATAGGGCTGCTGGGGGAGATAGACGGTGGGTAGCTCTAGTCCCAGGGAAGGGACAGAGGAGGTGGGTGCTGCTTGGGAACACGCCGGTTCGGCATCTGTCCTTCCTGGACGAGGGAGTGGTGGGACTGGAGAGAAAGCCCAGACTGTCCACCTCTCCTCCATCAGACCTGGCAGTGGGCTTCTTGTCAACCTCCAGGAGGGTGGAGTGAGGACCTAGGGAGTGGTGCTGGGCTTTCGAGGAAGCTGTCCTCCCTGGTAAGGGAACTGTTCAGAAACAGCTCCTTCGCAGCAAGGACCTCCAGTGTGTTCATCTCTGCTCCATCTCAGAGAAAAAGGGAGAGTGTTCTGGTCCAAGGCCTGATGCACTTGGAATGTACTTAACATATTTATTTAGTGGTTTTGTGTGTTTATGTGGGGCAAACACATGTGTGTGCACAGCTATGCATATGCTAGTGGAGGCCAAGGTCAACCTTGGGAATCATTTCTCATGTCCCCATCTACTTTGTGTGTTTGAGCCGAGGTCTCTCGCTGACCTGTTAACTCATCAAGTAGGCTAAGCTGCCTGGCCATAAGCCCCCAGGGCCTGCCAGTCTCTACCTTCTCAGCACTGGGATTACAAGCGTGCATCCCATGCTCTGTTTTTTTTTTTTTTTTTAAATGGGCGCTGGGGATTGAACTCACGTCCTCATGCTTGTATGAGCCTCTGCATCTTCCTAGTTTGGAATTTATTTTCTTTAACGCTAAGTCCCTTAGATGGGTTCCTGGGAATTTCTGTCCTATGTTGCTCTCAAAATGTGGAGACCCCAGAATTGGTGAGAGAAAGCAGGCATCCTACATAGCTGTCACTAATGCCATGATGGCATCTTATAGTGTGACTCTAGCTATGCAAAAGGGATTTGTTCCCTAATGAGAAGATACTGGTCCCATTCTTTGCACAAATTGGAGCATGGTTACCCACAGTATGTTTCTGCCATG
Source organism: Mastomys natalensis (assembly GCA_021653895.1). Classification (NCBI taxonomy): domain Eukaryota; kingdom Metazoa; phylum Chordata; class Mammalia; order Rodentia; family Muridae; genus Mastomys; species Mastomys natalensis. Next base: position 737,815 of record JAJTUV010000625.1, on the reverse strand, counting down.
CAGGCTTGGCAGAAAGCAAACAGGTTCATGCCCTGGTGTGTGTCCCTGTCATATTGAGTCAGGGCATACTTGGTAGCTCCAGACAGAGCTACGTGGTAGAGGTTAGACAAGGTAGAAGTTAGACAAGGTGAGTTAAAACTGGGTGCCTTGTGTGAAGGCACGTGGCTAGGGGCTAACCTCGGCTCTGTCTTCTGTACATGTTCATTGATCTTGTAGGCTCTAGGCCACTGCCCAGAAAAAGGCAGCTCTACAGTGCAGTGTGGCTCGGCTGGCTCACAGGTGATTTTAGTTCAAGGGCACTAGGGACAGGAAGCAGACCCTCGACTTCTCAGTTAGGAAGAGGAAACATTTTTTATGCTCCTATTGCAGCCATGGCAGTAGCAGAGAGGACCCAGGTTTCTGCAGTCCTGTGGCAGCCTCCAGGACAAGGGCAGTGGTCTCTGATGGGGCCTGCTGAGAACACAGCTGTAGCACTGAGCACTTTTGCTTTTAGGAAAGGGACTGCCTTCTGGCTTTCACTTTCATGACAAAACAAACAGCAGCTGGCTTGCCTGTTCAGGCAGGTTTGAGGCTGTTAGCGTTGGGCGTGGGGGAATGTCAACAGGCAAGATGCTGGAGCAGAAGGATACTGCTGTGATTTCTACTCTCTGAGTGGTTTTGAAGTTGTACAGAGTGTATTTTCCTGTGATTTTTCTATTTAACAAATGGCAGGATGATGCTTTCCTGACAAGTCCACGGGAAAACAAGCTCATAGAACTGGACGTTAAGAAAATACAAGGATTAGAAATGGGATCTTAGAGAGGCTCTGGGAAACGAGGCTGAGGATTCCAAGTCAGCGTGCAATCGCTGCTTGATACCAGGCCTGTCATTTCAGCTTATAATAGAGATGGGAAATTACAGGCTGTCACTGGTCAGTGTCACTTGCGCTTCGGCACCCTGACACCCTGTATTCAGAGGTTGCTTCATCAGACACAGCACCATGAGCCAGTGACCCCATGTGGCAGGTTGACTATTTTTTGGAGCACTGAGGTTCTTTTTTGCCCCAGTCTTGTGTCCTAGCACATAGCCGAGCCCACAGATGCTACAAAGATAATTCTGAAGACTTCTGGTTCTGTGGGCTCAGCTCGGGAAGATTCAGTGATGGCACTGTAGTGCGAGGTGTTACCTGAATGGAAGGGAGAGGACAAGAGTGCTGGACATCTGTCTTAGATGGGTGGACAATGCCAGGCTAAGAAGTAGACTAAAGGTGACAGAATGCTGGGCCTGGGGTAAGGACATGGGGAATAGGTGATGCCTTATGGTCAGCATTGGTTGCTGAGGAGTGTATGGGAGTGAGCCTCACGCACAATTCATCTCCACATAGCCAGGGCAAAATTTAACCAGTCCTCGAATAATGAATATTTAGAAGGAATGGTAGGATGTGTCGAGTGCTTTACAAATATTAACAGCACACTTTTTGCCCACACTTGTAGTCTTATTGCCTGTGTTTTGGATATGAGGTACAGAGGTCTCACTCTATATTCCAGGCTGTCAAGGCCAATCCTTCTATCTCAGCATCCAGAGTTGCAGGGTCCTGAGTGTGTGTGGCCATACACAGCTCTTTAACTGTTTCTAGGAACATTTTATTATTAGGTTATTTTAAAAAAAATGTGTGTGTGTGTGTTTGTGTGTGTCAGGGGGCATCAGATCTCAGAGTCAGATTGTGGGTGGTCGTGAGCCTCCTGATGTAGATACTGGGAACCAAACTCAAGTCCTCTGTGACAGTGGCAAGGACTCTTAAATGCTAAGCCCTCTCTCCAGGACTCCAGTGACCTTCTGATTATCAGATATTACAGCCTAGAACATCTAATTTTGCAAAATCTTTGACATTTTCCTTAGATTAATGATATAAATTTTTTTTTTTTGGTATTTTTATGCATGTAAAGAATTCTACTAGCTGAAATGTTCCTATCTATTAAGTTCAGCTCCGTGTCTGTGTTGATGGGTTTTTCATGTGTTATTTCCTTCCCCTGGTATGTACAATTTAGGCCCATCTTTGATCAAGCTATATTATATTTAATCACTGCTTCATTCGTTTAGTTACATTGTTGGGCCACAGCTATTCATCATCATGAAAGTCTCTCCTGCTGTCCGCAGCTTTTAAACTAGAAGGTACTGCGCCCGGCACTCACATCCCCTCTCACGGGCATCCCTTTGATCAACTGTTATCACTGTTTCAAGCCGAGGTCTCTCCTTTTATTTCTTCCACTGTATTTCTTTCATGTCCTTCCTCCCCGCTTTTGGTAATGGATCCTGAATTTAGGACCCACATGTAGGAAAGCATTCCAGCATGACATTACATTCTAGTCTCTTTAACTGATAAATGCATGCATGTGCTTATGTGGGCCAGGCGACAAGCTTGGGTGTTGTCTACCCACCCTTTAAAAATTAAGATATACTTTAGATATTTATGTGCTGCGAGTGTTTGCCTACTTGTGTAAATGTGCACCATGTGCATGCCTATGCCCGCAGAGGTCAAAAGAGAATGTCTGATCCCCTGGAACTGGACTTAAGGTTCGTTGTGAGCCACCGTGTGGGTGCTGGTTATGGGATCTGGGTCTTCTGCAAGAGCAGCTGGTGCCCTTAGCCACTGAACCTTCTTTAGCTGTCCATTCACCTTTATTTATTTTTGAGACTGTATCTTAAATGGACTCGGAATTTGCTATGTAGACTGGGTTGGCTACAGAGCTCCAGAAATCCTCCTGTTTCAGTCTCCCCAGTCTCTCCTTTAAAAAGATGTGTGTGTGTGTGTGTGTGTGTGTGTAGGAGTGGAGATGAATGTGGGGGTTAGTTTTTCTCCTTCCACGGTGAGTTCTAGGGATGGGACTTAGTGGCTGGGCTTGTGCAACAAATGTCATCTTGCTGGCCCCACTTCATTCTTTCCCCTCTATGGGCTTAGGGGGTCAGGTCCCAATGTTTGTAATACAAGCACTTTACTGATTGAGCTATCTCTCTGCCTGCCTCCTTGTTCTTTTTTGAGGTGAGGGCTAAGTTGCCCAGGCTGTCTTTGAACTCACTTTATTGTCCAGGCCTTGAGTCATGATCACTTCTCCTTTACCTCCAGAGTAGCTATGATTACAGGCCAGTGTCACTAGGTTTGGCTTTAATATTTCTTCTTCTTTTTTTTTTTTTGGTTTTTCGAGATAGGGTTTCTCTGTGTAGTCCTGGTTGTCCTGGAACTCACTTGTAGACCAGGCTGGCCTCGAACTCAGAAATACACCTGCCTCTGCCTCCCAAGTGCTGGGATTAAAGGCGTGCGCTACCACTGCCTGGCGGGCTTTAATATTTCTTAAAAGCAAAATATTTCTAATGGTTTTCTTTTTAAATCCTACAGAAACATTCTATGTATGTATGTATGTATGTATGAATGACTGGACCTCTCTCATGTAGCCCAGGCTAGCCTCAAATTCACAATGGGGCCAAAGATGACCTTGGACTTCTGATCTTCCTGCCTCTACTTCCCAAGTTCTGAGATCACAGTCATTCACCTCCATGTATGATTTTCTGTGGTGCTGGGGATGGAATCCAGGGCTTTATGCATGACAGGTAAGCACTGACAGTCTCATCCCCAGCATATCTTTGTCTTAAAAAAAAAAAAAAATGAGGCAGGGACTGGGGAGAAGGCTCAGCAGTTAAGAGCACGGGTTGCTCTTCCAAAGGGCCTGGTCTGGATTTAATTCCCAGCAACCCCATGGCTGTTTACAATTGTCTGTAACTCCAGTTCTAGGGTGTTCAACAACCTCACACAAACATACATGTAGACAAAAATGTCAATGCACATACAAAGGAGATATTTGGAGAAATGGGATATTCACACCCCAACATTTTCTCCACTCTTCTTTTCCCAAGAAAGTAAGACTTGTATTTTTACTCTGTCCTGGCTTCACCCACTCTTGATTGTAAAAACTTAACACTATTTCTCTTTCACTTTCCTAGCTTTATCTAGTTCACATATATTTCAAGGTGTTTCCTCCTCGGCCTGCTCTTAAGCCTTTCTCTCTGTCCCTCTGTGCTGTGTGTCCTTTTCTCTCTATAACAGTGATAACATCTCTCTGGTCCAGCTCAGCTGATGCTTGTCTAGTATCTTCCCTTGCTGTCCCCTTAGGCTTCTCAGTGCCGAGCCTCTGGGAGTTCACATAGGCCCTCTGTCTTCCTGGGTAAGTGACGTCTTTGATGGGACAGGCCTATTGAAGCTCAGCTCTTTCCTCTTCCAACCATGTAGATGTGACATGTGGTCTTCAGGTAACTATTGTGGACGAGAGTTAATGTCTAATGTTAACCCGATTATCTGTCTTCTATGGGGATTTGTTTTTCCAGCCCCAAAGGCTTCCTTTGTCAGAGTTCTCTTTCTTGGAGTTCCAGAATTCTACTAAGAAGTGCCATTAGATACATTACTTCTCATCACCTTGGGTTGGAATTTGCAGTGACCTCTCTCTGAGAATGATGCATGTGTACGCATGTGCTCTGCATGTGTGGAGGCCAGAGGACAACTTTGTGGAGTCAGTTCTCTCCTTTCATGTTTACCCAGCTTCCGGGGATTTGAACCCCAGGGCATTTAGGCTTGTGTGGCAAGCATCCTTATTCTCTGAGCCCCCTCTCCAGCCCTAGATCTCTATGAATCTACATGATTACAGTTCTTTAGCTCAGCAGTTATATACCAAATTTGTTTGATTCTTTTTTTTTTTTTTTTTTTTTTTAGATAGCCTATGGTTACCCTGATTCCCTGGGATGGGCATCCCTCTGCCTCAGCTCCCGAGTTCTGGGATTATAGATGAGTAGTACCATGCCTAGCACATTTAATGTTTGCTTCTATTCCACCTGTGACCGTTCTCTTTCGGAATGTTAAGGGATCCTATCCACAGTTCTAGCTCTTCATAGGTTATCCCTTTGGGAAGATCTTCTTTTTCTTTCAGATTGCTTCTTAGAAATGCATTTTTCTTTTCTAAATCACTGCGGTTTTTAAACTGAAAAGCCAGTCTTGCTCATGTGCAGCATCCAGATGCTGGGAATAAACCCAGGCCCTCTGGAAGTGCAGCCTGTGCTCTTAACTGCTGAGCCATCTCTCCGGCTTCTGACTTTTTTTTTTTTAAGGTAAGGATATGCTGGGATTGAGACTGTCAGTCGAGTGCTTACCTGGCAAGCATAAAGCCCTGGATTCCACCCCCAGCACCAGAGTAAATCATATGTGGTGGTATGCTTTGTAGTTGAAATAAGACCAATTTTCTGGTGGCCCCTCTCTGAATTTCATTCTTAGAAGCATTCTCAGGAAGTCTTTCCATGTTGTGCTTTGGATGTGCAATGTCCTCGTCCCCACTCCCACACTTATTGGTTTGAACACTTGGTCTCCAGCTGATGATGCTGTTTTGGGAGATGATGCATCACTGGAGGAAGTGGGTTGCTGGATGAAGGGAGGACCTTGAAGCATGCAGCCTGACCTTGTTTCTGGTGCCCTGGTTGCATCCTATTCCCATGAGATGTCAGCAGGCAGCTGCCCCTTCCCTCTGCCCCTTGCTGTGGTGCCTTCTGGGCTGTGATGGTCTACTTTCAAGACTGAGATTCAAAGTGTTTTTGGTTAAGAGAAGAGATGAGTAATACAGTCATCCTCCCCCCACCCCAGACTTCTAAGCTCATTTTCTTTTTTTTTCCATTGTCTTTATTTTGGCTCCGAGGTCCTTTGATAAGCTCTTTTAATTGTCAGGTTTACTGGACCTGGGCCTGGTGTTTTCCCCTTGGGCCCCAGCAATGGCTGAGAGGAGAAGAAGGCCAAGTTGTCTCCATTTACTTCTGTTGATTCTAATAGCCCATTCAATCCTAGCGGCCCACATTTGCATGGAGTCAGTTAACTCTTCCCTTGTATCCTCATGGTTCTGTGCATTGCTTTTTAGGAGAACAGAGGAAGAGACAATCTTGTGACTTTTTTTTTTTTATCCCCATAGGGGTTAGTGGCTCCTTAGGGATAGAAATGCAGGGCCAGGCACACCCAATGCCAGGTGGTGTCAAGCTTCCCTAGTTGGTGTGGGGAGGATTCCTACAGATCAGGAGAGCCCAGCCTCTTCTCAGGAGGCTGGGTATAGTGTAGGGGCTTCAGAGCCATGCAGACTGGGGCCACGGTCATGGACACGTCACTTTAGTGTCTGTGGCCTACACTCTGTAAGCACTACTTAAGTGCTTTCTCTGTGCTTTCAAGCATGTGAGTGCTGTTCCTGCTCATTGGCTACAATGACAGTTTCAATAGAGTATGTTTCTACCAAACTCATGTTGGCACATTGTGGGACCAGTGAAAGGCAGCCTAATTTCTGGTTCAGGTAGGTTTGAAACCCTGGTGACCCCAAGGGTTCCCTGCAAGGGACGGTAGGAGTTTGGCCACATTCCCAGACTCCAGGCTCCTGACATGAGGCCTCTATAGATTTGTGTCTTTCAGTCACATAAGGGCAATGCCCCTACTAGCCCCTCCACAGGTAGAAGGCGTGACAGCAGTAGCCTCAAGACAGATCTCCATATTAATGAGGTACCTAAAGGCCAGAAGGGCTTAGCCAGTTAAGCTTTCTTTCCCAGACCCTCCTCCCTGCAAAAGGTATTTAACCTTAGGCTCACCCTGAGAAAACAGGGTAGGATTTCTCATCTACTTTCACCATGACAATGAAAGCCTTAAAACCATGGACTGTTTCTCTTTCATTGGGATCCGCTGTGGGGAGCAATGGAGAAGGCCTTCACCCTACAGAGCTGTCATCTAATCTCCTGTGGAAGACTCTCTGCATTCCCAGCCATGGCTGACCACCAACCCAAGCCAGCTGCCTGCAACTAAACCAAGGCAAGCCAAGCCAACCCAACTGCTGTGACAAGCCAAGGACTCTCCCTGTGGAGCTTCTAACCCCTCTCCTTTTTGGCCGTGGGCCAGTCCAACCCGTGGGCCCCCACCTCGTTCTCAGCTCTTCCATTGCTTTAGCAGTGCCTGGGAAACCAGACACCTCCCCAGCCTCTCCACAGGCCCGGGACCCCCACCCGAAGCTAGCTCCGGTTGGTCCTCAGGACCTCAGACTGCGCTCTCCCACCCCTGGAGTGGTGTCCTCGCAGCTTCTCACAGCCTGACATCCACCTGGCACTGGCATGGGGTGAGTGCTGTCAATCTTCCTGCAAGTGGCCCTAGCCCTGTGGCGGGGCAGATGCGGGACCCCCACTTTTTCCTAATAGCACATGACTTATATAACTCCAGTGTTATGTTGAGAGCTTGTAGGACCTTCTTGAGCTCCATTCATGAATCTTTATCCTCCAGAAGGGATTAATGCAGTCCTTATAGGATGGGTGAGTTCTCACAAGAATGGATTGTTATAAGGGGAGCCTCATGTGCTTTTCTCCTCTCTTGTTGGCATATGTGTCTCTTCCACATACATCTGCTTCCCTTTTCTATGTGTCCACCATGAGGGGATGGAGTATCCCTGCCTATGGTCTCCCATGAGAAGCTGACAAGATAGAGCCTCTTGATCTTAGATAAAACCATGAGAGAAAATAATTCTTTTCCTTTATAAATCATACAGCTTCAGGTATTTTGTTATAGCAACAGAAAACAAATGGAAAGAGCTCACATTCGTGATTTTTAACACTATTCTTTAGATGGTTTGTTCATTCCAAGAAGAAGAATATCTTATCTTCCTTTTCACTGTCTGGGCTTCAGAGGCCCCAAGAGTTATCAACTCAGGAGAATCAGGTATGGTGGGGCTAGGCAGGGACTGAGTTGTCATGAACTAGAATTTGATCATTTTACATTGTTTTCAGTTGTAGTCCTGGTTGAAGATACTCTGTGAATTGCCTGATATGGGAGTATTGTTTGGAAGCTATATTTTGTTTCCTTCTGTTGCTGTGATAAAACACTCTGATTTAAAGCAACTTAGGGGAGGAAAGGATTTATTCAGCTCACATTTCCAAGTCACAGTCCATCTTTGAGGATGGGTCAAAACCCAGGCATGAACCTTGGAGGTCACTACTTGGTGGCTTGGGTATAGGTTCAAGCTTAGCTAGCTTTCTTACACAGCCAGAACTGCGTGTATAGGGGTTGGCGCCTCCCATAGTGGGCTGGATCCTCCTACTCAATTAACAATCAAGAATCAAGATGATTTATCCAATGACATGCCTATTGGCCAATCTGCTCCAGACAGTTTTTCATCTGAGAGTTTATTCTTGGATCACAAGTAAATCTTACTAATACTGTTTCCTGCTTTCTTCTCAAGCTTTTGTGGAAATAGTTGGGATAGTTGGCCACCCAGGGAAGCATGAGACAATTACTTTATAGCAACAGAATCCTGTATAGGCTAAGTATCAGTTTTAACATCTCAACCTACCTGTAGGCTTGGTTGGGACTTGTGTATGTCTCCCCAACTCAGGACCCACACTTGGTCATGTGACTTGTCATAGGACAGCTTAGCTGGCAGAGGGTCCACACCTATGGACTTGAAAAGAAACAGTGACAAGTTGGTCATTGTTGAGGTTACAGCTGATGTGACAGTCACATCAAGATGGAATGGACTTTTGTGTATGTGGTCCTCTCACAAGGAGAGTTAGGAAGCTGGCCTTGAACCCTTGCCAGCAATCCTTATTGGAAACCCAGTGTAGAAGCCTTCTCATGGGCTTTGTCCTCAAAACAAAAGGACACAATGAGTTGTATCTTTGAAGCATTTACTTTCTTGCCCATCTTTTACCTAAAGTATCCTAGGTCCAACTTGGATGAAGAATAAACATAGAAGTTTTTCAAATTCCACTCAAGAACCTGCTCCAGGGGTCTCTTTTTATTCTCCCTAGAAGTCTTGGGTGCCTCTTGGACCCTCAGTATCTACTTGGCTTCTGGTAAGTTGGTACTTCTACCCTGAGGTAGATTTTGAGACCACCTGTTGCTATCACCTCTTACCTTTTTTTACTTTTTGTCGCAGCACCCATCAGTTTTCAGACTACACATCAGCAGCACAATAAACAGCTAGCAGGCGCACACTCAGACTACAGCATCAGCAGGCGCACACTCACTTTTTGAATTGAAGCATCTGTGAGCCTGCTACCTATCAAGTCTACAGGTTCTCCTACCACAGAAATGCTGTTTCCTCCTTTTTATAGTGTAGATTTTTGTTTAAATTAAAAATTCTATATGTTGTATGTGAGTGTAGGTGCTGAGGAGGACAGACTCCCCTGGAGCTGGACCCTCAGGTTGTTGAGCCACCTAACGTGGGTGGTGGGAACCAAGCTTGGCTCCGATTCAGGAGCAGCAAGCGCTTTCACTGCTGAGACATCTCTCCAGCCCCACAGTGTAGTTTTTATGTTACAAAACTGTTCCTTGATGATCATGATCCTGGGCTATGAACCCCCAGCTCTCCTCATAACCTCACGCTCAGTGAAGATGCTTACACAGATTCTCTGCCTTCTCTGGCATCTTTCTGTCCATTTGGCCACAAGTTTGATGCCTTCAAATCCATATAGATGAGCCCTGTCTTAGGGTTACTATGGCTGTGATGAAACACCTGACCAAAGCAACTTGGGGAGGAAACGGTTTATTTAGTTTATGCTCCCATATCACTGGTCATCATTGGAGGAAGTCAGGATAGGGACTCAAACGGGGCAGGAACCTTGAGGCAGCAGCTGATGCAGAGGCCATGGAGGGGTGCTGCTTACTGGTTTGCTACCTTTGGCTTGATCAGCCTGTCTTCTTATAGAACCCAGGACCACCAGCCCAGGGGTGGCTCCACCCACAGTGGGCTGGGCCCTTCCCTATTGATCTTCAGTTAGGATAATGCTCTCCATGCTTGCCTACAGGCCATTTTATGGGACATTTTCTCAGCTGAGGTTCCTGCCTCTCAGATGACATATAACTATCCACCACATGCCCCAAAGCCCCACTTTCTCCATGGTTCAGTGGCTTTCCTCCACTCCCTTGATCACTAAACTTATACCTCATAAACATAATTTCTAAAGTTTTTTCTAGTCAGGTAGAAAATTAAAAAAATGACCATCTCTGTCCACATTGGGCCAACTTTGCTAAACAACTTTCTATGGAGCCCCCTCCCCGCCCCCTTTCGTCTTCCATGACTGCAGGGAGGAGTCCTAGACCAGTTTAAAAGTTCAGCAGTCACTTCATGACCCTCTCTTAGCATTATAGGATTTATGTGGTCACCATTCTCTTTTAGAAACTCCATTTAACCTCCTTGTTTCTCTGCATCTTTCTTCGCTTCTTCCTGACAAGAGTTGGTATGTCCCGGAGTGTCTCCATTGGCCTCATCTATTTTTCCCTGGTACTGAATTCTAATAACTCATAGAGGACCTCACATTAATGTGTAGAACTGAACTTGTAATTTTGCTTGTTCAACTCATTAAAGTCTCCCTTTATTTTCTTGTTCTAATTGATAGCTCCCATCCTCTGAAGTCCTATGGAGAGGCTCTAATTTTTTTTCAAGATAGATGTAGGATCCGATGAGGCTGTTGTGTCTCCCTATTTCCTGGCCTCTAATGAGGCTGTTGTGTCTCCCCACTTCCTGGCTACTGCTTTCACTATGGTGGCGGTCAGTGTTCACTTTCATCTGGATTGGTTTTTGAATCAGCCAGGAGACACATCCGAGCTGTGCTTGGGACCTGGTGTTCCTGGAGAAGTTTAACTGAGGAGAGAAGAATGTGGGAGCTACGTTCCACAGCCTGACTGAAAAGGGAGAGCAGAGAGAAAGCATTCTGAGCACCAGCAGTCATCTCTTTCCTTTCTGATGGCAGGACTCAGTATGACCAGCCCCTTCACACTGAAGACTCTTTGGGGCTGTGGTGGACCGAACCCTTAAACCTCCAGTCAAAATAAACCTTTCTCTCTTCACTTGCATCTGGTCATAGCAATGAGACAAGGAACTAATACCAAATTACCAAAGGCTTTGGCACCAGGCACTACCATGCTTCAACTGGTGCTTTCTATCCCATGGCAAAGCTACTGTCTGAGGACATCAGATTCTTAATCTTTGTAAAGATCCTTCTCCCGAGTTCCTCCTCTTGAACATGTCCCATTTATTTGCCTTCTTCACTGCAAAATGTCCTTGGCATTTAGACAGTAGCCATTGTCTTCCCTTCTTGTGGGGTTCCATGCTCCTACTCAGTGCTGTGAAAGGGAACTGAAAAGCTACGCCCCAAAGCTGATGACATTCAGAACGGGATTTTCCATAGTTTCACTGTGCTGAGGCACTGAAGTCTGTCAGGAGAGAAGAGCCTGAGTGAAAAGCCTCAGGATTAGGGAATGGACGGAGCAGACTCAGCCCTCAAGAAATCTTAAAATGATCAACTTGCTACTCTTCCTGCCTAGCAGAGGAAAGGGCAAATCTTTCTGATGGGTGACAGATATTTTAAAGACTTTACAACTTAAAAATATGTAGAATGTTGGGATTAAAATAAACACTAGGCATTTCAAGAGGCAGATATCTTTTTTTTTTTACTATTCAAAATCATAATAGGAAGGACCACAAGAAGACAATTAAGAATTTATATGAGGTTGGGAATTCATAGAGAATTTGAAGGTAAAAATGAATTATCTGATGATAATGATAATAATCAGGCAAGTCCATATTAGATGCAGGAAAAGGCAGGATTAATAAACTGAAGGATACATTGCAGGACATACAGAATTGAAACAGGAGGAGACATGTATGATATAATGGAAAGGCAAAGACATTTCAAAGACAGGGTGGGGGTAGGGATGGGTGGTCCTAAGGAAGAGAGTTGAGCACCAGGAAGCAGAGTATGTAAAGACATAAGTGCTGAGAAGTTTTCTATCTAATAAATGTTCAGTACACAAACTCAAGAGCCTCTGGAAACCTTACACTGCAGTTAAAATGCTAAACAAAGAGGAATGCAGAGGAGGAGGCAGGGAAGATACAGTTGGCCCAGCAACAAAGCAAGGAAAAGATGGAATCTTACAAGGCTAAAGGAAGACAACTATCATCTAGAGTTATTCAGAAATAAAGAGTGAATGTTTTCACTTCCAACAAAACAGAGATCTGTTTCCAGCAACACTAAAAGAGCTAATAAAAAAATGACCTCATTCCAGCACTTGGGAGGCTGAGGCAGGAGGATTGTGAGTTCAAGGCTAGCCTGGCTTATGGAGTGAGATGTTGTCAAAACAATGACCACGTATCTCAGTAATAAAGAGGACGAGAAAGAAATATATGGGTAAATATCAGTTATTGCCTGGATATAGATATTAATTTTGTATATTACTATAATAATACAAAAGTCAGGAAGAAGGTTAAAGGAGTTAGTGATTATTGAAGAAGTGAAGTGTGATGGCTAGTGTTGAACTTTATATTTGACATAAGTTAGAATTATTAGGGAGATGGCAGCTGGGCTTGTCAATGTTAGATTATCTTGACTGCATTAGCTGAGGGGGAAGTCCCACCCACTGTTGGTAGCACCATTCTCTAGGCAGGGGATTCTGGACTGTTTAAGAGTGGAGAAAGTAAGCTAAGCACTAAGAGCATTTATTAATTCATTGCTCTCTGTTCTTAACTATCACTGTGACTGGCTGTTTTGTACTTGATTTCCTTGCAACAATGGATCTAGAACCTAAGTACTTTTGTCAGGGTATTTTTTAGCACAGTAGCAAGAAAGGAAGCCAAGATAGAAGTTAATGATTTACATGTGATAGTATCAGTATAAAGATGTATGTTGTAGTTATTAAGATGATAATAACACAAGTACCTCTTCAATAAATAATGGAGAATAAATAGAACACAAATATTTGTTAAAGCTAAAAGGAATCAAAAAATGAGAAAAAAAGCAAAGCAGTGTAGGCTAAATAAAAGGTAAGGTTGTAGAAATACTTAACTATATTAATTATACTATATATGAATGGACCAAAATATTTTAAGAGACTAATTAAACTAGATAAAATGTAAATGCTATGAAAGAACATCTTAAATATAAGGAATAGGAAGATTGGAAAATTATGGCATGAGAATGCTAATTAAAACATGATTTAGCTATACCAGAATTATTAAAAAAACAGATTCAAAGCATTACCAGAGATGAAAAAGGGATATTTTATAAGAAAAAAGAATCTTCTATGAAGGGACTAGAATTCTAAGGTAAAAGTGATAGAACTTTGAGAGGTAGATAACTCCACAGGCAGAGTGGATTTAAAAAACACACCCCAGCAGTTGATAGACTAAACCGACAAAACAAATCACCTAAGAAAGGAGATCTGAACAGCACAATGAATCAACCTGACGTAACTGACACATATTAAATAGCGCATCTAATACCAGAATACATGTTCTCGTAAAGTAAACACGAAACATTTATCAAAGTTGATCAGGAGTTCAGTTTTAAAATAAGCTTTAGTATATACTTCAAAAGATGAAAATTATTCATTATTGCGTTCTCTGATCACAGGAACCCGTTACAAAGCGACAAAGTGAAAACCTGTTGCATCTACCATGAAAAAACACAACTCTGGAGATACCAATTGCTCTTTACACAGCTGTGTTTCCCAGGGCAGGACAGACACAACTCTGCTGATTGGCTTAAACTGGTTAAGTTTCTAGTCCCAGCCCTTCAGTGGGCAGTCATGGTGTCCAGCTTTCCTTGCGCATGCGCTTGGTCAGTCTGATCTCACACTTTAGCTTTCACCTGGTGACAATCTTTCTTTTGTTTCAGTGAAAAAAGAATCCAAAAAAGTAATCTAACACACACTTCCTGTGTGGCCTAGTTGCATTCAGTGGAGGAATATTCTTTTGGCTTCAGCTGGTGTCCCCACCTGTGTGCACTGGAGCCCACTAACTTTGGTGATCCATGGGAGAAGTGTGGAAACAGTTGTTGCCATTAGCATTTGTATACATAATCTGGGGTAACATGTCTTTGAAAACATTCCTTTGGTACCCCCTGTCTCATTTCTATTCTCATAGTTTTGCACTGAGACCCATCCATGCAGTTGCCTATATCCCCACTGCACACTCTCCCCTGTCATTCTGACTTGAGTCCCCTTCCCTAGAGTGGCCTTGATTGTTGTCATGCTAGCAATTGTAACTAAGGTAGTCTACAATGCAGTAAGATGAAATCCAGGGGCCAGTTCTTGAGATGTCCTAACATGGAAAGCACCTCTTAAGACTATTTATGCCTGTTGGAGTACCACTGCCCCAGGTTTTCTTCCTACCTCTCAGCCTGCTCCTCCTCAGATGTCTTTCTTGGCTGTCTGTCTCTCTGCTTCTTGATCTTTAGATGTGGAAGAGCCTCGGGCCTCCATCCTTTTCCTCTTGACTGTCTGTACACCCTGGGATAGCTCAGCTAGTTTTCTAGATTTAATCAGGCCAGGGGGTGATGACACTCAAGTAGACAGCTCCAGCCTCGATCTCTGACTTCAGATTTGTTTACTTGACATGTCTACCTAAATACCTGACAGCATTTCAAATTTAATCTCCTTCCCATCTGTGCTTTGCTCTATGCTCAGCCTTGAAATGAAGCATCTTTAATCCTCGCATCCTTGATTTCATTTGTGGTCAAATTATCCTCCGCCTCTCCCTTACAAGAATACTTGTAACTGCAGCCAGGGTCTATCTAGATCTTCCAGGATCTCCTAACTTGAAAAATCCTCAGCCATACCTACACTGTCCCTTTTGCTGCATAAGGTAACATTCAGTTTTCTGGCATAGAATGTCTTTGGGGCCATAATTTAACCTGTCATTGATTATAGATGATATAACCATTGTATGCTCAAGCTAACCAAGAAGTGAACCATATGTTTCTTTTCTTTTTCTCTCAAACATTACATTCAACCTGCCAGAAATAGATTTAGGAGGGCTAGATAGATGACTCAGTGGTTAAGATCGCTTACTGCTTTTCCCAAAGACCAAAGCTAGGTTCCTAGAACCTGTATCAGGTGGCTCAGGATGGCCTGTAAGTCCAGCTACATGGGATCTGATGCTCATGTGCACATACACATAACTAAAAATAAACGAATCCACTAACTTCTCGTCATGGTCCTCTGAAGCTGCCACCATCTTGTGCCTGAAACAAGTTCCACCGCATCCCTGCTCCATCTCTCTTGCCTTTGTAAGCAGCAGCTGAGTTAATTGATGCTCAGAAACCTTTTGGTGGTTTTGTCTTTCACCTTGACTTTATTCTACAGCCTCACTGGCCTCCAAGGCCCTCTGGAGGCTGGCTCCTGTTTATCCCTAAGCTCGCTGCCTCCACCTCTCCCCCTCATCACATATATGCTGCTTCTGCCCTCTGTGTCTTAGGAGGCATTCAGATCTCAGCTTCTGTTCAGCTCCAGAAGGAGAGTCACTTTCAAGCAGTCTTATAGCTCCTTGGGCATATCAACCCTGGCTTTCCAGCTCTCGCTCCTTATAGCGCCTGGAAACTTGGCTTTGTGTTCTGCCTCCCTGACTAGAGTCCATGCTGGAGCCTCCAGTGTGCTCATTCATGGCTGGTTTTTTAACATGTATAATGTGCTGGGCACATGGTAATATAGACCCGATAGGCAGCTGCACAGAAGTCTCTCCCTTGGCTAAGCTCTTCTTATAGGAGCTGGGGAGTGTGCACAAAGGAGGTGTTGCCTCAGGATTTCAAGTCTTTCCCACTTCTTCCAAGAGCTATTACCTGTAAGACCTTCTGGGCTTGGACGTCGACCACAAGGACTCTGTTCAGTGCTGGTTGGGCCACGTAGATGTACCGGTTCCTGACATTGACTGCAGAGGCCCATTGGCATGGCTGGGTAGCATCTCCTTCCACGTGAGGGCAGATTTCTTCCTGTAAGGAGAGAGCCAGCCATGTATCTGTTCTCCTACCCTACTCCAGCATCCCTGGCTCTCTAGCCACCCACCCTCTTGGATCCCCCCCCCTTTTTTTTTTTTCTCCTCAAACTCCTTGGAATTCATACATACAACAGCAGGCCCTGCCACACCACCAACTTCTCATTTGACCTTTGTTTTCCTCACCAAGGTCAACACTCTGTCACTGTGTTCTCAGTTTGCAGATCTTTCTATGTGGAATAACCGTGGGCTCATTCCTGGATTTCTTCTCTAAAGTCTATTTCCTTGTTGGTCTCATGGAAACCTATGGCTTTAGGTACTGTCTGCACACTTGCTACTCCCGAATTCATGTGTGTTCACATTTGTGCAAGTTTGCACATGCCTGTGGAGGTGGAGGCCATGTCATCTCCTCAGGGCTGGTCGCCTTATTAGTTTTCTATTACTATTTTTGAGACGGGTTTTCAGCGGCCTAGAGTTCACCAAGTAGGTTAGGATAGCTGGCCAATGAATGTCACAGTCTGCCTGCCTGTAGGACCATGAAGGGCAGCCTGGTTTCTGGTTGAGCAAAGGCTGGAAGAAGCCCTGTGACCCAATATAACCTTGAGGGACAGCAGGTACTTCGCCATGTCCCCAGACTCCAGGCTCCTGACACGAGGCCCACAGCCCTCCATAGATTTGTGTCTTTCAGTCATGTAGCCTCAAGACAGATCTCCATATTAACGAGGTACCTAAAGGCCAGAAGGGCTTAGCCTATTAAACCTTCCCTCCCAGACCCTCCTCCTCACAAAAAGGTATTTAACCTCAGGCCTGCCCTGAGAAAAGGGGGTATGGTTTCTCACCTATTTTCCTCTGTAACAATAAACACCTTAAAACCACGGACTGTTTCTCTTTCATTGGGATCCGCCATGGGGAGCAATGGAGGCCTTTACCTACAGAGCCGCCGTCTAATCTCCCACAGAAGACCTTTCTGCGTTCTCAGCCACAGGGATCACCAACCCAAGCCAGCTGCCTGTGACCAAGCCAAGCCAGACCATGGTGCATCAGCAAGCCAAGGACTCTCCCCATGGGTACAGCCAGAGCTTCTATCCCCTTTGGCTGTGGGCCAGTCCAGTCCCTGGGCCCCCACTTTCTTCTCAGCTCTTCTGCGGCTTCCAGCGGCACCTGAGTGCCCAAGAGCCTGAAAACCAGATGGTCCCTGGCCACTCTACAGGCCTGGGGACCCTCCCTTCCCACCATTCCCCAAGCTAGCTCTGGCTGGTCCCTGGAACTTCAGACTGTGCTCCCCCCACCCTGGAGAGTGGTGTCCCTGCAGCAGCTTCTCACAGCCCATACCTGCCTGGCGCCAGTGTGGGTTGAATGCAGTCAAACCTCCCAAGTTCAGCGTCCTGCCTCCCTGGAGCAGCCCTAGCCCCGTGGTGGGGTAGACACAGGACCCCCACTTTACCCAACACCTGCCTCTATTCTCCCAGGCTGGAATTACAAACATATGATTTAAAAAATTTTGCTTGCATGCTTGTATGTATACCACATGTGTGCCTGATGCCTCTGGAAGCAGGTAGAGGGCATCCAATCACCTGGAACTAGAGTTTCTGATGGTTGTGAACCACCATGTGGGTGCTGGGAACTGCAAGAGCAACGTTTGCTCTTAATCACTGCTCCATCTCTCCAGCCATGCCCCCTTTTAATGTAGGCTCAAGGATCTTCTAACTCAGGGCCTCATGCTTGCAAGGACAGCACGTTGCCAAGTGTCTCTCTTTAGTTAAGCCACTTGTGTGCACTCCACTCTTACACACTGCCTCTTGCGACTTAGACTTGTATGTACAGGTTCTTTTACTCCAGTCTCGCTCATTCTATATAAAGCTAGGAGCTCACTGCCTTCCTTCCCACAACCTTCTTTATGGTTCTTTGTATTTTATATTTTTAAAGATAGGAACATTGCTTTCTCTGTCTTCCATAATGCATATTTTCTTGGATTTCCCTGTTACCCTGTTCTAACCCTGACCTCTGGTTTCTCTTAGTCAGCCTGCCCCTGAGTGGTTGAGGACTAAGGTCTCTGTTAAATGTCCATCTCAGTCAGTAGCCATGCCCCTGTCCATTCCTCAGATTTTGACAACACTCACAACCAGACGGTTCTCAGATCTCTGTCTTCAGCTCAGAAACATCCCTTCAGGCCCTGTTTGGTTCTTTCACAGGTGCCTCGACCATCCAGGACAGGCCACGTGCTCTCCTTCCACTGTTGGACGCTTTCTCTTTAGAGCATTTGCCACTTGGCATCACAAGATGCTACCTGGCAAGCAGGACCATGACCCCATGCCTAACAGGGCCAGGGTATGACTGCTCGGGGGTGGCAGCCTGAGGGAACCTCAGAGAACAGAGTAGGAACCCAGGGGAATGGGAGCAGGGAGGGTACCCTGAGCCTTTTCCCAGTGGTTATCTCTTCTGCTGCCCTCTCCTTGTCACCTGTCGCTTGACACTTGGCTTTATGTCTCATTTGTAGCACCTCTGTAACTCTGGGCATTCATTCATGTGTGTCCATGCCAAAGGGTCACCACAAGAACACCTGTCTAGATGCTGTCTATTCACCTTGTAGTCTCTATTATTTGACTATGAAGTTCTGGAGGCTAGGAAGTCAGTGTACCCTGGTGGAGCAGGAATGGAGGGGCCACCTCTATGTAAACATCAAGTGGCTACACAGCCACAAAGGTATCTCCTGCTGGAGGACCTAGTTGAAGACTGCATGAGAGACCAAGGATTGCTGGTACAGACAATGGCAGCCAATCAGGAACTGCTGTTTAGAAGAGATGCTTTCTTGGGACCAATGGGGTGCAGGTGGAGGGTATTAAAGGAGCTTACAGCATCGTTCAGATGAGCTTGCTTTGGTGTTTGTCACCTGCTCCTGGAGTCTGTCATTGACTCTGTACCACCTCACCTTTAACCCCCAAGGGCAGGTAGGGTCAGGCATCAAGTAGTCCAGTGCATAGGCGGCACCCTGGCCCTCACAGCTGCTGGATGAAGTATGGAGAGCTAGAATTCTCTGTCTCTTGCTCCTTCCTTAGCCTAGAACCACAGCTACATATAATGACCAGAACTGAAGGAACCCAGACTGCCACATACATGCACACATGTGGAGCATGACCTCTGGATTCTGACCATGCAGGACACAGAAGTTGCCTCAGCCACAGAAACTCACATAACTCATGAAGATCTTCTCTGTAGGTTTCAAGCGTCTCTGGACCTCACAGTCCACAGGGTGGATAACAACGATGCCATCGTCGGAGAAGACATAGAACATGTTTCCCACGCTGAGGCCTGGGAGGAGTGAACAAAGTGTAGTCATGAGCTTCTTGTGTGGTAGGGCCACACAAGGCACAGCAGCATAGTAGAGGTGTAATGTCATTTCCTGGTGGGGAGAGGTAGACAGTTCCCAAGGCTGGGAACCAACATAACCCATCACCAGCTCTGCAGTACCCTAGATCTCCTGCTTAGGCAAACAGGTTCCTGCTGCTGGAACCCAGTCCCTCAAAGATGCCCAGGCTGGGGAGCACACGGCATTGCTCTCAATGGCCAATCCTAGTTGTCCCTTGCAGAATCATATGGGGCTAGCTATATATGCATATGGCTCAGGGCAGCCCCCCTCCCCCGTGCCCTTCCCCCAGCCTTGAGCAGGCCTGAAGGATCTCCTTTACCACCACAGACCAAACAATAGGACTCAGGAGGTGCTAACCACCTTGGTGACCCATGGTCTGCTGCAGGAGCTGAGAAGAATAGACCGCCTGCTGAGCTAGCCTTGAGATACCTTGCTGATTCCCCTCACCCACATAGGCCTTAGGCCGAAGCAGGAAGGGGGTTAGTGGTGGAGGTGGGCTTCCCCTTTTTATTTGAAAGCTAAACATTAAATTTGGAGCCTTGATCAGAGAACTTTGTCTTGGTTTCATCTCTATTCGCCCTCTGTCCCCCTTTCGTTCCCAGCCCCCTTTCAGGTGAACCCAGCTGACCATGACCACAGGCAGCTACACCCCCCAGCAATCTCAGTGTCTGAGACACCATGCCAAAATACCTCTGTCACGAATGATCCACCTTTCAAACTTTGGGCTGAAACAGCCACTCTGGGCACAGCCTCCCTGGGCTTCTTTGAAAGCCAATCACCAGAAAAGTCAACACAAGATTGACATCTTAATGGAGCCCACACAGGGTTTGTACATGCAGCTACGTTTCCGGCTGAGTGCAGCACGGAGCTCAGTCAGTGTGGGAAAGTGAGAGTCAATACTCATACAACACACAGTCAACCTCACAGGAGACACAGCCTTCTGAAGGAGGAGACACGCCCTCCAGAAGACTCTGTTGAAATCTAGCTTCTACTACCAGGCTCCAAAGGGTTCCCAGCTTCCTTTGCGGCGGCTGTTTGGTCTCTCTCCTATTAAGATTTGAGAGTGCCCTGTGGCCTGTGGTCCCTTTCTCTTGGCTTCTGTATTCCGGCCTCTCTAGGACTTGAGTATCAGCAGAGAAAGGCAAAACATTTAACTGCTGAGGTGAGTTGGGATTCGTTCAGTGTTTTATCACCTACCAGCCCTATAGCCCTATATACCAGCCTATATGGCTTCAGTGTGCCTTTGGTCCCTACAGTACACAGCAACCCTAGTAGGCTTGTGTTTCCTTACAAGTCTCTGCTGCATAAATCTGAGTCCCTCTGCAGTACCCTAACAGCATGCAGAGGCCTAACAGCATACACTGCTTAAAACATATAGGGCTTGAGCTGAGTGTTCTTGGCAGTTGAGGCACCAAGGCTGGGGAGCAGAGAATGCATGAAGAATTACAGCCAGCAACCCTGCAGTGGGCCTTACATGTACTGTGTCAGGCTCAGTGCCCAAGCTCAGGAGCCTAAGCTGGATCTGTGTAGTGTGTGCCATGTGAGTTTGACTGAGTCCCCTCTCTCCTTGGTACATAGGCTCTGCAAAGCTGGTGGCTCAGGGAAGCTCAGGGAACCGAGAACACATGTGACTAAAGGCATGACACAGGACAGTCACACTCAGTACCTTCTTCCCGCCACAAGATGTTTGCCACTGTAGCAGCCGAGTATTAGATCAGCAACATGATAGCCAGGAGAAAAAGAGAAAAGGACAATGTCAAACCTTCACTGCTGTGATTCCTTCCGTTAAGGAACATTCTAGAATCCACTTGTCGCTTGAAGAATCTGGATCACTCATTGGTCCAGCAATAATATCAGCTTATAGTGCTGGACCCATGTGGACACTTCTAGGTCTCAGAATGCTCTTTCTAAATGAATCTTTAAACTGAAGTCCTAGGATTCCAGCAGCCTCCCCGATTCTGTGGGCAATGATGAACGAACAGCCACTCTCCCCGATTTCCCATCTTCCAGGAAAGCTGATTTTCAGTTAAGACTCTCCAAAGAAGAACATTCTCTCTCTCATTCAATGATCAAAGCAATGAGTCTGCCTGAGCGAGGGACTGAATGACACCCATGCCATGATGTCTACTGCAGAACCCCCTGGGGAGGCAGTGGTTATAAAGGATAGGATGCTTAGCCCATGAGGTGGGTGATGATTCCCAGAGGAGGGGCCACTCTCCTCCCAGTTGTATATGCATCTGGTAGCCCCCACATACCACAGAGGGCTTGAAACCCCATTCATGCTTGTTTCCACATATGCACATATACTATGAATACAATAGAATAATTACAGTACACTGTGGTGGAAAAGTTATTTAAGGGCCTGGAGAAATGTCCCACCAATTAAGAGCATATGGTGAGCTGGGCAGTGGTGGCGCACGCCTTTAATCCCAGCACTTGGGAGGCAGAGGAAGGTGGATTTCTGAGTTCGAGGCCAGCCTAGTCTACAGAATGAGTTCCAGGACAGCCCGGGCTACACAGAGTAACCCTGTCTCGAAAATAAATAAACAAACAAACAAACAAATAAATAAATAAATAAAAGAGCATATGCTGCTCCTCTAAGGGACCAGAGTTCAATTCCCAGCACCCCACAACAGGCAGCTCAACTACCTGAAACTCCAGCTTCAGGAGATCTGAGCCCCTCTTCGGGCCTTTGTGTGAACCAGCACACCCAGGTACACGTTGAAAAACATCTTAAAGTTATTTAAGACTTGTAAAGGGTTCATTTCTGTAATTTCAGATCAAAGGAAGTATAACTACAGAGAAGGAAAGGCTGTCTGCACCTGCGAGCATCTCGGCCACCTGGAGTACCTGGATGTATGAGTTTCCAGTCATACATCACATAGGAGGCGAGGGCAGAGCTGGGGTATTTGGCTTCCTTGTAGCCCTGGCCTCTGTGTCCTGATGAGAGACTTTGATCATCTGTGTTTCCAGAGCTGTGTAGGTTGCTTGAGAAGATCATCATCTGTACCTAGCTTTGTGTACCGAGGAAAGATATTTATCCCAGCCTTTAGAGGCTCCCAGTTGCTGACCGTGGCCCTGCAGAGTTAGTATATTCCCTTTGTCCCCCTAACACTGCTGTACAGCTCAGTGAGGACCTCAGAGCCAATGGGGTACTCACGAGTCTTCCTAGCTGAGTCCTCAATGAAGAGGGAGGAGATATCTTCATCCACACCCACTTCATTCTTGGCAATGCAGGTATATGCTCCGGTGTCTTCATAGCGAACGCTACCGATGTGGAGTTCACTTCCATTGGCTGTAGAGGGGAGAGTGCACAGGGTGACACTTTCAGGGAAAACATCCTTTCACATGCCCTCCCAGTCACCTTCTCAGGATCTCTGAAGAGCCTTGAGCTAAAAACATAGTCATTGGGTATGACTGAAGGCAGCCGACATTCTTGGGACTAGACCCAGGATAGGGTGGCACTGCTGAAATAGAGGGTGACCTGGAATCTGGCTAATGGCCTCTTAGATGTCCATGAAACCCGTGTATGCCAGTTAACAGGGGATCCCTGTTTCCTCTGAACATGCCAGACTCAGCCATGATCTTGCCTCTCACTTCTTGTCCTGAGATTCACGTACAGTTCTTACCCAAGAGGGAGAGCTGTTTGGACATCTGGGTTGAGACATCCATGCCATTTTTCAGCCAGATGATTCTGGGCAGGGGAATGCCCTCAGCATGGCATCGAAGGCTGGCCGCCACTCCAGGTTCTTGAGCCTGGGTCTCTGGATAGACGCGGATGACTGGTGGCACTGTGGGTGAGAATCAGGGTTGGTAAGAACAAATCCACACCTAGTCTTGGGCCTGGAGTCAACCCCTGAGACCCTAATTAGATCCAGAGGGTGAACCAGAGAGGTGACTTTGGAGGCCTCGGGACCAGTTTACGGTGATCATCTTTGACAATCCAAGCACCGAGGAAAAAAGCTATAAAATGAATTACTAGTAATAAACACAACCCGTGTTGTACCCTGTAATTCATGGCTTCCACCCTTGTTCTAAATATGATCAGAAAGACATCCAAATATTTAACGCTGTTCAGCTGCAGGATGTAAAGAGCAACCAGTGGCTGGAATTAATCTCCAAATGAATGAAATTCAGATGTATTATTCCTGTTATCGGAAAGTCATTGGACAGGGCCTTAATTTCTTTCAGGAAATGCTTCACGAAGCACTTATGGGCACTGACTGGCAGGGCCGCTAATTACATCACAGCTCTGGGGAAGCCCATCGATTTTCCATTGGGTCATTTTTATTCTTTCACTCCCTTAGCTCTGGAACCTGCATGAAAGAAGGATGTGTCCTCCTTGGCTGGGGAGTGACTCAGCTCTGCCCCCTGGTGGTTAAGTTTCAGCTTGGTTATATGACCTGACCCACTGGTTAGATGAACACAGGTAGGCAAGACTCTGGCACATTCTACAGTGCACTGCCTCTTACATGGACTGTTGGAGAAGTGGAAATTTGGGGGGGTGGGGGAGGGAATCTTCCCTCCTGTCCCTGGAAGTAAAAACACTATCATTTCTCACATTCACGAGGGCTTATGTTTACTAATACATTTTGCTCTATATACTGTAAAACAGGATTTGAGAGTGTATGTAAACAAACAAGTCACACTTTTTTTTGGTGGGGGATGGATTCCTATTGAAGTGGATAACTATGTTTTTTTTTTTTTTTAGCACTATCTGGCAGTTCCTTCGTCTATTACAAGGAGGAATCCTGGTATTTGAGATGAGAATCTTCTCGGGGCTAGCAGAGAGTACTTGATACTTATGTAGGAGGAGCCAATGGCACCGGCCACGGAGTCTGAGTAAGGAAGCTCTCTGGTGGTCCATGCTCAGTGGACAGAGGACAAAAGCCAGACTCTAGAGTCATGAGGAGCAGTGGATCTGCAGCTGCCATAGACACTTTTAACAACCCAGCTTGAGTCCCAAGGCTTGCCCTGGCTGACCTCTGGGAAGGAAGAGGGGAAATTCAAGTTAAGTTCAGGGAATCCTAGGAGCAAGATGTCTCTGCCATCTCTCCCCCTGGTTCTCTTTGCTTCTGGGGATAGAGTCCCAGGCTATAGCAGCATCAAGGATGATTCTGTCCCAGATGAACCATTAAGGATGGAGGAGGTGAGTGGGACCAGTTGAGATGTGGGCAGGGTTTGCTTTTAAGAACACAGATGTAAGCTTTTCTCTGACTCACTTGGTTCACATAGGAAAGGATGAACCTTCCTCACATGTTATATTGGGCAGAGGGAGAAATGGGGTCCAAGAGGCACAGAATTTGAGTAAGGAGGCTACAGAGGCCCAAAGCACTGATGGTGATGTGTGGTTTGAGAAGGTTCTAGAACAAACCCAGGTTCTAGTTGAAGACTACCCAGGACTTGGGCATTAGGGAGCTTGGGCTCTTGCAAGATCTCCACCTATTCATAGCAGCCTGCCTGACAACCACAGAGCAAACCTACAGGAAGCAGAAGAGCCCACAGAGGTAGAAGTGGACTGGAGAACTCAACTGGAAAGCCAAGAGAGCGATGAGTAAATCTTTGAGCTGCCTCGCTGTAAGAACAGCAAGTTTGGTCAATTGAAAACAAGAGACAAGAATACTAAGGGGCTTGAGAGCATGAGAATACTGTATTAAGTTATGGGTAATAAAAACAAAGACCTCAATGAAATGGATCACTTAAAAGGAATCTTTGGGGCTATAGAACTGGCTCAGAGATATAAATGAGTAAGTTGTGACTGTTTCACTCCGACCTTGGCTTAGTTACTTTTCTACTGCTGGGATGAGAACCATGACCAAGGTAACTTACAGGACAAAGAAATGTCTTTGAGGCTTATAGTTCAGAGGTTGGGCCTATGGTCATGGTGGGGAGCATGGCAGCAAGGCAGATGGGTGTGGGCTTGGAGTGGGAGTTTAGAACTTACATCTTACACAGGAGTTGGAAGTGGGCAGGGAGAGAGCTAACTGGGGATGACATGGGCTTTTGAAATCTCAAAGCCCACCCCTCCAGTGACAGACCTCTTCTAAAAAGGGCATACTTTCTTATTCTTCCCAAACAGTTCCACCAACCTGGATGAAGTAATGAAATACCCGAGCCTATCGGTGCTGTTTTCATTCAAACCACCAGAGTCCTATGTAAATCAGGATCATAAATACAGTTGCTAACGTCTAGCAGGCATTTCAAGAACACACTGGGCTAGAGAGATGGCTCAGTTGGCAAACTATTTGCTGTGCAAGTATGAGGACCTGGGTTCAGATCCCAAGAATCCATGTAGAAAGCTGGACTCAGCAGCATGTATCTATAATCCCATCTCTGCTGAAACAAGATGTGACGTAGGGACAGGAGAATCCCCAGATGCTCACGGGTGGCCTCAGTGAACAAGAGGCCTGCCTCAAGCAAGGTGGGGTGTAAGGAACAACCCCCGAGGTTGCTCTCTGACCTCTACTCATGTGCCAAGGGATGTGTGCACCCATAAGAACATAAAGATATGCAGACACACGTAAAATATAGCGGCAGACTCTGAGTATGTTTCAGTGTCTATTAGGATATCTACAATGAACCCAAAGTCATAGGTGGCCAAAAAGAAATCATTTGATTTTTTTACTAGACACCGAAAAAGCCTTTGAAAAAGACCTAAATTCCTTTTCTTAGCATGTGACTATTTGAGCCCCAGTAAAATAGGAACAAATGAAGAATATGTCCATAAAAAGAAAGACCAACACCGTTCCATTTCAGGAAAATAAAAAAGGAGAAAGTACAAGAAGCAACGTTAACTCTGATGCTCCAGGGGTGTGGTCAAGGAAGATAAGATATGCAGGTGTAGACATTAAAGAATGATGTCGTGTTTATCCCTGTGACCAGCCAGGCAGCAGAGAATGTAGTTGGTTGAAGGGAGTATCGACTTCACAGTCTTACATATAGCGACCTATTTCCACTATCCAAGCCTCACCTCCTAAGGGCTTACCAGCCTCCAAAATAACACCCCAAAACTGAGGACCAAATTTTCAAAACACTCATGGGAGACATTTAAAAATAAAAAGATTTAAATTCATATTCATGTAAATGTCTGTATGTGTCTGCTTGTCTGTACCTGCGCCATGTACATGTAGTACCCTCAGGCACCAGAAGTGGGCGTCAGTTCCCTTGGACTTGGAGTTACAGGCGGTTGTGAGCCACCTGCTGTGGGTTCTAGAACCTTGGTCCTTAGGCAAGTACTCTTAACTGCTGAGCCATCTCTCCAGTCTCTCAGAGGGACATTCAAGAGTGCAACCATATAATGGAGACAAATGATGTTTTCCGTAGCTGCACCCCAGACCACAAGCCAAAAAAGATGGTTAAGGTCACATGACAATACAGAGCTAGTACCAAACATCCCAAGTTAATAGCTTATTTATAGATCTTAATAGACCAGACAGACAACAGCCTGGACCCAAGTGATGAGAACTGTAAAAATCTTAGCGACAGCCTGCGAAAAGGTAATAATGAGAGGAAACCATTGATTAGGAAGATTTTCCATCGTCACAAACAAGATCTGACAAATTAACCCACAGACTATATCTAATTCCAATTAAAATGGATCTGTTGGGGCTTGACAAAAATAATCCTGAGTTTATCTAGAAAGGAAAAAAAAATTCAGCGCATGGCTGAGAGAACTGAGAACTGACATTGCTCCTTGTCATTTTGCTAAACCAAGGTATCACGGAACAATTGCAATACTGAATGGGGGTGGGGGGAAAGGACACCTCTTCTCTAAGCCTAGCACCTGACTAAAGACCTTGATTGATTTTACAAGGCCCTGTCAGTTCAATATTGGCCAGCTGACATCTATGAAAGACCAGCCGGGTGTCAGGCATCATGCACACAGCAGTATGAGTCTTGGTCCCTTGGGTGGTGGAGCTTTCTGTGTGGGAAAGAAGACTGAAGGAGTTGTAGGTGTGATGGTCACTCCCAGGGGGAGCTCTGGGGAGCAGAGCCTATTAGGCTTTACTCCCCCCTCCTCCTACAGGAGAGACCCAACCTCAAGGTATCTGTGGTATCGGTTTATCGGTGCCGAGCTTGTCCAGGGAACAGGACTGACTCCCACTGTGGCCAGTACCAGCCCTGGAGACTGGCCTTGGTCTCTATCTCATCTCTGACAGACATGTGCTGTAGACTGAGATCTCTTCACACTTGAGCAGATAACATCTATCTGATCATGCACAATGCTCACCCCGTTCCCTGCCCCCACCTCCCAGGCCAGTGTGCACTGCTCTGAGATGAGAGCTTTCTCAGGCCAATTTGGGGCTAAATTTAAACTGAAATATGTGATAGTGTTCTAGAGCAGAAAGACACCTGACTGAAAGTTAAGGGTGTAGGATGGGTCACTCAACAAAATACATGCCTAAATTCAAGGCACTAAACTCTCCATAGGTGGGGGTGGGGGTGGGAGGTAACACACACACACACACACAGCCTCTGCCCATCTGAAGGTCTCCTTAAGGACACAACTCTCCTTGAGGAGAACCTGAGAAGAACTGAAGAGGGGACATGTTGCCCCACATCTAGTGCCCCTTCCTCCCCAGCTTGCCTCAGACCTCTGAGTGAGGCCCACCAGGCTCTTCTCTTATCCTTTTTCCTCTGTAATGACATCATGTCATGTTGTCCTGATGGGCCCTCCCCCCAGTGAAGCTCCTTTACCTGTTTGTCTCCCTCCCCTGGAAACCTGGCTTTCTCCTGAGGACACTGCTTCTCTTGTAGCTTCCTAAGGGCAGCCCCTTCCTCTTCAATCCATCTATCCATCCATCCATCCATCCATCCATCCATCCATCCATCCATCCATCTATCCATCCATTCATTGCATGTGTAATAGAACCTAAAGCTTCACACATGCTCAGCAAGTGCTGTACCTTTGACCTATTGGTCTTTTTATTTTTCATTCCCACAACAATGCTGGGTCCCGTTTGCTCTGCTTAGCCCAAGCCCTTCCTCGTCCAGGATAGCATCGCTTGCTCCTCACCTGCTTCTACTTCTAGGGACCTTTCTCCCTTCAGCTCATACAATCTGTTCATTCTCTCCTAAAGAGAATAAAATGACTCGAAAGCACCCCCAAACAGGCTGCTCTTCACCCTGGCTTTTTACCCCACCCCAACCCTTTTCTCCTACTTTATCCCCCAGTCTCCCCTAAGCCAGTTCTGGCCGCATGGACCCAGCTATCCAGTGGGAACTGCTCTTCTCTGGGTCGCAGTGGCTTCCCCGTGCTGGCCTGACCTCAGCAGCCCTAATCATTGCCCTGGCCTGTCTGACTGCACCACACAGCTGAGTGATCTTTGTAAGTTGCTGTTTCCACCTGACCCTGCACATCTCTCCTCGTTCCCACTGGCCTCCCACTGGCCTCCCCCCACTGGCCTCCCACCTGCTTAGCTGGCTTTCCCTCACAGCCCTGGCTCTGAACACAGGTCTCCACCCTTCGGTGGCCCAACCCATCCACAGACTTGACACCTGTCTCCTGACACATCTGAAATGCATCCCTCCAGTTCAAGCCTTGCCCTTAAAGCAAACTTAGATGTCCATCTGTACCCAACTCCACAGGGGGTTTGTCTGTAGACACCACACATTGGTCATGGCTTAGTGAGTTCATGATCTGGCTTCCCCCAACTGGCTTCCCCTTGTTTCAGTAAAGTGCAGACTTCCCTTGCCAGAACATTTGGGGTCACCTTTGACCTCCCCACCCCCTTTCATCAATACTCTCCTCTCCAACTCCTTCTCCTGCCTATGAAATTATATGTTTCCTCTGATTCTCCTTATTCCTTCTGTTCTTTAAGAAGCTTCTTCCTTAGCACTTTTGCAAACAGCCACACCCTGCCTTGGGGATGTGGCACGCCAAAGCATGCTGATTTGTTGAATGAATGGCTGGGAGATGTATCGTAGGTAAGGGGATAGCGACAAGAGCATTTCTCAATAAATAGAACAGGTACATGCCAGGAAGTCAGGAGGGCAACTCTGGGAAACCGAGGACTTGGTGAAGCTGGATGAGACTCAGAGATAGGCTGGCTGGCTGGACTACAGTGCACCCGTGTATGGAATACAAGACATGGCTATGAGCTGCATTCGGGTACTTGTGATCATGAGAAAATTGCCATGATCCTTCATGAGCCAGTGGGTCAGTTCTCCTCGGTGTCACCCCAGAGTAGTTGGGGTAGAGTGGAGTGACAGAGGTCATTTATCAGCAGAGTGTGTGTGTGTGTGTGTGTGTGTGTGTGTGTTACCCTGTGGGCGTGGGCCATCTCGGGCAACTGGGTAGAGGCAGGACCAGAGGCCCCTTGGTCTTCTCAGCTCCCATTCTATCCTGAGTTGCAACGTGGAAGGCAAAGCTTGGCACCAGGCAGCTTTGCCAAGGATAAAACTAGCGTGAGGAATTTAAAAAAAAAAAAAAAGCACAGTTCAGTTGGGTGGGCCCTCAGTGCCTGCTTATAAAACCAAACAGTTCTCCTATGGGTGAGGCCGAGGTTCTGAGGGAGCGCCTGGCCTGTACCTACCCAGCCCTGATCCCTGTAGTCACAAGCTTTGGCCATACTCAGTGCTAGCCCTGTAGAGTCTACCAGAACAGGCAGGTCCTGAGGAGGACCCTAGGCTGTGAAGCACCCATATGGGGTCTTTTCAGAGCAAAACAAAGATGGCAGCTTTCAGTAGCATAGTAAGGACACAACTGCTCATGTCTTAGGTCATGCATATCCCAACTCCTAGCCCCTGCCCTTCATCTTCTGCACACTAAAATAGATTGTGAAAACTAAGCTACACCAGACAAAGATACTTTCTTTGACACCTGTAAAGCCTTCATATGAAAACATGGGGGGCTGAGGACACAGATCAGTTTGGAGAGTGCCTTGCCTCTAACACAAACACAAAGACCTGGATTCCAACCACAGAACCTGCATAGAAAGGCAGGCTGTGGAGGTACATGATTGTAATCCCAGTGAGCCAGGAGGAGGAGAAAGGGTGGTGGTCGCTGGGTTCTCTGGATGGCCAGCCAGCCAGCCAGCCTGCCTAGGCTACTTGGTGAGCTCCAGGCTAGTGAGACACTCTGTCTCAAAATAATAAGGTGGGTGGCTCCTCAGGAATGGCCCTGAAGTTGACCTCTGGCCTCCACATGCAGGTATATACACCCACACCCATAAACCTACCCACACTCCATTTGTATCTATAACACAAAGGGCCATTTTCTTTGGGAAAAGTCTCTCATTGCCAAGGTTTAGGCAGCATAAATATGTTCTTAAATAAGAAGTCACGAAAGTACCAAGCTCGAGTAATAAGCAGATTTGAAGATGATTATTGTGTTTTGGGGATGAATCACTACTTGTCTGAACTGTGGGGAGGTCGAAGGTATTTTTAATTTAATGGATTAATCATCGATGTCTAAAGTTCTCGCTCCTTCCCATGAAAGCAATGCAGGGACTTTGCAGGAAGTTATAAATCATGTCAGCTTTTGGGCCTCATCTCTGGAAGCCCGGGCTACGGGTAAGTTATACTAATAATTTGTGTGGGGTAGTATAGCTTTCTGGAAGGGTTCCTTTATGCACAGAAATGGGGGAATCCCAGAAGTTAGTGGTGGCCCCGTCTGTATATGGGACCTCTGCTACCAAACAGCTTAAGAGCAGTGTGGCTCTAGTGGGAAGCAACCTGCATTTGGGTGGGGTAA
This sequence comes from Mastomys natalensis, assembly GCA_021653895.1. NCBI lineage: Eukaryota > Metazoa > Chordata > Mammalia > Rodentia > Muridae > Mastomys > Mastomys natalensis. The sequence continues at coordinate 706,962 of JAJTUV010000625.1, read as the reverse complement.
TTTTCTCTAGGCCTTCATTTTCCCATCTCTATAATGAATGTCCTGGAGGTCCTGCAAGCTCTAGCGTTGATCATTAATGTCTACCAACTCTGACTACATGTGGCTAAAGGTAAATCCAAAGTCTCCCCAAGTCTGTCAGTCCTGTATATTACTAAAGCAACTTTCTGCCAGACCTGGAAGGGACCAAACCAGACTACCAACAACACAGCTGGGCAGCTGTACCAAACTCCACCCTAGCTGCCCAGGGCCATCTTTCATACCCTTAAGTGTGGGGTGGATAGTGAAAATGATAGGCCAGTGTGACTATCCATATTCCCTCCTTCCTCAGAAGACCCTTTAGTAAGTCAGGGATCCCTCTGAGAACCACCAGGACACTCCTAGCCTTCTAGTGTCCTGCACAGGGGTTCCCTCCGTCAGCACTGTCTTGGTTAGGGTTTTACTGCTGTGAAGAGACACTATGACCAATGCGACTCTTATAAAGGACAACATTTAACTGGGGCTGGCTACAGGTTCAGAGGTTCAGTCCATCATCATCAAGGCAGGAACATGGCAGCATCCAGGCAGACATGGGGCTAGAGGAGCTGAAAGTTCTATATCTTCATTCGAAGGCAGACAGGAGAAGATTGGCTTCCAGGCAGGTAGGATAAGGGTCTTAGAGCCCATATCCACAGTGACACACCTCCTCCAACAAGGCCACACCTCCAAATAGTGATACTTCCTGGGCTAAATATATTCAAACCATAATATTCCACTCCCTGGCCCCCATAGGCTTGTTCAAACATATGAGTCTATGAGGGGACAGACCATGACACAAAATACATTTAACTTCCCATAGTCTTAAGTTCCCATAGTCTACAGCTGTCTCAACAATGTTAAAAGTCCAAAGTTCAGAGTCTCCTGAGATTCATCCAATCACTTAACTGTAATCCCCAAAGCAAGATAGAAGACCAGCTGGGCAAACTCCAAACTGCATCTCCATGTCAGATGTCAACTTGATCTTCAGATCTCCCTGTTAGCAGCTTTCCTCAGCAGGTATCCCATGTCTCTGGCATCTTTAATATCTTGAGGTCTGAGTCAATGTCAACTTCACAGCTTCTTGTTTCAATGTCTGGGATCCACACATGATCTTCTGGGCTCCTCTTACATCTGGACTTGGGTCACATCTCTAGCACTGCCCTCTGTAGCACTCTAAGCCCTGGTTGACTCCACTCCACTGCTGCTTCTGTTCTTGGTGATCATCCCATGGTATGGGCATCTCAAATACTCTGGGGGTTTCTGCTGCAACTAGGCTTCACCAATAGCCTCTCATAGGCTCTCTTCATGGTGCCAAACCTCAACTCCTTTGAATGACACCTTCACACTCCTGGGCCGTCAAGTGCAACTGAGGCTGGACTTTCAGCAATGACCTTCCCTGGCCTCTCACAGTGCCAAGCCTCAGCTGCTCTCCATGACCCCTTCATACCTTCAAAACCAGTACCACCTGGGTGATTCTTACATATTACCAAGTACAGCTGCAGCACAAGGTACAACCTTGGCTATCTCTGGAATACAGCTTGTGTTCTCAGAAAACACTTCTCAGAAGATTTCACCTCAGTGATGCTAGTCTTTTCTTAATCACTGCCAATTTCTTAGCTCCAGCTAACCAGCATTAATTGTCCCAGTAGTCCCATCTATTCTTTTTTTTTTTAATTCCCCCCCCCCCTCGTGAACTAGCATAGGCTGGGATTCGAACTCGGGAGAGACAGCACGGCGACTGCAGCGGTGTGCCACTGCTGGCCAGCTAGTCCCATCTATTCTTGACTCTAAAGCCATAGCCACATGGCTGGCTGAGGCTGAGTTCTGCTGCTTGGTGGGGCTGGACCCCCCCCCGCACCCCCCACCCCCCGCCCATTTATTCTATACCAGCTTTCTGTTTTCAACTCCCTCACTGCCTAAGATTGCCTGTCCTGGAACTTGCTCCTGTAGATTGATCTTGAACTCAGAGGTCTGCATGACTCTGCCTCCTGAATGCTGGGATTAAAGGCATGCATCTCCACGCCTTGACTTAAGCTTTTCTTCACCTAGAACTTGCTCTGTCCCAGGCTGGCCTTGACCTCAGAGATGTGTTTGGCTTTGTCTCCCAGGATTAAAGGTGTGTACCACCATGCCTGGATCTAAGCTTTTCATAGCCATTGTTCCTCAAGATCTGGATCATAAGCCTGTGTCTTTCATTTCTGGATTGTAGTTCATTCCAGATTAAAAGTCCAAGTGAAAACAATAACCAAATAATAATAATGCCCAATATGACATAACTACTCTTTGTTCAATGTCAAACACAAGAACAATAAGCTTAGCTGGGTGGGATCGTGCCCTGAGGTCACCACTTAATCTGTTTATCTCCTTGAACACAGGATTCAGCTCCATTTCACTTCCTGGTGTCCCTTTATTACTTGAACCATACATTTTTATGTTTTTCCTTTCTAAGCTTGCTACACTTGCTCAAAATGCTCTTCATGAGACTTAACCAGAGAACAAAGTCTTAGTTGGACTTTTTTGAGACTTTCTTTGTCAATGCAATTAATATAAATCTCTTTACCTTAGCCTCAGGTAGACTCCTCAGACAAGGGCAAAAAGCAGCCACAGTCTTCACCAAAATACCACAAGAACAGTCTCTCAGTCACATATTAGAATTCTTCTCCTCTGAAACCTCTAGAGCCAGGCTTCCACAGTTCAAATCACCCTTAGCAACAAAGTCTTTCATATTCCTACTAGGACAATCTATCAAGCCCCCTTGAAAGCATTCCACTGCTTTCCAAATCTAAAGTCCCCAAATCCACATTCTTCTAAACAAAAGCATGGTTAGGTCTATCACAGCAGTATCCCAGTCCCTGGTACCAACTTTTGTCTTGGTTAGGATTTTACTGCTGTGAACAGACATGATGACCAAAGTAACTCTTATAAAGGACAACATTGAACGGGGGCTGGCTTACAGGTTCAGAGGTTCAATCAATTATCATGAAGGTGGGGAACGTGACAGCATCCAGGCAGATGTTGGGCTGGAGGAGCTGAGAGTTCTACATCTTCATACAAAGAAAGCCAGGAGAAGACCAGCTTCCAGGCAGCTAGGATGAGGGTCTTCAAGCCCATGCCCACTGTGACACACCTATTCCAACAAGGCCACACCTCCTCCAACAAGGCCAGACCTCCAAATAATGCGATTCCCTGGGTCAAACATATTCAAACCACCACAAACACCAAGCCATAGTCTACAAAGATCTTCATTCCCTACTTCTGGAAGATTCCTTCAGTGACTCAGTCCTCCTTCCTGGAAACCATGCAACATTAGGAGTCACTGAGCCTGCTGGGGAGCTGGGTGACACCTAGCTATGTGTTCTACCAACTTCAATCTTGCTGAGGTCTGAAACTTCTTTCATTGCTTTGTCTTCAGAATGATTTTCAATGGCTGGTTCCAACCTTGTCTGAACCATGCACTAGGCTTGGAGACACAGGATGCAGGGCTCCTGCCCTCTGTTTCCTCAGGCTGTGCAGCCCAGAGACCCATAACCACCTACTCTGTACCCACATCCAGATTCTCTAAGGGCAACATCATGGCATCCCTGTAGTCATTGGCCCTGGGTATTCTCAAGGACTGTTTGTAGCCATCAACTGTGTGGTTGTATGTGAGGTAAGGGCAAGTCACCCCAGTTCTCAGAGTCCCAGTGTCCTTGTCTGTAAGATAGGAATGGCACACAGTAGGTATTCAGTAAATGTTCCTACTGTAATTATGGCTTTCAGCTCATCCTGTCTTCCATGTCTTTCATTATAGATTCAACTTGGTTCCTTCCAAGTCTGTCATAACTCTAACCTCAGTAGTATTTTGAAAACTTTCTGCCTTTTTATGGGGATTTCAGGCCATTATCTTGTATCCCTTAGGGACAATGATAGGGTCTGCTGTAGCACAGGTGATCCCATGAGTGCATTGAGTGTCACACCAACTGCCTCTGAGAGTGCCAGGAGCTATAACACCCTATAGGACCAGCCTAGCAGCCATCCAGCAGGCCATACAATGAAGTAAGAAGTGAATCACAAAGTGTCCAGCTCCCAGCATAATCTCCCTATTGTATCAATGGCCCTTCCTTTGGCTAGGAGAGAACTCTTGATCAACAAGTAGGGCATGGTTCTGTGAACCTCTCCTTCAGAGGTTATCAGAGTAAACAGCAAGTTGAAGGTGCCCAGCCAACCCCCAAATGGCTTGCCGCTCACCCTGAATCCTTGAGGTCAAAGAAGGTGAATCTCAGGACATCATCATTCTTGACACCTCACTCACTCTCTGCTGGAAGATGTCCCAAACACCTGTTGTCACCGAGGCTTTGGGGTCTGAGTTGAAAACACCTCACTCTTCCCTGATGCCTGAGTGCCTGCTCCAAGCCTGATGGGCAACAGCTGGGCTTCGTGGGATGAGGCGAATTCCCCTGATATGATGATCTGGATAGGAAACTAGGGCTTGTTTTGATGGTAGGTGGGGCCAGGCTGAGATGGCCAGCAGTGTGTCAAAGAGGTAGGCCCTAACTCTAGAATGGCCCCAGTCAGTTATGTGGCCCCAGACAAGTGGTAGGCTATCCACTTGAGAGTCTATGTACAATGCTCATCTCAGGCCTGGATACAAATGTGCTCACAGACTCTGACTTGGAAAACTGCTTGGTGGGGGTGGGGGTAGTTAGGAGGGGTTAGTTCTTCCCAGCCTTCAAGATGGCTGGCAACACCGGACCTGAATCAGTTAGAAGGATCCTTCCAAGCCTGCCTATTTTCAGTGGCTGAGCCTGAGAGGAAGAGGCTCTAGGGGCCCTGTGGGAGAAGGGCTGCTGAGAGAAATAGTGCCTTTTAGATATGGCGTCATGTCACCTGTAGCTTGGAGACAGCATTGGTGGCTTGGACACAGGTTCTGCAATCGCTAGATTCAGAGATCAAGGAATCATGTTGTCTGTAGGCCACACATGCTCCATACTCCACAGTGGCCACAGGGGCCTCAGAGAAGCCTAGAGTAACTTGGTTGCATGACTTATCCCCAAGCCCCTCCCCCAGCATTTGAACTCATTTTACCTGGGGAAGCCTTGGGGAAGCCAGACCCAGTACTTTCTAAGCCATTCCCCTTTATTACAGCAGATGGGCTACTTATGCCTTTAACAAGACAAACTGCAAGAGGGGATGAGGTTTGCTCAGAGCGACAGGGAGGGTGCTTTGAAGGGACAACATGCACGGAGCCATTTACTAACCATTCACCTGCAGGACGTGGGTCTGGAACAGCTGCTCGTGGCCCAAGGCGTGGCAGGTGTAGTTGCCCATGTGGATTGTGGTCACCTTGGTGATGTACAGGGAATCATCTTCGCCAAAGTCCTGTGGGACAAAGGAATGATGATGAGATTCGCTTCTCTGTTGAGCAGACTGGACAGCTGGTGAGCTATTTTCCAGGAAAGACATCCCCCTCCCTGGCACCTCCTCCTTTATGTATGGCCAGGACCTCTTCCACCTCCAACTCCCTTTAGGTCCTGGAAACGCTGGCTTGTTTCACAGGAATCTTGCTCACCCAGTACAAGGCTGGATTCCGGAGGGAGGGCCTTGTGGAGAGCAAGGACTGGCAAACTTTCTTTAAGGGCTAGGTAGGAACTATGTCAGCCTCCTAGTTTTCTGATTTCTGTCAACTCCTTGGCTCTGCCATGATAGCATGATAACAGCTGGGAAGATATGCAAATGAATGAGCGAGGCTCTGTTTGATGGCAGCTATGGACTCCAGCTTGCTTAACTAGGGTTCAATTCCATCCAGATCCCAAGTGCCTATGGAGTCAGAGTCACCCAAGGGGAGAGAGACAGACTCATCCAAGGCAGGATGAGAGAGAGAGACAGAGAGAGAGAGAGAAACAGAGAGAGAGAGAGAGAGAGAGAGAGAGAGAGAGAGAGAGAAACAGAGAGAGACAGAGGAGAGACAGAGAGAGACAGAGAGAGACAGAGAGACCCATACCCAGGGTCTCTACAGGAAGTGAGCTAGTGACTCTCAGCTCAAAGGTCTCGGTAGCCTCCCAGGATGGCTCTTCCTAGGTCAGGGCACAGGGGAGGTGTATGGGCAGAAATTCAATAAGCACAAGGCCCCTGCACCCCCCTGGTTAGCTGTTCTTTCTTGTGGAGCTGTTTATGAAGCTGGGCCCTTCCAGGTAGCAGCTACAGACAAGTTAGGACTCAAGATTTTTTAGTTGTCTGTAGAAATCCCTTAGAAAGTTTGGCTTTAGCTGCCAGACATCTTCAAGGATGTGGGGCTTGGCACTATTGAGACCTTGAAGGACCTTGATGGGTAAGAAAAAGGGCTGCCCAGGATGGGCACTGTATTTTGGAGACACCTGGCACAGAGACTCAGAAGATCCAGAATTGGCTGAGGCTGTGTCCAAAAGCCCCATAGTTCCCACTTATAAGCTGTGGAGAATACGTGGGCCCTGTCTGCCTGATGGAGGTGTTGGTGACCCAGCAGGAGAATGCATGGGAGGCCAAGTGTAGGGGTACACACTTGCAACTACAGCACTTGGGAGGTGGAGGCAGGAGGATGAGGAACTCTTGTAAGCTTGAAGCTAACCTGGGTCATATGAGACCCTGTCCTTGTTTGCTTTCTGTGCCTGTGATAAAACACTGATCAAAACCAACTTGGGGAGGGAAGGGCTTATCTCAGCTTATGGGTTCTATTTCATCACCGAGGGAATCAGGGCACCCTGGAGATGCTAACTGAAGCAATAGCCATGGCTGACTCTGCCATCTTCCTGAGGGTACCACTACCTTCAGCGGTCTGAGCCTTCCTGTGTTGATCATTAATGAAGAAAAGTCCCTCACAGACTTGCCACCAGGTCAGTCATATGGAGGCAATTCCTCAACTGTGATCCCCTCTTCTCAGGTGACTTTAGTTTGTGCCACGTTGGCAACAATTAATGCACACAGAACCTGTCTAAACGCAACCCAACCCAACCCAACCCAACCCAACCCAACCCAACCCAACCCAACCCAACCCAACCCAACCCCAAGACAAAGGAAGGCACATAAAACTGTTTTCTGGTACAGGAAGCACAGTGTATACGTGGGGCTTCATCCTTCCTGTTATTAGGTCCCTTTGTCTGCAGAGGCACTGAGGAGGCAGGACTTGAGGCCACCAGCTGCCATGAACCGGATGTCTGAGAGCACTCGGAGCACCACTCCTCCCTCTCAGCAGTGACACTCTCTTGCCCGGACCCCCAGGGTCTGAAGGCAACCGCATCTTTAAAGATGTTTTGTGGCCTGGGTATGTGGCTCAGCTGGTAGAGTGCTTGCCTGGTGTGTACAGAGCCTGAGTTTGCTACCCAGAGTGCTTACACAGGATGAAATGGCACATGCCTGTAATCCCAGCATGCAAGCGGTGGAGGAGTTCAAGGCCGTCCTCAGTTACACCTGCACCTGACTGTGAAATATCACTTGGCTTAAAAGAGCCCATTCCTACCATTCCATAGAAGCCTCGGTCATAAAGAACACAGCAGATAGCTGACTTATCCCTTGTCATAACACAGCCATGAGGGTTCACACCTGAGTTGCTTATGAAGAACTAATGGCTGATCAATACTGAGATGACAGATTTCGGTCTGTTTCCTGAATCAGAATGTAAGTGTTTTGCTTGGAGTCCAGTGCCCAGAGGCTGGGTGCAGCCCTTCTGTGTGTGTATAAGGGGGCGTGTAGCGCATCCCTAGCAGGGAGGGGTAGGGAGGGAAACTCAATGCTCCCCATGGTCAGATGCAGCCAGACTCCGCCCTAAAGAACCAGAGCTGCTTGCTGGGTCTAGTGCAGGGTCATTTGAAGTTTTCTTGACTCTCCTCATCACAGCCTTGTTAGGGTCCTTGAAGGTAACCTTAGGTTCCAGTGGCCCCTTCTTATGGTCCCCACTTTGTCAGCGTTGCTAGTCACATGTGTCACAGCATTTTGGAGGCTTAGAAGGGGTCTAGGTGAGGTTGCTGTCTAAAGTCAGACTCCCATCTGAGAGTGGTACCCCATTAACATCAGCACACAAAACTCAAGAGGTTACTTGCATCAGGATCTTATACATGGCTAGCTCCCCACTGCCCCTAACTGCCAGTGGTCTATATCTAGAAATAGTTAGGGAGAAAATAGTCAGGAAAAAATGCTGCCTGTCCAGACTTTGTTCTTGTAAACATTCCCTGAAAAGTATACCATGCCTCACCGTACACATTACATAGAGATGGTTCAGGGGAGGGTACATATAGGCATGCAAATGCTGTCCCATTTTATACACAGGACTTGAACACCTCCAGATTTACATCACTTTATTGTATCTTCTTCGAAAATCCTCAAACATAAAGCAGACACTCAGTCCTGTGGGGTAGTCAGTAGGATCTATTTGAAAACACCTGAGCTCTCTTACAACCTCTATCGTGACACCTTGCACCCAGCCACCATGGTCTCATCTGGGGTGCAGAGACCTCCTACCTTTGTCTCCCTGAAGTGTGCTCACCCACATGGCTTCCCACAGAACAGGCTTTTTCAAGCAAACACCAGATGGCGCACATTCTCATCTGGCCTGGGGGGATCACCCCCAACCCCATGCCTTCCACTCTTCCTTTGTGTGCCTGCCCATCCTTTACAGGATTACAATTAGGGGAGTCTTTCACTTGCAGTCCCTGCCCACCCACCACCCCCAAGGCTGTCACTTATCTCTACTTCCTCCAAGGGCGCTCACCTCTCACCTGACCCTACCTCCTCCAAGGGCGCTCACCTCTCACCTGACCGCTATCCAACTTCTTCCCTCCTCTTTGCATCACAATGCCTTGTTACTGTGTTTGCCACCTGTGTAACCCACTCAACTTAAGCTGCACAAAGAGGAGGGGATGCTTAGACTCTGTGGTCACTGCTGTGTCCCCAGAGCTGAAGCCAGCAGTTCACATTCGGTGGTGTTGATTGAGTGGACAGTAAGCCTTCGAGTGAGGCTTTCTGCAGGATACAGTCGCGTTCTGGTTCTCTAGTGTCTGGGTGTCCTGCTCCTCCTGCCTTCATATCTGATTAAGTGTTGATTAGCCACGCAAGGTCAAAACATAGGATTGGTCACAACAAAGAGGGTGGCAGAACGGCAATGGAATGGTCCCAAGTATTCCTGCATATGTACATTTGTGTATGTGCAGGTAAATATAGAGTCAAGAGGTCAACACTAGGTGTCATTACTTAGGTGCCACCTAAGGATCTCTGCATTGACCTGCAGCTTGCTGATGTGGCTGTGCTAGCTGGTCAGGGAACCCCAGGATCCTTCTGTCTCTGCTTTCCCAGCACTGGGGTTACAAACATACACCAGCACATGTGGCTTCTCCTATGGGTTCCAGGGGTTGAACTTATGTCTTCATCAACCTTAGGTGCTTTACTGACTGAGCCATGTTCCAAGGCCTGCTGTAATCCTGTCTATCTCTTCTCTATCATGTAGCCCTCTGAGGGACTTAGTTCTTTTGCATCCTTCAGGTCAGGGTATCTAGGATAGACTAGAGGTTTGGCTCAGGGCAGCAGCAGATACTAATGTCTGTGCAGAGCCCCAGACTGTTGACTGTGTACCTCTGAAAGAGTCTTTTAGCCTCTGCCTGCTTCTCTTGCCTCTCAAGAACAAGTCCTTGTTCCCTGTAAGAGAAGCATGCCCCTGAGGTAGTGAGCCAGTGGGAGGAGCTGCACCAGCCCAGAGGGGACCAGAGAGCTGGCCAGATGCTTTATAGCTCTTTTGTTAAGTACAGAGCACATCACTGCCTGTGGTGTCAGCTCAGGGAGAGCCCGCCTCTGTAATAAATAAAATAATCTCTCTAGGCTAAAACAATAGACATTCATATAATTACAGAACGGAATGCATATTGTTTTCTGGATATGAATACTGGCTGCAGAAATCAAATTACCTCATTGGATGTGAGAGAATTACTTTAAACATTGATTTATAAGAAGCTACATAAAACTAAGCCTGCAATCTTTCCTCTTCTGAATGCTTCCTGAGATGTGTCTGAATACTGCTATCAATGCCTGATTGCATCTCTGTAATTGTTTTTTTATGGATAGCTTTTTCCCTCTGATACATAGAAATGTATTAGCAAAATCAAAGTTCCTTCCAGAAATAAACAGATGCCAGATTAGACCATTCTTTGTATGGGTGCACATCCATTTTTGGGGGAAGAGACAATTTTACTTAAAGACATGATGTTTGTCTATTAAAAAGCGATTTTCTAAGTATTTGCCCTTATTAGAGAAAGTAATTAGATGAGACTTTAGTATTAAACAGTAGTTAAGCAGAGAGGAGGTGGGGATGCTTCCCTAGTGACATACTAGAGTCAGGAATAAGTAATACTACAACGAGCCACCGAGGCTGAGTATTTGGTGACTCAGCGTTAAACATGAGGACTTCAGGGTGACACTAAGGTTCAGCTTAACCATACTGTCAAAGTTATAGCTGAAGCTCAGCTTGGAGACATTTATTCAGAACTTTCCAACCCTGCTCTTTCAAGAAGCATCACTGAGGAGGCTGGGGAGATGGCTCAGTGGTTAAAAGCACTGGCTGCTTTTCAGAGGATCCAGGTTCAAGACCCAGTACCCATAGGACAGCTCACCATCATCTCTAACTCCAGCTCCAGGAGATCTGACACTCTCTTTTGGCCTCCCTGGCTACCAGACATGTACACAGTGCATATGTATACATAAAGACAAAACATGAATACACAAGACAAACAAACAAACCCAAGGAGCACCCCTGGCTCTCTTGGGGAAGGGGGATAAACAGGGGTCTCTGATTCCATACTGGCTTGATTCTATCTCCTAAACCATCACTCATCCTGGTATCTTGCCAGTCAATATGTTCCCCACACTGAGTGATGGGTGGTAGATTGGTAGTAGCCAATACTCAGAGACACATGAATCACATGTTTAGTATCCAGACCAAGTGGAGTTCCCATGCATGCATTGGTATAAACATATAGCATCCATACAAACACATGTTTTGAACATGAAAAAGCCCTGAGCTTGATCCCTAGCACTGCATGAACAGAGCATAGTATTGAATATCTATAATCCCGGCATTGCACTGGGATTATAGACAGGATCAAAAGTTCAAGTTCAAGGGGTGGCACCATGCATCAGTAGTTAAAGGCACTTAACCAAGCCTGGGACCTATATGGTGGAAGGAGAGAACCAACTCCTGCAAGTTATCCTCTGTCTCACACACACATACACACACACACACCCCCCACATCACACAAACACACACACCCACACATACACACATACACACACCCACACCCCAACCAACCTGTCAGTTCTCCACAGCTGGCCACTTATGTTGGGGTGCCTATGTTGTCATATTCCTCCCAGTTCCTCCATGAAAGATCTCTGGACACCAAGGACTGGCCACACTAGTGTATACTGATGATGGGAAACAGCTCATGCGTGAAGGACCTCAGGAGGCGTCTTATTTGGAACTCTCTGGATTCTGCTGATGTCTTCTCACAGATTTACTCCTGTATTTTCCTGCTGGAAACTGTCAACATGTAGCACTCCTCTGACTGGAGTGTCCTGAGGTATAACTGGCAGCTGTTGGGTCCTATGACCAGGTACCTGAACCCAAAGTGGGGCTTTGGGTCAATGGCTAGTTGCCAGTGTGTGCAAGGGATGTGAAGGGACTTGGGTATCAGGATGTGTGTGACAGCATCAATTGAGGCCCAGACTTACTTGAATCAATTGTTTTCATCTGCAAGGCATTACTCCTTCAAGTGACCCAGTCCCCAGGTTGCGGAGGCTTAATGGGGTAATAGCCCTGCTTCCAACCTGTTCCATGATAGCCAACTACCATCATTAGAACATTCCAAGATGACTTTTTTTTTTTTTAATTTCATTTTTTTTGAGGGATCAAGAGATTTTTGATCTTGACCTGTTGCTTAAAACTCCTATGCACAGTTGGAAGGGGTATAACCAGGACACCCTTTAGAAAAAGAGTTAGTAATAATATCTTTGCAAACTGAAAATGTCAAGGAAAGGGTCTCACTAAGTTGTCGAATCCTTGCCCAGCCTGCATGAAGCCCTGGATTTGACCCCTTTCATTGGTAAACCAAAGGTAGTGGGGCATGCTGGTCATCCCAGTAATCAGGAGGTAGAAGGAGGCAGGAGGATCAGATGTTCAAGTGTAACCTTAGCTACACTGGGAGATCAAGGCCAGACTAAGCTACAGGACAGCCTATTTAAAAACAACAAACAAACAAACAAACAAACAAACAAAAACTAACCATTTCCAAACTGAATATGTGCTTCTCCTAAAATGCTCCCTTACAGACTTGGGCAGATATGAGAACTGTGTATCTGGACGAGGGCTGTAGCACCGGCAGTGGACAAAGTTAACACAAAGTAACAAAGAGACAACACTGAAGGTTTTCTGGGTGGGGCACAGGGCAAGGCAGGGCAGCTGTTCTGGTGTGGTCCTGGGGCTGCAGGCTCTTCTGAAGAGCATCCTTTGGAGGGCTGGGCTCCAACCTGCCGTGGCCAAGAGGGACACTGGTTAGCCTCCTCCACTGGCTGGGCAGTGAGTCTGGGAGGAGTCCATGGGCTCTGTATCCAGGGTCTAGTTAGCTACTGAAGGCAGCAGTGAGAGAGGAAGAAGGTGAGCTGGAGGACCAGACCAAAGAAGCAAACGCCAGAGGAGGCACTTAACCACAGTCAACCACAGGGACAGTCAACCCACAGGCCCACAAGTTGGCATACCACAGACCTGGCACCTCTTCTCCAGGACTGCCTTTTTTCTTTTCTTTTTAATACAAGGTATCACGTGGCACAGGCTGGCTTCTGACTCACAAACAGAAGACTTTCAACTTCCTATCTTCCTGCCTCTACTGCCTATGAGCTAGGGTTACCACACCCTGTTTACGCAGTGCTGGGGATAGAACCCAGTGTTTGTGCATACAAGACAAGCTGACCCACATGCCCAGCCCATGGATCACTCTGGACAATATATCAATAGTGTGAATCCACCCAAAGATCAAAAAGGCAAGAGGTTTAGATATCACCATGGTCTTTGACCCAGGCTGGCAAGAACTGGCCCCCGCCTTCAAGTACTGTGTTTTCCAAGAGTTTAAAACAAAATGTACCCAGGAGTTTAATGAGATGATCTTAATGCAGAATGACAGCTACTGTCTGCCGTGTGGCAAACAGCTCTCCATGCTAATCAAACGCCTCGCATCACGCCACAGTGCATTCACGACCGCCTCATACAAAGACAATAAAAATTAAATGAGTCATGAGCTCCTAAATCATTTTCTTTTTGGTCTTTTTCTTTCTTTTTTTTTTTTTTTTAAAGAACTCACTTCCAAAGAAACATTTGGAGAGAGCAAGCACATGCCTCATTAGAAATATTTGTTCTCAGTTTTACACAGTTTAGCCATGGGGGAAAGGGAACCTTTTAACAGACCCTTCAAACAATGGCATAGATACTTGCTTCTAGTGGGCTTTGTGTTGCTGCTTTTATCACTGTACTCTGCCTGCCAACAGTTGAAAGCCCCAAATACTGAGCTTCAGTTAAAAAAAAAAAAAGAAAGAAAAGAAAAGAAGAAAAAAAAAAACCCACTGAAACCTCAAATCTACAACCGAATAAAGACTGGATCTTTCATGTTATTTGAGATATATTGAATGTGTGATAAGTCTTTAAAATCTTTTAAAAATATTTATTTATTTCTTATTGGTTATATGATATGTAGACCTGTGCACCATACCACAGGCATTTGCATGGATGCATGTGTGTGTGTGCTCTTGAGTGCACGGCAGAAGATAACACGAGAGACATGGTTATCTCCTTCTATCATGTGGGTGCAGTGATTCGCCATGCTTGGCAGCAAGCTCCTGTCGTTACCCACTGAGGCACCTTGCTATCCCATAACCCCTCTCCTTACTTTTTTTTTCTTTTTAAAAGAGAAGACTCTAAGAGAGATAGGGGATGTAGCTCAGTGGTACAGTACTTGCTAAGCATGCACAAGGTCTTGGGTTTGGTCCTTAGATACACACATACACACACACACACACACACACACACACACTTTGCTTTTTTTTTCCTCCCGGGAAAGTCCTCATTGGGGCCAGAGAACAGTGGCTAATGAGCTAACACTTCATACCAGACCCTACATCCAAGTGGATGCAGCTGTGGGACTTCAGAACCTGAAGCAGGCTGAGGGGACAGGCAGAGGTAGCCCCAGGGCATGGCAATGCAGGCACTAAGTATTATGTCCTGCTATTAAGAAGCCGAAAGAATGCCACAGGGTGGCAGACTGGCTGCAGGCTCCCAGGAAGCTCCTCTGAGCACTTTAACCCTGCCCACCTTATGCAGTACTGAGGAGGGATGCATTTGCGGGGAAGAGACCAGTCCAGTACCTGCTACCATAAGGCAGGGGCAGCTGGGAATCCATAGGAAAAACAGCACCAATACTCAGTGATTCTACTGATCTAGTACCATCTACAGCTTCGGGGATACCATGTCTCTGTTTTTGTCCCCTTATTGGGCAGGTGCTGTGACTCTTTGGGGGAGATTGAAGGAGTCATAGGGAAAAGGACACATGACACTATTCAGGCAATGACACACAGTCTGGGTTCTGGGGTGTCCCTCACTTGGCCTGGAGTGCTTAGAGAACCAGAAGACTGTGGTCCAGAGCGGGTTTGCATGTTTGCTTTGTGCAGATAGTGAGGTAGCATCTGGATACCCAGTATGGGGCTGGGAGTAGCATATACACCCGTGTTTGAATGGACCCTGGCTTAGCCTCAAAGCCTGGCTCTTAGCCTTGAGGAGGTGGGAGGGTGCAGGAAGAGCCAGTCAGGGAAGGGTGAGACATGGTTCTTTGTGATCTAGGCAAGAAAGCAAAATGCCTTCCTGGCTTCAATGCAGGACACACACACACACACACACACACACACACACAACATCTTAGAGTCTAGAGGGGCTTCTTTATCACTGAGCTATGTGACCCTCAGGATAGGGAGACCCTGTAGAGCTTAACCTCCTTCTTTCCAATGGGACACCTATATCGGTAGAGATCTTTCTGTTCCCTAAGATATTGTTGTGTCTGGGCAGAGCAACTCTCTCCAGGATAAACACTCTATCATGGCTTCTGGCTTCTGGGAGACACCTGTTACTGGCATTTTGTTGTGACATAGAGTTGCTGTGTCACTTGGATAGAACAGAGACAGGAAGCTCTGGCTGCTGGCTTCTGATGCTCACAGTGGGATAGCCTGTGGGGACATCATGGCATGGGCTGACGGTGGGGGTGGGAGTGGGGATCAAGGCCTCCTCTTCTTCCTCTACCAGACAGTAGTGTGAACACACTCTTTGGGGCAGCCTGACTGCAGAAGACAGTTTCTGGGTCAGTGACAGTAGCCATAGGTCCCTGAGGGTTGAGGTGAGTGGAGCCTAGGGCCAGATCTGAGACACATAAGATAACTGTTTCGGGGCTGGAGAGATGGCTCAGCAGTTAAGATCACTGACTGCTCTTCCAGAGGTCCTGAGTTCAATTCCCAGCAACTACATGGTGACTCACAACTGTCTGTAATGGGGATCTGATGCACTCTTCTGGTGTGTCTGAAGACAGTGACAGTGTACTCACATACATGAAATAAATAAAAAATAAATAAAGATAACTGTTTCAGTAAAGAATCCAATAGGTGGTCTGGAAGTAACTCATCTACTGGCCGCATATCATTGGCTCCAGGGACCATGGATTGGAGCAGAAACCATCGATTTCTCTTCAAGAGGGAGGCATAGTGTAACCTAGGAGCCTCTTGCAAGGGGTGCTGTGGCTGGTGCTCTGCTCAGCTGCTTCTTCAGGGTGTGGGCACCTTCAGTTGGGGTTATCTGCTGTTATAAGCTTGGGGTGAAGCTGAAGCTATAGGCATCTGAAGTACTGATGTGGGCAGTACTTCCGCAGAGGCCCTGAAAAGTCCAGGTTGGACTTTCTGATAAGGTGAAAGTCCTATCAATGGAGCCGTAGCCACATGGAGGGAACCTTGGGCAGGAACCACGGTAGCCACTCTGAATGTATCCTGGACGAACTCAGAGAGGGGAAAGACCAGAGAGCAGCCATGGGTCTCCTCTTGTTCTGGGTTCCATGTTACTTGGGACTCTTCTTGGAGATATGTTCAGGTTTAGATTGGAAGGTCTCTGGTCTTGTGAAACAGTTGCATTTGATCACATTACTCCCTGGCCAAAACCCAGTAGCTCCCCTGAGTCTGTGGGGGAAAACAACAAAGGCTGTTAACATTAATATTCCAGGCCCTTTGGGAGTCTGTCCCCAACTGGGGCCTTTCCATTGTCTCTTGCTTTTCCTGGTTGCAGGGAGCCTCAGTCAGGGCTGCTCCTTTCTGCAGCCCTTCCAACAGGTGTTTGTAGAAGTCCTGCCCCTCCCTGTGTGCTGGGGACAGCGTCTTTGCTCTGGGCCCCAGCACAGGGCTTTTGCGGCTCACTGGCACTTTGTAAGCAAATCAATGCTAAAATGATGACTGGCAAGCAGGGTGAGTTGCTCTCTGAAGAACACAGGCGGCTCATCGCTCGCCTCCGGGCTAGAGGGGAGCATTGACTTTCTGATCAAATATTATTCTGATGCGCAAGGCATCTTTGATGTTTGCAAGTCAGAAAAGTTTAATTACATGTGTCATTAGGATGGCATTCTCTAATAGCTCTGTGACTGAATTCATTAACAGAATTCTTAACAGATAAGACAAGACAAATTAATATTTTGTTGCCCATGAAAGCGTCTCATTAAGAGAGTAGTGGAAAAGTGATTAATATTTTCTTGCCAATCAAGATGTCTCATACAAATGACAAAGAAAGGAGCCCACACCTTTTTGTGTTTTCTAATCTCCCTGCCTCGGGTTTGGAAGGCTGATCTGCTTCCTTGGTTGGAAGCCTTGCTGGCTACCAGGCATTAATTACAACTCTGTTGATTGTATTTCAATGTTCACAGTGGCAGGGGGAGTGGATGCTGAAATGGCCAAGAGGTTCTGAAAACTTCAAGAACCTCAGAATCTTTGGTCCTCCCAGGCTGTTCTCCCCTGGACAATTCTTGCTTCGTAAATGCCCCAGGCCTTGAAGGATCTGGACTCCCTTCTGGGATCACAGGCTCCCTTTGGCCTGACTTATTCCTGGAGGTCCTCCTTCCTCTTCTGGGAGGGAGGGAGAAGACTGCTGCAAACCTTCTGGGTATCTGGTACTGAGCTGGGCATTTTCCATATATGGTCAGCTTAATATTAATAATGTTAATAATAATGATAATAATAATAATGAATAATGAAAATGAAGGTGATAGTAGAGTTCACAGAATCGTCTGTCAAGAATGTTCCATGTATCTTGTCTCTGTAAATCTATAAGGGAAGTAGCCTCCCTCATTTACATATCCATATCACAGATGAGGAACTTTGAGACTTACGAAGGTCAGGGGCCCTTTCCAAGGTCACTCAATTAAGTGATAAGCTGAGACTCAAACCTAGGCCTCTTTGAAACCACAGCCTATGTTCTTCATTAGCAGGTGGTGCTCCCCTCTCCCGAGAGAGAGGAGGCAGGCA
This sequence comes from Mastomys natalensis, assembly GCA_021653895.1. NCBI lineage: Eukaryota > Metazoa > Chordata > Mammalia > Rodentia > Muridae > Mastomys > Mastomys natalensis. Next base: position 689,370 of record JAJTUV010000625.1, on the reverse strand, counting down.
TGGGCACTGTCTGAGTGCACTTGCATGTAGTGAGGACCCCCATGGAGCAGGTGCCACCCTGTACCTGTGTATGGGGCATCCGAGAAGCACAGACCCGCCTCAGCCTATTTGCAGGCTACCAACTCAACCATGAGCAAGTGTTTCTGGGAAGGTAACGAGAGACCATTAATCTCTGGTTGCACCCACAATTATCCAAATTGCTAACCTGATTTGAAAAGGAGAAATGCAATCGAGTTGGTGCTGGAGGCATGTTTGAGTAATTTAATTAACTGACGGCAAGTGCACTAAGGAGCCTTTGCCTCTGCTTTTACTTCTGATGTGTTTAAATAGAGCACCAAGTAACGCTCGGGAGGTTAGTCAGTCACCAGTGGCCCTGGCCTATCAAGGAGACAGTCACAGTGGCCAAAGTGGTTTGTAAATAGATGCTAATTATGAGAGGTTCTGTATACACAAGCTCACACACCCAACACACACACACACACACACCACACACACTTACACTCAATACACATATACATACACACATGCACTTGATACTCCCCACACACCCAACGTACACACAATCATACTCACATACCACACACACACACACACACACACACACACACACACACACACATAAATTACACATATACATACTTACACTCAACACACACACACAAATACACACAGGATGCTGAACTTTCTTGTTATGATCTCAGGCAGGGCCTGGCCATCTCAGATCCAGAGGATGAAGGATTCTACTCAAGGAGTGTCTATCAGGCACCCACCGGGGCAATGCTTTACCGACACTCAAAGATGGAGGGGAGAAGATACTGGCTGTTCATACCACATAGGGGAAATCTCAGGGAAATAGCACTGCCTGGTGTGACACGATGGTTGAAGATATGGCTCAGCCAGATCTGCCAGGTTAGAAACTCCAGAGTGATCACCCTTTTCTAGCTGTTTCTCCTATGTTCTGCAGGTTCCACCCAAAGGAACCCAGAGTCTTAACTCTCCACTCTAATGGCACCTATACGTTGGGCTGGACACCTTAAACCATGATAGATTCAGCACTGGAAGGATCTTCAGATCCTGGGTTTAGCTGCCATCTTGAGGCTGGCTGCACTGCTGACCGCAGTCTCTGCTTGTGCTTGCACGTCCCCAGGGATAGGAGGCTTACTCTACCCAGAGACGGGCTCGGTGGCAGCGATGGTGAACCATCTCAAGAGCTCAGATCAGTCTCCTTTATGGTCACATGGTTCAGGTCAGCTCCCTCTACCCTACCCGCTACTCTACCTCCTTATAGATAGTCATGATCTGACCATTCATCCCATGAGTCTTCCTTTTCTGACACAAGCATCCTATTGTAGACCCATTGTTCTGTCCTGAGTCAAGAAGACCAGGGAGGTCTCCTCTCCTTGAAAACTGTACCCCTCTTATTTTAGCCCAAGACCCACAGCTACCCCAGCATCTCACCAACATGGGTAGTATTGCTGATGTCTGGGTAGTCACATCAACCCTTTGCCAAAGCTAGACCAATTGATTTATTAGTCCATGTATTCTTGAAGTTCAGTGGAAGGGAGGGACTTCCCAGTTTGCTTTCTTAGGGATAAATTTACCAGGGATCAACAGGCCCAGGGATTACTCAAAATCACAAAGCTGGTATAGAACTAGCTGTCTGGTTCTTCAGGGTCCAGAAGTATTCCTATTGGTCACACCAGTATCAGGCTATGTGAATTCACCCACCTGCTCTCTTCTAATGAGGAATGTGTATGTAAGTATGTATGGTGTGTTGTGTGTTGTGTGTGTGGTGTATGTGTGTGTGCATGTGTGTATATGTGTGCATGTGTGTGTATGTTGGGTATATGGGTTTATATATACAGAAGCTCTCACAGTTGGCGTCAGTTTGTAAATGCCTTTGGACACTGTGATTGGTTCCATGCTAAACCAGGGCCACTCATGACTGAATAACCTACATGTCCAGCTAAGGAGGAAGGCAGCTTGAAGATCTTTGAAACTGCGTGTACTTACCCACCAAAGAAGATCCTCAAAGCAAGCCTCCTCTGGCCTCACTTGGCCCCCTCCTACCTTGTCTGTCACATATCTTCCCTTCAAACAGTCACCCTGCTCATTTTTGCCCTCCACAGGGCCCACCCTTCTGCCCACACTCTACCTAGTATAGAGCGGGGGTCTCTTCCTTGTAGTTCCTGGGCAGCGTTTCTCTCTGGCTCTCTGACAGCTTGTGGCCCATCCCTGTGAGGGATGACAGTGGGCTCACACAGCCTGTTCCTCTCCAGATCCCAGGCTTAGGGCCTATATTAGGCCTTTGGTAACACAGGGCCCAGGCCAGATGACCATCTGCCCTGGCCATGTGCCTCCCGGTTGGCAACCCCTCTCCTTTGACTTGACATGACTGTCATCCAGATGATGACTATAATTCATCACACCCTCTTCATTCAGGGACTTGGATCCTCTAAGGCTGTCAGGCTAAGCATGGATCTATTAAAAGGAAGCCCTTTGCCACTATTGCCACATGGTGCCCACCAATTGGCATCCCTGGGACATAACACCGGCACTTGGTGACTTACATTGATGTCTTCCAGGCCCAGGAAGCTCAGCGTGAGCCCGTTGCGCTTCCAGATGATTGGTGGTCTTAGGTCTCCACGAATAGCGCAGGTCAGCACTGTGCTCAGGCCCACAGTCACTGTGGTCACACTGACCCTGTCCTCAGGGGCAAGGCTCAGTTGAATCACCTCTGTAGAGGGAGAGGAGAGAGCGGTCAGAGGCAGACACAGAGGTCAAATCCCAACTCTAGGTAAACAGTTATGGATTTACTCAAGGGCAGGGTTAAGGGGAGATTTGGGCCCCCAGAAATGGTTTATAATGTGCCAGCTAAATACACTGATAGACGCCCTGGCTGGGTGATCGGTTACAGTGATGTCTAGTTAATGTCTGAAAGTTTCCACGTGTCAAAACCAGTCAGGAACCTGGCTAAGGTGGACGGGAAACATCTGGGCCATGGGTTCGTGAGTGGACTTGAAAATACCAGTTGCCAGGTCCCATAAGGCCCAGCCAGCAGAGAGATCGCAGAGCCCGTTGTGGGCTGTGCTGCTTGGAGCACTCTGGCTTAATGAAGTTGGAACCTGCTAAGTACGGTCAAGGTCTGTTGGTGAGCCGAGAGGTATGTCGTCCATCTGGGGGTAGCTTAAAGGTTGCACTGTCTGAGGTCTGGAGAATGAACGGCTGACCTTTGAAAGTCTGTTTCTGTCTGAAGATTCACTGAGCTTGGATTTGGATTTCTGTTCTGTGACCATGCACTGTGGCCTTTCATTATTTATTTATTTATTTATTTATTTATCTATTTCAGAGTACTTCAGGCTGGCCAAATTATGAATCTTTGTCATTTCTGCTTGCTAACTGGCACGGAGACTGGGTCACTCTTTAGGCAAACATAGAAGGATCTAAAACATTTCCACACCACCGCCCCCAGGCTTTTTGAAACTCTCAGGATTTATGAAAAATTAATTGAATCTAGTCTGCTCAATGCAAACATGGGACTAGACTACAGTGGAGGGGATGGAACAGGTGTCCCCTGCTTTTTCTCCATGTCCTCTGAGGGGCTGGGGAGGCCGGTTGGCTCAGGGGTGGGTATGTGTGTTTGTATGTAGTCTAAGGTGCTGGCAAAACTATAAGGTGCACTGCTGTATCACTATGCGGTTGTTTTGGGACATAAGTCCCCTGACAGATGCATCCTTCAAAGTGTTGGGAACAAAGCATAAACTGGGAGCTGAGCTCTGTGGGATGCTGGGAGCCAGGAGCTAACGTGGCATCACCTCAGGCTGTGCATCTGGACTGCATGCTCTCTTGTCAGAATGTGGGGGAGGGGAACAGGACAGAGAAGAGGTGTAGGTTTAGCACTGCAGAGTGCAAGCTGAAAGCCTAAGGTCAGATCTGCAGCAGCAAAGTCTCTTTCTTGCCACTTAGTGGTCCTGCCCTGGGCCTGTGAAGATGATCAAGCTGTACAGAAGGCGTTCCCGCGGCGTTTGTTAGATGGATGGGTGAACAACAGAGAAAATGAAAATAAAGGAGCTCAAGAGCTGAGAGGCCTCGGGGAGGGGCGGTCACTCCGAGGAAAAATGTAACTGGAGCGGAGGAGCCAGTGCGAGGAAAGATAAGCACCGGGTGATGGATGCAGACGCGGCCAGCATAATATTTCACCAACATTATAGTGGTGCATTTCAAGTTTCCTCTTAAATCACGGTCGGCCTGCTGCCCTCCCACCTCTGGGCCAGGATTGTTACTGCTCAGGGTAGGGAAAAAGAGGGTGCAGACTGCGTGGCAAGACCAAGAACCAAGGCTTTGCAGCCTTGGGAGGATGGGGAAGGGGGTGTGATGGAAGGGGGTGAAGAAGGGAGGGAAGGAGGTAGGAAAGGAGAGAGGGAGAGAAAGAGGGAAGGAAAGAAGGGAAGAAAAAGGAAGAGAGAGAAAAAGAGGAAGAGAGAAAAGGGGGAGGGGAGAGAGAAGAGAGAGAGAGAGAGAGAGAGAGAGAGAGAGAGAGAGAGAATTTGATTAAACTATAATGCAGCTCCTACTGAGCTCTCGGGGCCTTGGAGCTCAGGTGCCAGGGTTCTCAGCTGGAGAAAGGAGCTCTTCCTCGTCAGATGACCACTGTGCACTGTGCTCTGGGATCAAGAAGATGGGTGCAATGCTGCTTTTGCCCCAGGGGACTATGGGAGTAAGAAGAGACTCTCCCAGGTATGTAAAGGAAAGGATCCTGAGGGGCTTTGAAAGATACTGCACACTCCTATAGCAGTCTGTTCCCTGCATCCTGTGAACCAGACCAAAGCCTGATGGTGTGCTAATGGCTGAGAGGGGTTATGGGAGGCTCAGCTCAATGTGGGGCAGGGCTGACCTTTGTAGCCTGGAGGCCCTGCTGGTTGGAACTAGGAGGAGCAGGAAAGAGGCCATGCTACTTCCCTGGAAGGAAGCTTGGATGAAGCTGCACAGAGAAGCTCTCTGTTTATACCCAGAGCATCCATGCCTATGAACTGTGGAATTGTCGGCATGGACCAGGCTTACCAGTGGAGGGAGTGTCCAGTTGCCTCTTTCTCAGTGCCTTGGGAGAAGAAATGAGGCCAGGTACTAAAGGGATCACCACTCTCTGCATCTGACTTCCGTCAAAACTAGAAAGACGGGCCAAGCGATCATCACAGAGTTTGCAAGAGACAAGGCTTCCTTCTCTTGGTCCCTCTAGCTCCACTTCTCTGCTGTGATTTCCCCAGATGCATCACATCCCTAGGTAACTAACACACAGTGGTGCCCCTCTGCCTAGACCTCTGTGGACTCTTGTGAGTATAGTGGGCATCCTGAGGCTTCTGTGAGGCCTGGGAACCACTGCTTTCCAAGATAAGGAGGAGCCTGGGAATCTCAAAGTGGGGCAGTGCAAAGCAGAGAATGAGAGGCAGGCAATCTGATGGGTTAGCGTTTTGGATGGCAAGTACTGGCTTTCATGTAGGATAGGGCTCTGACATGAACTGTAGAATCCCCTCCTTCATGGGACCCCCAACTTTCATGAAAGGTCTAGTAGAGCCCAGAACTTAGGGCCAAATACAAACAAGGCAAACATCCAGGGGTCAGGGCAGTGGGAGCCTGCTACGACCCTCCCAGCTTGGTGGCTGGGTGATGCATCCTTGTCGGTTGAGGTCCTCATCATTTGTATGTATGAAGACATATACTTTGTGCATTAAAAACTCGTGCAAAATTAGAATGCGTGAATACCCGCAGAACCATCGTAATTCTGCTCCTGTCAGCTACACAAATATTAACCAAACAGCAAATATTTGGATCATTTAAAGTTTAATTAAATGAATGTTTTATTGGATTTAATTCGTGTCAATATTCCCCAGCTCCTTTTAAAATTCTAAAGAGATTTATGGTTACTGAGCCCTTCTTTCCCACCCTGGTTTCTTTATTTACTGTTCAGCAAGCTTTCACAGGCAGCCCTTGCTTCCGGCTAAGTGAGAAGTCCAGGCAAGTTAGTGTTCTGAGGTAAGCTTAGGGGGTTGGGGACAGTCAGGAGCTGGGGTTAAGTGGCTAGGAAAGGACTCCTTACTTCTGAACCTGGCTCAGCTTCTGAGAAGAACCTTGGGCAGGTCCCTTCCTTTCCTTAGTCGTCAATATACATATCAATAAAATGAAAAACAAAACAAAACAATTGGCTGGGAGGCCAAGGGGCTCACTGTCATTTACTTTTCTCATTATTGGGACTAAATATGGACAAGAAATTGCTTGTGGTGGTTTGAATATGCTTGGTCCATGGTGTGGCACTATTAGGAGGTATGGCTTTGTTGGAGAATGTGTGTCACTGTGGGGGTGGGCAATGAGGCCCTCCTCCTAGCTACCTAGAAGACAGCAGTCTTCTCCTATTTGCCTTTGGAATAAGATATAGAATAAGATATAGAACATGTCTGAGTAGACAGCTCCTCTAGTGCCATGCCTGCCTGGATGCTGCCATACTTCCTGCCTTGATGATAATGGATGGAACCTCTGAACCTGTAAGCCAGTCCCAATTAAATGTTGTCTTTTATAAGAGTTGCTTTGGTCATGGTGTCTGGTCAGAGCAGTAAAACACAAACTAAGACACTGCTTAAGGTGGGAGACTTTATTTTTGCCTATGGTTTGAGAAGGGATATAGCCCACCATGCTGGGGAAAGCTTGGTAGCAGGAGAGCACTGGACACATTGCATCTGGAAGCAGGAAGCGGAGAGAGACAAATTCTGATGCTCAGCATGTGTTCTCCTTTATTTTTTTTTCCCACTCTAGCACCCTACCTGATGAGGAGTTGCTCACATCATTCAGGGTGGTTCCTCCTCCCTGTGGTGGATTGAATGAGAAGCAGCTCCTATAGGCTAGGGTATTTGAATACTTGGTTCCCGGTAGTTGGCGCTATTTGGGGAGGTTTAGGTGGTACATCTGCTGGAAGTATATCACCAGGGATAGGATTTGAGGTCCGATACCCTGGCCCTGCTCTCAGTTTGCTCTCTACTTTGTGCTTGAGTTTGGAGCCAAGAGCTCCCAGCTCACTGGTGTGCCTCCCTACCATGATAAACTGGTATTCCTCTAGAACCGTAGGCCAAAATAAACTCCCATAAGTTGCTTTTGGTTTTGGTCATGTTTTATCATAGCAATAGGGAAGTAACTAACACATCCCTCCTCGGTTACACCTCTCTGGAAACATTCTCACAGACATAATCAGAGGTGTGTCTCCTAGGTGGATCTAAAACCAATCAAGGTAACAAATGGTTAAGCACCACCTATAAACCCTTAGATTCTACAGCTCTGAGTAGACAGTTCTGAGTGGATGCCCCTGCAGAGCCCTTTCATCCTGCAGGTGGTACCTGCCTCGCATCCTTATCCTCCAGGGTTTTCTGCCTCTGCTCTTTGCCCATTTGCTCACTATGTAAGAGATATGTCTCAAGTAGAAGCACCAGGCATTGCCAGGCCTCCCAAGAGCTTCCCCCTTGATGTCTCTTCTCTTATTCAATGACTTCCAACAGCTTCCTACATGACCCTTTCTTAATGTGGTTTCAATGTGAAATATTCCCATCAGCTTTAGCAGGTGGAGCCTTGCTAGAGGAAGTGGGTCACCAGGGAGGACCTCAGGCTTTATAGCCCAGCCCTACTTTCTGTTAACTCTGCTGTCTTCAGCTGGTTTCCTGATCCTTGTATCTAAAACAGTGTGTGTGTGTGTGTGTGTGTGTGTGTGTGTGTGTGTGTGTGTGTTAAGTGCTGGTGTATACACTTAAGTGCATGTATATGGAGACCAGAACAGTGCTCTGTGTCCATAGGGGCATGAATATTTCTGCTATGAGATCTGGCACTGGAGAGCTGCTGGGTGATGAAGGATTTTAAGGAAGGTAAGAAAATCAGGTGGTCAGAGTTTGGGTACCTAGCATGCTGTGACTCAGGCTTTCTGGCATACATGGGCTTCCTCTTGCTTCCCCCTGGTGTGAGGAGATAGGACACATACTGTGACAACTGTCAGGTCTGCAAGTGACCTCCTTTCAGCAAGGGTGGCTCTCATGGTTGGGCGGTTTGTCCTGTAGCTATGGTGCTGTTTGTGACTAGCATGGTGCCTGGCACATAGTAGATGTGCTGAGGCCTAAACCTTTTTCTACTTCCCTGTCCCAGGGTAGTACGTCCTTCATTTTGCAGACAAAGTATTATAGGCACTGGCCTCTACATTTCTGCCTTCACAGATGTTGGAGAGAAGGGTATCTATGGGGAACCTAGAAGTCTTCCTTAAGCAGGCTCGAAACCGAGTTAATGAGGAGTAATGAAGTGGTCAGATTGCCCCTGTGGTTAAATATCCTTAAAGCTATGGCTACACTGTCCCCACTATTCCAGAAGCATCTTCACACAAATACACCAACACAGGGCCTCCATTCATACATCTACATCAATATGTCACCTGCATGATGGTTTACATATTGCCCGTATTAGTGACTTTTCTATTGCTGTGCTAAAACGCCACAACCACTGCAACTTATAGAGTTTATTGGGACTTATGGTTCCAGAGGGATAAGAGTCTGTCATGGCGGGGAGACTGGGATGGCAGCAGCAGCAGGGAGCTGAGGACTCACACAGTGCATGGCTAGCACAGAGAGAGAAAACTGGGAATGGCAGAGGCTTTAAAACCTCAAAGCCTGCTTCCAGTGACACACCTTCCCCCAAGTAGTCTGCATTTCCTAAACCTCCCAAAGAGTGCCATCAATTGTGCACCAACTGTTCAAATGCCTGAGACTAGGGGGGACCCCTTATCTAAGCTACCACATTCCCTATTGTTGGCTTTCCTAGAGGATCATGGGAGGAAATACCCTAAAAGGAAAATAAAATCCACCATGATGAAAAGGAAACAGGGTTGGCTTACCCCATGAGCATGCTGTCTACTTCATAAATATTCACTAAAGCATCTTTAAAAGTCACAGTATAGGACTGGAGAGGTGGCTTAGTAGTTTGCTACTACAGAGGACCAGTTTGGTTGAGAGCACCTGCATTAGGTGGGCTTACAACTGCCTGTAACTACAGCTCCAGGCAATCTGATACTTCTGGACTCTGTGGGTACACGTACACACACACACACACACACACACACACACACACACACACAGAGAGAGAGAGGGGGGGGGAGATTGAGAGAGAGAGAGAAAAGGAGGGAGGGAGGGAGGGAGAGAGAAAGAGAGAGAGAGAAGGAGGGAAGAAGGGAGGGAGGGAGGGAGAGAGCAAGAAAGAGAGAAGGAGGGAGGAAGGGAGGGAAGGAGGGAGAGAGAGCAAGAGAGAAGAGAGAGAAGGAGGAGGAAGGAGAGAGAGAGAGAGAGAGAGAGAGAGA